>JARQOD010000004.1:279784641-279975010 GCA_033576555.1 Oophaga sylvatica
AAAAACAACTAATGAACTCTTAGCTTAAATTTCTCAGAACCGATCCAGACTGCTGAACTACATGAATGCTTTCACCGGCCTCTAACACCCAGACTGGCAGAAATATAAAGGAAACTAATTAGAACATAATCAAAAGCAGCCGGGCGAGGCTGCACCTAGCCTTAGCAAAGAGCTAGGAAAAATTAACTCTCACATTACCAAAAAAACAAAGAAACAGAAGCTCAGCTGTGAGAAGTCAGAATGTGCAATCGCGACGATCTTTGTGGCGATGCACCCATGACACACGAGGGGGTATTCTCTGCGTCTGGATGAGAGAAGGTTTTTCCACCAACATAGAAGAGGATTCTTTATTGTTAGGGCAGTGAATCTGGAATTTCTTTCCTGAGGAGGTGGTGATGGCGAACTCAATCGAGGGGTTCAAGAGAGGCCTGGATGTCTTCCTGGAGCGTAACAATATTGTATCTTACAGTTATTAGGTTCTTTAGAAGGACGTAGATTTGGGGATTTTTTCTGAAGTCTGAACTGGATGGACAAATGTATTTTTTCGGCCTTGCTAACTATGTTACTATGCTCCAGGTAGAAACAATGTTCATCATAATCCTTTAGTTGCTCCAACAAAAATCTTTCTTCCTCCACTACATATAAAGTTGGGATTGATTAAAAACTTTGTGAAAGCTGTGGCAAAGCAAATTCACAAGGGTTCCAGTACATTTCACAGAAATTCTCCTGCATTTCACCAGCAAATCTGAAGAAAATGGTATTTGTTGGTCCTCAGATCAGAGAGCTTATGAGAGATGATGTGTTTGAAGGAACTCTAAATGATAAGGAATTGAGATCTTGGAAAAGCTTCAAGTGGATCTGTGAAAACCTCTTAGGAGAAAAAAAATCTCCAGAATATGTTGAAGATGTTGGGGAACTGCTAGATGCATACTTGTGTCTTGGATGTCGCATGTCTCTGAAAATGCACAACAGTGTCACCAGCAAATCACCCCCACACCATCACACCACCTCCTCCATGCTTCAGGGTGGGAACCAGGCATGTAGAGTCCATCCGTTCACCTTTTCTGCGTGCAAAGCAGTAATCAAAGCAAAAGGTGGCTACTTTGAAGTACTTAGAATATAAGACATATTTTCAGTTGTTTCACACTTTTTTGTAAAGTGTAATGTATAATTCCACATGTGTTAATTCATAGTTTTGATGCCTTCAGTGTGATTCTACAATTTTCATAGTCATGAAAATACAGAAAAATCTTTAAATGAGAAGGTGTGTCCAAACTTTTGGTCTGTACTGTAGATTACTGTTTTCTTAAAGGGAACCTGTGACCTCCCCCGGGCGTTTTTAAGTAAAATAGACACCTTCAGCAGCACTAAGGCTGCAGTCTGTGATGGTGGCTCTTTTTTTTCTGGTCCCCTGCAATGCTGAAATATAGAGTGCCTGCGCTCTTGGAACAGTCCTTGGGCATGCGCAGTGCGCGCTGCCGGGGACTGACGGAAGGCTATTGCGCCTGCGTCTTTTTCAGGCACCAGATCCCTCCCCGCAGTGTGAATACATCATAATACACTACGGGGCGGGATCTGGTGCCTGAAAAAGATGCAGACGCAATAGCCTTATGTCAGTTCCCGGGCAGGTGCCCACAGCAGGTTACTCAAAGAAAAACAACTCAGGAGGCGAGGCTGTGATGCAGAAGGGGGATGACGGATGGCTGGAAGGAGGATGAGTCAGGGGGAGACGTCGACTTATGGGACGCAATTAAGGTATGGGGACCTATTTTTAAAACTCTATATTTCAGCATTGCAGGGGACCAGAAAAAAAAGAGCCACCTTAACAGACTGCAGCCTTAGTGCTGCTGAAGGTGGCTCTTTTACTTAAAAACGCCCGGGGGGGGGGGGTGGTGACAGGTTCCCTTTAATGTTGCCAGTATATTTCCTATACCTTATAATAATGATGCTGCTCCATGGAAACTATACGTGCTACAGAAAAACGATATACATTTTTGAAATCAGGACAAAAAGATGATTCCGAAAAGTACAAAGTCACCTGCGATGATTACAAAAAATATTTTTTGTAGACCTATGTAATTAGTGTATAATTTTATTAAAGGGAATCTGTCACCCCATTTTTGCCCTATGAGATCGGGCCACCGCCATCCAGTGCTTGTCTACAGCATTCTGTAATGCTGTAGATAAGCCCCCAATGTCACCTGAAAGTGAAGAAAAATGAGTTATATTATAATCACCCAGGGGCGTTCCGCCGTCCGGTCGGGTCCGATGGGCGTCGCGGTCCGGTCCGGGGCCTCGTACCTTGTAGCGAAGCTGGCCTCTTCTTTCCGTCCCGTTGTGGCTCCTGCGCAGGCACACTGCTCTGCCCTTGTTAGGGCAGAGCAGAGTACTGCAGTGCGCAGGAGCCGGGGAAGGTCAGAGAGGTCCGGCGCCTGCGCACTGTAGTACTCTGCTCTGCCCTCACCAGGGCAGAGCAGTGCGCCTGCGCAGGAGCCGCAACGGGACGGAAAGAAGAGGCCTGCTTCGCTACAAGATGGGGGCCCGGACCGGACCGCGACGCCCATCGGACCCGACCAGACGGCGGACCGCCCCTGGGTGAGTATAATATAACTCATTTTTCTTCACTTTCAGGTGACATCAGGGGCTTATCTACAGCATTACAGAATGCTGTAGATAAGCCCCTGATGGCGGTGGCCCTATCTCATAGGGCAAAAATGGGGTGACAGATTCCCTTTAAGTGAAAAAATGACAAACAAATTAGAAATAAAAACATTTAAAAACATGCGATAAGTCCCAGACATAAGTACTTCACACAGTGCATAAACATATCTGATAAATGACTATAGAATAATGCTGTATAATACAATATACATTGCATATGCCTGTAGGTAATGAGGTAATAAATTATGAACAAAACCACCAGAAAGGTATAGAAAGGGGGAAAAAAATAGACTAACCCCCTCATGTTATAAATGCGTTTAACTAGGCTAAGATAGTATAAGGATAAAACCTACCATAGATATTGAGGGTCTCCATGATCAAGAATAGAAGTAATGTGAAGGAACATCCAAAGTGTGACAGCCAAAGAAGCCAGCCTATGTAATAGCGGATGTAGGCATGGTAAATTAAAGAAGGCTATTCACCAAAAGGTAGCTCTGGTCCGTGTGCAAAAATAGTTTGCCACTGGACTCAGCTAAACACAGAGGACACCTATATGAAGGGATGAATTAATAGATACCTCATAAGTGGATAATACCTACAGTACAACGGAAGGTCGTAAGCGGTCTGGGAGCTGACCTCATGCGTATCGCCATGTCTGGCACGGCTTCATCAGGGGAATTGTGACACTGCTTGCCTGAGAGGATTTAAATACACATATTGTTACATAAAATTACCTACCGGTGTTTGGTGTGCCCATCCAGCAAGAACGGAAGTAAGATGGGCGTGACATGGTGAGTCTGGGGCGGGCCGGCGTCTCAGCCCTCACAGTGACGTGTGCAAGCGTGATGTAAAGGAGGGTCTAAAGAGCAGGGAGGTATGCTGATATGAGAAAGTACGCATGCGCAGCTCCCATGAGACGATAATAGAGGTCTGAGTGCACACAGACAACAGCGGATATGAAACAAAAAAAGGTGTATATGTAGAATGCGCCCAAATAGGCTGAACTTCCGGGCGGGCAGCGATCTGCAAGGCTAAAAACAGTGTGACGATCGAAAAAATGAATAAATGAAAATGGGAAGACAATATACAGGGTTGTAAAAACATGAGTAAATAAAAGTAGTAATAATAAGCCATGTGACATTGCATGAATAGGTGGGGTGCTTGTGTGCTGAGCAATAGTTGACAAAAGAGGAGAGAATCAAAGAAGAATTGTACATGTAGTATAGCAACCAGAATGCTGAAAGGACATGTTAATTGAATTAGACCTCAGGTTCCTTAGGAGAAACGTGAAGCGTTCCATGGTCTTTCAGGAAGCATAGGTCTGGGTTGCCATTGTGTATTCTATTGTTAGGGCTATTTCAGACCATGCAGGAACCACGAAGGACTGCAGGTTCTGAATCTCTAGTCTGTACAAGAACCTTCTGGGTCAGTTGCAGGTTATTTTATTGTTTTATCTATTTTATCGTGTGAATTTTTACACAAGGATAACGTTATCGACAGCCCACTCAATTTTTGTGCCCTGAGAGGCCATCATGGACGCCTTGGATGCACAATTACGGTCCTTGATTGGGTACAAACTACTAATTTAAAGCTTTCCAGAGGTTCTTAGGTTTTGCTAATTATTATCGTAAGTTCATTTAAGAACTTCTCAATCATGGTCAAATCTCTTAATGATATGACCAAGAAGCGCACTGAATTTTTCCTCTTGGTCTACTGAGGCTGTTGATGTCATTGCGACTCTCAAGACAGCCTTTTCTAAAGCTCCTGTCCTCAATCAACCCAATGTTGATTTGCTTTTTGTGATTGAGGTAGATTCCTCTTCTGTGGGGATGGCTGCTGTTCTTTCACAAAAAGACGATTACTTTCACCCTTGTGGGTTTTTTTCTCTGAAATTCCCACAAGCAACTATGATGTAGGTGATTAAACCTACATAAAGATCAAGGGCACAAGGTAAATAAGAAAATAAGGACACAAAAGAATCAAAGAAAATCTATAAAGGACCAGTGCAAGGCATAACTGTACTCATTAAAATAAATTTAATTGAATATAATAGTTAAAAAATATTAAAAAAATGTAGGACACAGGATAATCAAAGCTGTAGAGCATAACAATAAATGAGTAACATGATACATACATATATTTAATACTGGGCACAAAATACCATGTACAGCTCTGGCAAAAATTAAGAGACCATTGCAAAATTTTCAGTTTGTCTGATTTTTCTCTTTTTAGGTACAGTACAGACCAAAAATTTGGACACACCTTCTCATTCAAAGATTTTTCTGTATTTTCATGACTATGAAAATTGTACATTCACACTGAGGGCATCAAAACTATGAATTAACACATGTGGAATTATATACTTAACAAAATAGTGTGAAACAACTGAAAATATGTCTTATATTCTAGGTTCTTCAAAGTAGCCACCTTTTGCTTTGATTACTGCTTTGCACACTCTTGGCAATTAAATTTTGTATTCATTTTCAGAAAATGAGAAATGGTCAAAATAACAAAAAAATGCAGTGCTTGCAGATTTCAAATAATGCAGTTCATAATTATTATTATTATTATTTATTTATACAGCGCCATTAATTCCATGGTGCTGTACATGAGAAGGGGTTACATACAAAGTTATAGATATCGTTTACAGTAAACAAATTTACAATGACAGAATGGTACAGAGGGGAGAGGACCCTGTCCTTGCGGACTTACATTCTATCATTTAGAAACAACAATACTAATGTTTTAACTCAGAAAGAGTTCAAAAATCAATATTTTGTGGAATAACCATGATTTTTAATCACAGCTTTCTTGCGTTTTGACATGCTTTCCACCAGTCTTCCACACTGCTTTTGAGTGACCTTATACCACTCCTGGTACAAAAATGTAAGCAGTTCTTTGTTTGATGGCTTGTGACTGACCATCCATCTTCCTCTTGATTACATTCCAGAGGTTTTCAATGGGGTTCAGGTCCTTCATCCACTCATTGATTGACCTAGCTATGTGGCATGGTGCATTGTCCTGCTGGAAAAAACAGTCCTCAGAGTTGGGGAACATTGCCTGAGCAGAAGGAATCAACAGTTTTTCCAAGATAACCTTGTATGCAGCTTGATTCATACGTCCTTCGCAAAAATTAACCTGCCCAATTCCAGCCTTGTTGAAGCATCCCCAGATCATCACCAATCCTCCACCAAATTTCTCAGTGAGTGCAAGACACTGTGGCTCATACACCTCTCCAGGTCTCCGTCTAACCATTAGATGGCCAGGTGCTAGGCAAAGCTGAAAATTAGACTCATCAGAGAAGATTACCTTACTCCAGTCCTCTATGGTCCAATCCTTATGGTCTTTGGCAAACTCCAGCCTGGCACTCCTTTTGCTTCTCAATGATGAAAGGCTTTTTTCTAGCTTTACATGACTTGAGCCCTGCCTCTAGGAGCCTGTTACGAACTGTTCTTGCCGTGCACTTCACCCCAGCAACCATTTGCTATTCCTTTTGTAGGTCATTTGATGTCATCCTGCAGTTGCTGAGTGACATTCGAATAAGATGACGGTCATCCCGGTCAGTGGAGAGTCATTTTCACCTTCTGCCGGTCTGTAGTTTTGTTGTCCCCAATGTCTGCTGTTTGACCTTGTTGCATTGGACTGCCGTCTTAGAAATTTTAAGGATGAAGGCAACATGATGCTTACTGTATCCCTCTGCTAGTAAAGCCAGAATTGAACCCTTCTTTTCTTTTCCTCACTCAAGACTTTTCTTTTCAACTCCTTTGGCATGGTAAAAGTTATTTTTTTTATTCCGATTACTTTTGGGATATTACTAGCACTTGTTTTGCCAACCAGCTTGTCCTATTGCAAGAGGATTGTGAACACCACAGCAGTTTTTTTTTATACTTTCCTTTGTTAAATAAGGTTTGGTTCAGGTGATCACCTAATCAGAAGCACATTAAGTAGAATGAGGTGTACTCTGGTTGGAATTCAACTGACACTGGAATGGAATGGCTGTCAGACATGTAGATAAGCTGATTTTTATAAAACTGTGCAGTGGTCTCTTAATTTTTGCCAGAGATGTGTGTATATATATATATATATATATATATATATATATATATATATATATACATACATACACAATAATAAGAAATAAATAAGTACTAAGTAGTAAATCTAGAATGCACATAAATTGATCAGAGGTCAATAATCCCAATATTGCAGACGGATACCAGTTACCGTGAAATGACATGAATAGTATATAACAAAAGTCAGTGCAAAGGGGTATCATGAATATAATTCCATGAATAAAGAGCAGCACGGTGGCTCAGTGGATAGCACTGCAGCGCTGAAGTCCTGGGTTCAAATCCCACCAAGGACAACATCTGCAAGGAGTTTGTATGTTCTTCCCATGTTTACGTGGGTTTCCTCCGGGTACTCCGGTTTCCTCCCACATTCCAAAAACATACTAATAGGGAATCTAGATTGTGAGCCCCATCAGGGACAGCGACGATAATGTGTGCAAACTGTAAAGTGCTGCAGAATATGTTAGCGCTATATAAAAATAAAGATTATTATTATTACATATGCACAGTGGCATGGGGAGGACTCATCAGACAATGAAAGAGCCACACCCGATGTGTTTTTCGTACTTTGCTTCGTCAAGGGATCAAGAGCGCTTTCGAGGAATTGGTTGAAGGGGGCTAGGTATAAAGTAAAGGTCTTTACTAGAGATGAGCGACTTTCCCTTTTTTAGGGTCGAGTCGGGTTTCATGAAACCCGACTTTCTCAAAAGTCGGGTCGAACGAAATCGACCGACTATCGGGAAATGTCGGGGGTCCGACTGAAACACGAAACCCAATGCAAGTCAATGGGGAAGCAAAGTCGCCATGGAGTGGAGGACAGTAAACACACCTACAGTGCCCATTTCAATGGCAACAACATAAATTCTTATTACTTAAGCTTGTCAACCTTAATTTACTTTATAATAATAGTTACGCATTGAAAACTGGGGGTTATTTCGCTAAACTGTGGGGGCGGGTAGGGCTGGCTCCCAGTTTTCGTGTGCCCCGGGCCAAAGAGTGTCAGTGGGCCCCTTTAACACATACCACAATTCATCATGCTCTGATATGGCACAGAAATATAGGTATAGTACAATGACAAATACTTCACTTCATACATGACATGACTGATATCTATGTTAAAATCTACAATAGCTCAAAAAAGGGACAGTATATTCCTTCATACAGTATTATGGCCACCACAGAGTGCGCCATACAGAATAATGAGCCCCATATATTGCTCCATACAGAATGGGCTCCATATAATGCTCCATACAGAATAGGCCCCATATGTGCCCCATATGATGCTCCATACCCTATATGATGCCCCATAAATAATGAACCCCATATGATTCTCCAGTATATGATGGGCCCCATGGATGATGCTCCAGTGTCTTATGGGCCAAAATAATGCTCCATATATAATGGGCCCATTTATAATGATCCATTGTATAATGGTCCCCGTAAATGTTGCTCCAGTGTCTGTTTTCCCCTTTTAGAATGCTCCAGTATGTGATGGGCCCCATGGATGCTGCTCCAGTGTCTGATCTGCCCCACTTAGAATGCTCCAGTATATAATGGGCCCCATGGATGCTCCTCCAGTGTCTGATCTGCCCCATTTAGAATGCTCCAGTATATGATGGGCCCCATGGATGATGCTCCAGTGTCATATGGGCCAAAATAATGCTCCATATATAATGAGCCATATTTATAATGATCCATTGTATAATGGTCCCCGTAAATGCTGCTCCAGTGTCTGTTTTCCCCCTTTTAGAATGCTCCAGTATGTGATGGGCCCCATGGATGCTGCTCCAGTGTCTGATCTGCCCCACTTAGAATGCTCCAGTATATGATGGGCCCCATGGATGCTCCTCCAGTGTCTGATCTGCCCCATTTAGAATGCTCCAGTATATGATGGGCCCCATGGATGATGCTCCAGTGTCTTATGGGCCAAAATAATGCTCCATATATAATGGGCCATATTTATAATGATCCAGTGTATAATGGTCCCTGTAAATGCTGCTCCAGTGTCTGTTTTCCCCCTTTTAAAATGCTCCAGCATATGATGGGCCCCAAGGATGCTGCTGCAGTGTATGATCTACCCCATTTAGAATTATTCAGTATATGATGGGCCCCATGCATGCTGCTCCAGTGTCTGATCTGCCCCATTTAGAATGCTCCAGTTTATGATGGGCCCCATGGATGATGCTCCAGTGTCTTATGGGCCAATATAATGCTCCATATATAATGGGCCCCATTTATAATGAACCAGTGTATAATGGTCCCCGTAAATGCTGCTCTAGTGTCTGTTTTCCCCCTTTTAGAATGCTCCAGTATATGATGGGCCCCATGGATGCTGCTCCAGTGTCTGATCTGCCCCATTTAGAATGCTCCAGTATATGATGGGCCCCATACATGCTGCTACAGCATCTGATCTGCCCCATTTAGAATGCTCCAGTATATGATGGGCCCCATGGATGATGCTCCAGTGTATGATCTTCCCCATTTAGAATGATTCAGTATATGATGGGCCCCATGCATGCTGCTCCAGTGTCTGATCTGCCCCATTTAGAATGCTCCAGTATATGATGGGCCCCATGGATGATGCTCCAGTGTCTTATGGGCCAATATAATGCTCCATATATAATGGGCCCAATTTATAATGATACAGTGTATAATGGTCCCGTAAATGCTGCTCCAGTGTCTGTTTTCCCCCTTTTAGAATGCTCCAGTATATGATTGGCCCCATGGATGCTGCTCCAGTGTCTGATCTGCCCCATTTAGAATGCTTCAGTATATGATGGGCCCCATGCATGCTGCTACAGCATCTGATCTGCCCCATTTAGAATGCTCCAGTATATGATGGGCCCCATGGATGATGCTCCAGTGTATGATTTGCCCCATTTAGAATGATTCAGTATATGATGGGCCCCATGCATGCTGCTACAGCATCTGATCTGCCCCATTTAGAATGCTCCAGTATATGATGGGCCCCATGGATGATGCTCCAGTGTATGATTTGCCCCATTTAGAATGATTCAGTATATGATGGGCCCCATGCATGCTGCTCCAGTGTCTGATCTGCCCCATTTAGAATGCTCCAGTATATGATGGGCCCCATGGATGATGCTCCAGTGTCTTATGGGCCAATATAATGCTCCATATATAATGGGCCCCATTTATAATGATCCAGTGTATAATGGTCCCCGTAAATGCTGCTCCAGTGTCTTTTTTCCCCCTTTTAGAATGTTCCAGTATATGATGGGCCCCATGGATGCTGCTCCAGTGTCTGATCTGCCCCATTTCGAATGCTTCAGTATATGATGGGCCCCATGCATGCTGCTACAGCATCTGATCTGCCCCATTTAGAATGCTTCAGTATATGATGGGCCCCATGGATGATGCTCCAGTGTATGATTTGCCCCATTTAGAATGATTCAGTATATGATGGGCCCCATGCATGCTGCTCCAGTGTCTGATCTGCCCCATTTAGAATGCTCCAGTATATGATGGGCCCCATTCATGCTGCTCCAGTGTCTGATCTGCCCCATTTAGAATGCTCCAGTAAATGATGGGCCCCATAGATGATGCTCCAGTGTCTTATGGGCCAATATAATGCTACATATATAATGGGCCCCATTTATAATGGTCCAGTGTACAGTCATGGCCAAAAGTTTTGAGAATGACACAAATATTATATTTTCACATGATCTGCTGCCCTCTGGTTTTTATGTGTGTTTGACAGATGTTTTTATCACAGACAGAAATATAATTGCAAACATATGAGTAACAAAAGCTTATATTGACAATTAGTATGAGTTAATGCAGCAAGTCAATATTTGCAGTGTTGACCCTTCTTCTTCAGGACCTCTGCAATTCTCCCTGGCATGCTCTCAATCAACTTCTGGACCAAATCCTGACTGATAGCAGTCCATTCTTGCACAATCAATGCTTTCATTTGGTCAGAATTTTTAGGTTTTTGTTTGTCCACCCGTCTCTTGATGATTGACCACAAGTTCTCAATGGATTAAGATCTGGGGAGTTTCCAGGCCATGGACCCAAAATCTCTGTTTTGTTCCCTGAGCCATTTAGTTATCACCTTTGCTTTATGGCAAGGTGCTCCATCATGCTGGAAAAGGCATTGTTGATCGCCAAACTGCTCTTGGAGGGTTGGGAGAAGTTGCTCTTGGAGGACATTCTGGTACCATTCTTTATTCATGGCTATGTTTTTAGGCAAGACTGTTAGAGAGCCGATTCCCTTGGCTGAGAAGCAACCCCACACATGAATGGTTTCAGGATGCTTAACAGTTGGCATGAGACAAGACTGGTGGTAGCGCTCACCTTGTCTTCTCGAAGGCATTTTCCTGATGTCCCAAACAATCGAAAAGGGGATTCTCTGATGAAAGGGGATTCATCAGAGAAAATAACTTTACCCCAGTTCTCAGCAGTCCACTGCCTGTACCTTTTGCAGAATATCAGTCTGTCCATGATGTTTTTTCTGGAGAGAAGTGACTTCTTTGCTGCCCTCCTTGAGACCAGGCCTTGCTCCAAGAGTCTCCGCCTCACAGTGCGTGCAGATGCACTCACACCTGCCTGCTGCCATTCCTGAGCAAGCTCTGCACTGCTGGTAGCCCGATCTCGCAGCTGAAACACTTTTAAGAGACGGTCCTGGCGCTTGCTGGTCTTTCTTTGGCGCCCTGGAGCCTATTTGGCAACAATGGAACCTCTCTCCTTGAAGTTCTTGATGATGCGATAGATTGTTGACTGAGGTGCAATCTTTCTAGCTGCGATACTCTTCCCTGTTAGGCCATTTTTGTGCATTGCAATGATGACTGCATGTGTTTCTTTAGAGATAACCATGGTTAACAGAAGAAAAACAATGATGCCAAGCACCAGCCTCCTTTTAAAGTGTACAGTGGTGTTCATTCTTACTTAATCATGACAGATTGATCTCCAGCCATGTCCTCATCAACACCCACACCTGTGTTAATGGAGCAATCACTGAAAAGAGGTTAGCTGGTCCTTTTAAGGCAGGGCTGCAATGATGTTGAAATGTGTTTTGGGGGATAAAGTTCATTTTCTAGCCAAATATTGACTTTGCAAGTAATTGCTGTTAAGCTGATCACTCTTTATAACATTCTGGAGTATATGCAAATTGCCATTAGAAAAAGTGAAGCAATAGACTTTGTAAAAATTAATATTTGTGTCATTCTCAAAACTTTTGGCCATGACTGTATAATGGTCCCGTAAATGCTGCTCCAGTGTCTGTTATCCCTCTCTTAGAATGCTCCAGCATATGATGGCCCCAAGGATGCTGCTGCAGTGTATGATCTGCCCCATTTAGAATGATCCAGTATATGATGGGCCCCATGGATGCTGCTCCAGTGTCTGATCTGCCCCATTTTTAATGCTCAAGTGTATGCTGGGTCCCTTATATAATTCTCCAGTGTATAATGCTACCCATATATTGCTCCAAACATTGAAAAAATGTAATACCTCTCCTCGCTGTGCACTGCTCTACTCTGGACTCCTCAGCGTCGCCATGTTACAGCTCTCTGCACTTGGACTGTTTAGGCAGAGGGCGTACAGATGTGACGTCATCGAGCTCTCTAACCTGAATGTCACTGTCTGGAAACGCGGAAGACGTTACAGCGGTGGAGCAAGGAGGGGTTAAGTATCGCAAGTGCTGGGGCCCTGAGCAAGCGGGGGGGACCACTCGTGGGCGACGGCACTGGCACAGGGCCCCTCATAGTACGCCGGTGTGTCTGACGGCGAGTGGGCCTTCCCACCGTCAGTGCCGTTGCCCACGAGTCGGCCCCCCACCTGCTCAGGAACCGCACTTGCCCGGGTGAGCCGGGTGCTGACGCCGGCCCTGGGGGGGGATTTGTAGGTTTTGTAGTCCATCCACGCTTGCAAGTGCATGTTCATTAAATGTTTAAGCATGCAACTGGTATTCAAATTTCAGAGATTTTTCCCTCAGCTAAAGGTCCTTCCGCACTTCTCACAGATAACCTTTGCCTCATCAATAGGATATTGGTCAAAAAAGTGCCACACTGGACTCTTCCTACTATGGTATACATTTTCAGGGCTTGCACGCTGTGCTAATTTGACCGTCTGGCCAAGCTGTCCTGCAACTCTTTTTGTTTTTATAGCACCTATTTGGACTGCTCGGGCCTGCCAGATAACCCCAGCTGCGATGTCGATACCTGCTGCAGATCCTCCTCTTCTTCTGAGCTATTGCCAGCGGCACCCTCTTCCCCCACTGGATGCCAATCAGGGTCAACAACTGGGTTATCCATCACCTCCTCTTCAATTTCATGTGCAACTTCCTCTGTTTCACCTGGAAGGTGGTATAGTATGCAGGAAGGGGCACCTGAGTTTCATCAGGATCACATTCTGGCTCAGTAGACTGCGAGGGCAATGTAGTGCTCTGGTTGAATGTACCAGCACAATCATATAGCAGTGGCTGTGCATCAGTGCACTCCATGTCAGATTCATGTTGGACTGGGGAATTCAGGATTTGACTTGATAACCCAGGCATGGTACAGTGCCTTAAGTAGTATTCAAGCCCTGCAGATTTAGCTGGTTTGATAAGATGCAAATAAGTTAGAGCCTTCAAACTGCAAACGAGAGTAGGATTTATTAACAGAAGCATAAATCTTACAAAACAAAAAGTTATGTTGCTCAGTTGAATTTTAATAAATTTTAAACATAAAAGTGTGGGTCAATTATTATACAACCCCTATGTTTAATATTTGTGGAATAACCCTTGTTTGCAATTACAGCTAATAATCGTCTTTTATAAGACCTGATAGGCCGGCACAGGTCTGTGGAGTTATCTTGGCCCACTCCTCCATGCAGATCTTCTCCAAGTTATCTAGGTTCTTTGGGTGTCTCATGTGGACTTTAATCTTGAGCTCCTTCCACAAGTTTTCAATTGGGTTAAGGTCAGGAGACTGACTAGGCCACTCCAACACTTGACTTTTTCCCTCTTGAACCAGGCCTTGGTTTTCTTGGCTGTGTGCTTTGGGTTGTTGTCTTGTTGGAAGATGAAATTACGACCCATCTTAAGATCCTTGATGGAGGAGCGGAGGTTCTTGGCCAAAATCTCCAGGTAGGCCGTGCTATCCATCCTCCCATGGATGAGGACCAGATGGCCAGGCCCCTTGGCTGAGAAACAGCCCCACAGCATGATGCTGCCACCACCATGCTTGACTGTAGGGATGGTATTCTTGGGGTCGTATGCAGTGCCATCCAGTCTCCAAACGTCACGTGTGTGGTTGGCACCAAAGATCTCGATCTTGGTCTCATCAGACCATAGAACCTTGAACCAGTCTGTCTCAGAGTCCTCCAAGTGATCATGAGCAAACTGTAGACGAGCCTTGACATGACGCTTTGAAAGTAAAGGTACCTTACGGGCTTGTCTGGAACGGAGACCATTGCGGTGGAGTACGTTACTTATGGTATTGACTGAAACCAATGTCCCCACTGCCATGAGATCTTCCCGGAGCTCCTTCCTTGTTGTCCTTGGGTTAGCCTTGACTCTTCGGACAAGCCTGGCCTCGGCACGGGAGGAAACTTTCAAAGGCTGTCCAGGCCGTGGAAGGCTAACAGTAGTTCCATAAGCCTTCCACTTACGGATGATGCTCCCAACAGTGGAGACAGGTAGGGCCAACTCCTTGGAAAGGGTTTTGTACCCCTTGCCAGCCTTGTGACCCTCCACGATCTTGTCTCTGATGGCCTTGGAATGCTCCTTTGTCTTTCCCATGTTGACCATGTATGAGTGCTGTTCACAAGTTTGGGGAGGGTCTTAAATAGTCAGAAAAGGCTGGCAAAAGAGATAATTAATCCACACATGTGAAGCTCATTATTCTTGGTGCCTGAACTACTTCTTAATACTTTAGGGGGACCAAACAGAATTCTTGTGGTTTGAGGGGTTGAATAATAAATGACACTCTGAATTAACTTTTAACGTTTTTAAAAAAAAAAAAAAAAATTAAAACAAAAATTTTTGCAGCAGTGCATTTCCCACTTCCAGGCTGATCTACAATACAAATGTCACAATGCCAAGTTAATTCCGCATGTGTCAACCAGCTAAATCTGCAGGGGGTTGAATACTACTTGTACGCACTGTATGTGAAAAGAGCTCCATGGAGTAATCTGAAGTGTGGCCTGCCACATCCTTACCTTTTGGTGGGGTTGAAGGACACAAGGAAAGGGGTTGTTCCTGACCAGAAGCCTGCACTGACGACTCAGTGCTTGGAGTTTTTGAAACTTCAGAAGAGGAGGCGATAGAGCTGGAGGCTGTTTCGGCAATGTAAGCCAAAACCTGTTTCTGATGCTCCGGCTTTAAAAGCGATTTACGTAGTCCCAGAAAAGTGAGCCTTCTAGGCCTTCTGGAGCCAGACGATGATGCAGGCTCAACACCTCCTGCCTTAAGTGCTATTGTGCTTTTGGCACTACCAGCAGATGCACCACCACCATCAGTACCAGCTGGCCCCCCCTGCCCACGTCCGCGGCCTCTTCCACCATACTTCCTCATGTTTGTGAAAATGTACCTAAAATACCAGCAGCTATATGGTACTGTATCAGGAGCGTACAGCTGTATACGGTGAGGGTTAAAAATTTTAATCTCCGTATATATTTGCGGAGTAACAGACACAGACTCTCACAGGCTCAGTATGGATTACACCAGAATATAAAAAGCAAAAAAATGTACTGTATCAGTAGCGTACAGCTGTATACAGTGTTGGGTTAATTTTAAATCTCCTAATATATTTCAGGAGTAACACACACGGTCACAGGCTCAGTATGGATAACACCAGAATATGAAAAGCAGAAAAAGTGTACTGTATCAGTAGCGTACAGCTGTATACAGTGTTGGGGTAATTTTAAATCTCTGTCTATATTTGAGGAGTAACACACAAGCTCACAGGCTTAGTATGGAGTAGACCAGAATATAAAAAGCATTAAAAGTGTACTGTATCAGTAGCGTACAGCTGTATACAGTGCTGGGGTAATTTTAAATCTCCGTATATATTTGAGGAGTAACACACACGCTCACAGGCTCAGTATGGATTACACCAGAATATGAAAAGCATAAAAAGTGTACTGTATCAGTAGCGTACAGGTGTATACAGTGTTGGGGTAATTTAAAATCTCCGTATATATTTCAGGAGTAACACACACACACGCTCTCTCAGCATGGATTTGACCGTAATACACAAGGCAGAAAAACGGTACTGTATCAGAAGATACCAGCTGTATACGGTTTTGGGGAAAATTTAAATCTCCGTATATATTTCCAGAGTCACACACAGACAGTCAGCATGTATTTGTCCGTGATACCAGCCGGTCCACAGTAGTGTGAGGAGCGTACAGCTCTATACGGTGTGTGAAAAAATGAACGCTCAGTAACTGCAGAAAAAAATAAAAGTATTAGTGCTGTGTAGGTGCTGTGTTAAAAAGCACTCACAGCAGTGTACACACAGCAAAAGAAATTCCTCCCCTGTAACTGGCAGGCAGCCTAATAATCAGCTATGCTGCTCCACACAATAAATTCCTCCCCTCTCACTGGCAAACAGCAGCCTAATAATCAGCTCTGCTGCTCCACACAAGCAATTCCTCTCCTGTCACTGGCAGGCAGCGTAATAATCAGCTCTGCTGCTGTACACAATAAATTACACCCCTGTCACTGGCAGGCAGCCTAAGGACCAGCGTTGCTGCACACAACAAAATCCTCCCCTGTCACTGCACACTTAAGGTACTGCCACACTAAACAATCCGCTAGCGATCACGATAACGACGCATACTAATGTGATCGCTAGCGGGATTGTTTCTATATCGCTAAATGCGGCCACATTTAGCGATATAGTTAACGACGCTATCGCCGTTAGCGATCTTCTTAACGACTTTAGCGGTACAAAAGTACCGCTAAATCGCTAAGAAAAGGTGCCACACAGCGATTAGATACTTACCCAGCGGGAGCGCCAGCGATGAAATAGGGTCCGGAGCGATTCCAGCGACGAGTGAGATCACAGCAGGAAGCTCGTCGCTGGAAGCTGCCGCACTGAACAATATCGCTAACGGGATCGCTAATAGTGACGTTTTTTAGCGATCCCGTTAGCGATATTGTTTAGTGTGGCATACCCTTTACTGTACAGCTAATCGCTATCAGCACAAGCACAGAATTATTGTTATTTTTACTGCCTAACGCTCTCCCTACTGAGAACCAGCACCAGCAACCTCTCTCTACGCTAAGATCGGCAGAAGTAAAATGGCGGTCGGCGATGAGGGCTTTTATGGTAACTGTGACGCCACACAAAGCAAGCCAATCACTGCAATGCCCTTCTCTAAGATGGTGCTGGCCGCTGCCCATGTCATTGCGTTGCCCACAGTCTGCGTTCTTGCTCATTGGCTGAGAAAAGGCACTTCAAGCATTATGGGAAAACCGACTTTGGCGCTCGAGTCGCCAAACGCATGGCCGACCTCACACTTTGGCGAAAGTCGGTCTTTTTTTAATCTGACCGACCAGTTTCGCTCAACTCTAGTCTTTACTGATCACAAAAATTTACTGCATGTTGATGCCGCTAAATGGTTGAATACTAGACATGCCTGGTGGGACCTCTGTTTCGCTCGGTTTGATTTCTCTGTGACATATCTCTCTGGCATTAAAAATATTAAGGCTGATGTGTTGTCACTTAGTTTTGTTACTGATTTGAGCTACAAAACTCCAATCAAATACTTAGTGAAGGGGTGGTGTTGGGTGCTCTGTTGATTGATCTAAGACATTACATTTTGGAATCTCCGGTTGGTGCACCGGAGGTCTTGCCACCTGGTAAGCTTTTTGTCCCGTCCTCGCTTAGCAATGATCTTCTTAACAAATTGCTTTACTCTGTGTTGGCTGGGCATCCTGGTTCCTCAAAGTGTCAATATTTTGTAAATGTTTTGTTGATAACGGTAGCCATACAAAATATTGACACTTTGCTCACATTTTGGCCATTTTCACTTAGGGGTGTGCTCACTTTTGTTTCTAGCAGTTTATACATCAATGGCTGTGTGTTAAGTTATTTAGAGTAAAATTTTATACTGTTATACAGTACAAGCTGTAAACTGACTACTTTACATTGTATCAAAGGGTCATATCTTTATTGTTATCCCATGAAAAAATATAAAATATTTACAAAAGTGTGAGGAGTGTACTTATTTTTGTAATATACTGTATATACACCAGCCCCACTGTCTCCTATGTTATGTATATACACCAACCCATTGTCTCCTATGTAATGTACAGTATATACACAGTCCACTGTCTCCTTTGTAATGTACAGTACAGACCAAAAGTTTGGACACACCTTCTCATTCAAAGATTTTTCTGTATTTTCATGGCTATGAAAATTGTAGAATCACACAGAAGGCATTAAAACTATGAATAAACACATGTGGAATTATACATTACACTTTACAAAAAAGTGTGAAACAACTGAAAATATGTCTTATATTCTAGGTTTCTCAAAGTAGCCACCTTTTGCTTTGATTACTGCTTTGCACGCAGAACGGATGGACTCTACATGCCTGGTTCCCACCGTGAAGCATGGAGGAGGTGGTGTGATGGTGTGGGGGTTCTTTGCTGGTGACACTGTTGGGGATTTATTCAAAATTGAAGGCATAGTGAACCAGAATGGCTACCACAGCATCTTGCAGCAGCATGCTATTCCATCCGGTTTGCGTTTAGTTGGACCATCATTTATTTTCAACAGGACAATGACCCCAAACACACCTCCAGACTGTGTAAGGGCTATTTGACCAAGAAGGAGAGTGTTGGGGTGCTACGCCAGATGACCTGGCCTCCACAGTCACCAGACCTAAACCCAATCGAGATGGTTTGGGGTGAGCTGGACCGCTCACCCCTTCAATTTTGAATAAATCCCCAACAGTGTCACCAGCAAAGCACCCCCACACCATCACACCACCTCCTCCATGCTTCACGGTGGGAACTAGGCATGTAGAGTCCAGCCGTTCACCTTTTCTGCATGCAAAGCAGTAATCAAAGCAAAAGGTTGCTACTTTGAAAAACCTAGAATATAAGACATATTTTCAGTTGTTTCACACTTTTTTGTAAAGTGTAATGTATAATTCCACATGTGTTAATTCATAGTTTTGATGCCTTCAGTGTGATTCTACAATTTTCATAGTCATGAAAATACAGAAAAATCTTTGAATGAGAAGGTGTGTCCAAACTTTTGGTCTGTACTGTATGTACCAGCACCACTGTCTCTCATGTGATGTATATACACCAGCCCCAATGTCTCCTATGTAATGTCTGCACTACCATTACTGTCTCCTATGTGATGTACCTACACCAGCCCCATTGTTTTTGTGTAATCTATGCACCAGCGCCACTGTCTCCTCTGTGATGTATATATACGAGCCACACCGTCTCCTATATGATGTATATACTGCAGAAATCCCACTGCTTGAATTATATAAATGTAACATGAGCAGTAATGAATTTCTCACTTTGAGGAGGCATGCAATGTAATATACATTTGTGTTTGGAAGAACTTGCTTCTATCAGTTCATGAAAAAAATTATTTCAAAGAGTCAACCGACGCAAACTTGGAAAAGCAGTTGCAAGTATCAACATCATCATTGCCATCTAACATCACACACACCGTGCAATACAGAAGCAGGCCTAGCCAGCAAATTAGGGGTAAGTTGTTTGTGTTATAGTAGGATAATTTTCAAGTTGATGATTTTGTACTGCCTGCAAATGATGGTACAAATATTGAAATGGTCTTTGGCAAAAAGTTTCCCCATCGCTGCTCAAGAGTATGAATTGACCAGCACTCCAGCATGTGCACTGCTGCTCCATTCTAACAGGGATAAAAGTGTCTTGTTCTAATAATCGGTGGGAGACCATCATGACAAAGCCAGTTTAGTAATGGTGTCTTAGATTTGGGATGGTGAGGAAGCATTATGTCATTTTTATATTATGGGTACAAAAGGTTGCAGTGGATAGATTTTTTTCACCCTAGTAATATATGGTAGCTATATGGTAGCTTACATGTCATTTATCACCTGTCCATATTAGGCCTTATAGATTTCGTTAACGTGGGTCCTTCACTTTTGCCTCACTATGTGAGACATTAAGCTCTGGCTAGTGGACATTTTTGTGAATGAATCAATTTACCATATTTTTCGTACTATATTTCGTACTATATTTTTTTCCCCAAAATTTTTTTACCAGGATACACATCCCAGGCTGATGCACGGCAGTTTTGCAGATGCTCGGTGGTGTGGGGACTCTCGGCATTTTGTGAAAGCCCGGAGACCCCGCACTTCAATTGTTGTAATGCATTGGTCTCCAGGAAAATGGCCGCCGAAGGCAGCGCATATGTAGATTGAGATCTCGAGAGACAAGATCTCGTCACCGAAATCTCGTCTCCCGAGATCTCATCCTGCGCATGCGCCGCCTCCGGCGGCCATTTTCCTGGAGACCACAGCATTACAGCAATGAAAGTGCAGGGACTCCTGGCTTTTCCAAAATGTCGGCGGAGCCACCGCACCACCGAGCATCTCCAAAACTGCCACGCATCAGCCTGGGATGGATGTGTGGGGCCTCCAGGATTTCACAAAATGTCGGCGGAGCCCCCGCCCCACCGAGCATCTGCGAAACTGCATTGCATCAGCCTGGGATGGATGTGTGGGGGCTTTCACAAAATGGCAGAGCCCTTGCACCACCAAATCTGCTGCACCATCCTGGGATGAGTCAGAACACCTCCTATGACCGCACTCCACCAGCGCTCCCGATCACACCCTACCCCCTGGTAAGCTGAATAATTCGGACTGTAAGACGGACTTTCATTTGACGCATTAATTTTTTTCCCTAGTTTTCTTATGAAAACTTGGGGTGTGTCTTATAATCCGAAAAATACGGTAATACATTTGCTATGCAGCAGTTGCTGTAGGAGATATTTATGGTTGTTACTGGTGATAATTGCTGATTTCCAAACAGGCTTTATTTTAAAACTGCATTGTCTTAATGTAATCAATAAAATAGGCATTTTGACCATTTTATTCTTCAAGGAATTCTTTGAAAAGAAGAAGATGAAATCCAAATTGAAGCTCTTAGAGTCATCATATCCAACAAAAGCATCACTTAGTTTGGATCTACTCAACCTACATGTTGTAAATCAAATATCCAAAAAGAAAGAAAAAAGTAAGTTAATAGGTATTACCAGATATGTACACAAAAACTGTTTAATGAATGTTGTTTAGATGTACTGTTCAATAACATGCCACATCTTTCCATTATCTATAATATAACGCTAGGAGCGTCACTCTGTCCGAAGCCTTTAAAGACTGCACAAGCGCGACGCGCCTGCGCAGTCTGGCTCCAGACAGAAGACGGCATCCAGCAGTGAGGATTGTGTATGGCGCCGGAGATCGCGGTACGCATAGACAATGGATGCATAGTGCGATCAACGGTGCCATACTTACATACTTACCTGCCCGGGAGGAGCATTGCCACGGTGCTTCTCTTCTCGCCGTAGACCGGGGCAGGAGACCAGGAGTGCGCGTCGGAATCGCGCATGCACATAGTGCTATCCGGCGCCATTTTACTGAAGACACATTTGCAGTGTGTCTTCAGCAATATGGCGCCGGACAGCGCGGTATGGGCATGCGTGTACTCCTGCGCCGCTCTCCTCTCCTGGCCTACGGCCAGAACGGGACAGCGCTGGAGCACAGGGAAGAAAGGTGAGTATAAATGTTTTTTTTTTGTTATGTGCGCAGTTTAATAGGGGTGAGAGGTAGCATGTATACCAGGATAGGGGGGTAAGGAGGCCATGCATACCAGGATAGGGAGGTGAGGGAACCATGCATACCAGGATTGGGGGTGAGGGGACCATACATATCAGGATAAGAGGGGTGAGGGGACCATGCATATCAGGATTGGGGGATGAGGGGACCATGCATACCAGGATTGGGGGGTGAGGGAACCATGCATACCAGGATAGGGGGGTGAGGAGGCCATGCATACCAGGATAGGGGGGTGAGGGGACCATGCATACCAAGATAGTGGGTGAGAGGACCATGCATAGCAGGATAGGGGGGTGAGGGACCATGCATACCAGGATAGGGGGGTGAGAGGACCATGCATACCAGGATAGGGGGTGAGGGACCATGAATACCAGGATAGGGGGGGTGAGGGGACCATGCATACCAGGATAGTGGGTGGGAGGACCATGCATTACAGGATAGGGTTGGTGAGGGGACCATGCATACCAGGATAGGGGGGTGAGAGGACCATGCATACCAGGATAGGGGGATGAGGGACCATGAATACCAGGATAGGGGTGGAATGTAAGAGTGGTGGGGTAGACCATGCATACCAGATTGGGGTAGAGGGGTACATGAATACCAGGATTGGGGATGAGGGACCATGCATACCAGAATTGGGGAGTAAAGGGGGTACATCATCATGTGGTGAGGACATGATACCAGGATTGGGGATGAGGGGACCATGCATACCAGGATTGGGGGTGAGGGGACCATGCATCCAGGATTGGTGAGTAGGGACTGCATACCAGGATTGGGGATGAGGGGACCATGCATACCAGGTTGGTGGGGTGAGGGGACCATGCATACCAGGATAGGGGTAGGGTACCATGTATGCCAGGATTGGGGATGAGGGGACCATGCATACCAGGTTAGGGGGGTGAGGGGACCATGCATACCAGGATAGGGGTGAGGGAGAACATTGCATACCAGGATAGGGGGTGAGGGGTACATGCATACCAGGATAGGGGGGGTGAGGGGACATGCATACTCAGGATTGGGGGTGAGGGGACCATTATACCAGGATTAGGGGGTGAGGGGCCATGCATACCAGGATTAGGGGATGAGGGGTCATGCATACCAGGATTGGGGATGAGGGTACCATGCATACAAGGATTGTGGGGTGAGGGAACCATGCATACCAGAATTAGAAGGTAAGGGATGTCATGTATACCAGGATTGGGGATGAGGAGACTATGCATACCAGGATTGGGGGGTGAGGGGACCATGCATACCAGGATTGGGAGGTAAGGGGTGCCATGTATACCAGGATTGGGGATGAGGGGACCATGCATTCCAAGATTGGGGGGTGAGGGGACCATGCATACCAAGATAGGGGTTGAGAGAACCATGCATGCCAGGATAGGGGGTGAGGGAACCATGCATATAAGGATAGGGGGGTGAGGGGACCAAGCATATCAGGATTGGGGGTGAGGGAACCATTCATACCAGGATTGGGGGGTGAAGTAGGCCATGCATACCAGGATTGGCGGATGAGGGGTAACATGCATACCAGGATAGTGGGGTGAGTGGTACCATGCATACCAGGATTGGGGGGTGAGGGGACCATGCATACCAGGATAGGGGGGGGTGAGGGGACCATGCATATCAGGATTGGGGGTGAGGGGACCATTTATACCAGGATTAGGGGGTGAAGGGGTCATGCATACCAGGTTTAGGGGATGAGGGGTAACTTGCATACCAGGATAGTGGGGTGAGTGGTACCATGCATACAAGGATTGTGGGGTGAGGGAACCATGCATACCAGAATTAGAAGGTAAGGGATGTCATGTATACCAGGATTGGGGATGAGGAGACTATGCATACCAGGATTGGGGGGTGAGGGGACCATGCATACCAGGATTGGGAGGTAAGGGGTGCCATGTATACCAGGATTGGGGATGAGGGGACCATGCATTCCAAGATTGGGGGGTGAGGGGACCATGCATACCAAGATAGGGGTTGAGAGAACCATGCATGCCAGGATAGGGGGGTGAGGGAACCATGCATATAAGGATAGGGGGGTGAGGGGACCAAGCATATCAGGATTGGGGGTGAGGGAACCATTCATACCAGGATTGGGGGGTGAAGTAGGCCATGCATACCAGGATTGGCGGATGAGGGGTAACATGCATACCAGGATAGTGGGGTGAGTGGTACCATGCATACCAGGATTGGGGGGTGAGGGGACCATGCATACCAGAATTGGGAGGTAAGGGATGCCATGTATACCAGGATTGGGGATGAGGAGTCCATGCATACCGGGATTGGGGGGTGAGAGGGTACTATACATCCTACAATAGGGATGAGGGGGGACCATACATGCCAGGATGGGGGGGTGAGTGGACCGTGCATACCAGGATTGGGTGGTGAGGGGACCATGCATACCAGGATTTGGGGGTGAGGGGACCATGCATTCCAGGATTGGGGGGGAGGGGACCATGCATACCAGGATTGGGGGTGAGGGAACCATGAACACCATGATATGGATGAGCAGGTACCATGCATATCAGGATAGGGCTGTGGAGGTATCATGCATACCAGGATTGGGGGGACCATTCATACCAAGATTGGGTGTGGGTGAGGAGACCATACATACCAGGATAGGGATGAGGGGTATCATGCACACCAGAATATGGATGAGGTGTGCCATGCATACCAGGATAGGAGGGGGGCAGCACATACCAGGATAGGAGACCATATACCTATAAAAATGCTTGCCACCTGGGCGTAGAACGGGTTCATAGCTAGTTCCATATAATTATGTTCAACACTACAAGGTTTTGTACTTAAAATGTTATTTCCAACATTTAACCCCTTTACCCCTGAAGATGGTTTGCATGTTAATGACCAGGCCAATTTTTACAATTCTGTCCACTCTTTTTATGAGGTAATAACTCTGGAACGCTTCAACGGATCCTGCTGATTTTGAGATTGTTTTTTCATGACATATTGTACTTCATGTTAGTGGTAAATAATTTGTGATATGACTTATGTTTATTTGTGTAAAAAATGGAAATTTGGCCAAAATTTTGATTTTTTTTTCCATTTTCAAACTGATTTTGTATGCCTTTAAATCAGAGAGAAATGTCACACAAAATAGTTAATAAATAACATTTCTCAGATGTCTACTTTACATTAGCACAATTTTTGAAATAACATTTTTTTGTTAGGAAGTTAGAAGGGTTAAATGCTGACCAGTGATTTCCCATTTTTGCAACAAAATTTACAAAACCATTTTTTTAGGGACCACCTCACATTTGAGGTGTCTATATGATAAAAAAATATGCAAAAGTGTCACAAAATTAGTGATGGGCGAGTAGCATCGTTGTTCGGGTCTCCCGAGCATGCTCGGGTGATCTCCGAGTATTTTGGCGTGCTCGGAGATTTAGTTTTCGTCGTATCAGCTGCATGATTTGCGGCTGCTAGACAAGCTGAACACATGTGGGAATTCCCTAACAAATAGGCATTCCACACATAATCAGCCTGACTAGCAGTCGCAAATCATACAGCTGAGACGACGAAAACTAAATCTCCGAGCACGCCAAAATACTCGGAGACCACCCGAGCAACGAGTATACTCGCTCATCACTAGTCACAATTCTAAAAACTGCACCCGTCAAGGTGCTTAAAACCACATTCAAGAAATTAACCCTTCAGGTGCTTCACAGGAATTAATTGTATGTGAAAGGAAAGGAAAAAATGAAAGTTTAACTTTTTTTTTCACTAAAATTTGACCACCGTATATGCTCGTGCATAAGCCGACCCGAGTATAAGCCAAAGCACTTAATTTTGCCACGAAAAACTGGGAAAACTTATTGAATTGAGTATAAGCCGGGTATGCATTGTCCCCTCATGCCTATCCTGGTATGCATGGCCCCCTCATCCCTATCCTGATATGCATGGTTCCTCATCCCTATCTTGTATGCATGGTCCCCTCATCCTCATCCTGGTATGCATGGTTACTCATTTTATCCCCCATTTTTTATTTTCACAAGGGTAACAGGAGAAATTGGACCACAAAAGTTGTGCAGTTTGTCCTGAGTAGGCTGATACCTCATATGTGGGAGAAAACCACTGTTTGGGTGCACGTCGGGGCTCGGAAGGGAAGTAGTGATGTATTGGAATGCAGACTTTGATGGCATGGTCCGCGGGCATCATGTCGCATTTGCAGAGCCCCTGATGTGCCTAGAAAGTAGAAAGCCCCCACAAGTGACCCCATTTTGGAAACTAATCATATTTTTTCAACTAAAATTATATTTTAGCCCACAATTTTTTATTTTTACAAGGGCAACAGGAGAAATTGGACCCCAAAAGTTGTAATTCAATTTGTTCTGAGTATGCCGATACCCAATATGTGGGAGAAAACTACTGTTTGGGCGCACGTTGGGGCTCGGACGGGAAGTAGTGACGTTTTGGAATGCAGACTTTGATGGAATGGTCTGCGGGCATCATGTCGCGTTTGCAGAGCCTTTGATGTGCCTGAACAGTGGCAATGCCCAACAAGTGTCCCCTTTTTGGAACTGATCTACTGTTTCCTGGTATGTGTATTTTATAATATAGTGGCATACGTGAGTTGTGTAGTGTTTGTCAGGTTATCATACGTGAGTTGTATAGTGTTTGTCAGGTTGTCATACGTCAGTTGTGTAGTGTTCGTCAGGTTGTCATGCATCAGTTGTGTAAGTCTGAATTGAATTTAGTAATCCATGGATGTCTGGTACAGTCGTCTGAGGCATTCTTTCATACACAGGGTGTATTGGGGCAGGTGTCGCATTGTTAAATGGTGTCCTTGCATATTCCCCTTCTGTAACACACTTGGCACCTGTTTTGTTACTTACCTCTTTTTCCGCTGTGAAGGACCTCCCCCAGGAAATGTTGGCCTGGTACGATACGAGCACCTTCAATTTCAGAAGTACTGGGGTTCTGACTAGAGTTGAGTGAATTTGTTCAGCTCCCTGCTTATTCGTCAAGCTATAGCGCTTACCGAATAAGCTGCAGAGGGAACCCGGATACTTAGAGCGCGCCAGCTGAACAGCTGATCGGTGCCACAGCTGCATATGTTGTGGCTGTGTCCTAGCACATGCATGGAGAGCCAACACATTGGGTCACTATATTGGGCTGTGCTGTCACCTCTTCTGAGTATCTTCCCAATTAGCGTTTTTGGTGAGGCCTCTCTAATTTTTGCGGACAGTACCGCAGGCTGCGGTATCTTGTGCAGAGAGGGACTTGAAGAGTGGGATACTGGTATAAAAGTTATCCACGTACAGGTGATAACCCTTATCCAACAGTGGGTGCACCAAATCACACACAATTTTCCCACTCACTCCCAGGACTGGGGGGCATTCAGGGGATTCAATCCGGGTGTCCTTGCCTTCGTAAACTCTAAACCTGTGGGTGTACCCTGAGGTACTCTCACACAGCTTATACAGTTTTTCGTCGTACCAGGCCCTCTTACTGGGCAGGTACTGACAGAATTTGAGCTTCCCCTTGAAATGAATTAGGGACTCATCCATGCAGATGTCCCTTTGGGTAAAGTACACCTCACCAAACCTTTTGTTGAAGTGTTCGATGACCAGCTGAACTTTGAACAGACTGTCAAAGTTCAAATCATCTTGGAGAGGACACCGTGCATTAACATTTGTAACATTTCCAGGGGATATAGCTCTAGGATCGCTGTCTGGGTAGACAGAATGGCACGAAAACAGTTCATTCAGACAGCAGTTCTGGTGTAAAACTGGCCGCAACCAGCTTTATTAAAGTCCACAGCAAACAGATAAAAATAAAGCATAAACAGAAAACCTAGGCTTGTCTAGCCACTAATTACACATAGATCGATTTCCCTATTTAACCGGGTCCAGACTCTACCAGTCTGTGCCCAAAACAACACATATGATATATGTTACCAGTATGGAGTTTCACAGATACTCCTCCTTGTGTCTGAAGGCCCCTTCAGCGTCCAGACTTGAGAGAGATCCACTCCTATTCAGCCGCTATTCGCACGGATTCTCACTGAGACTACTCCTGTGTCCGGGGTACATCCAGCACCCAGACTGAGATAGCTCAAACTCCTGGAGACTGCTTCTTGTGCCGGGACACCTTCCTGTGTCCAGACTGAGCGTGCTTCCACTCCTGGAGACTGCTTCTTGTGCCGGGACACCTTCCTGTGTCCAGACTAAGCCAGCTCTCAGATTGTGTTTGCAGACACCTACTTCTGGTCTCCTAATTAACAGCTGAATGGTTTCAGGCCTGAGCTGCAAGTGTGTGTTGAATGTGAGGTGTAGTGACCTTTCTCTACCACTAGGTTTACAAAGCCACACATTTCCCTTATACCATACAGCACAGTACCTAGGTGAAATGTACACCCCATTCAACACATATTCCTTCACTGTCTCACACATTATAATGCAGGAATTTCTGTATTGCCTCAATACATGTCTGGGCCATGACCATTCGGAACACTGGAGTGTTGTATAAAACATCAACACTCCAATATTGCCAAACTTCTGGCTTCTAAAGGATCCCCATGTGATGGACCAGACCCCAAAACGTCATCATTTCATCTGCGTCTACAGGAGCTCAGTTAGAAAATGATGAATCGGGGTTTTGTGCAAAAAATTGATAAGCATACAAATTAGTTTGGTCCACCTGTCACGCACATTGTAGGAAAGACTAAGTGCAACACGAAGGATAAGGGGAAGGGAGCCCAACACTAGGGAATGGGGAGGCAGTGGAGACCCCTAGGCAGATCCAAAGTCACCCTATGTTAGGCGTCGAGATCAACTTCACCCTCCATTTTCTCTCTGGGGAGAAGAACACTCGTGCCGATGCTCTCTCCCATTCTGTAGTATCATCTGAGGAGGGAAAGGAACCTCGGCATATTGTCCCTTCAGAGAGCCTGAGTACTGTGGCTCTGGTTTCGTTAAAGTCTGTGCCTCCGAGCAAGATTTTTGTTCCAACTAATTTGCGACCAGAGGTTCTCTCTTGGGCTCATTCGTCCAGGGTGCGTGGACATTTTGAGACCAAGAGGACATCTGAGCTCCTGGCGAGGATGTACTGGTGGCCGCATATGGCTCGTGACGTCTGAGACTATATTCGGGCGTGTGTTTCCTGCTCCCAGAATCGATCTTCTCGGCAACAACCAGCTGGTCTATTGTACCCCCTGCCGGTGGCGAAGAGGCCCTGGGAGATGGTTGGGATGAATTTTGTGGTGGGTTTACCCAAGTCTACCAACTGCACCATAATTTGGGTAGTCACCAACCACTTCTATAAAATGATGCACTTGGTGCCTTTCCCGCGGGTACCTTCTGCACAGGCTTTGGCGGCATTATTCATCAAATATGTCTTTCGCTTACACGGCATGCCTGACAAAATAGTCAGTGACCGGGGTCCCCAGTTCGCGTCTAGGTTCTGGAGAGAGCTTTGTCGTCTGCTCAGCATAGAGCTAAATCTCTCTTCAGCTTATCATCCCGAGACGAACGCGTTGGTAGATAGGGCCAACCAGACCCTGGTCACATGTCTACGACATTTTGTTTCCGCCAGACAGGATGACTAGGCACCTGTTATACTATTGTAGGAACTCGAGGATTCTGATAGCGTGGGGCAATGAACAATCAGAGACGGGTTTTTTTGAATGCAAATAGTGTATTTGTGAAACAGCAAAACACCCAAAAACAATATACAAACAACCCGTAGTGACATGCAATGAAACGAGTCCATATATATATATATATATATATATATATATACACAAGTCCAGTTATATGAATCCAGATATATAAGTCCTTGAACCCCTATAGCAAGGGCGGTAAGGTTCTTACGACGGAGTCCTCACACAAATGTGACCATAAGGTAAGTCTGATGCACAGGTAACGTGGCTGGATTCACACACTGCTGGTGTATGAAGAGCCAGATCCAGGTATGCAGTAGACACAGGGAGGTCCAGGAACAAGTTAATCTCAGTTGTGGCATAATTCAGTGAAGTCCAACAACAAGTTCATATGTAAGTAATATTCCAGTAACAGTTCCAACAGCTCTCACCGGAGGGAGTGAACGAAGGGTTAAACAGCAACACAGTTCAGAAACACAGTTCTTACCAGATGGAGTGAACCAAGGGTTAAATTCCAAAGTCAACAGGTTAGTGATAACACAGTAAGTGCAGCTTACATATGCAGAGAATGTCCAGAGCCATGGGTAGAAGCTGCTGTAGCTGAGAAACACCTGAAGATAACCTGGTTATGCACTCACCCGGTAAATACACAAAAGATCTGGGAGGAACAAAGCAGCTGGGTTGCAGAGAAACGAAAGCAGAATACTCCAGCAAGGAAGCCAGCACCTGAGCCGGGTTTTAAACAAACGAACAGGAAGTAGGGCACACAAAACAGCAAACTCCATTTTAACAAAGGGCAAAATCATTGACAAAGTTACCTAGAAAACCCGGAATACTGACATTACTCCCCCTAAAGACGGCCTCTGGACGGTCCTGGACCAGGCCTGTCCGGGTATCTCCGATAAACTGAGCAATCTTCAGGGGCGCATTGATGTTACTTACTGGTTCCCAAGAATCATTTTCAGGAGAGTAACCTTGCCATCTAACTAGATACTGAAGCCGGTTTCTATGAAGTCTCGAATTAACAATATCCTGTACCACGAATTGTTCTTCGCCATCAACCAACACTGGTGGAGGGGGAGATACGATACGTCCCTGAAAAGTTTTAGGAGAGACTGGTTTTAATAAGGAAACATGAAATACTGGGTGTACCTTTAAAGTCCGTGGTAGCTTAACCGACAGGCAACAGAGCTCACAATCCCAGTGATCTTGAATGGACCGATGAATTTCTGTCCCAGTTTCTGCAAAGGAACACCCAATTTTAGATTCTTGGTGGACAACCAAACCGAGTCTCCTACCTTATACATAGGTGCTGGTTTCCGGAATCTATCGGCCGACTTCTTGTAACGCTCCTGTGCTATGGTCAGGGAGTCCTTCAAAACTTCAAGATTACGTTGCAACGCCGTCACTCTGTCTTCAACCGCTGGTACCGAAATAGCAACCGGAGACCTAGGCAAAATACTTGGATGATAACCCAGATTGGCAAAAAAAGGCGTTACCTTCGTGGAACTGCTTTGGGAGTTGTTGTACGAAAATTCTGCTAAAGGAAGTAGCTTCAGCCAATCATCCTGCAAATGACTGACGTAACAGCGTAGATATTGCTCCAAGGTTTGATTTTTCCGTTCGGTCTGCCCGTTGGTCTGAGGATGGTATGCAAAAGACAAGCAAACATTAATGTGGAGCGCAGAACAAAATCCTTTCCAAAATCTAGAGGTAAATTGTATTCCCTGGTCAGAAATATCTCATCTGGTACCCCATGCAGCCGGAAAATGTTCTGGATAACTAGATCTACTGTCTCTGTAGCTGAGGGAAGACCAGCACACGGAATGAAATGAGCAGCTTTCGTTAAACGATCTACTACCACCAAGATAGTATTTTTACCGCCAGAGGTGGGTAACTCCACAATAAAGTCCATCGAAATAGACCCCCAAGGGCGAGACGGTACAGGTAGCGGTTTAAGAAGACCAGTAGGTGAAATGCGAGGAACCTTGTGCCGGGCACAAACTTCACAAGAGCGGACATAGTCATTCACATCCTTCAAGCAGGTAGGCCACCAAAAAAAATGAGTTAACAATTCCTGCATCTTCTGTACCCCCTATGACCAGCCAATATAGAGTCATGGACCAATTTGAGAACTCGAAGTCTTACAGCCTCTGGGACATAAATACATCGATCTCTAAGCCACAGACCATTCCGAAGGACAAGATTCACGTTGTCAGGTGGAGCCGCAAGAAATACGTCACCGTCATAGGCCAGCTTAATCTCCTGCCACAAGTCCTGGTTCCGGAGCACTCCAACGAAATTGGCCTCAGACAAGATGGTCTTAGACGGGGTCCCAGGCATGGAATCCACCGTATGGATTTGGGATAATGCGTCAGCTTTCCCATTACGTGAACCTGGGCGGTACGAAATAATAAAATTAAACTGGTTCAAGAACAAACTCCACCTAGCTTGTCGAGGAGAAAGACACCTGGCAGACTTAAGGAATTCCAAATTACGATGATCCGTGAGTACTACTACCTGCTGTGTTGCCCCCTGCAAATGGTGTCTCCATTCCTTAAAGGCAGAAATAATTGCCAAAAGTTCCTTATCTGCCACATCATAGTTCAGTTCTGCAGAAGATAACCTATGAGAGAAGAAGGCACACGGGTGCAGCAAACCTTTGTCTCCGGTACGTTGTGAGAGGATAGCTCCCAATGCATAGTCAGACACATCCACCTCCACGATAAAAGGCAGTGCAGGATCCGGATGCATCAATATTGGAGCCGTGGTAAAACAACCCTTCAGGCGATCAAAGGCTTCCTGAGCTTGCGAAGACCATACAAACTTCTTCCCCTTCTTGGTGAGGAGAGTGATGGGATGGACAATTTCTGAAAAGTTTCGGATAAAACGTCTATAAAAGTTAGCGAAGCCAATGAATCTTTGTACCTCCTTAATGTTTACTGGTACCGGCCAGTCCAAGATTGCCTGGATCTTGCTGGACTCCATATTCAATCCCTGAGGCGAAATAATATAGCCTAAAAATTGAATTTCAGAACAATGAAACTCACACTTTTCGAGTTTGATGTAAAATGATTATCTCTCAAACGTCTAAGCACGGTTTTGACATGTTCCTGATGTTCCTGTAAGGAGTCAGAAAAGATTAAAATGTCATCGAGGTAAATTACCACATATTGGTCCAATAAATCCCTGAAAATATTGTTGGCTAAATGTTGAAAAGCAGCAGGAGCGTTACAGAGTCCGAATGGCATCACTAAATATTCAAAATGTCCATACCGGCATCTAAAAGCTGTCTTCCATTGTCTCCGGGACGTATACGGAGTAAATTATATGCCCCGCGAAGATCTAATTTGGTAAATACTTTGGCCTGGCGAACTCTTTCCAACAATTCTGGAATTAGGGGCAACGGGTACCTGTTACGAATGGTTACCTTATTTAACTCCCGGTAGTCAATGCAGGGTCTTAGAGTACTTCCGCTGGTGTTTCCGCTGGTGAAGAAGATGGTCGGATACACCCCTTGGCTAAATTCTCATCTATATATTCTCGTAATGATTTTAATTCCGGAGCCGCCAATGGGTAAACATAGCCGAAAGGAATCGCTGCTCCAGGAAGCAATTCTATGGGGCAGTCATACGGTCTATGTGGGGGAAGTTGATCTGCCTTCCTTTTATCACAAATGTCTGAGAATTCCTGATAAATCAGAGGGAGAGTAGGTACCTGTATCACCTCTTCCAAGTTCTGGGTAACTGGAGCCGCTATAGTTGGACTGATGGTAGAACTGCACTTCAGGAGAAAGGATATCTCCTTGGTTTCCCAATTGATGTTTGGATTTTGTGACTGTAACCAGGGAATTCCTAAAATTACAGGAAAATGAGGAGAAGATATTAACATGAATGAAAGTGTTTCTTGATGGGCCCTGTATTGTTCAACATCTTTATCAATGATTTAGATGAAGGAATTGAGGGTAAACTGATCAAATTTGCTGATGACACAAAGCTAGGAGGGGTAGCTAATACTAGAGAAGAGAGAGAGAGGATTCAAAAAGATATAAATAAACTGGAGCAGTGGGCAGCAACTAACAGAATGGTTTTTAACAGGGAAAAATGCAAAGTACTACATCTGGGCAACAAAAATGAAAAAAGCATATACAAAATGGGAGGAATAGGGCTAAGTAACAGCACATGTGAAAAAGACTTGGGTATACTAATTGATCACAGACTGAACATGAGTCAACAGTGTGATGCAGCAGCAAAAAAGGCAAATACAATTCTAGGATGTATCAACAGAAGCATACAGTCTAGATCACATGATGTCATTATTGCCCTCTACTCCTCTTTGGTCAGACCTCATCTGGAATACTGTGTCCAGTTTTGGGCACCACATTTTAAAAAAGACATCAACAAACTGGAGCAAGTTCAGAGAAGAGCCACCAGAATGGTGACCGGTCTGCAAACCATGTCCTATGAGGAACGGTTGCAGGATTTGGGAATGTTTAGCTTGCAAAAAAGAAGACTGAGAGGAGACTTAATAGCTGTCTACAAATATCTCAAGGGCTGTCACATTGTAGAAGGATCATCTTTATTCTCATTTGCACAAGGAAAGACTAGAAGCAATGGGATGAAACTGAATGGGAGGGGACACAAATTAGATATTAGAAAAAACTTTTTGACAGTTAGGGTGATCAATGAGTGGAACAGGCTGCCACGAGAGGTGGTAAGTTCTCCATCAATGGAAGTCTTCAAACAGAGGCTGGACAGACATCTGTCTGGGATGATTTAGAGAATCCTGCTTTGAGCAGGGGGTTGGACCAGATGGCCCAGGAGGTACCTTCCAACTCTACCATTCTATGATTCTATGATGGTCTGGTTCCATCTTACACTCCAGAGGCACTGTCTCCCGGTCTACTGGTCCAGAAACTAATGGGGAACCATCCACCGTTTCCATAGTGATTGGTGAAGCTCTTTGCTGTGTCTTTATACCATGTTCCTTGGCAAAAGAAGAATCCATGAAATTCCCACTTGCTCCAGAGTCTATCATGGCAGAACTTGATATCCACTGTTCCTCCCACTGAATCTGAATAGGAAGAGAACAATGTGAATATTTCTCCCCTTGATCTTTAGGGGAAGTCGGCATTAGTATTGGGGGGAAAACTGCATCTAGATGTAGACTGGTCTCCGAAACTTCAGACTCAGCGTCTGTGTTATCATAATCCCCTACTACCGCCAACACCTTGTTGGGTCGCCTGGGACATTTAGGACAATTGATGAGGAAGTGGTCCGATTGACCACAATAGAAACATAAGCGCTCACGGAGACGATATTCACGGCATTCATTACTCTCACGTCTCTGCAGTGAGTCCACCTGCATAGGCACCTCCTCGGCCTCTCGCGGGTTTTTGCCTGTGGTTTCCCTGGACGGAAGAGAGAAATTAGTAATGCGATTTACAGCGGCCCATTTTTCTTGTCTGCATTCAGTTAAACGGATATCAATACGTACACAGTGCTGTATAAACAATTCAAACTCCTGTGGAGACTCTGAACGAGCTAGCTCATCCTTGATTGCATTGGACAAACCCTTTCTAAAGATTGGTAATAAAACATTGTTATCCCACTGGGTGTCCACCACTAACCTTTTAAATTCAGTAACATATTCTATGACTGACTGTTTCCCCTGCCGTAAGGAAAGCAAGGCAGATTCAGCGGTAGCACGGCGGTTGGGATCGTCGAACATTTGCGCCATGGCTGCCAGAAAATTATCCAAACTATTTAGACGGGTATCGTGACTTTCAACCATAGGATTTGCCCAAGCCAGTGCCCGTGATGTCAACAACATAATAATACATAGAACCTTAGATCTATCAGACCGGTAATAGGAGGCATGTACATAAAAAATAATATATATTGATTAACAAACCCACGGAATTGACTTTGGTCACCATTAAACCGGAATGGAGGCAATTTGGGCATACTGGTGGATGATGTAGGCTCAGTAGGTAAGGCCTCCAGGACTTCTAACCTAGTACGTAGATCTTGGAGAGCCTGACCAAACCCCTGTGCATTGTGGTTAACCCGAGACTCCAAGTCTCTAATCTGATTGTGTGCAGCCGCCACCTCCTGCTGCAAGGAGTTAACTATGGTGAACAGTTTGTCTACCCGTGTCTCCGTCATTGCCCAGCAGAATCCCCTTTTTAGGCTGGAGTATCCTGTTATACTATTGTAGGAACTCGAGGATTCTGATAGCGTGGGGCAATGGACAATCAGAGACGGGTTTCTTTGAATGCAAATAGTGTATTTGTGAAACAGCAAAACACCCAAAAACAATATACAAACAACCCGTAGTGACATGCAATGAAACGAGTCCATATATATTGTAGCCTTCCGGGGGGTTTAGCTCTAGGATCGCTGTCTGGGTAGACAGAATGGCACGGAAACAGTTCATTCAGACAGCAGTTTGGTGAAAACTGGCCGCAACCAGTTTTATTAAAGTCCACAGCAAACAGATAAAAACAAAGCATAAACAAAAGACCTGGGCTTGTCTAGCCACTAATTACACTTATATAATGTCCCTTTCTATCAGGAACCCAGACTCTATCAGTCTGTGCCAAAACAACACATATGATATATGTTACCAGTATGGAGTCTCCCAGATACTCCTCCTTATGTCTGAAGGTCCACTCGACTTCCAGACTTGAGAAAGATCCACTCCTATTCAGTAGTCATTATGCTGGAGGTTCACAGAGACACTCCTGTGTCCGGGGTCCTTCCTGCACCCAGACTGAGACGGCTCCCCTCCTCTTCAGTAATCATCAGCATGGAGGTTCACAGAGACACTCCTGTGTCCGGGGTCCTTCCTGCACCCAGACTGAGACGGCTCCCCTCCTCTTCAGTAATCATCAGCATGCATGCTCACAGAGACTGCTTCCTTGTGCCAGGACACCTCTCTGTGTCCAGGCTGAAGACAGCTCTAACACTCTTGGAGCATTCTCACAGAGACTGCTTCCTTGTGCCAGGACACCTCTCTGTGTCCAGGCTGAAGACAGCTCTAACACTCTTGGAGACACCTTCTGTGCCTGGACCCCTTGTCCAGACTGAATGAGCTCCCTGACTGTGTCCGCAGACACCTATTTCTGGCTTCCTAATTAACAGCTGATTGGCTTCAGGTTTGAGCTGCAAGTGTGCAATGAATGCAAGGTGTAGTGACCTTTCTCTACCACCAGGTCTACAAAGCCACCCATTTCCCTTATAGTTAGCAAAGAACCTAGGTGAAATGTACACCCCATTCACCACATATCCTCACTGTCTCACAATATACAAGTCCAGTTATTTGAATCCAGATATACAGTTAGGTCCATATATATTTGGACAGAGACAACATTTATCTAATTTTGGTTCTAGACATTACCACAATGAATTTTAAACAAAACAATTCAAATGCAGTTGAAGTTCAGACTTTCAGCTTTCATTTGAGGGTATCCACATTAAAATTGGATGAAGGGTTTAGGAGTTTCAGCTCCTTAACATGTGCCACCCTGTTTTTAAAGGGACCAAAAGTAATTGGACAATTGACTCCAAAGCTATTTCATGGACAGATGTGGGCAATCCCTTCATTATGTCATTCTCAATTAAGCAGATAAAAGGACTGGAGTTGATTTGAGGTGTGGTGTTTGCATTTGGAAGGTTTTGCTGTGAAGGAAACATGCGGTCAAAGGAGCTCTCCATGCAAGTGAAACAAGCCATCCTTAAGCTGCAAAAACAGAAAAAATCCTTCCGAGAAATTGCTACATCATTAGCAGTGGCAAAATCTACAGTTTGGTACATCCTGAGAAAGAAAGAAAGCACTGGTGAACTCATCAATGCAAAAAGACCTGGGCGCCCACGGAAGACAACAGTGGTGAATGATCGCAGATTAATCTCCATGGTGAAGAGAAACCCCTTCACAACAGCCAACTAAATGAACACCACTCTCCAGGAGGTAGGCGTATCAATATCCAAATCTGCCATAAAGAGAAGACTGCATGAAAGTAAATACAGAAGGTTCACTGCACGGTGCAAGCCACTCATAAGCATCAAGAATAAAAAGGCTAGACAGGACTTTGCTAAAAAACATCTAAAAAAGCCAGCACAGTTCTGGAAAAACATTCTTTTGACCGATGAAACCAAGATCAACCTCTACCAGAATGATGGAAAGAGAAAAATATGGAGAAGGCGTGGTACAGCTCATGATCCAAAGCATACCACATCATCTGTAAAACACGGCGGAGGCAGTGTGATGGCTTGGGCATGCATGACTGCCAGTGGCACTGGGTCACTAGTGTTTATTGATGATGTGACACAGGACAGAAGCAGCCAAATGAATTCTGAGGTATTCAGAGCAATACTGTGTGCTCAGATCCAGCCAAATGCAGCCAAACTGATTGGTCGTCGTTTCATACTACAGATGGACAATGACCCAAAACATAAAGCCAAAGCAACCCAGGAGTTTATTAAAGCAAAGAAGTGGAATATTCTTGAATGGCCAAGTCAGTCACCTGATCTCAACCCAATTGAGCATGCATTTCACTTGTTGAAGACTAAACTTCAGACAGAAAAGCCCACAAACAGCAACTGAAAACCACTGCAGTGAAGTCCTGGCGGAGCATCAAAAAGGAGGAAACACAGCGTCTGGTGATGTCCATGAGTTCAAGACTTCAGGCAGTCATTGCCAACAAAGGGTTTTCAACCAAGTACTAGAAATGATCATTTTATTTACAATTATTTAATCTGTCCAATTACTTTTGGTCCCTTTAAAAACAGGGTGGCACATGTTAAGGAGCTGAAACTCCTAAACCCTTCATCCAATTTTAATGTGGATACCCTCAAATGAAAGCTGAAAGTCTGAACTTCAACTGCATCTGAATTGTTTTGTTTAAAATTCATTGTGGTAATGTCTAGAACCAAAATTAGATAAATGTTGTCTCTGTCCAAATATATATGGACCTAACTGTATAAGTCCTTGAACCCCTATAGCAAGGGCGGTAAGGTTCTTACGACGGAGTCCTCACACAAATGTGACCATAAGGTAAGTCTGATGCACAGGTAACGTGGCTGGATTCACACACTGCTGGTGTATGAAGAGTCAGATCCAGGTTTGCAGTAGACACAGGGAGGTCCAGGAACAAGTTAATCTCAGTTGTGGCATAATTCAGTGAAGTCCAACAACATGTTCATATGTAAGTAATATTCCAGTAACAGTTCCAACAGCTCTCACCGGAGGGAGTGAACGAAGGGTTAAACAGCAACACAGTTCAGAAACACAGTTCTTACCAGATGGAGTGAACCAAGGGTTAAATTCTAAAGTCAACAGGTTAGTGATAACACAGTAAGTGCAGCTTACATATGCAGAGAATGTCCAGAGCCATGGGTAGAAGCTGCTGTAGCTGAGAAACACCTGAAGATAACCTGGTTATGCACTCTCCCGGTAAATACACAAAAGATCTGGAAGGAACCAAGCAGCTGGGTTGCAGGGAAACGGAAGCAGAATACTCCAGCAAGGAAGCCAGCACCTGAGCCGGCTTTTAAACAAACGAACAGGAAGTAGGGCACACAAAACAGCAAACTCCATTTTAACAAAGGGCAAAATCATTGACAAAGTTACCTAGAAAACCTGGAATACTGACAGCATCCTTGCTACCGTGGGTGGAATTTGCACTGAATCACGCCGTAGCCGACTCAACTGGGCAGACCCCGTTCCTCCTTAATTATGGCCAGCATCCGCATGTCCCTGTGCCCATGCCCGTGTCATCCACCGACTCTAGGGTGGCAGACTGGGCGGTGGAGGCACCTGACATTTGGGACCGCACACAGGATGCCATCCGGGCCTCCAAGGACAGAATTACGGTTACCGCCGATGTGCATCGACGCCCCGCTCCGACTATTGCCCCTGGCGATTTAGTGTGGCTCTCCGCCCGTAACATCAGCCTGCGAGTTGAGTCCACTAAGTTTGCTGCTCGCTACATAGGTCCCTTCAAGGTTCTGGAACAGGTCAACCCTGTGGTCTATCGTCTGGCTCTTCCTCCACGCCTAGGTATCACCGACACCTTTCATGTGTCCCTCCTAAAACCCATTCACATGTCCCAGTTTTCTGAGTCATCTGCTGGGACATCAGGTTCGTACACGGACGAATATGAGGTGAACGCCATTGTTGGGTTCAAGGTGGTACGTGGCAAAAAGTTCTATCTGGTGGATTGGAAGGGTCATGGCCCAGAGGACAGGACCTGGGAACCTATTGAGCACATTCGGGCTCCTCAGCTCATTGCGGCATTTGAGCGTAGCGAAGTCCAAGGAGGGGGGCTCTAGGAGGGGGGTAATGTTAGGCATCGAGATCCCGCCGCTGCACAGGGGGAATCTCATGCCATGTCCTCTGCAGTCTCCCATTCTTCTTCAGCTGCAGAGGATCCTGCTCAGCGGAGACGCCTTTCCCAGCGTCTTGCTCAGGCTAATGCTATGCGTTTGGTCGCTGCTGCCGCCCCAGGTTCAGCTATAGCAACCAGCATTAGTCAGCAGCGAGCAGACGCTCCTGGGACTAAGTCCTGCTTTTCTCCATCTGGGCATGACCGTGAGATGACCGCTCATTGGTGGTCGGAGGTCACATGCGCAGGTCCTCAAGCAGTTAGGATTGGGCCATAAGCAAGGTCCTGGAAGGCTACGGTTATAAAAGGATCGCACAGCCGTGCGCTAGTATAAACCATGTGGTGTGTGTGAGCGAGTGGATACACTACCACTCTGTGTATGCATGTGTGTTTGGGCCGAGAGCCTGCCGCACTGTCGGCGTGTAGATCGTCTAGTCTTCTTTAGTCAGGCAGGTTTTTACTCGGCTTGATCTATCGCCTGTCTCGGCCACGTGTGCTGCTTAGCACGGGCTATTTACAGGGCACAGTCAATCCACGTTCTCTGGCACACATCTTTTGGTACCGCTCTGCTGTCAGTTGAGCTGTTGCTCTTGTTTTGCGCCAAATCCTGGTGCACTTTAGTTAGCTGTATTTTGCTACCACTCAGCACCAAGTAGTGGCATCGCCTGTGCGCCGTGCGCATTGTGGGTCTGGTAAGACTCAAGTCCCCGCGTTCTAGGGGTTGAGCCTAGAGACCTCACTCGCTCCATATCGGCTGTGTCCTGTGACTTTCAACAGGGAACAATGTCCTATTACTTTGTTGCGGCGGCTCTGTGAAGTAACAGAGTTCGCCGCCGTTCAAACCGGGTGACATCTAACCCACGTGTTTTTGGTGTTCAACCGCCATCTTGTTCCGCCATTGCTTAGCAGCAGGTTCCATCTCTGCATGGTGGACTCCAGGTTGCGAACGCACCTTATTATTATATATATATTTCATTTGGTGCGTTCCGCCAACCCTAACACCCTGTCTGCCCTAAACGAACCTATATAGGTTCTGCACCTATCGCCAAGCAGGAACTTAATCCCTGCCTGACCCTGACGATAAGCCATACTTAGGGAATGACGAGGTGAACACTAGTCGATCACCACTACCACTAAAGAGAGCTGGGATAGACAAACAAGGGAAACAGTTATTTTGAGTAGACTCCGAGATGTAATGCAGACGTCCTCCAGCAACTCCAAAGAGGAAGATAGCCGACTGCTATAGCTCCAAGCCTCAATAGGGGGAAATGGAAATATTTCCGGCAACTCCCAGAAGCAGGCTGGGCGTCTATAAACACCCAGGTCCTGATGTGTCAATTAGAGCCGGAGAAAGGTTGCCACTGGGTCAAAGAGTCAGAAGGGTTAAGAAGGTTTCTGCAAGGCCAAACGCAGAGACCTTCTGCAGCTAGATACAATGCAACTGTCTGAAGCCTCTGACACACCAGTGAGACCACCTTGAGGTTAACAAATTCCTCAGAGAAAAAGACTTTGAAAAAGTCTATTTTTGTGAGGCTGGTGGTGTCAAACTTGATTCCAGATTGCGCAAAATTAGGAATCAGTGGCTCATAATTTTTGGGGGGCTAGGTCCATACGGAGTCAGTAATAGGGGGGCGCTGCTTCACCTGTCCTGGGATGTCTTCATGCTGGTTCACCTTCTGTCCTGGGGTGTCTTCGTGGTGATTCAGCAGCACATGAGGAGGTGGAAGACGAAGAGTCAGAGTCTGAAAAATAAAGAAAGGTGAGAACATCTTATAGATGTCTTCTGTCTTATCTCCTCTTCTCTGTCCTTTCTTCTTTAGGCAGCAGTGAGGGATTGTGGTGTCACAGGCTTCTGTGGTACCACAAGGCCCAGCACAGTGCAGATAGCGTAACTGCCCTGTAAAAATCCTCAGCTACTGTGAGGGCGTTCAGGGTGGTCACAGACAGGTCACAGTGCAGTCACACCACGTCTTTGCCCTGTGGTTGGTGCAATCAACGATGACATTGATTGCACCAATTGGAGTTGGCCCTAGTGACGCTGGCATTGCCAGGCACCAGCCTATGATCGATGCTCTTACAGCTCCGATCCTAGGCAGGTCACAGCGCAGTCACACCGCGGCTGTGCTCTATGATTGGTGGGATTGATGCAATCGTCAATCGCACCAATCAGCGTGTTGCCAGGCACTAGCCTATGATCGGTGCTCTTAGAGCATCGATCATAGGCTAGGACAACAGGGTTTCAGGCAATCTGATTGCCTGAAACACTGAGAAATGCTGTGATTGGCTGTTCAGAATTGAACAGCCAATCAAAGCGATTGTCAAGGCAGGAGGGCAGTAACACCCCCCAGTATGACGACACCATCTACCCAGAGGTAAAATGGCAACAGAATTTTAATGCAATCACCACGACTTCGGTTGCAGTGTCGCATTAAAAAAATTGCGTAATCTGTTTCTGGTCAAATGGGCACAGGGACGTATTATTACGACAAATGTCAGAAAGGGGTTAAAGGTGTCAGCAATCCACAGAAGAAAGTGCTAACTCATGGATCTGTAGGAGTCTTATAGCACTGATATTGAGGAAAAGGCGCTGAAATGCCCTGTCATGATGAAATTGTGACTGCATGCATGCCACTGCTCCATTTATTCCCATGGGACTCCTGTGGTCTTGCTAATAAGTGATAACTGTAAATGTTTGGAATAACCCTTTAACATTATTTGTACATATAGAAAACATGATTTCCACATATGTTGGTGGTCAACTTAAATTTTAAAAAAAGTTAAACTTATTTTTAAGCTGCAATCGTCTTTCCTGCTTTCATTTTTTGCATACATGTCTCTCAGACACTCCTATGTACAATTTAGATAATCTTTTAAATCTCATTGTAATGTGCTGTTCCAACATGTAATGTTTCCTATTCATAAAAGGTACTCAACTTGGATTCATATTTTTTTTATTATATGAGAGAAGGAATAATGAATACTACAAATATTTTGAACATACAATCTTTCCTTGCAAAATGTAACAAAATCCTGGTACAAGTAAAAATATTTTTCTTAATAGGCAAACACCCTCAACATGTGGAAATATGTAGAAGAAAGGACACATTTTCAAATGTGCAAATGAATGCTCAGCTGCCGATGTCACCCATTACTGTCCCATCCAAAATATGTCTAGATGATTCTGAAATCATGTAAGTTATAAGGACACAATTTCTGCCCTTTCTGGTTTTAGTGCTGTTGCAATTAAATAGTTTAATATTGTGTCCCAAATTTATCAAAACTGCCATCTGGACATTGTTCTTCACCATTATTTTTTTTAATTCTTTCTGCAATTCTTAAAATGTTGCCGGACTCAGCATGACGACATGCAAATTTGGTTCCCTTTAATAACAATTGAATACTTTTTTCTATGTGCCACTACAACATTGCTTTACAGTATGCTGTAATAGAATTAATAGCTAATTTTTAGCCTTATATATGAATTTTTAAATAATGTAAGCACAAAATACAATGGGACAATGTCATGTACAGTATCTTATTTGCATTGGATTGATAATTTTGCAAATTTTTTTATTTCATAAAGTTTTTCTCTAAACATATACAACAATTTAGAAGTAATTACCATACATATTTTCAATTATGTATAAGCAAAACTAACAAACCCTTACCACCCAATCCCTTGTCTTACCCTTATCAAAGCCTCCCTCAGCTGCTGGAATTAGAAGACCCAGATATATCAATTTTCAACACTAAACAACTTCTCCAAAGAGTCTCTTTCTTCTCTTTGTATCCACACTATAGTTTTTTCTTTAAGTGCTATTACCTTTACTAATTTCAGACACTCTTCTAGTGGTAGCATATGCAGATCTCCATCTCTTAGCTGTCAACACTCTAGCAATGACATGGGTTAGGTATAAGACCTCTTTTTTTGTCTTACCCATAATATATATATATATATATATATATATATATATACATATATATATATACATGCAGGTGCTTCTCACAAAGTGAGAAATTAGAACCTCTCTTTGTTGTAGTCCATTCTGTGGTTTTCAAGTTACCTGAAGAACTTTAACATCATCACCCAAGGCCTTGAGGCCGAATTAGACATATTTGTAATTTGTAATTAGACATATTTGTAATGACTATATAATATATGATATAATTTTGTGCTTCTCACAAAATTAGAATATCATCAAAAAGTTAATTTATTTCAGTTCTTCAATACAAAAAGTGAAACTCATATATTATATAGAGTTATTACAAACAGAGTGATCTATTTCCAGTGTTTATTTCTGTTAATGTTGATGATTATGGCTTACAGCCAATGAAAACCCAAAGTCATTATCTCAGTAAATTAGAATAATTAACAAAAAACACCTGCAAAGGCTTCCTGAGTGTTTAAAAAGGTCCCTTAGTTTGTTTCAGTAGGCTCCACAATCATGGGGAAGACTGCTCACTTGACAGATATCCAGAAGGCAGTCATGGACACACTCCACAAGGAGAGTAAGCCACAAAAAGTCATTGCTAAAGAAGCTGGCTGTTCACAGAGTGCTGTATCCAAGCATATTAATGAAAAGTTGAGTGGAACGAAAAAGTGTGGTAGAAAAAGGTGCACAAGCAACCGGGATAACCACAGCCTTGAAAGGATTGTTCAGAAAAGGCCATTCAAAAATTTGGGGGAGATTCACAAGGAGTGGACTGCTGCTGGAGTCTTTGCTTAAAGAGCCACCACACACAGACGTATCCAGAAATTGAGCTACAAGTGTTGCATTCCTCGTGTCAAGCCACTTATGACGAATAGACAAAGTCAGAAACCTCTTACCTGGGCCACGGTGAAAAAGAACAGGACTGTTGCTCAGTGGTCCAATGTGTTGTTTTCAGATGAAAATAAATTTTGCATTTCATTTGGAAATCAAGATCCCAGAGTCTGGAGGAAGGGTGAAGAGGCACACAATCCAAGCTGCTTGAGGTCTAGTGTGAAGTTTCCACAATCAGTGATGGTTTGGGGAGGTATGTCATCTGCTGGTGTAGGTCCACTATGTTTTATCAAAACCCAAGTCAGCGCAGTCATCTACCAGGAAATTTTAGAGCACTTCATGCTTCCCTCTGCCGACAAGATTTTGAGAGATGGAAATTTCATTCTCCAGCAGGGCTTGGCGCCTGTCCACACTGCCAAAAGTACCAATACCTGGTTTAAAAGCAACAGTATCACTGTGCTTGATTGGCCAGCAAACTCGCCTGACCCTAACCCCATAGAGAATCTATGGAACCCCATAGAGAATCTATGGGGTATTGTCAAGAGGAAGATGAGAGACACCAGAGCCAACAATGCAGACGAGCTGAAGGCTGCTATCAAAGCAACCTGGGCTTCCATAACACCTCAGCAGTGCCACAGGCTGATCATCTCCATTCCAGGCCACACCGATGCTGTAATTGATGCAAAAGGAGCCCCAACCAAGTATTGAGTGCATTTACTGAACATGCATTTCAGTAGGCCAACATTTCGAATTTTAAAATAATTTTTCAAGCTGGTGTTATAAAGTATTCTAATGTACTGAGATAATGACTTTTGGGTCTTCATTGGCTGTAAGCCATAGTCATCAATGTTAATAGAAATAAACACTTGAAATAGATCACTATGTTTGTATTGACCATATAATATTTGAGTTTCACTTTTTATATTGAAGAACTGAAATAAATTAACTTTATTCGAACGTCCATGACAGCACTATGGAGAGAGGGGATCCGCCCCTTAGGAACAGGAAACCTACAGATACAAAAGGGCGGCACCTCTCCCATGCATCAGTTGGCTTCCTGTTCCTGAAGGACGGGTTTCCTACAGATGAAGCTCTTCAGGAGGACCCAGGCCGGCCGGTCGACCCAGGTAGCGGGGGGAATCTCCTACCTCGATCGGTGCGGAGCCCCTGGAAGCGCCACGGTGGGTCCAGGTAGGATTCCACGACAGTGTGCGGAGCAGGTGGAGCAGTATCCAGAGGATCCCTGTCTCCCAGCCAGCGCCGGTTGGTAAGTATCCCCCCTCTCCCTGGTCCCGGTGCCTGCTCCCTGTCTTCTCCTGCGGTCCTGTCATGGTGGGGGCCTGCTAAGGTGGTGCAGCCGTGGGGAATATTAAAAAAAAAAAAAAAAAAAAAAAAAATTTTGAATTTCCCGCCGCGCGTCACTGCTATGGACGACGCGGCGTAATTTTTTTGAATTTCCCGCCACGCATCACTGCTATGGACAGCGCGGCAGGGTTTTTTTGAATTTCCCGCCGCGCGTCACTACTATGGACGACGCTGCGGGGTTTTTTGAATTTCCCGCCGCGCGTCACTACTATAGACGGCGCGGCGGGGTTTTTTGAATTTCCCGCCGTGCGTCACTACTATAGACGGCACGGCAGGGTCTTTTGAATTTCCCGCCACGCGCCACTGCTATGGACGGCGCGGCTGAGTTTTTTGAATTTCCCGCCGCGCGTCACTACTATGGACGACGCGGCGGGGTTTTTTGAATTTCCCGCCGCGCGTCACTACTATAGACGGCGCGGTGGGGTTTTTTGAATTTCCCGCCGTGCGTCACTACTACGGACGGCGCGGCGGGGTTCTTTGAATTTCCCGCCGCGCGTCACTACTATAGACGGCGCAGCAGGGTCTTTTGAATTTCCCGCCACGCGCCACTGCTATGGACGGCGCGGCTGAGTTTTTTTAATTTCCCGCCGCGCGTCACTACTATGGACGGTGCGGCGGGGTTTTTTGAATTTCCCGCCGCGCGTCACTACTATGGACGGCGCGGCGGGAAATTCAAAAAACCCCGCCGCGCCATCCATAGTAGTGACGCGCGGCGGGAAATTCAAAAAACCCCGCCGCGCCGTCCATAGTAGTGAGTGATACTACTATGCGTCACTACTATAGACGGCACGGCAGGTCTTTTGATTTCCCGCCACGCGCCATGCTATGGGACGGCGCGGCTGAGTTTTTTGAATTTCCCGCCGCGCGTCACTACTATGGACGACGCGGCGGGGTTTTTTGAATTTCCCGCCGCGCGTCACTACTATAGACGGCGCGGTGGGGTTTTTTGAATTTCCCGCCGTGCGTCACTACTACGGACGGCGCGGCGGGGTTTTTTTGAATTTCCCGCCGCGCGTCACTACTATAGACGGCGCAGCAGGGTCTTTTGAATTTCCCGCCACGCGCCACTGCTATGGACGGCGCGGCTGAGTTTTTTTAATTTCCCGCCGCGCGTCACTACTATGGACGGTGCGGCGGGGTTTTTTGAATTTCCCGCCGCGCGTCACTACTATGGACGGCGCGGCGGGAAATTCAAAAAACCCCGCCGCGCCATCCATAGTAGTGACGCGCGGCGGGAAATTCAAAAAACCCCGCCGCGCCGTCCATAGTAGTGAGTGACTACTACTATGCGTCACTGCTACAGACGGCGCGGCGGGGTTTTTTGAAATTCTCGCCGCGCCGCGGCTGTGGGCGGCGCGGCGGGGATTTTTTGGATCTCCCGCTCGCGTCCCTGCTGGGGGGCGATGCGGCGGGAGACTTGAGTCGGGTACCTGCGACGGTGCGGCCGGGTCTTCGGGATCCCCCATGGGAGCGCCGATCCAGACCGCGTAAGAAGTGGGACACCGGCCGGCGTTTTTGAAAGTTTTGGCAGCTGCATCATGCATCGGGCGGTGCCTGCTGTGGGGATGGCGGGGAGGTGCAGGGGGGCTGTGGGGCGGGGAGCAGGAGGGGGTGGACCCCTGGCCGCACCTGCTGACCCGGATATCCGGGGGAGGATATAATGAGCCTATGAAGCTAGTAAAGCGCTTCTGCCCCATTTCTTACGATGGACACTGCAGAAGCTCCCTCAGTGCAGCAGGAGAGCCAGCAGCAGCAGACAGAGCGCTCCTCTTCAATGGCCAGGGGCGCCAGCCGCAGGAGTTCCTCAGCTGGGAAAAAGACCCCTCCCCATGATCCGGTACCTACTGCTGTATGGACTGGGTAAGAGATCGTCAGACTTAGAATACTCAGTAATGCAGTTTTTCCCCCATTCTGTGTTCCGTTACTAGGGGAAGAAGTGTTTGGTGAAAAGCAAGCACAGGGAATGTGCCTTTTGTGTTTGCCCTCTGCCAGACGCTTGCCCTAAAAGGTTATGCCAGCCATGCACGCGACAGACGGTAGGGCATTAAAGGGGGAAGGGCAGGGGCCTGGGATGAGATAGTAACCCCCCCCTGCCCCTTCCCTTTTTAGATAACGGAGGAGACTCTGGATTTCACCGAAAGCCTGAAGGAGATAATAAGGGCGGAGATGAAGGCGTCCTTAAGACACGGAGAATCTTCCAGGCGTAGGACTGTACCAGTGTTATCTGATTCAGATTCACCCGCCGCCCATGACAAGGGTGAAGTTTTTTCAGGACCCTCTTCGCCTTCCTCTTCAGCTTCTTCCTCTTCTTCTGCAGAAGACGCTACTCGATTTTGTTTTCCCTTGGACCAAATGGACAAACTTGTCAAATCAGTTAGAGAGTGGAAGAAGCCAGAGAAAAGAGGCTCCTTACCCCAAGCATTTAAGTGGAGATACCCCTTTGAAGATCCCTTGACAGGTAGATGGGATAAGGCCCCGAAGCTGGATGCAGTAGTGGCGAAGGCTTCCAAAAAATCCTCCATCCCATTCGATCATATGGGGTCTTTGAAAGATCCACTAGACAAGAAGGCAGACTCCTTCTTGAAAGGGACATGGGAGATGTCGGCAGGTGCCCTGAGGCCAGCGATTGCGGCCACTTGTACAGCCAGATCAATGATGGTCTGGCTGGAACAATTAGAGTCCCAATTAGCAGATGGAACCCCTAGGGGGTCAATTCGGAAAACCTTGCCGATAATTCAGAACGCGGTGGCTTTCCTGGCTGATTCCTCAGCGGACTCGGTAAGAATGGCTGCCAGAGCGGCAGGTTTGTCTAATGCAGCACGAAGGGCGTTGTGGCTAAGATGTTGGCCGGGCGATATTCAAGCCAGATCTCGCCTCTGATCCATTCCATGTGACGGCGAATATCTTTTTGGCCCGGTCCTGGACGAACTTTTGGAAAAGGCAGGGAACGACAAGAAAAAGTTTCCCAGTCTATCGACTCCTTCCTACAAGAGGCCTTTCAGCAGAAGGAGGTTTAGCCGCAGAAGGTCGTCCAGGGAGCGAGCCAAATGGGATGAAAGGAGACGAGGAGGTACAGGGTTTATGTTTAGGGGTCTGCCTAGGGAAACCAAAAAACCCTCGCAATGACTAGCGATACCGGTAGGAGGCAGATTAATGGCCTTCTACCTGGCCTGGTCGGAAATCTCAAACAGTAGCTGGATCCTTAGTCTCATAGCTACAGGGCTGCATTTAGAATTCTCCTCGGTGCCTCGGGATAACTTTAAAATTACCCCCCTCAGGTCATCCCCATCGGAGCAGGCCGCTCTGGAGTTGGAAGTTCAGGAGCTTTGCGCTAAAAAAGTCCTAGTGGAGGTGCTGGAAGCAGAGTGGGGTAAAGGGTTTTACTCCCCTCTGATTTTGATCTGTAAACCGGACGGTTCTTTTAGAACAATTATTAATTTAAGAGCCCTCAATAAATTCCTTGTTATTCACCCATTTAAAATGGAAACGGTCAGCTCAGCAATAAAGCTTCTGTTTGAAAATTGCTTTATGGTGGTGTTAGATCTGAAAGACGCTTATTACCACGTACCGATCCATGTGGACCATCAGCGTTTCCTCAGAGTAGCAGTCCAGATGGGGGAATCGCTGCGACATTTTCAATATAGCGCCCTTCCCTTTGGCTTGGCGGTTGCCCCACGAGTGTTCACTAAAGTTATTTCGGAAGTCATGGCCCACTTACGTGAATCCAATATGCTCATAGTCCCCTACCTCGACGACTTTCTTATCATTGGAAAGACGGCAGAGCATTGCCTAGAGCAGCTGCAAAGAGCAATATCTACCCTAGAGCGGCTGGGATGGCTAATAAATACCAAAAAGTCTCGTTTGAATCCGATGAGAGTTCAGCAGTTTTTAGGGCTAATTCTGGATTCAAGGAATCAGAACTGTAGTTTACCGTCAGACAAATTGATTCGCTTATGTTACCAGGTCCTAAACGCTTCCAATAACCCCTCCATGTCTCTTAGGAAGGCCATGTCTCTTTTGGGCTCCCTCTCGTCCTGCATCCCCGCGGTTCAGTGGGCTCAATATCACACAAGGACGCTACAAGCTGAGGTCTTGTTATATCAAAATTTTCTAGGTGGTTGCCTAGAAGGCCAGCTATCCTTGTCCCAGGCTACTATAAGGTCCCTGGATTGGTGGAAGGAGGAGACGAACCTGTCTAGGGGGGTTCCCTGGGAATATGAAATATCCCGGATAGTCACGACAGATGCAAGCCCTTCTGGGTGGGGGGCTCATATCGGGGATGTTATGGTTCAGGGCTTATGGGAGCTGGATCAAATACAAATGTCTTCTAATATGAAGGAGTTAACGGCGGTAGAGCAAGCGATTAAAAAGCTCCTTGTCTATCTACAGGATCACCACGTTCGAGTGCTCTCCGACAATCGTGTCACAGTCGCATACGTCAACCACCAGGGTGGTACTCGTTCTGGTCCTCTCATGGAAGTGGCAAGGCGCCTACTCCAGATAGCAGAACGACATTTTCTTTCTCTAACGGCTCTACATATAAGGGGAGAAGAAAATACCAAGGCGGACTTCTTAAGCCGCAATCTCCTGAGTCAGGGAGAATGGTCGTTAAAGACTTCCATCTTCGACCTGATTGTGCGGAAATGGGGTCAACCGGAGATAGATCTCTTTGCTACCAAAAGCAACAGGAAAGTGAGACGGTTCTGCTCTCTGAACGCTAGGACTTGGAAAAAATTTCTTCAGAGTTCGGGGTGGTAGCAGGGGACCCAACACCGATAGCCCAGATTCTAGAATTCCTACAAAAGGGTCTGGACTTAGGTCTCTCCACGAGCACCCTTAAGGTGCAGGTTTCAGCTTTGGGAGCACTCTTCAGTTGCAACATCGCCAATAATTACTGGGTCAGTAGATTCATTAAGGCTGCGGGTAGGTCGAGACCCATAGTGAAGGAGAGAATCATGCCATGGGATTTGAACCTTGTTCTCACTGCTTTAACAGAGCCCCCTTTTGAACCTATATCAGCAGCATCAATAAAGATTCTTTCCCTAAAAACCGCCTTCCTGGTAGCATTAACTTCGGCTAGGAGGGTAAGTGACATCCAGGCACTATCTAGACTGTCTCCTTACATTCGGGTCCTGAATGACAGGATAATACTTAGACCTGATCGGGCATACCTACCTAAGGTGTCTTCCGCTTTCCACAGAACACAGGAAATTGTTCTCCCTTCTTTCATCCCTAATCCATCTAATCAAAAAGAGATAAAACTCCATACTTTAGATGTTAGAAGATGTCTCCTGCAATATTTGGCAGTCACTGACCCCTGTAAAAGGGACAATGCATTGTTTGTCTCTTTTCAGGGAATTAACAAAGGCCGCAGAATAACAAAAAGCTCATTGGCCAGATGGATTAGGGAAGCAATTTCTCTGGCATACACCTGAGGGGCAAGCCGGCACCTGAGAGGCTAAGGGCGCATTCCACCCGAGCTGTGGCGACTTCATGGGCAGAGAGGGCAGAAGTCTCCATTGACCAGATATGTAAGGCAGCTACGTGGTCCTCTCCACACACGTTTTACACTCATTATAGGTTAGATTTGGGTGCTTCCTCAGACCTTTCTTTTGGACTAAGGGTGCTGCAGGCTGTAGTCCCTCCCTAAGTAGTTATTACTCTCTGTAATTCTCTCCGTAGTGCTGTCATGGACGTTCGAATAAAGTCTTAGTTACTTACCGTTAACGGTATTTTTCGAAGTCCATGACAGCACCATTAGATTCCCACCAGTGTTCACCACTCGGATTACAAACCCAACAAGGTGGAACTGGCCGTGCTTTCTAGAGGATTCTCATTTTGTCCCACTAAGGCCCTGGATAAAACTGAACTCTGCAGTGATATGGAACATTTTTTCAGGAGACTGCGCCTGAGGGAATACTTCAATGATACAGAAGATTCAGAAAACACTCGGACTGAAGGAAAAGGGATCCCAACAACCAAGAAGAGGTCAGACTGGACACCTCCTCCTGGACGCAACCCTCATTTGATAAATATATAGACTCATTCAGATATTTGATAAAATCAACCATCATAGACACCAACAGGAGACAAGCATCCAACATCAGTGCCCAGGAGAGAAAGGCTATACAGTCTCTGAAAACCAACAAAGAAATCATCATTAAACCTGCTGACAAGGGAGGTGCAATAGTCATGATGAACACATCAGACTATATGAAGGAAGCAAACAGACAACTTACGGACACACGCTACTACAGAAAACTGGAGTCGGACCCTACACAGGACTATTACAAGGAACTAAGCAAGTTGGTATCTTGTCTGCCTGACAAATCCTTAAGAGCCGATGACCTGATACCAGAGAGTCCAAGAACAGGGACATTCTACATGCTTCCAAAATCCACAAAGCTGGAAATCCAGGGAGGCCGATTATTTCATCTGTGGACACCATTACTGAGCAGGTAGGATGGGTAGAGGGCATTCTTAAACCCCTGGTAAAGGATACACCCAGCTAATTCAGGACACAACTGACCTACTGAATAAACTAGCGGCAATAGGTCCCCTACCAAAAGGAACCATCCTGGCCACCATGGATGTGGAATCTTTGTACTCTAATATCCCACACCAGGATGGATTAAATGCCTGCAAAGACTTCATGGAAAACACCAAGAATGATGCTGATTCTGTGGTGAAACTCACAAAATTCATCCTCACCCACAATTACTTTGAATTTGACAACAAGATCTATTTACAGAAGACTGGCACAGCGATGGGAAGTAAAATGGCTCCACAGTATGCAAATCTTTTCATGGCCAAGCTTGAAAGCGACTTTCTGTCCTCATGTCCCATCAGGCCTCTGGCCTACTACCGCTACATTGATGACATTTTAATCATCTGGACGAAGTCTGAGCAACAGCTAAAGACGTTCCATGAACAGTTCAATCAATTTCATCCCACCATCAATTTAACACTCAACTACTCCAGCACTGAAATTAACTTTTTGGACACCATCATTAAACTGAAGGACAAAGAAATAGAGACATCCCTGTATCAGAAGCCAATCGACCGTCCAACATACCTTAAATGGGACAGTTTCCATCCAAAACACATAAAAAACTCCAATGTCTACAGCCAAGCCATCAGATACAACCGTATATGTTCCAACCCCATGGATAGAGATGAACAACTTGGTCGCCTTAGAAAGACCTTTTTAAATCAGGGCTACCATCCAAGAACAATTGAAAACCAAATTACAAAGTCTCCAGAATATCAAGGAATCACCTGCTACATTACAAAATTAAAGAAGAAAATAACCGGGTGCCTCTAGTGGTCACCTACAATCCAAATCTGGAGGTGCTAAGGGGAGCTGCAGGAAACTACAACCTCTACTACAAAAAGATGCCCGATTACAATCCATATTTCCAGACCCCCCACTACTGTGTTTTAGGCAGCCCCCAAATCTAAGAAGCATCATTGTCAGAAGTTCCCTGTCCTCCCCAACAGCTGCAGGAACCTTTCCTTGCAACAGAAGAAATGTAAAACCTGTCCATTTATAATGACCACGGACAAGATAAAGATCCCCAACTCCCATCAGGACTACAAGATACCAGGTACTTTCAGCTGCATCACATCTAATGTGGTGTACCTAATTATATGTACTAAATGTCCAACTGGGGGTCTGTATGTGGGAGAGACCGGGCAAAAACTGAGAACAAGGATGAATTCTCATCGCCACACAATAAGAGAGAAAAGAATGGATCTACCTGTGGCAAAACATTTTTCTTCCCCTGGTCATAGCATGTGGGATATGAAATTACTTGTATTGAAAGGTAGCTTCACATCTCAGAGACAGAGGAGAGTTTGCGAATACAAACTGATGGTGACCTTTGACACTCTTAATGCTGGAATGAACCTGTCACACGGATTTATGACTTTTTACATCAATTAAGGAATTTACTCCAAAGACCCTGTGAAAACATCAAAAAACATTACCAGACCCCAATCAGAGGGCAATAAAACTTTCACACTCCTTATCTATGAACTAGTCCAATATTTATGTTCATCTCTATCTCCCATAATGACAGTTCTGCTTTACGTCACTTGTCTTACCTATTGCATTTTTTCTGTGCTGTGTGGTGTATAAATATGTGATTCTTCAGATTTTGTATAGTATAGCCTGATGAAGAGACCTGAGTAGTCTCGAAAGCTTGCAATTTGTTACCATCTTTTCAGTTAGCCATTAAAAGGTATCAACCACTGAGGACTCTCAACTCTAAATATTTTTCTATCTACTGGCTAACACGGTACAAAGATATACATCTTTACTGTATCAAGAGTGTGCAAAGCAGTCATCAAAGCGAAAGGTGGCTACTTTGAAGAACCTAGAATATAAGACATATTTTCAGTTTTTTCACACTTTTTTATTATGTGTATAATTCCACATATGTTAATTCATAGTTTTGATGCCTTCAGTGTGAATGTACAATTTTCATAGTCATGAAAATACAGAAAAATCTTTAAATGAGAAGGTGTGTTCAAACTTTTGGTCTGTACTGTAAATTAAAAAAAACAAAACAATAAAAGTACACATATTTGGTATCGCCGCGTCCGTAACGACCCGCCCTATAAAACTGTCCCACTAGTTAACCCCTTTAGTGGACCCCTTAAAAAAAAGCAAAAAACAATGCTTTATCATACAGCGAAACAAAAAGTGGAATAACACACGATCAAAAAGACGGATATATATAAACATGGTACCGCTAAAAACGTCATCTTGTCCCGCAAAAAAAAGCTGCCATACAGCATCATGAGCGAAAAAACAAAAAAGTTATAGCTCGCAGAATAAAGCGATGCAAAAATAATTATTTTTTATATAAAATTGTTTTTATTGTATAAAAGCGCCAAAACATAAAAAATTATATAAATGAGGTATCGCTGTAATTGTACTAACCCGTAGAATAAAACTATTTTATCAATTTTACCACACACGGAACGGTATAACTGCCCCCCCAAAAGAAATTCATGAATTGCTGATTTTTGTTCATTAAAGCCTCCCAAGAATAGTAATAAAAAGCGATCAAAAAATGTAATGTGCCCAAAAATGGTACCAATAAAAACGTCAACTTGTCCCGCAAAAAATAAGACCTCTGTGGGCCAAAATATGGAAAAATTATAGCTCTCAAAATGTGGTGATGCAAAAACTATTTTTTGCAATAAAAAGTGTCTTTTAGCGTGTGACAGCAGCCAAACATAAAAACCCACTGTTAGGGTCTGCGGAACGCACCTAATAGATATAGTAGAGAGGAGCGTTCGCAGCCGGGGTCCACCGTGCAGGCGAAGTCCGCTGCTAGTAAGATGGCGAAAGTAGCAAACTCTGTTATCCCACAGAGTCGCTAAAATAAACGCCGTAGTGCGCTGAACCAGCGTTATAAAGCGAACCCTGTTGCGTCACAGAGCCGCTGAGAAAAAGACTGTGTCCTGTTAACACTACAGGGATACACAGATAACTGCTGTACGGATAGCAGTCCGTGATCATGCAGACAGCAACGCAATCAAGCAATCTCCTCACCGGAGAAGCCGGTATTCTAGGGGCTTATTTCAGCCAAGCCCTAACCACTTGCACTCAAATCTCCTCACCGGAGGTGCCGGTATTCTAGGGGCTTATTTCAGCCGAGCCCTAACCACATGCGTGCATGATCACACTGGCGCAAAGCACATAATGCAATTGATACTAGCACATGGCGGCCAAGCCATGCCACCCTTTTATAGTAACAGCTACAGGACCTGCCAGAAACAAGGACCAATGAGAAACTGTTCCAAAACACATGTATGTTATGTTTTGGTAGCTGAGGAGAGCAGGCAAAAACGGCAATACACCAGAGAGGTTGGAATCTACTGGATTGCAGTACCCTGACTAACCACCACAACTAAAGGCAGCCATGGAGCGTTCCTACGTTGGTCCTAGACGCCTCGTCACAGCCTGAGAGGCTAACTACACCTAAAGATAGAAAGAGGAAAGCTATCTGCCCCGGAGCAGATCCCCAAAGAACATAGGAAGCTCCCAAACATGTAATGGCGGTTAGACAAGAGGAAATACAGACACAGACAGAAAATAGTATGAGCAAACGCTGGGGCCCAATCTGCCTAGACAGAAAAGGATAGGAAGGATACTTTACTGCAATCCAAAAAAAACCTAAAAAAACCAACGCTACTAATTGCAAAAACACCTGAGATCACACGACCTCTACCACCTAAATTAGTTCTCTGGTGTAACAAAACTAAGCCGCAGCCACAGAAAAAACTGGAAAAGGCAAATGAACAAATAACAGTGGCTCCAGAGGAACCAAGAGGAGCCCAAGCCCCCGGGAGGGGAACCTGGCCAACCTCACATAAATGCAGAGAAATAGCAAATGGCAAGCACAAAAACAAAAAACAGAAAATATCTTATCTGAGAGCAGGAGACGAGGCAAGACTCAGCAAGCTTCCAAGTGAACCAGGAAACAAAGTTGAGACAAGAACAATTGACCACCGGCAACCATGATGGGGGGAAACCTCCCTTATATCCAGCCAGTCTGTGATTCCTGATTGCCAATCCTCATTGAATGGTTCAGTACTGTTTGTAACCACCAGAGGGAGCTTCTGCTCAGAATTCATTTCTAAAACATTCATAACACATGTAGTTTCAGGACCTTCCTGGCGGACCAATAGGAGCTGCTGCAGTACCTGAACATGTGACCCCTGATCTCCAATGAGAGATCTTACCCTGGGCATGCTCAGAAGGGGAAACGCAGGACTTCGTCCCAAAGACGTCTGCTCCAGTACTGGCTATAATAGAAGATCCAGGAAGGGCAGCAGCAAGTCTCTGCACAGTATTGGAATGGGCAAGACGCTGGGACCGACATCTCTGCTGAGCAGGCTCTACTGCGACGAAGATGGATGGGGGACCACAGCGGGACTGGTTCGAGACTCCCCTTGTGCAGCAGCGGGAACTTGAACCCTAACACCCACTATAAATAGTAAATCAAACCCCCTTTATCACCCGCTTAGTTAGGGACAAATAATAAAATTAAAAAATGTATTTATTTCCATTTTCCCATTAGGGTTAGGGTTAGGGTTGGGGCTAAAGTTAGGGTTAGGGTTAGGATTAGGGTTAGGTTTGTGGTTAGGGTTATGGTTAGGGTTGGTACAAGGGTTGGAATTAAAATTGGGGGGTTTCCACTGTTTAGGCACATCAGGGGATCTCCAAATGTGACTTAGCGTCTGATCTCAATTCCAGCCAATTCTGAGTTGAAAAGGTCAAACAGTGCTCTTTCCCTTCTGAGCTCTGCCATGCGCCCAAACAGTAGTTTACCCCCACACATTGGGGTATCAGCGTACTCAGGAAAAATTGCACAATAACTTTTGGGGTCCAATTTCTGCTGTTACCCTTGGGAAAATAAAAAATTGGGTTGCAAAAATATCATTTTTGTGGAAAAAATTATGATTTTATTTTTATGGCTCTACGTTATAAATTTCTGTGAAGCACTTGGGGGCTCAAAGTTCTCCCCACACATCTACAGTCATGGCCAAAAGTTTTGAGAATGACACAAATATTAATTTTTACAAAGTCTACTGCTTCACTTTTTCTAATGGCAATTTGCATATACTCCAGAATGTTATAAAGAGTGATCAGCTTAACAGCAATTATTTTCAAAGTCAATATTTGGCTAGAAAATGAACTTTATCCCCCAAAACACATTTCAACATCATTGCAGCCCTGCCTTAAAAGGACCAGCTAACCTCTTTTCAGTGATTGCTCCATTAACACAGGTGTGGGTGTTGATGAGGACATGGCTGGAGATCAATCTGTCATGATTAAGTAAGAATGACACCATGGACACTTTAAAAGGAGGCTGGTGATTGGCATCATTGTTTCTCTTCTGTTAACCATGGTTATCTCTAAAGAAATAGTGCAGTCATCATTGCAATGCACAAAAATGCCTAACAGGGAAGAGTATCGCAGCTAGAAAGATTGCACCTCAGTCAACAATCTATCGCATCATCAAGAACTTCAAGGAGAGAGGTTCCATTGTTGCCAAAAAGGCTTCAGGGCGCCCAAGAAACACCAGCAAGCGCCAGGACCGTCTCTTAAAAGTGTTTCAGCTGCGGGATCGGGCTGCCAGCAGTGCAGAGCTTGCTCAGGAATGGCAGCAGGCAGGTGTGAGTGCATCTGCACGTACTGTGAGACTGAGACTCTTAGAGCAAGGCCTGGTCTCAAGGAGGGCAGCAAAGTAGCCACTTCTCTCCAGAAAAAACATCATGGACAGACTGATATTCTGCAAAAGGTACAGGCAGTGGACTGCTGAGGACTGGGGTAAAGTTATTTTCTCTGATGAATCCCCTTTTCGATTGTTTGGGACATCAGGAAAACGCCTCATTCGGAGAAGACAAGGTGAGCGCTACCACCAGTCTTGTTTCATGCCAACTGTTAAGCATCCTGAAACCATTCATGTGTGGGGTTGCTTCTCAGCCAAGGGAATCGGCTCTCTCACAGTCTTGCCTAAAAACACAGCCATGAATAAAGAATGGTACCAGAATGTCCTCCAAGAGCAACTTCTCCCAACCCTCCAAGAGCAGTTTGGCGATCAACAATGCCTTTTCCAGCATGATGGAGCACCTTGCCATAAAGCAAAGGTGATAACTAAATGGCTAGGGAACAAAACATAGAGATTTTGGGTCCATGGCCTGGAAACTCCCCAGATATTAATCCCATTGAGAACTTGTGGTCAATCATCAAGAGACGGGTGGACAAACAAAAACCTAAAAATTCTGACAAAATGAAAGCATTGATTGTGCAAGAATGGACTGCTATCAGTCAGGATTTGGTCCAGAAGTTGATTGAGAGCATGCCAGGGAGAATTGCAGAGGTCCTGAAGAAGAAGGGTCAACACTGCAAATATTGACTTGCTGCATTAACTCATTCTAACTGTCAATATAAGCTTTTGTTACTCATATGTTTGCAATTATGTTTCTGTCTGTGATAAAAACATCTGTCAAACACAGATAAAAACCAGAGGGCAGCAGATCATGTGAAAATATAATATTTGTGTCATTCTCAAAACTTTTGGCCATGACTGTAGATAAGTTCCTTGGGTGATCTAGTTTCCAAAATGGGGTCACTTGTGGGGGGTTTCCACTGTTTAGGCACATCAGGGGCTCTCCAAACGCAACATGACGCCCGCAGACCATTCCATCAAAGTCTGCAATCCAAAAAGTCACTACTTCACTTCCAAGCCCCGACGTGGGCCCATACAGTAGTTTTCTCCCACATATGGGGTATCAGCGTACTGAGGACAAATTGGACAACAACTTTTGGGGTCCAGTTTCTCCTGTTAAACTTGTGAAAATAAAAGATCATGTTTGTGGAAAAAATATGATTTTTTTTATTTTCATGCTCGGGCGTTATAAACTTTAGTGAAACACCTGGGGGTTAGTGTTGAGCGATACTGCTCGATATCTAAAAATATCGGATCGGAATGGTATCGCCGATATCACTAAATATCGTCGATATCCGATTCCGATACCGGAAGTCCAATGTAAGTCTATGGGAACCAAATATCGACATTAAAAAAAACCATTCTTGCCTTCTTGGTTAATTGTACATGAAGGAAAACAACAAAGACTAATGTAGAATGTATTGGGGGAGGTTGAGGAGACAATAAAGGCATACAAGTTTAACCCAATGCATTGGAATAGCATTAATATATTTTTTTTTGGAAATACGTTTGGATTGACTAACAAATTGACAATGTTGTTAACCTTTTTTCTATTTTGGCAAATATGTATGTTTCACAACTTCCATGCTCTTCACCTTTTTAACTTTTGCCAGTGCCACACTTTCTCCTTCATAATCTTCAGCAGAAGCATCATCTTTCTCATCAAATTATTCTTCATCTTCACCTTCTTAATCTTCTTCTTAAACTTCTTGCTATTCATGTTTTTGTTTACATTACTCATATTGTTATTATTAAACTAATTAATCTTCTTCATATTCAAATTCTTCATCTTCTTCCTCTTCATCTTCTTCATCATATTCTTATTTGTGACAGAGATTCCTGTACTTGCAATCTGTAAAAGTATGAATTGTTCATCCTTCCGTTCTTGCTGTCACAAAAGATTTAAATTACAACAGTATTTGTCCGTGTTCAGTTTAGCCTGCAGCAGCAGGCATTTTCCAGGGGCACCACGAGGAGGAACGGACTCACCCCCATACACTGCTTAGTCTTCTTCTGCTTAGAATTTAGAGCATATATTTTGCTCTTCATTTTGGTCTTATACTTCATGTTCTTCTGCTTTTTGATCTTCTGCTTATTGTTCTTCTGTCTCTTGTTCTGTATCTTGTAGTTTGTCTTAACCTTCTTTGTCCTGTTGGTGATCTTCTTCTGGGTAATCTTTTATTTTTTCTTTGTGATGGTGTTCAGGCTGGTTGGCTTCATGCTCGTCGTCCTTGTTGTCGTCATCTTCTTCTGGGTGGTCTTTAAGGTCGTCTAATTTCCGAGAAACAGCTGACGTTACTGGAACCCTGACGGGTATCAGATGGAGCAAGAGACAATGGAAGTAACGAGGACCAGCTGACTGTGCTGGAACCCGGACGGGTAGCAGAAGGAAAAGAGGCAATGTCACAACCGAGTACCAGCTGACGTTACTGTGACACGGTTACTAAGCAGGAGGTACCTGTGCTCCAAAGCACTACCAAGGACTAGCAGACGTTGGTGGAACTCGGATACGGAGATGGAGGCACCTAGGCCAAAGGCACTGGGGAGAACCAGTTGACGGTACTGGACCCCGGACGGGTAGCAGAAGGAAAAGAGGCAATGTCACAACCGAGTACCAGCTGACGTTACTGTGACACGGTTACTAAGCAGGAGGTACCTGTGCTCCAAAGCACTACCAAGGACCAGCAGACGTTGGTGGAACTCGGATACGGAGATGGAGGCACCTAGGCCAAAGGCACTGGGGAGAACCAGTTGACGGTACTGGACCCCGGACGGGTAGCAGAAGGAAAAGAGGCAATGTCACAACCGAGTACCAGCTGACGTTACTGTGACACGGTTACTAAGCAGGAGGTACCTGTGCTCCAAAGCACTACCAAGGACCAGCAGACGTTGGTGGAACTCGGATACGGAATCATAGAATCATAGAATGGTAGAGTTGGAAGGGACCTCCTGGGCCTTCTGGTCCAACCCCCTGCTCAAAGCAGGATTCTCTAAATCATCCCAGACAGATGTCTATCCAGCCTCTGTTTGAAGACTTCCATTGAAGGAGAACTCACCACCTCTTGTGGCAGCCTGTTCCACTTATTGATCACCCTAACTGTCAAAAAGTTTTTTCTAATATCTAATCTGTGTCTCCTCCCATTCAGTTTCATCCCATTGCTTCTAGTCTTTCCTTGTGCAAATGAGAATAAAGATGATCCTTCTACAATGTGACAGCCCTTGAGATATTTGTAGACAGCTATTAAGTCTCCTCTCAGTCTTCTTTTTTGCAAGCTAAACATTCCCAAATCCTGCAACCGTTCCTCATAGGACATGGTTTGCAGACCAGTCACCATTCTGGTGGCTCTTCTCTGAACTTGCTCCAGTTTGTTAATGTCTTTTTTAAAATGTGGTGCCCAAAACTGGACACAGTATTCCAGATGAAGTCTGACCAAAGAGGAGTAGAGGGCAATAATGACCTCACGTGATCTAGACTGTATGCTTCTGTTGATACATCCTAGAATTGCATTTGCCTTTTTTGCTGCTGCATCACACTGTTGACTCATGTTAAGTCTGTGATCAATTAGTATACCCAAGTCTTTTTCACATGTGCTGTTACTTAGCCCTATTCCTCCCATTTTGTATATGCTTTTTTCATTTTTATTGCCCAGATGTAGTACTTTGCATTTTTCCCTGTTAAAATCCATTCTGTTAGTTGCTGCCCACTGCTCCAGTTTATGTATGTCTTTTTGAATCCTCTCTCTCTCTTCTCTAGTATTAGCTACCCCTCCTAGCTTTGTGTCATCAGCAAATTTGATCAGTTTACCCTCAATTCCTTCATCTAAATCATTGATAAAGATGTTGAACAATACAGGGCCCAAAACAGAGCCTTGTGGTACCCCACTTGAGACATTCTTCCAACTGGATGTGCAGCCATTTACAACCACTCTTTGGGTCCGATCACTAAGCCAGTTATGAATCCACCTAACAGTTGCCTTGTCCATTCCATACTTAGTCATTTTTTCAATAAGGATTGTGTGAGATACTTTGTCAAATGCTTTGCTGAAGTCAAGATATACTATATCTACAGCATTTCCCTGATCCACCCAGTCAGTGATTCTGTCATAGAAGGAAATTAAGTTAGTCTGACATGACTTATTAGTTACAAACCCATGCTGACTCTGTTTAATCACTTCATTCTTATCCAGGTACTTGCATACATGTTCTTTAATAATTTGTTCAAAGATCTTTCCTGGTATAGAAGTCAGACTCACCGGCCTGTAGTTCCCTGGGTCCACCTTCTTCCCCTTTTTGAAGATAGGAACAACATTTGCTCTTCTCCAGTCTTCTGGGACTTCTCCTGTTCTCCAAGAATTTTCAAAGATTATGGAGAGTGGTTCAAGAATTTCTTCTGCTATCTCCTTCAGTACCCTGGGGTGTAATTCATCTGGACCTGGAGACTTGAATTCATTTATGTTAGCTAAGTGTTTCCTCACTGTCTTTCTGTTTATAGATATCCTGGATTCTTCTATTCCTTTAATAGGACAGTGAAGATCAGTTGATGTTACATTTCCTTTCTGAGAGAAAACAGATGCAAAATAGGAATTTAAAAGTTCAGCCTTCTCAACATCCTGACTTACCATTTCATCATTTTCATCCTGTAAAAATCCTATAGCATCTTTGACTTTTCTTTTACTTTTGACGTATCCCCAAAATCCTTTTTGTTGCTTTTGACGTCACTTGCAAGCCTTAATTCATTGTCAGCTTTAGATAATCTGATTTGTGCCCTGCAGGTTCTGCAGACGGCATTATATTCTTCTTTAGATATGCCTCCCTCTTTCCATTTGATAAACATTTCTTTCTTCCTTTTTAGCATGTGTTTAAGTTCTATGTTCATCCATCCTGGTTTCCTTAAATGCTTCCCATTCTTCCCTCTTTTCGGAATTGTTAACGATTGTGCTTTGAGAATCTCATTTTTCAAGATTTTCCATCCTTCCTGGACATTTTTGTCCTTAAGGATATCCAGCCATTGGATCCCTCCAATTCTCTTTCTGAGTTCCTTAAAATCTGCCTTTCTGAAATCTAACCTTGACGTCTGAGTCTTCACAGGTCTTCCTCCTCTTGTTATCCAAAATTCTAAAATAGCATGGTCACTACCTCCTAGAGTCCCAGCCACTCTTACCTCCTCCACCATTTCCTCCCTGTTTATGAGGATTAGATCCAAGGTAGCAGATCCCTTGTTTTCTCCATTACCTTTGGAAGATAAAGTTGTCAGCAAGAGAGGATAAGAATTTCCTGGACCTGTTAGTTTTGCCTGAGAGAGATTCCCAACAAATGTCTGGATAGTTGAAATCTCCCATGACCACTATGTCATATTTTTTGGAGAACTTGGCCATTTGATGCATAAAGAGTTCATCCATATCTTCAGCTTGCACAGGCGGCCTGTAGTAAATGCCTACAATGGTGTCCTTTCCATTGTTCTGTCCTTGTATTCTTACCCAAACAGTTTCCACAGAACTCCCAGTCTCTGAAGCGTCAATCTCTGTGCAGATATACGCTTTTCTAACATACAATGCAACACCTCCTCCTCGTTTATCAAGTCTGTTTCTTGCAAATAAGTTGTATCCTTCTAGCCTTGTATTCCAATCATATGTATCGTCCCACCAAGTCTCAGTGATTCCAATGACATCATATTTCTTCTCCTGCGTTAGTAGCTCCAGTTCTCCTTGTTTGTTGCCCATGCTTTGTGCATTCGTATAGAAACACTTTAGTTTGTGATTGGTTTCTCTTCCTTCAATATTTTTATTATGTAAATTTTTTTGTCTTTGTTCTTCCCCTTCACTTCTAATAGCAGAAATCTCAATAGTATTTGTCAAGTGTATGGCTTTTGCTGGCGTTTTGCTTCCCTTCCCACATTGTTCTAGTTTAAAGCTCTCCTGATGAGTGTAGCAAGGCGACTTCCAAATACATGTTTTCCAGTCTTCGTAAGGTGCACCCCATCTCTAGCAAGTAGTCCATCGTATAGGTAATTCACTCCGTGATCCAGAAATCCAAATCCTTGCTGACGGCACCATCGACGTAGCCAGTTGTTCACCTGCAGAATCTTATTCCACCTCCTTGTTCCATGGCCATCCACTGGGAGGATGGAAGAGAAGACCACCTGCGCTCCCAGTTCTTTCACTTTCTTACCTAAGTTTTCAAAGTCACTGCAGATGGTTTCCAGGTCGTTTCTAGCGGTGTCATTTGTCCCCACATGTATTAGCAGGAATGGGTAGTCATCTTTAGGTCTGAAGAGTCCTGATATCCTGTCAGACACATCTTTAATTTTTGCACCTGGAAGACAGCACATTTCTCTTGAGGTTATATCCAGTCTGCAGATAGCGGCCTCTGTTCCTCTCAACAGGGAATCGCCCATGACAACTCTCCGTTTCTTCTTCACAACAGTTTTCTTTCTCCATTCAGGAGGACTCTGAGGGCGTACAAGGTTGTTTGTGGGCAAAGTCTTATCCTGATGTATTTCTTCATCGTTCTCCTGTGTAAGAGCCTGGTATTGGTTCCTGAGCAGAATTGGTGCTGACTGCCTCCTGATCCTCCTGCTTCTCTGGGTCACATGCTTCCATTCCTCTGTTTCTTCAGTTGCACTTCGAATTTCTTCTCTTTCTGTACCATGAAGAGATAATTCTGCTCTGTCTAAGAACTCTTCACCTTCCTTAATGGTCTTCAATGTAGATAACCTCTCTTCCAGATTTTGCAACTTTTCCTCCAACAGGGACACAAGCTTGCATTTCTGGCATGTGAAGTTTGGCTTTTCCACTGGTAAGTCTATGAACATGTAGCAAGAAATGCAGCTCACCACATGGCTCCTAGCCTCTTCCATGTTCTTATTGTTCAAGAGATAATCAAGCGGTGAAATATAAGCCAAAACTGATATCCTCCTTTCAGCTGCAACAGCCAAAATCCAGTGTTCCTTGAGCTCGCGGAGACTCTTCACTTATCCCAGAAGGCACTGGGAATATGCAAATTATCTCCTCGGGACTCCTCCCCTGGTTTACTGATGTCCTCCTTTCAGCTGCAACAGCCAAAATCCAGTGTTCCTTGAGCTTGCGGAGACTCTTCACTTATCCCAGAAGGCACTGGGAATATGCAAATTATCTCCTCGGGACTCCTCCCCTGGTTTACTGATGTCTCCTTTCAGCTGCAACAGCCAAATCCAGTGTTCCTTGAGCTCGCGGAGACTCTTCACTTATCCCAGAAGGCACTGGGAATATGCAAATTATCTCCTCGGGACTCCTCCCCTGGTTTACTGATGTCCTCCTTTCAGCTGCAACAGCCAAAATCCAGTGTTCCTTGAGCTCGCGGAGACTCTTCACTTATCCCAGAAGGCACTGGGAATATGCAAATTATCTCCTCGGGACTCCTCCCCCGGAGATGGAGGCACCTAGGCCAAAGGCACTGGGGAGAACCAGTTGACGGTACTGGACCCCGGACGGGTAGCAGAAGGAAAAGAGGCAATGTCACAACCGAGTACCAGCTGACATTACTGTGACACGGTTACTAAGCAGGAGGTACCTGTGCTCCAAAGCACTACCAAGGACCAGCAGACGTTGGTGGAACTCGGATACGGAGATGGAGGCACCTAGGCCAAAGGCATTGGGGAGAACCAGTTGACGGTACTGGACCCCGGACGGGTAGAAGAACGCACCATGAAAATGTAAGTTGACAGGACGCAAGCCGTCCGCAGTTACCGAATCACACAGTCCTACAGTGGGTGCTTGTCCTATTGTCACAATGGAAACCGCCTTTATTTACATATCCCACAGCACACATAGGAATCACCTAAACTGCAGGCACCATAGAGTCGGCTAACCCGAATGCAACACGACAGCACAACTTATTGGAGGATAATTGACGTTCACACTGCCAGGAAACAGCTGTCGTGCTGTAACCAGGCTGGCCAGGAGTCAGTACCCCTGCCAATTACTTACGAGCAACAAATGGCGGTGTTGTAGCCCAGGGAGTAGAGTTCAGGTGGTAGAAAGATGAACATAACAGGAGACATGGAAAACGTTGCCAAACAGTTATTTAATCTGAAAACGGACAGGCAAATTCAGGTGAGATCCATGCCTTGTTCATTTTCAGAAAAGTAAGCCGGTCTACATTCTCTGAGGATAGTCGCATGCGACGGTCTGTTACTACACCACCTGCAGCACTAAAGACACGCTCAGATAATACACTGGCAGCAGGGCAAGCCAGCACCTCCAATGCATACTGGCTAAGCTCTGGCCATGTATCCAACTTAGAGACCCAAAATTTGAAAGGGGAAGAGGCATCTCGGAGTACACTTAGAGGGAAAGCCAAGTAGTCTGTCACCATCTTACGGAAACGTTTCTTCCTGGTGACTGGAGCCGTCTCGGATGGTGTAGACCTTGCTGGCGCTGTCACAAAACTTTGCCACATTTGTAACATACAGTTCTTGCCCTGTGCAGAGGCGCTGCTTCTGCTCCCTCTTGTTGTAGAGGTGTCTACACTGCCTCGACGCACAGAGCTGCTTTGTAAAGCAGTAGCAGCAGCAGCAGCTCTCTCGGCTGGAATGTACAACAGTATGGATTGCACCAGTGTGTCTTGGTACTCCTGCATTTTACGGTCCCGGTTCACCGGTGTGATGAGGGTTTGTAAGTTGTCCCGGTAGCGAGGGTCTAGGAGGGTGTATACCCAATAATCTGACGTGCTGAGAATGTGGGCGATGCGGCGGTCGTTTCTCAGGCACTGAAGCATGAAATCAACCATGTGCTGCAGACTCCCAACTGGTCAACAAAGGCTGTCCTCTGGAAGAGGCGTCATCTCTGTCTCCTCTGCATCACCCCACCCTCGCTCTACATACTGACTACAGCGTTGTGTACCTCCCTCTGTAGGGATTTCTTCCTCTTCCATTGACTCCTCCTCCTCCTCATCCTCCTCACAAAGTGAGCCCTGCCCAGCCCTTTGTGAGGAACCACGTTGCGCTGACTGTCCTGAAGGTAATTGAATTTGTGACTCCTCATCATTGGCGTAGCGTGGGGGGGGCGGGGGGGAGCGGTCCGCCCCAGGCGGCACGTGTGTGTGGGGGCGGCACCCTTTCCTTGCCCTCCGTCTCTACAGCATTAGCCTCACAGCAGCTAGCAATGACGCTGCTATTGCTGTAGTCTTCTGTGCCCACAGGACCTGTGATGAGGTCACAGGAGGGGAGGAGTCAGGGGTCAGATGATCAGTGTCCTCCAGTGCTATTGCTATAGTCTTCTGTGCCCACAGGACCTGTGATGAGGTCACAGGAGGGGAGGAGTCAGGGGTCAGATGACCAGTGTCCCCCTTGTGTGCAAGACTCTGCTGTGATGTTGTCATGGTGCTGGATTAGGGTAAGTTTGCGTGTGTGTGTGGGGGTCGGGACTTGGGTTTACAGTGTGGATGTAGCAGAGCCGTGTGTATGAGGTGTACGGAGCGGAGCCGTGTGTGTACGAGGTGTACGGAGCAGAGCCGTGTGTGTACAAGGTGTGCGGAGCCGTGTACAGAGCGGAGCCGTGTGTGTGCGGAGCCGTGTGTGTACGAGGTGTATGGAGCGGAGCCGTGTGTATAAGGTGTACGGAGCGGAGCCGTGTGTACAAGGTGTACGGAGCGGAGCCGTGTGTACGTGGTGTACGGAGCGGAGCCGTGTGTGTACGAGGTGTACGGAGCGGAGCCGTGTGTATAAGGTGTACGGAGCGGAGCCGTGTGTGTACGAGGTGTACGGAGCGGAGCTGTGTGTACGAGGTGTACGGAGCGGAGCCGTGTGTGTACGAAGTGTACGGAGCGGAGCCGTGTGTGTATGAGGTGTACGGAGCGGAGCCGTGTGTACATGAGGTGTACGGAGCGGAGCCGTGTGTGTACGAGGTGTACGGAGCGGAGCCGTGTGTGTACGAGGTGTACGGAGCGGAGCCGTGTGTGTACGAGGTGTACGGAGCGAAGCCGTGTGTGTACGAGGTGTACGGAGCGGAGCCTTGTGCGTGTGAGGTGTGTGGAGCGGAGCCGTGTGTTACAGGGCCACAAAGAGCGGAGCCGCGCATGTACAAGGGTCCTGTTACTTGCGGGATCTGTGTGCTTGGGGGCTGCAGGGGGGAAGGATGGGTGCCATTATGTGCATGGGTCTGCGTGCGGACGGAGCGAATGCTGTTATCTGTGTAGGGCTGGGTCCCTGTCCCGCTGTCCTGGCCGGGAGGTTTACTTTCCCGCATTAGAATCGTACATGCGGAAACCCGGGGACCTCCCACACGTTCTGGCAGCCACATGTCACGTTCCACCGGAGGTGACGTGCTGTAAGTCAGCTGAACGCTGGAAATGACCGCTGACCTCATTTCCGGCGGTCAGCTTACAGCAGCAGGTACTGTAACTCGTTCTCGGGAGAGTCTTCAGAACGGCGACGCATCGAGCCGCTGGATCTGTTGGAGTGAGAGTCGGGTATTGTACGGACCGCTGCATACAATACCCGACTCTCCCTGAGCGAGACAAGCAGGATGTGGGGATCTCAACATGGGATCTGTTCAACAGATGAAGAGATCCCCAGATCCTGCCTGTCTCGCTCAGTGAGAGCCGGGTATTGAATGGAGCGCTGCATAGCTGGTGAGATCCCCACATCCTGGGGAAATGAGGTCAGCGATGGAACGTGACTTGTGGCTGCCAGAATGTGTGGGAGGTCCCCGGGGTTTCCGTATGTACGATTCTAATGCGGAAAGTAAACCGCCTGGCCGGGACAGCGGACAGGGTCCCGAAATCGGGACTGTCCCGCTGAAACCGGGACGGTTGAGAGGTATGTGCTTATAATTATTGTTTATGAAACAGTGTGATCAGCAGTGCTAAGTGGGTGTGGTCAGGGCGTGGATATGGGTGTGACCAGTGAAATGGGTGTGGCTAGGGGTGTGGCCTAAAATTTGCCGCCCCGGGCGCCACAAACAGTTGCTACGCCACTGCTCCTCATCCTCCACCTCTTCCAAAACCTCTTCCTTTAGTGCTTTCAGTGATTTCTGAAGCAGGCAGATAAGGGGGACAGTCATGCTGACTAGTGCATCATCTGCACTCGCCATCCGCGTTGAGACATCAAACGCACGCAAAACGTCGCAGATGTCCTTCATAGAGGCCCACTCAGTAGTGGTGAAGTGTGAACGGCGCAAATTGCGAGTTGATTGCGCCTGTTGCAGCTGATACTCCATTACTGCTGGCTGCTGCTCACACAACCGCTCCAACATATGTAACGTGGAATTCCACCTGGGGGTACGTCACATATGATGCGATGTTCAGGAAGGCGAAATCTGACTTGCAGAGCTGCAATGCGCGATCTGGCCATGCTGGAACGTCGCAAGTGAGCGCACTCTAGGCGGACCTTGTGCAGCAGTGCATCAAGATCCGGATAGTCCCTCAAAAAACTCTGCACGACCAAGTTGAGCACATGTGCCAGACATGGTATGTGAGTGAGGTTGCCAAGGCCCAGAGCTGCCACCAGATTTCGGCCATTGTCACACACTACCAAGCCTGGCTGGAGATTAGCTGACAAAAACCACACGTCGCTCTCCTGCTTGATGGCATCCCAGAGCTCCTGCGCTGTGTGGCTTTGATTCCCCATGGAAATTAATTTCAGGACGGCCTGTTGACGTTTGGCCACGGCTGTGCTCATATCGGTCGCAACAGGTAAGCGTTCACGGTTCCATGTGGAGGTATACCGTGACGGCTCGTGCAGCGATGATTCTGAGGAACTGGAGTAGGAGGAGGAATCAATGTGTACAGACTGGATTCCTGCAATCCTTGGAGTTGGCAGAACACGTACAGCGCCACTGACAAGATCTGTACCCGGCTCCACAACATTGACCCAATGGGCAGTGAGGGAAAGGTATCGTCCCTGGCCATGGGTACTGGTCCACGCATCGGTGGTCAGGTGGACCCTGCTACTGACAGCGTTTAGTAGCGCATGTTTAATGTTTCCCTCGACATGTTTTTGCAGAGCAGGGACAGCTTGCCTGCTGAAATAAAATCGGCTTGGCACATTATATTGTGGGACTGCCAATGCCATAAAGTTCCTGAAACTGTCAGTCTCCACCAGCCTGAATGACAGCATTTCAAGGGACAGGAGTTTTGCAAGGCCAGCATTCAGAGCCTGTGCTCGTGGATGGTTTGCCGAGTATGGCCGTCTTTTATCCCATGCCTGTGTTACCGATGGCTGTTTTTTGTTCTGGGAGTGTGACGATGACTGTGAACTTGCTGCTGTGGGTGGAATAACAGTTTGTCTATGGACAACAGTGACCGAGGTTCTTCCATGGAGATCCTGTGAGGAAGCCGAACCAGGTGTGTGTGAGCTGGAGGTAGAGGCTCGAACACGACCTAAAGATGTAGGTGCTGCTGTAGGTTGGCCTACATCTCCAGTGTGTCTTTGTAACTCAGCTACGTGCTTTGTCCGTACATGTTTCCACATATTTGTGGTATTCAGGTTACTGATATTTTTACCTCTTTTAACTTTTTGCTTACACAGCTTGCATTGAACATAGCAAATATCATCTACAAGTCTGTCAAAAAAGGACCACGCAGTGCAAGTCATGGGAGCGCCAATTTTGACATTTCTAAGAGAACTGCTCCCAACAGGTGCCAAACTGGAGGCTACAGGCAAGCGAGTCTGCAGCCTACCTCTCCCTCCTCTTTGTACCGTTGGGACAATCTCTTCCTCAGAGCTGCTCCCACCACCTTCCTGTTGCTCACGCCATGTTGGGTCTCGGACTTCATCATCTCCACTACCCTCTTCCAACACCTGCTGCTGTTGGATGGTCTGGGCAGCACCATGCTCCACAAAACCTGGCACCTGAGTCTCATCAACATCATAAGATGCGTTCAGCGGTGTGCTGTCCATCGGCACTGGCTCACCCGCCTCTTCAGATTGAGAGAGACACAGCTGTTGCGCATCACTGCATACTCCCTCTTCTTCAAATTGCAGAATGCTGCTTGCCTGTGCCCGTGTTTGCGAGCCAACAGATTCTGAGAACAGAAGCAGAGACTCAGCTGGCTCCTGTACAGAACTCTCTGACTGCCTGGGCAATTTGACAGGCGGTGAACAGACAGATGGTTGCTCAACAGTGTTGTGTTCCTGAGAGGAGGTGGAAGGAATTGAAGTCGATGCATTGGCTGCCATCCAACCAACAACGGCTTCAATTTGTTCTTCCCGCAGCAGGGGGGCACGCCGAGCTCCTACCAAAGTGCGCATAAAGGAACGCTCACGGGGAAAACTGGTGGATGCTGTGTCACTGAGGGTGGCAGCAGCCACAGAATCCCCATGTCCTCTCCCTGCTGAAACTCCACGGCCATGACCACGTGCCTTACTCACTGACTTCTTCATCTTGGTAGATTGATAAAGAAAGTCAGAAAAGTTATAAGGCCTAAGTGTGGTTATTACGCAGAGACTGAAGTGAACACTGAAACACAACTGTTCACAATCTGTGAAAGGCTACTCCTTTGTCTACTTCTATAGTGTTTGCAACCAATGTATTGGATACGGATGGAAGCGCGTCACACTAATAGATTATATTTTAAATGGAATGGAGCAGAACCAATTGGAGATAAATGAAAAGGATGAGGCACTGAGACACGCTAAGCAGAGTACAAGCAGTAGTGCTTGAACAAGTAACTGGAGCGTGAAGTGCACTCAAAAAATAAAACATACAGACTGAAGTGAACACTGAAACAAACTGTTCACAATCTGTGAAAGGCTACTCCTTTGTCTACTTCTATAGTGTTTGCAACCAATGTATTGTATACGGATGGAAGCGCATCACACTAATAGATTATATTTTAAATGGAATGGAGCAGAACCAATTGGAGATAAATGAAAAGGATGAGGCACTGAGACACGCTAAGCAGAGTACAAGCAGTAGTGCTTGAACAAGTAACTGGAGCGTGAAGTGCACTCAAAAAATAAAAAATACAGACTGAAGTGAACACTGAAACACAACTGTTCACAATCTGTGAAAGGCTACTCCTTTGTCTACTTCTATAGTGTTTGCAACCAATGTATTGGATACGGATGGAAGCGCGTCACACTAATAGTTAAATTGCATGGAGCTGCAAGAATTACACTAAAGAAAAAAAAAAGAGTCTGTGAGTGACACGTGCAGATGCCTACAGACAGCGTTGCATGCAGAGCAAACTGCAGCGTCACCTGCACTCACACACACCTTGCAGAGCTGTTAAAACAACACTGCAGGCAAAAGGAAGCTTTACACAGCGGTTGGTGCTAGCCTGCCTACAGCACAGTACACTAAATCGCAATCTCTAACTGTCCCTCAGAGTCAGCACAGCAGCGTTCTGTCCCTTACTGAATTCACAGCACAGTGACGCTAAAATGGCGGCGGCGCCTTTTATAGTGCATTCTGACATAATTTCAGCATCCAATCACAGCCATGCCATTAGTTAACATGACCGCAGCAGTACAGGATGTGCCCACACTTCTTAGGATTCCTCATTGGCTGACTATAATCACATTGCCTCTCAAAGAATTATGGGAACTTCCGATTCCGGTATACGATATATGGAAAATATCGAAACGAAGTATCGAAAGGCCGATAGAGCTAATATCGGCCGATACCCGATACTTGCGGTATCGTATCGCTCAACACTACTGGGGGTTCAAAGTTCTCACCTAGAAAAGTTCCTTGAGGGCTCTAGTTTCCAAAATGGTGTCATTTGTGGGGGGTTTCCACTGTTAAGGCACATCAAGGGCTCTCCAAACGCGAAATGGCATCCAGCCAATACTGCGTTGAAAAAGTCAAACTGCGCACCTTCCCTTCCGAGCTCTGCCATGCACCCCACAGTGGTTTACCCCCACATATGGGGTATCAGCGTACTCTGGACAAATTGCACAATAACTTTTGGGGTCTTGTTACCCTTGGGAAAATAAAAATTGGGGGTGAAAAGATCATTTTTGTGGAAAAAATATTATTTTTTAATTTTACGGCTCTACGTTATAAACTTGTGTGAAGCACTTGGGGGTTCAAAGTTCTCACCACAGATCTAAATAAGTTCCTTAGGGGGTCTAGTTTCCAAAATAGTGTCATTTGTGGGGGGTTTTCACTGTTTAGGCACATCAGGGGCTCTCCAAATGCGACATGGCGTCCAATCTCAATTCCAGCCAATTTTGGTTGGAAACAGTCAAATGGTGCTACTTCCATTCCGAGCTCTGCCATGCGCCCAAACAGTGGTTCCCCCCCACATATGGGGTATCAGCGTACTCAGGACAAATTGGAAAACAACTTTTTGGGTCAAATTTCTCCTGTTACACTTGGGAAAATAAAAAATTGGTGACTAAAAGATCATTTTTGTAGGAAAAAAAATAGGACTTTTTATTTTCATGCCCGGGTATTATAAACTTGTGTAAAGCACTTGGGGGTTCAAAGTGCTCACCACAGATCTAGATAAGTTCCTTACGGGGTCTAGTTTCCAAAATGGGTTCACTTTTGGGGGGTTTCCACTGTTTAGGCGCATCAGGGGCTCTGCAAACGGAACATGACACCCATCAAAGTCTGCATTCCAAAACGTTACTTCCTTTCCAAGCCCTGCCGTGCTTCCAGTTTCCCCCTCCCACATATGGGGTGTCAGGGTACTCAGGACAAATTGGACAACAACTTTTGGGGTCCAATTTCCTTGAGAAAAATCAAAAATTTTGGACTAAAAAATAATTTTTGTGGAAATTTTTTATTTTTTTTTACTCCCAGGCATTATAAACTTTTGTGAAACACTTGGGGGTTCAAAATGCTCACAACAGATCTAGATAAGTTCCTTAGGGGGTCTAGTTTCCAAAATGGTGTCACTTTTGGGGGGTTTCCACTGTTTAGGCGCATTAGGGGCTCTCCAAACGCGACATGGCATCCAATCTCAATTCCAGCCAATTTTGGTTTGAAAAAGTCAAACGGCGCTCCTTCTTTTACAAGCTCTGCCGTGCGCCCAAACAGTGGTTTTACCCAACATATGGGGTATTGGCGTACTCAGGAGAAATTGCACAACAACTTTATCTGTCCATTTTCTCCTTTTACTCTTGTGAAAATAAAAAAATGGTTGTAAAAGATCATTTTTGTGACTAAAAATTTAAATGTTCATTTTTTCCTTCCACGTTTCTTTAGCTCCTGTGAAGCACCTGAAGGGTTAATAAACTTCTTGAATGTGGTTTTGAGTACCTTGAGGGGTGCAGTTTTAAGAATGGTGTCACTTTTGGGTATTTCCTGCCATATAGGCCCCTCAAAGTGACTTCAAATGTGAGGTGGTCCCTAAAAAAAATGGCTTTGTAAATTTTGTTGTAAAAATAAGAAATTGCTGGTCAACTTTTAACCCTTATAATTTACTCACAAAAAAAAATTTTGGTTCCAAAATTATGCTGATGTAAAGTAGACATGTGGGAAATGTTATTTATTAACTATTTTGTGTGACATATTTCTCTGTTTTAAGGGAATAAAAACTCAAAGTTTGAAAATTGTACAATTTTCGCCATATTTCCGTTTTTTTCAAAAATAAACGCAAGTTATATTGAACAAATTTTACCACTATCTTAAAGTACAATATGTCATGAGAAAACATTCTCAGAATCGCGAAGATCCGTTGAAGCGTTCCAGAGTTATAACCTCATAAAGAGACAGTGGTCAGAATTGTAAAAATTGGCCCGGTCATTAACGTGCAAACCACTCTTGGGGGTAAAGGGGTTAAGAAAGTAGAGAACATCATCATGGAGGATGACATGTGGGTGGTGACTCTGTAGAATCACTCTGCACCTCCATTCGCCACACGGATAGCATAGAGACAGTCAAGGTCTCCTTTTCCTTGACAGATAAAGACTCTTCCCTGGTTAATTTTTTTCTTAGTTCCGAATTTGCCCTAACACATAATTATTTTCATCTTTAAGGACAGCTTTTACATGTAGATGCAGGCAACGGCGATGGGAGCAGCATTTGTGCCGTTATATGCCAATTTGTTTTTGGGCCTCTGGGAAAGTTTCTTCACTAATTCATTTCCGTCAAATTGAGAATGTCCTATTATCGATTCGCTTTATTGACGACATATTTTTTTATTTGGCAGGAGTCTAAGATTCATCTTAAATTATTTATTCAGGACTTCAATTTCAACCAGAAAAACATCAGAACCTTAGGGATATACTGAACCCAAAAAAAGGAGAATGTAATTGGATCCAAAGGACCCAAATGGGGTTTTTTCCCATGTAGGGATTGTATTGCCTGCCCAAACATGCTTCGTACCCCGACTTTTTGTCTAGTGATGTCACACCCAAATTCCACATTACCCAACGTATCAGATGCAGTACCATTGGTGTAAATTATTATGCGACATGTCCGTGTAAGCTAGTGTACGTTGGCCTGACTTCAAGGCAGCTAAAAGTAAGGATTAGAGAGCATGTCAGGGATATCAGGAATGCCACCCATGTTAAAGACCCCTCATAACTTAAACCTTTGAAGAGACATTTTAAAAACAATGTCATGTGTTGTGAATGTTTTGGAGATGAATTTTGAGTGGGGGCTCCCTCTGGTGGTTGCAAAAAGTACTGAACCATTCAATGAGGATTGGCAATCAGGAATCACAGACTGGCTGGATATAAGGGAGGTTTCCCCTCATCATGGTTGCCGGTGACCAATTGTTCTTGTCTCATCGTTGTTTCCTGGTTCACTTGGAAGCTTGCTGAGTCTTGCCTCTTCTCCTGCTCTCAGATAAGATATTTTCTGTTTTTTGTTTTTGTGCTTGCCATTTGCATATTTCTCTGCATTTCTGTGAGTTTAGCCAGGTTCCCCTCCCCGGGGGGCTTGGGCTCCTCTCGGTTCCTCTGGAGCCACTGTTGTTTGTTCATTTGCCTTTTCCAGTTTTTTCAGTGGCTGCGGCTTAGTTTTGTTACACCAGAGAACTAATTTAGGTGGTAGAGGTCGTGTGATCTCAGGTGTTTTTGCAATTAGTAGAGTTGGTATTTTTTTAGGGTTTTTTGGATTGTAGTAAATTTCCTTCCTATCTTTTTCTTTGGGCCCCAGAGTTTCCTCATACTATTTTCTGTCTGTGTCTGTATTTTCTCTTGTCTAACCGCCATTACATGTTTGGGGGCTTCCTATGTTCTTTGGGGATCTGCTCCGGGGCAGATAGCTTTCCTCTTTCTATCTTTAGGTGTAGTTAACCTCTCAGGCTGTGACGAGGCGTCTAGGACCAACGTAGGAACGCTCCACGGCTGCCTTTAGTTGTGGTGGTTAGTCAGGGTACTGCAATCCAGTAGATTCCAACCTCTCTGGTGTATTGCCGTTTTTGCCTGCTCTCCTCAGCTACCAAAACATAACAGTCATGATTGTGATGCGAGCTTGTTAAAAGCATTTGGCATTGATCGTGTCCACATAAATAAATGTTGGGGATATTGCACGAAGAGCTTATCCAAATTGGAAGCAAGATGGATAATGAAAGTGGGATTCATCCACCCAAATGGTCTTAATGAAGTTTTGCCTTTCACCTCCTTTCTGTGAGAGAAAATAGATTTTTTGGGGTGTCTTGTTTTTAACCCCTTTCTGACATTAGATGTACTATCCGGTCCATGGGACCTGGGCCCGTATGCCAATGGACGGATAGTACGTCATACACGATCAGCCGCTCTCACGGACTGCTCCTGGCACTTTAACCCCAAGCACACTGCGATGAAACATGATCGCAATGTTCCGGTGGCATAGGGAAGCATCGCGCAGGGAGGGGGCTCCCTGCGTGATGCCCTGAGACCCTCAGAACAAAGTGATGTGATTGCGTTGTTCCGAGGGCCTCCTCCCTGCAGGCCTCCGGATCAGCGGTCTGACAATATATGGTAATGTACCACCTTGGGACAATGTAAAAAAAAAATTATACTGTGTAAAAATATTTTAAAAAATCCCTAAATAAATGTAAAAGAAATCCCCAATAAACACATTATTATTATGTAAATAAAAAAACAATAAAAGTACACATATTTAGTTTCGCCGCATCCATAACGACCCACCCTATAAAACTGTCCCACTGGTTAACCCCTTTAGTGAACCCCTTTAAAAAAGGCAAAAAAACAATGCTTTATCATCAAACTGTCAGACAAAAAGTGGAATAACACGCGATCATCTTGTCCCGCTAAAAAAGAGCCGCCATACAGCATCATTAGCGAAAACATAAAAAAGTTATAGCTCTCAGACTAAAGCAATGCAAATATAATTATTTTTTATATAAAATTCTTTTCATTGTACAAAAGCGCCAAAACATAAAAAATTATATAAATGAGGTATCGCTGTAATTGTACTAACCCAAAACTGCTTTATCAATTTTACCACACGCGGAACAGTATAAACGCCCACCCCCCCAAAAGAAATTCATGAATTGCTGGCTCTTGTTCATTCTGTCTCCCAAAAATTGTAATAAAAAGCGATAAAAAAATGTCATGTGCCCAAAAATGGTACCAATAAAAACGTCAACTCATCCCGCAAAAAATAAGACCTCACATGACTCTCTGGGCCAAAATATGGAAAAGTTATAGCTCTCAAAATGTGTTGATTCAAAAACTATTTTTTGTAATAAAAAGTGTCTTTTACTGTGTGACAGCTGCCAAACTGTTATGTTTTGGTAGCTGAGGAGGGCAGGAGCAAAAAACCGCAAAGGCAGCCAAACACCAGAGAGGTTGGGATCTAATAGGTTGAAGACCTCTAAACTAACCACACAACTAGAAGCAGCCGTGGGACGTTCCTACGGTGCCCTAGACGCCTCGTCACTGCCGGAGAGATTAGCTACCCCTGAAGATGGAAAGAGGAAAGCTAACTGCCCCGGAGTAGAGCCCGAAAGGAATAGGAAGCCCCTAAACATATAATGGTGGTTAGACAAGATGAAAACACGAACACAGACAGAAAATAGATTGAGCAAACGCAGGGGCCAAAACTGTCTCAATAGGAGAGTACAGGAGAGAATACTGTCTGCAACCCAGCAAAACCCTAGGAAAAACTCCAACACTTCTGATTCCAAAAATGCTGAGACCACACGGTCTCAACCACCTATATCAGATCTCTGGTGTGAACACGCAGCTACCCAGCAGTAAAAAATCACAGGAACAGAGCAAATTAACAAATACAAAAAGAGATCAGAGACCAGCACAAGTCCCCAAAGGGGACCCGGCTGAACTCAGAAGCAAGGCAGCAAAAACAAGGAAAATCAAACCACAGAAAAAAAACACAAAGTAACTTATCTGAATAATAGCAGGAGACAGCAGAAAAGCAAGCTGAATTCCAACCTAGACCAGGAAGAATAATTGATCACCGGCGAGGATCATGGAAGGTCAGCTCACTTATTTCAGGCAAGTCTGTCCCACCTGATAACCATTCATCCATTACAGGTGGTGGACTTTTGATGTTCAACATAAGTTCAATACCCTCAGCAACCACCAGAGTGAGCCTCAGCTCCAAAGTCGTCTCCAGCACGTTCACAGCAGTAACCCCCATTGAGGAGGGGTCACTGAACCCTCACGTGCACCACCAGCCCGATCAGGATGAGCTCAGTGATAGGCACGGACCAGTCTCTCAGCATGAATGTCAGAAGCAAACACCCAAGAATTGTCCTCCTGACCATAGCCTTTCCACTTAACCAAGTACTGGAGTCTCCGCCTAGCCAAACGAGAATCCAATATCTTCTCAACCTCATACTCCAAATTGCCCTCAACCAAAACAGGATCAGGAGGCGCAGCCATAGGAACTACTGGCTCGACAAACCTCTTCAATAAAGATTTGTGGAATACGTTGTGAATCTTAAATGTTCCTGGAAGAAGCAAATGGAAGGAAACGGGATTGAGAATTTCCACGACCTTATAAGGTCCAATGAACCTTGGCTTAAATTTTGGAGACGCAACCTTCATAGGGATATTTTTTGAGGACAACCAAACCAAGTCACCCACTAAACCGAGGACCATCAGTCCTATGCCGGTTGGCAAACCGCTGGGCCTTCTCCTGAGAGAGAGACAACTTATCCACAACTTGATCCCAAATCTGCTGCATTCTCTCCACAATAGAGTCAACACCCGGACAGACAGAAGCCTCCACGTGCCCTGAAGAAAATCGAGGATGAAACCCGAAATTGCAGAAAAAAGGAGACATCAAGGTGGCAGAACTAGCCCTTTTATTCAAAGCAAACTCAGCCAAAGGCAAAAAAGAGACCCAGTCATCTTGATCAGCAGACACAAAACATCTCAAATAAGTCTCCAAGGTCTGGTTTGTTCTCTCAGTTTGTCCATTGGTCTGAGGGTGGAACGCAGAGGAGAAAGATAGCTGAACTCCCTGTTTGGAACAAAATGTCCTCCAAAATCTGGAAACAAACTGGACTCCTGTTATGTTTTGGTAGCTGAGGAGGCAGGAGCAAAAAACCGCATAGGCAGTCAAACACCAGAGAGGTTGGAAACTAATAGGTTGCAGACACCTAAACTAACCGCACAACTAGAAGCAGCCGTGGGAAGTTCCTACGGTGCCCTAGACGCCTCGTCACAGCCGGAGAGATTAGCTATCCCTGAAGATGGAAAGAGGAAAGCTAACTGCCCCGGAGTAGAGCCCCAAAAGAATAGGAAGTCCCCAAACAAATAATGGTGGTTAGACAAGATGAAAACACGAACACAGACAGGAAATAGATTGAGCAAATGCTGGGGCCCAAAACTGTATAGATAGGACAGCACAGGAGAGCATACTGTCTGCAACCCAGAAAAACCCTAGGAAAAACTCCAACACTTCTGAATCCAAAAATACTGAGACCACACGGTCTCGACCACCTATGTCAGATCTCTGGTGTGAACACGCAGCTACCCAGCAGTAAAATATCACAAGAACTGAGCAAATGAACAAATACAAAAAGAGAACAGAGACCAGCCCAAGCCCCCCAAAGGGGACCTGGCTGAACTCAAAAGCAAGGCAGCAAAAAACAAGGAAAATCAAGCCACAGTAAAAAAAAACAGAAAGTAACTTATCTGAATGATAGCAGGAGACAGCAGAAAAGCAAGCTGAATTCCAACATAGACCATGAAGAACAATTGATCATCGGCAAGGATCATGGGAGGTCAGCTCACTTATATCAGGCCAGTCTGTCCCACCTGATAATCATTCATCCATTGCAGGTGGTGAACTTTTGCTGTTCAACAAAGGTTCAATACCCTCAGCAACCACCAGAGGGAGCTTCAGCTCCGAAGTCATCTCCAACACGTTCACAACAGTACCCCACCTGAGGAAGGGTCACCGAACCCTCACGTGTACCACCAGGCCAGTCAGGATGAGCTCGGTGATAAGCACGGACCAGTCTCTCAGCATGAAAGTCAGAAGCAAACACCCAAGAATTGTCCTCCTGACCATAGCCTTTCCACTTCACCAAGTACTGGAGTCTCTGCCTAGCCAAACGAGAATCCAATATCTTCTCAACCACATACTCCAAATTGCCCTCAACCAAAACAGGATCATGAGGTAAAGCCATAGGAACCACTGGCTCTACAAACCTCTTCAATAAAGATTTGTGGAATACGTTGTGAATCTTGAATGTTCCTGGAAGAAGCAAACGGAAGGAAGCGGGATTAGAAATTTCCACGATCTTATAAGGTCCAATGAACCTTGGCTTAAATTTTGGAGACACGACCCTCATAGGGATATTTTTTGAGGACAACCAAACCAAGTCACCCACTTTAAACTGAGGACCATCAGTCCTATGCCGGTTGGCAAACCGCTGGGCCTTCTCCAGAGAGAGAGATAACTTATCCACTACTTGATCCCAAATCTGCTGCATTCTCTCCACAATAGACTCAACACCCGGACAGACAGAAGCCTCCACCTGCCCTGAAGAAAATCGAGGATGAAACCCGAAATTGCAGAAAAATGGAGACATCAAGGTGGCAGAACTAGCCCTATTATTCAAAGCAAACTCAGCCAAAGGCAAAAAAGAGACCCAGTCATCTTGATCAGTAGGCACAAAGCATCTCAAATAAGTCTCCAAGGTCTGGTTTGTTCTCTCAGTTTGTCCATTGGTCTGAGGGTGGAACGCAGAGAAAAAAGACAGCTGAACTCCCATTTTGGAAGAAAATGTCCTCCAAAATCTGGAAACAAACTGGACTCCTCTGTCAGACACAATGTTCTCTGGAATGCCGTGCAACCGAACCACATGTTGAAAAACTAAGGGCACAAACTCGGAGGAGGATGGCAACTTAGGTAGTGGCACAAGATGTATCAACTTGGAAAACCTATCACAGATTACCCAAATAACGGTCATTCTCTGAGAAACAGGGAGGTCGGAAATAAAATCCATAGAGATATGGGTCCATGGCCTCTTGGGCACAGGCAATGGCATTAACAAACCACTAGAGCGAGAGCAGAGGTTTGAACTGAGAACAAGTTCCAGAGGACTGCACAAAGTCCCTGACGTCACGAGACAAAGTGGGCCACCAAAAGGACCGACTCACCAAATCTCTGGTACCAAAAATACCAGGATGGCCAACCAACGTGGAGCAATGAATCTCAGACATCACATTCTTCCTCCAATGGTCTGGGACAAACAATTTCCCAACAGGGCAGCGTTCAGGTTTATCCTCCTGAAATTGCTCCAGATCCAGTCTCAAATTGGGCGAGATAGCGGAAAGAACCACACCCTCCTTCAGAATAACAGCGGGCTCAGTTACCTCAGGAGAATCTGCAAAGAAACTCCTCGAGAGGGCATCTGCCTTAACATTTTTAGTGCCCGGGAGAAAAGAGTCCACAAAATTGAAAAGTGTGAAAAACAAGGCCCACCTGGCCTGTCTAGGATTAAGTCGCTTGGCCGATTCAAGATAAACCAGGTTCTTGTGATCCGTGAGGACCACCACCTGATGTTTGGCTCCTTCCAGCCAATGTCTCCACTCTTCAAAAGCCCACTTCATAGCCAATAACTCCCAATTTCCCACATCATAATTACATTCAGCTGGGGAAAATTTTCGAGAGAAGAAGGCACAAGGGTTACTCTTAAAGGTCTCCGGATCCCTTTGGGACAAAACAGCTCCTGCACCAATCTCAGAAGCATCAACCTCCACCTGAAATAGTAGAGAAACATCAGGTTGCCGTAGAACAGGAGCAGAAGTGAATCTCCGCTTAAGCTCCTGAAACGCAGAAACTGCCTCAGGAGACCAATTCACTACATCAGAACCCTTTTTGGTCAAATCAGTCAGTGGTTTCACAATAGTAGAGAAATTACCTATAAATTTACGATAAAAATTAGCAAAACCCAAAAATCTCTGAAGAGCCTTCAATGTAGTGGGTTGAACCCAATCACAAATGGCCTGAACTTTGACTGGGTCCATTTCAATAACAGATGGAGACATAATGAATCCCAGAAATGAAACCTTCTGTACGCCAAAAAGAAATTTTGATCCCTTCACATACAATGCATTTTCTCTCAAAATCCGGAACACAGTCCGAACATGTTCCACATGAGAATCCCAGTCATTGGAAAAAATCAAGATATCGTCCAAATAAACGATCAGAAATTTATCCACAAAATCTCGGAAAATATCGTTCATAAAGGATTGAAAGACGGAAGGGGCATTAGTGAACCCAAATGGCATCACTAGGTACTCAAAATGCCCCTCTGGGGTATTAAACGCTGTCTTCCATTCATCACCATGCTTGATGCAAATAAGATTATACGCCCCCCTGAGGTCAAGCTTGGTAAACCAACTAGCACCTTTCACTCTGGAAAATAGGTCAGAAATCAAGGGTAACGGATATTGATATTTAACAGTGATCTTATTGAGGAGACGACAGTCAATACACGGCCTCAATGAACCATCCTTCTTGGCCACAAAGAAAGAGGGTGAAGAGGATGGTCTGATATGACCCTTCTCTAAAGACTCTTTAATATAAGATCGCATAGCATCATGCTCAGGTACAGATAGATTAAAGAGCCGACCCTTGGAAAATTTACAACCAGCTACTAAGTCAATAGCGCAATCATAACTCCTATGAGGAGGTAAGGATGCAGACTTACTCATACTAAACACATCAGAAAAATCAGTCAAATTGTCAGGGACATCTTGAGACTGGGGAGAGGCAGAAAAGACAGGAGTGTCAGTACGAACACATTGACAACCCCAACTGGTCACAGACACAGATTTCCAATCCAAAACAGGATTATGAGTCTGTAACCAAGGGAAACCCAGTACAATAATGTCATGTAAATTATGTAACACCAAAAATTTGCAATTCTCTTGGTAGTCCGGGTCAACCCGCCTTATCACCTGGGTAGAAAACTGGGGTTTATTCTCCGCCAAAGGGGTAGAATCAATGCCCAGCAAAGTAGTAGACTTCCGCAGGGGTGTCATGGGAAAACCACAATGTTTGGCAAAATCAAAATTCATCAGGTTTATAGCTGCACCTGAATCAACAAAAGCCTGAGCCGAAAATGTGGACACGGAGCAAATCAAGGTACCAGTCAACAGAAATCTAGTCTGAACACCACCCAAAACAACCGAGCGCACAAAACGTCTTCTTCGCCTGGGGCAGACGGAAACAGAATGAGAAGCGTCACCACAGTAGAAGCACAACGTATTACGCTTTCAAAACTCATGACGCTGTGACCCAGAAGTCACTCCATCACACTGCATGGGCTCAGGGGCTGGCTCGCAAGGCACCACAATCTCATGCATATTTCTACGCTCGCGCAAACGTCTGTCAATTTGAATAGCTAATGACATAGAGTCATTGAGACCAGAGGGGACAGGGAATCCCACCATAACATCCTTTACAGTCTCTGCCAGACCCTTCCGAAAAAGAGCTGCCAGAGCATCATCATTCCATTTAGTAGCTCTGCGGTTTCTTAACCCTGATTCAATGCCAACAAGGTTTTCTCAGCTTGATCAGTAACATTAGGTTCATCGTACAACAACCCCAGAGCCTGAAAAAACACATCAACATCATTCAAAACAGGATCCCCAGGTGTCAGGGAAAAGGCCCGATCCTGAGGGTCGCTGCGCAACAGGGAGATGACAATTTGAACCTGCTGTGCCGCGTTCCCTAAGGACTTAGTCTTCAAGGCAAAAAACAACTTACAGTTATTTTTAAAATTCAAAAATTTAGACCGATCATTCAAAAATAAATCCGGCATAGGGATCCTAGGTTCCACAACAGGCAACCCAGCAAGATAGATAGCAATACTCCGAACTTCAGCAGCAAGCTGCTCCCACGATCGGATAAATGCTTGACTTCCATTGGGGAAAAAATTCCTCCTCAGCCCCCAGAGAAAAAAGCGGGAAAAAATGTAACAAGAACGGTGATTCTGTTATGTTTTGGTAGCTGAGGAGGGCAGGAGCACTAAACCCCAAAGGCAGCCAAACACCAGATAGGTTGGGATCTAATAGGTTGCAGACCCTAAACTAACCGCACAACTAGAGGCAGCCATGGGACGTTCCTACGGTGCCCTAGACGCCTCGTCACTGCCGGAGAGATTAGCTACCCCTGAAGATGGAAAGAGAAAAGCTAACTGCCCCGGAGTAGAGCCCGAAAGGAATAGGAAGCCCCCAAACATATAATGGCGGTTAGACAAGATGAAAACACGAACACAGACAGAAAATAGATTGAGCAAACGCAGGGGCCAAAACTGTCTCGATAGGACAGTACAGGAGAGAATACTGTCTGCAACCCAGAAAAACCCTAGGAAAAACTCCAACACTTCTGATTCCAAAAATGCTGAGACCACACGGTCTCAACCACCTATATCAGATCTCTGGTGTGAACACGCAGCTACCCAGCAGTAAAAAATCAAAGGAACAGAGCAAATGAACAAATACAAAATGAGATCAGAGACCAGCACAAGCCCCCAAAGGGGACCCGGCTAAACTCAGAAGCAAGGCAGCAAAAACAAGGAAAATCAAACCACAGAAAAAAAACACAAAGTAACTTATCTGAATGATTGCTGGAGACAGCAGAAAAGCAAGCTGAATTCCAACCTAGACCAGGAAGAACAATTGATCACCGGCGAGGATCATGGAAGGTCAGCTCACTTATTTCAGGCAAGTCTGTCCCACCTGATAACCATTCATCCATTACAGGTGGTGGACTTTTGCTGTTCAACATAGGTTCAATACCCTCAGCAACCACCAGAGGGAGCCTCAGCTCTGAAGTCGTCTCCAACACGTTCACAACACCAAACATAAAAACCCGCTATAAATAGGAAATCAAACCCCCCTTTATCACCCACTTAGGGAAAAATATTAAAAATTAAAAAAATGTATTTATTTCCATTTTCCCTTTTGGGTTGGATTTGGGTTGGGCTAAAGTTAGGTTAAGGTTGGGGCTAAAGTTAGGGTTAGGGTTGTGGCTAAAGTTATGGTTAGGGTTGGGGCTAAAGTTAGGGTTAGGGTTGGGGCTTAAGTTAGGGTTGGGATTAGGGTTAGGGCTTTGTTAGGGTTATGTTTGTGGTTAGGGTTATGGTTAGGGTTAGGATTAGGGTTAGGGGTGTGGGGTTAGGTTTGGAGTTAGAATTGGGGGGTTTCCACTATTTAGGTACATCAGGGGCTCTCCAAACGTGACATGGCATCTGATGTCAATTCCAGCCAATTCTGCATTGAAAATGTCAAACAGTGCTCCTTCCCTGCTGAGCTCTGCCATGCGACCAAACAGTGGTTTACCCCCACATATGGAGTATCAGCGTACTCAGGACAAATTGCACAATAACTCTTGGGGTCCTATTTCTTCTGTTACCCTTGGGAAAATAAAAAATTGGGTGCGAAAATATCATTTTTGTGGAAAAAAATATGATTTTTTATTTTTATGGCTCTACATTATAAACTTCTGTGAAGCACATGGGGGTTCAAAGTTCTCCCCAAACATCTAGATAAGGTCATTGGGGGGGTCTATTTTCCAAAATGGTAAGTAGTTTTCTCCCATCTATTGGGTATCAGCGTACTCAGGACAAATTGGACAACAACTTTTGGGGTCCAATTTCTCCTGTTACCCATGGGAAAATAAAAAATTGGGGTCTAAAAGATCATGTTTGTGGTAAAGATGTTTTTTTTATTTTCATGCCCGGGCGTTATAAACTTCTGTGAAGCACTTGGGGTTCAAAGTGCTCACCACACATCTAGATAAGTTCCTTGGGGGGTCTAGTTTCCAAAATGGGGTCACTTGTGGGGGGTTTCCACTGTTTAGGCACATCAGGCGCTCTCCAAACACGACATGACACCTGCAGACCATTCCATCAAAGTCTGCATTCCAAAACGTCACTACTTCCCTTCCGAGCCCGACGTGTGCCCATACAGTAGTTTTCTCCCACATATGGGGTATAAGCGTACTCAGTACAAATTTGACAACAAATTTTGGGTTCCAATTTCTCCTGTTACCCTAGGGAAAATAAAAAATTGGGGATTAAATGATCATGTCTGTGGAAAAAATATGACTTTTTTATTTTCACGCTCGGGCGTTATAAACTTTAGTTCTCACCACACATGTAGACAAGTTTCTTGGGGGGGTCTAGTTTCCAAAATGGGGTCATTTGTGGGGGGTTTCCACTGTTCAGGCACATCAGGGGCTCTCCAAATGCGACATGGCGTCCGATCTCAATTCCAGCCAATTTTGCTTTGAAAAAGTCAAACGGTGCTCCTTCCCTTCCGTGCGCTACCCTGCGCCCAAACAGTGGTTTACCTCCACATATGGGGTATCAGCATACTCAGGACAAATTGCACAATAACTTTTGAGGTCTTGTTACCCTTGGGAAAATAAAAATTGGGGGTGAAAAGATAATTTTTTTTGGAAAAAAATATGATTTTTTTAATTTTATGGCTTTACGTTATAAACTTTTGTGAAGCCCTTGGGGGTTCAAAGTACTCACCACACATCAAGATAAGTTCTTTTAGGGGTCTAGTTTCCAAAATGGTGTGATTTGTTGGGGGTTTCCACTGTTTAGGCACATCAGGGACTCTCCAAACGCGACATGGAGTCTAGCCAATTCTCCGTTGAAAAAGTCAAACAGCGCTCCTTCCCTTCTGAGCTCTGCCATGCACCCAAACAGTGGTTTACCCCTACATATGGGGTATCAGCGTACTCAGGACAAATTGCACAATAACTTTTGAGGTCTAGTTACCTTGGGAAAATAAAAATTGGGGGTGAAAAGATCATTTTTGTGGAAAAAAATATGATTTCTTAATTTTACGGATCTATGTTATAAACTTGTGTGAAGCACTTAGGGGTTCAAAGTGCTCACTACAGATCTAGATAAGTTCCTTAGGGGGTCTAGTTTCCAAAATAGGGTCACTTGTGAGAGGTTTCCACTGTTTAGGCACATCAGGGGCTCTGCAAACGGAACATGACACCCATCAAAGTCTGCATTCCAAAAGATCATTACTTCCCATCCGAGCCCTGCCGTGCACCCAAAAAGTTTTTTCCCCACACCTATGGGGTATCAGCTACCCAGGACAATTTGGACAACAACTTTTGGGGTCCAATTTCCTTGGGAAAAATCAAAAATTGGGGAATCATTTTTGTGGAATTTTTTTTTTCATGCCCAGGCATTATAAACTTTAGTGAAACATTACAGATCTAGATAAGTTCCTTAGAGAGCCTAGTTTCCAAAATGGTGTCATTTGTGGGGGTCTCTACTGTTTAGGCACATCAGGGGCTCTCCAAGCGCGACATGGCATCCAATCTCAATTCCAGCCAATTTTGGTTTGAAAAAGTCAAACAGAGCTCCTTCTCTTCCGAGCCCTGCCGTGCGCCCAAACAGTGGTTTTTTCCTTACATATGGGGTATCAGCATACTCAGGTGTTAGGATTTGAACCTGTGAACCATGGCTTGCTAGTCTATTCCTTTTCTGTTGAGCTATTTGGAACTTGAATAACTTCAGCCTGAAACCATATGAACTTCGTCTGGGATAGAGATCATCACCTGCCCTTCTGATTGTTCCCACCCTGATTGAGACTGATTGGATAGAGATCATCACCTGCCCTGCTGATTGTTCTCGCCCTGATTAAGACTGATTGGACCTGCTATATATACCTGGCCCTGTGCAGCTTCCTGTTGCTGAGTATATTGTGGTGCTCAGTCTAACTGAGTGAAGCATTATCTGAGCTCCTGATCTGGAAGGTGTCCTGCTGGCGCCTTCCTGTCTCTTGTGGAAACCCTGCTGTTCCTACCTCAAACTGCTATCACCTAAACGGACTTGGTGCTTGTGTGTGATCTAGGCCGGCCCGGGTGGGCTCCGGCATCTGCCGACATAGTGAACTACCACCGCCATATACTGCACCTCCAGAAGCCTTTCCACTGTCCGGTCATCTGCACACTTCTGCTCCGGCCACTGACCTCCAGTCCAGTATCGCCAGTAGCGTGACAGAATACTCAGCCTCTCAAAAATGGAGGCCGCTGGAGCAGAAACTATGGATACACGTGTCAGAAAACTGCAGGGTGCAATATCCAGTCTGCACACCGAACAGATGAATGGAAAATCACGGATGGACGCATTTATTGCACAAAGCGATCATAATGTCCAGAATCACCAACAAGCTATCCAAGATCTGCAGAATGCGGTACAAGTGTTGACTGCTCGAATTACACAGCTAGAAGGACAAGCTTCCGTCTCAGCGTCTGCCACGCCCCCCAAGCTACCACCTTTTCGTTTTGGCGGTGATAAAGATAAATATCGTGGATTTTTGAATCAATGTTACCTGTTCTTCGATACACATGCTAATCAGTTCCCGACTGATAGGTCAAAGGTGCTATGCATCATTATGCTGTTAACCCACAAGGCGATCGCTTGGGCTAATCCTCTGATTGAGACCCGGGACGCACGTTTAGACAATCTGAACGAGTTTATTCGTGCGATGCAGCAGATGTTTGATGACCCAAACTGTGCAGCTACCGCTGAATCAACGTTGCTGGCATTACGACAAGGCAAACGCCCCGTCGCAGAGTATGCTATGGAGTATAGGAGGTGGGCCGTCGACACTGAATGGAATAATGCAGCAAAAGTAACTTTCTTTACTTTCTAGTGCAGTAAAGGACGAACTTGCCCGTGGGGAGACCCCTTCGGATCTGGATGATTTCATCAAGCATTGCATCCGGGTTGACACCCGTCTGTCTGAACGACGACAGGAGAAGTGGACCTCCATGAATCGTTCAACTAACTCTTATAACTCCTCCCTGCCATCGGTCACTAAAGAAGTGCCTAGCCGTAATTTCCGAGATACAGAACTAGAGCCAATGCAAGTGGATGCAATCCAGAGACGAGCGAGTGCAGAACAAAGAGAACAGGATTTAAAGAGAATCTATGTCTGTACTGCGGGGAAGCAGGACATTTTCTTATTAACTGTCCAAGTTGTCCCACAAACCGGTCAAGAAAAATGGTGGCGGCTAAAATGGATCCTGATTCTTCCGACGAGGAGTCTTTCATCTCAGAGACTGATTACACTAAAGATGAGATCCAGTCCATATCATCCATAGTTCCACCTACCAGGAAGGAGAGCCGAGAATCCCATTATTTTGTAACTATCAAACTGAAGGTTAACTCCCAGTGGATCACTGCATCAGCCATGATTGACTCTGGGGCCAGCGGGATGTTCATGGATTCTGCATTTGCTCAAAATCATGGCATAGATGTGCAGAAAAGACGTTCACCTATTGTGATGGAGACGGTAGATGGATCTCCACTGAATTCGGGGCCAGTGGATCATGGGACAGGACTTTTGGAGATCTATATTGAGCCGCAGCATCGTGAAATGTTGACATTCTTAATTATTTCTTCTCCACATTTTCCCATCATTTTAGGTTTGCCCTGGTTGCAGAAGCACAATCCTATCATCGATTGGGAGATGAAAAAGATCAGTTTCCCCGAAAAGGAAGTTCAGACGGCGGTTCCAAGTGAATCCACATTAGAAGCAGTTCAGAATCCAGAATTGCCTCAGCTACCAGCGGTGTATGAAGATTTCTTGGATGTCTGCGACAAGAAGGGAGCGGATACACTTCCCCCGCATCGACCATATGACTGCCCAATAGAACTACTCCCGGGGGCGGCTATACCGTTTGGAACTATCTACCCTTTAGCGGGTCCTGAACTAAAGGCTCTCAAAGAATTTATTGATGAAAATCTAAGCAAAAAATTCATTCGTCCATCATCCTCGCCCGCTGGAGCCCCTATATTCTTTGTTAAAAAGAAGGATGGAACATTACGGCCAGTAGTGGACTACAGGGAGCTTAATAAAGTCACGGTAAAAAATCGTTATCCTCTACGTTGATCCCGGAACTCCTAGAAAGAGTACAAAGTGCGAAGATCTTCACTAAGTTAGATTTACGTGGGGCATACAATTTAGTATGTATAAAGCCTGGGGATGAATGGAAGACAGCTTTTCGTACCCGATACGGACACTTTGAAAGTCTAGTGATGCCCTTCAGACTCGCTAATGCTCCAGCTACCTTCCAGCACCTGGCAAATGATATTTTCCGAGACCTGTTGGATCAGTTCATGGTCGTTTATCTAGATGAAATCCTGATCTTTTCAAACTCTATGGAGGAACATCAGACGCACGTAAGACAAGTGCTACAACGGTTAAGGGAGAATTCGTTATATATTAAATTAGAAAAATGTGAATTCCATCAAGAAGAGATTCAGTTCTTGGGATACGTCATTTCACCTCAAGGATTACGGATGGATGCTAAGAAAACGCAAGCTATCACCGAGTGGCCTATCCCTAAAAATGTGAAAGAAGTTCAGCGTTTTGTGGGGTTCGCCAACTTTTACAGACGTTTTATTAAAAAATTTTCAGAAATCGTGGTACCCATCACGTAACTAACAAAAAAAGGAGCAAAATTCATCTGGACACCCCAAGCGCAAGAAGCGTTCTCTAGTTTAAAAAGGAAATTCACAACGGCTCCCATATTACGCCATCCTGACCCAGAATTGGCTTTTATCATCTAGGTGGATGCTGCAGACTGTGCGGTCGGCACTATCCTCTCTCAGAGGACAGGGGAAAAGAAGTTGCTGCATCCATGTGCATTTTTCTCACAACGTATGTCTGTAGCCGAAAAGAACTATGACGTGGGAAATAAAGAATTGCTCGCCATCATATCAGCATTCAAAGAGTGGAGACATCATCTCCAAGGGGCTGCACAACAAATTTTGGTGTTGACCGATCATCGCAATCTAGAGTTTATCAGGTCTGCAAAATGCCTCTCTCCTCGGCAGACCCGTTGGAGTCTGTTTTTGAATCAATTCAATTTTGTAATTTCATATCGACCAGGCTCCCGTAACAAGAAAGCAGACGCATTATCCCGAATGTTTTCAAGCGATGCTAACTTTGTAACAACACCCAAACCTATTGTGGCAGATACTAAGATCTTGGGAGTAATACATGATGAAGATTTGCTGGAACATTTGAAGGCAGCATACGAAACAGACTCGTTTCTATCACGTCCATCAGGGGACGTGCATCTATTTTTTAAAAATCAAGTATGGACTGATGGTCGACGACTATATGTACCAGAAGCAGCTCGGTTAAGAGTCCTACAACTAGTGCACAATTCTAAAATTGCAGGACACAAAGGGACACAGAAAACGCAGGAGTTTTTGTCACGTTTCTTTTGGTGGCCGAACTTTCAAGAAGACGTGAAGTACGTTAATTCCTGTGACATCTGTGCCAGATATAAGACTCCACGTGCATCCCCTATGGGACTATTGCAGCCTCTCGCCATCCCAACACGACCGTGGGGATCGATTTCAATGAACTTTATAGTAGATCTACCAGAGTCCAAGGGAAAGACATCCATTCTGGTAGTAGTGGATCGACTTACAAAAGCAGCGCATTTCATCCCGTGTTCGGTCTGCCTTCAGCAAAAGATACAGCTGATCTGATAATTTGCAATGTTTTTCGCCTCCACGGAGTGCCGGATGAAGTCATCTCAGATCGAGGTGTGCAATTTACATGTAAATTTTGGCGCAGTTTATGCTCCGCACTAGACATCAAAGTACGATTGCCAACCGCTTACCATCCGCAATCTAACGGCCAGACAGAACGTACAAATCAAACGCTGGAGCAGTATCTTCGTTGTTATATTTGCCATCTGCAAGACGACTAGGTAGATCTGCTGCCATTTGCGGAATTTTCATATAACAATTCACAGAATGCCTCTACGAAACAGACGCCATTTTTTGCAAATCTTGGATATCACCCAAACATCCTTCCCAAAAATCCTGTGGCACCATTAATACCAGCAGTCGCAGAAAGAATCTATCCGCTACTGCAAAATCTGAATGTTCTGAAAGACACTCTAAAGGAAGCTCAGGAGAAATATAAAAAAAGCGGCCGACAGGTATCGGAAACCCACTCCCACGTTTAGGATTGGAGATCGAGTGTGGTTATCCACTAAGAATTTGAAATTGAAGATTCCTTCTCCTAAATTAGGACAAAAGTTTGTGGGACCATACAAAATCAGTAAGATTGTGAGTCCATTGGCCGTACGTCTACAGCTACCAACATCAATGAAGATTCATCCTGTTTTTCATGTGTCTTTGTTGAAAGCCGCCACAGCCAATCCATTTCCAGAACGATCCCCTCCGCCTCCCGATGCAATTGAAGTGTACGGACAGGAGCAGTTTGTGGTGGAAAAGATCTTGGATTCCCGAATACACAGAAATCGTTTGCAATATTTAATCAAATGGCAGGGCTACGACACGGAGGAAAATTCATGGGAACCAGTAAGCAAAGTCAATGCCCCTCGTTTGATTAGACAATTTCACCAGCGGTATCCTGCAAAGCCTGGGCAAGTTGCGTCCAGAGGCCGCCGTTAAGAGGGGAGTATTGTTAGGATTTGAACCTGTGAACCATGGCTTGCTAGTCTGTTCCTTTGCTGTTGAGCTATTTGGAACTTGAATAACTTCAGCCTGAAACCATATGAACTTCGTCTGGGATAGAGATCATCACCTGCCCTGCTGATTGTTCCCGCCCTGATTGAGACTGATTGGATAGAGATATCACCTGCCCTGCTGATTGTTCTCGCCCTGATTAAGACTGATTGGACCTGCTATATATACCTGGCCCTGTGCAGCTTCCTGTTGCTGAGTATATTGTGGTGCTCAGTCTAACTGAGTGAAGCATTATCTGAGCTCCTGATCTGGAAGGTGTTCTGCTGGCGCCTTCCTGTCTCTTGTGGAAACCCTGCTGTTCCTACCTCAAACTGCTATATATACCTGGCCCTGTGCAGCTTCCTGTTGCTGAGTATATTGTGGTGCTCAGTCTAACTGAGTGAAGCATTATCTGAGCTCCTGATCTGGAAGGTGTTCTGCTGGCGCCTTCCTGTCTCTTGTGGAAACCCTGCTGTTCCTACCTCGAACTGCTATCACCTAAACGGACTTGGTGCTTGTGTGTGATCTCGGCCGGCCCGGGCAGGCTCCGGCATCTGCCGACATAGTGAACTACCACCACCATATACTGCACCTCCAGAAGCCTTTCCACTGTCCGATCATCTGCACACTTCTGCTCCGGTCACTGACCTCCAGTCCAGTATCGCCAGTAGCGTGACATCAGGAGAAATTGCACAACAACTTTATCTGTCCATTTTCTCCTTTTACCCTTGTGAAAATAAAAAAATTGTTTGTAAAAGATCACTTTAGTGACTAGAAAGTTAAATGTTCATTTTTCCTTCCACGTTGCTACAGCTCCTGTGAAGCACCTGAAGGGTTAATAAACTTCTGGAATGTGGTTTTGAGTTCCTTGAGGGGTGCAGTTTTTATAATATTGTCACTTTTGGGTATTTTCTGCCATATAGACTCCTCACAGTGACTTCAAATGTGAGGTGGTCCTTAAAAAAATGGTTTTGTAAATTTTGTTGTAAAAATGAGAAATCGCTGGTCAACTTTTAACCCTTATAACTTCCTAACAAAAAAAATTTGGGTTCCAAAATTATGCTGATGTAAAGTAGACATGTGGGAAATGTTATTTCTTAACTATTTTGTGTGACATATGCCTCTGTTTTAAGGGAATACAAATTCAAATTTTGAAAATTGCAAAATTTTCGCCAAGTACCATATGTCATGAGAAAACAATCTCAGAACCGCGAAGATCCGTTGAAGCATTCCAGAGTTATAACCTCTTAAAGAGACAGTGGTCAGAATTGTAAAAACTGGCCCGGTCATTAACGTGCAAACAACCCTCGGGGGTAAAGTGGTTAATGTTTCAATGTTTTATTCACATGTTCTTATTTTATTTTTCAGGCATTGGTTGTGACTCTCTTTTGGATTCTGTCCTTATGTTTTCAAGGATCTATCTTGACATTCACTGACCGTCGCTTAGTTGGGGATAATGTCTGCATCTGCTTGCTACTACTATACGGGTTTTCTGTAGGACTTCCCATATGGATGTTACGACTCCGCAGATTTTTGGCATATCATGGGGATATTATTTGATAACTTTTTCCATATTATAGTTTTTCTATACTCTATTTTAGCAATTACATAATGTAATATTCTATGTGGGTCGAGAGTTTCTTCTCTCTCCCTGTTGTTTTTGTAGTATGTGTATGTATGATGGATTGTATATTTCTGACACTAGTGCACTTTATTGAATCCTAATCGTAGTTTCCTTTTTTATTTTAAGAAAAGACAAAGCAAACATCTTTTATATTATTTCTCCCTTTTGCACTGGACTGTGCACTTTATATACGATTATATTATACTGTATATTTCCTCACTCTCATATTTTCCTATTTATTCATAATCACTGTACTGTATTTCTATTAACAATTTTCTTTTTTGCATATGTGCCCAGTTTATAGATTTTTCCTTGTTCACATTTACTTTGTGTTGATGCAGTATTGTTTATTGCGTTTTTCTAGAAGTTCTTCAGCCATTATGCATTTATGCATAATGATATACACATCCCCTTTATTGCTCCTTTTATGATTTTTTTTTCATCATGTGGCCCCTTTTTTCAGAGACACAGCTTTGATCTAATGGTTACATATGACTACGTATCAGTACATTTTATGTATTGTTCCCTCCTTTGAGCCAGTGATTACACTCCTGTGACGTAAGGGTATGCCACACTAAACAATATCGCTAACGGGATCGCTAAAAAAGTCACTATTTAGCGATCCCGTTAGCGATATTGTTCAGTGCGGCAGCTTCCAGCGACGAGCTTCCTGCTGTGATCTCGCTCGTCGCTGGAATCGCTCCGGACCCTATTTCATCGCTGGTGCTCCGCTGGGTAAGTATCTGATCGCTGTGTGGCACCTTTTCTTAGCGATTTAGCGGTACTTTTGTACGCTAAAGTCGTTAAGAAGATCGCTAACGGCGATAGCGTCGTTAACTATATCGCTAAATGCGGCAGCATTTAGCGATATAGAAACAATCCCGCTAGCGATCTCATTAGTATGCAACGCTAACGAGATCGCTAGCGGGATCGAGTAGTGTGGCAGTACCTTAATGCACAACCTTTTTTTAACAAACATTTGCCCTGTTGACACTTCTCTTTTCTCAGAAAAAGATCATTATCATAGTCCAAGAGTTTTTTTGCATGTTTATTCTTTTGTAGCAGTTTATTCCACTTTGTAATGATTTCATTCTGAAGCATAACTCTGGAGATTGATCATTGATTGCTGTTTTTTTTGTGTAATTTTGTATAAGAATTTCTTGGTGTGTGTACACTCACTTCTATTCAAATTAGTATTTTTGGCTGTATCTGGAGGCTTTTTGTGTGGCTTAATGCAAAAATAGCGAGAAAAATGGGGGAGAGATATAGATAACATTCCCCACCACCAGAAATCCGTAATATATTCAGAAAAAATAGCAAAAACTATGTAAAAAAAAGCTTAGTCTTTACTTAATTATTAATAAAAAAAAGGTTTCAAACCTCATATGTAAAATATCTGTGCAAACAGTGATATCAACAACATCAGCAAACATTTACCTATACTATATAAGCAAAGCCCATCTCCCTGTTTGGGAAGAAAAATTATTTATGACAGTGGTCATATAATATAGAGGGCTAGCATGTTCATTTACTTAAAGTAGCATGCAAGTAAAAGGCTGGCTAAACGCCAGACATACAATACAGGTTGCAGAGGTAACAAAAAGGAACAATCTCACCAGATGTTGTACTTTCCATGCTTCTCCTATCCTTCCTCTGCCACCTTCAAAAAAGGGGGTCCCGGTATTATCCCTGTCAGGCCCTGTTATTAGGCTGACCCTGGTATTCCGAGACTCCCGCCCTTACAAGGGCAGTCCACAGATAGCCCTGTGCATACTAGCCAGCCCTGGACTGACCCTGTGTGCCTCCCAGCGCATTTCCTCAAAAGCTTGATTCATCGGGAATTTTTTGCTATTTTTTGTGTGGCTCTGCCTATGTCTGACACTCTCTCCTTTTAGACTGCGTTTCTATTGTTTTTTTTTTATAAAATCAGCTTTAACCCCTTCCCAACATCGGGCATAATAATACGCCAATGTCGGACACCCTCCCTTTGATGTGGGCTCCGGCACTGAGCCCACATCTTTTCCAGCATGTCAGCTGTTTTGAATAGCTGACATGTGCCCCTAAGAGCCGCGGGTGGAATTGCAATCCACCCACGGCTGTTAAGTAGTTTAAATGCAGCTGTCAAACTCTGACAGCGGCATTTATCACGAGCTTCCGGCAAGCGCACCGGAAATCCCGCCCATCGGTGACCCCGATCGCGGGTCGCCGATGGATTGGCATGACAACCAGAGGTCTCCAGCAGACCTCTATAATTGTCACTGCTGTATTGCTATGAGTGCCTCCCAGTAGTCGGCGCTCATAGCAAGTCAGCAATTCTGCTACATACAGGCGATCGTATTATGGCAGCTTCTAGTCTCCCATGGAGACTACTGAAGCATGCCAAAAGTAAAAAAAAAATGTTTTTAAAATTTTTTAAAAATATAAAAGTTCAAATCCACCCTTTCCCCTCATTCAAAATAAAACATTAAAGAAAAATCAAATATACACATATTTGGTATCGCAGTGTTCAGAATCACCCAATCTATCAATAAAAAAAAATTAACTCGATCGTTAAACGGCGTAACAAGAACAAAAGTTAAAACGCCAGAATTAAGTTTTTTTGGTCACTGCAACATTGCATTAAAATGCAATAATGGACTTCACAGTATGCACCCAAATATCTCAGCTCTGTGTTATCGAGGCTGCGGTGTACCGGGGGACATGAAACACATCTGGTGGACTTGTCCAGTGGTCTCGATACTCTGGCATAGAGTGAAACTCAGAGTGGATCAATTGACAGGCAGGAAAATTCCTCTAGAACCTGCGGTTTTACTCCTGGGGGTAAAACACCCGTCTCTTCCTAGAGGTCTCCATAGATTGGTAAACTTCCTTTTCATGGCTACCAAAATTCATATAGCAGCAAAATGGAAATCCCCAACGTTGTCATTATTACTTATTAAAGAAAGGATGAACAATATTATGCTCTATGAACGTATTGAAGCTACTAGAAACGACATGTGGGATCAGTTCTTTAAGATTTGGGGGCCATGGATGGATTTGGAATCAAATACACAAATGGACCAGATCTTACGTCTATCACCGTAATATCTCCGGTCTGTGGAGGCGGGGAGTTGGATCTAGACTTGGAACTACAGTATTTAATCATTATATATTTGTCCTTGGTTCATGGTGCAAATGAGATCGGACTGAAACAATCATTAAAACTAGGCTATCTAAATAATATTAACATTTCTATAATGTACACTGTGAATTTAATGTCCCCTTTCCCTACTGTTTTATTTTCTTGTAATTGTCTTGTCTTTCCCCCTATAGGTTATATGTCGGTCATGATAAGTTAAAAATTCCCCTGTGAGGGAATATGTTTTAAAGTATACTGTTTTCTAAAGTTATAAATTTCAATAAAACCATTTTGAAATTAAAATGCAATAACGGGCGATCAAAAGATCGTATCTGCACCAAAATGATATCATTAAAAACGTCAGCTCGGCATGCAAAAAATAAGCCCTCACCCATCCCGAGATCATGAAAAATTGAGACGCTATGGGTCGGAAAATGGCGCCTTTTTTTTTTTAACAAACTTTGGAATTTTTTTTCACCACATAGATAAAACAAAAGCTAAACATGTTTGGTGTCTATGAACTGGTAATGACCTGGAGAATCATATTGGCAGGTCTGTTTTAGCATGTAATGAACCTAGTAAAAAAGCAAAACAAAAAACAATTGTGCAATTGCACTTTTTTGCAATTTCACCACACTTGGAATTTTTTTCCTGTTTTCCAGTACAAGATATTTTAAGACCCATGGTGTCGTTCAAAAGTACAATTTGTCCCACAAAAAACAAGCCCTCACATGGCCATATTGACCGAAAAATAAAAAAGTTATGGCTCTGGGAAGAAGGGGAGCAAAAAACGAAAATGCAAAAATGAAAATACCTCCGGTCATGAAGGGATTAAAGAAGGGGGTACTGAATTATTTTCCATTATTGTATAGTGAAAAAAGTGTTTAAGAATGTAATTAATATGTAATATAGAAAGATGACATAGCACACTTAAAGAAGTTGTTCACTGCTTGGACAACCCCTTTTCATACCGTATGCTTGCAGCTCTGCAGGAATTTTATGAGCAGGAGGAAGGATCACTTTATGGTCCTGGAATAGCTGATTGATCATAAGTAAACGTGTCTCTGTGTAATCAGTACAAAAAACTTTAACACGGTTTTTCTAAACCACTTTTTTCATATCGGTGGGTTATCTTCAGTGTCAATTGGGTCGGGCTTGTGCACACATTTTCAGTATATCAGTGCCTAATCTCCAGTACCTATTTTTGTAATTTTGACCGGCTTCCAATTGTGCCAAAAATCGATACTTACTTTCAGGGCTGCCACTAGGAATTTCGGGGCCCCATACTGGCAAAATTTTCGGGGCCCCCTTGAGACTCGCCCAGGATCCACCCCAGCCCCGCCTCCACCCCTCGAACTGTCCACAGTCCCACCGCTCTCTCTTGGAAAAACTCCACTTCTCACCAATCACACATTAACAGTTCACATCACCAGATCACACATATAGCCAGCAGATCTAGTTTTGGCCAAAAGATTTTTTAAGCCGCCACCATAACACGATGGACACTTTTGGCCGGGCTCTACTCTACTGTAACCTATTAAACATTTGTTAAAATATCCAATACAATTTAGGTATATTTTTATTTATTTTTCAATTTTTAAAATGACCAATAACACCACATACAAGGGACAAATACCACCAGACCACATATTACCACGACAGTGATCGAATAATATCACCTACAAGGAACAAATACCACCAGACCATATAATACCACCACAAAGTGACCAAATAATATCACATACAAGGAAAAAATACCGCAACACCATGACAAGACCACATATTGCCATCACACAGTGACCGAATAATAGCACATACAAGGAACAAATACCGCCACACCATGACCAGACCATATATTACCATCACATAGTGACTGAATACTACAATACTGATCAGTAATAAAAAAAAAAAACACAATACTATCACCATAAGTGCCATTCTACACAGGAGATCTGTACTTAGTATGCAGTGTCTGTGTACAGGTAATACAGTAATCACCGGTGACCTTGTACACAGGAGCTCTGTTTACAGTGTATAGTGTCAGTGTACAAGTAACACTGACTCACCAGTGATGTCTCTAGGTGAAGTCCTTCATCTTTACTTTTCATCTTTCATCCAGCACAGACCGCCATCACTTCTTCCTGCCAGGGCTCGTCTCTGCAGGAAATAACACAGTTATCTAGAGCTCCGATTGCAGAACACATTACTTATTTTTTTCCCAACTTCTAAACTACACCAGATGAAAAAAAAGGTGACATAGTGTCACTCTGCACAGTAACAGGACCTTCCCCCATTTAAAACAGTATACTAAAAAAAAATAAAATACATCACTGCAGTAATAATATCCCTTAATTAGCCCCTATTGTAATAATATCCCCCATCCTGGCCCTGTGTGTCTCATTCCTGGCTTCAGCCATATGTTCTCCCATCCCGTCCTCATGAGTATCCATTCTGCCCCATATGATCTCCCCATCCTGCCCCATCTGTCTCCAACCCTGCCTCCATGTCTTTTATCCTGCCCCCAGCGTCTCCAATTCTGCCACCAGTGCCTCCAATCCTGCCCCCAGTGTCTCCAATCATGCCCCCAGTGTCTCCAATCATGCCCCAGTGTCTCCAATCATGCCCCCCAGTGTCTCCAATCATGCCCCCCAGTGTCTCCAATCATGCCCCCCAGTGTCTCCAATCATGCCCCCCAGTGTCTCCAATCATGCCCCCAGTGTCTCCAATCCTGCCCCTTTTCCATCCTGCCCCCAGTGTCTCCAATCCTGCCCCTTTTCCATCCTGCCCCAGTGTCTCCAATCCTGCCCCTTTTCCATCCTGCCCCCAGTGTCTCCAATAATGCCTCCATGACTTTCATTCTGCCCCAGTGTCTCCATTCTGGCCTCATGTCTTTCATTCAGCCCCCTGTCTGTATGTCCAATCCTGCCCCCAGTGTCTCCAATCCTGCCCCCAGTGTCTCCAATCCTGCCCGTCTCTGTGCTGATTCCTGCCGAGTCTCCATTCTGCCCCCAGTCCTGACCCCATCTCCATTCTGCCCCCAGTCCTGCCCCGTCTTCATTCTGCCCATCTCCATTCTGCCCAGTCCTGCCCCATCTTCAGTCAGCCCCCAGTCCTGCCCCATCTCCATTCTGCCCCAGTCCTGCCCCATCTCCATTATGCCCCCAGTCCAGCCCGGTCTTCATTCTGCCCCGTCTTCATTCAGCCCCCAGTCCTGCCCCGCTCCATTCAGCCTCCAGTCCTGCCCCGTCTCCATTCTGCCCCCAGTCCTGCCCCGTCTTCATTCTGCCCCCAGTCTTGCCCCGTCTTCATTCTGCCCCCAGTCCTGCCCCGTCTTCATTCTGCCCCAGTCCTGCCCCGTATTCATTCTGCCCCAGTCCTGCCCCGTCTTCATTCAGCCCCCAGTCCTGCCCCGTCTCCATTCAGCCCCCAGTCCTGCCCTGTCTCCATTCTGCCCCCAGTCCTGCCCCGTCTCCATTCTGCCCCCAGTCCTGCCCGTCTTCATTCTGCCCCCAGTCCTGCCCCATATTCATTCTGCCCCCAGTTCTGCCCCGTGTTCATTCTGCCCCCAGTCCTGCCCGTCTTCATTCTGCCCCCAGTCCTGCCCCGTCTTCATTCTGCCCCCAGTCCTGCCCCGTCTTCATTCTGCCGGGGCTCCAGCTTTGCCGCTTGCAACATTAAAAAAAAAAAAAACCCCTTTCTCCTTACCTTGCTGCGTTCCAGCGGCGAGGGATCCACACTGAAGAGAAAGCGCGCACTCGCCGGCAACTGACAATGACGTCAGGTGCCGGCGACGTGCGCGCTGACGTGAGCTGCCAGCCTTCGATTGGCTGGCAGCGTTAACTATTACCGTGCGGGCCCGCACGGTAATAGAGTAACTGAACCTGCGTCCTGGATGCAGGTTGTTACTTGATTGGCAGAATCCTGCCGCTGGGGGCGGGGCTGTGGGGCCCGATCGGTAGGTGACGGGGCCCAGTGCGGGCCCCCTCTGCTGATCGGGCCCCATACGCCAGTCAGGGCTGTAATGCCCTGATGGCGGCCCTGCTTACTTTTCAGAATGATGCAATTTTTTGAACGTTCACGTTTTTGTTTTTCTAATTCTGCTACCGGAGAAAGCGACAATTTTAGAAATTAAGAATCTCTTTGTTTTTTTGTTTTAGACAAGTATAACACCTGGGATCGTGGCCTCCGTTCACCACTGTTCCTTGCCACTTCACTGCGTTTTTACAGTACTTACTTATGCTCTTTTCATGATATAAAAATCTGTAAGCATACTTCAAATATGTGTAAATATATTGTAAAAAACAATATCCCAAAAATCCTTTTTCCACAAAAAAAATCAAAAATGTACCTCAAACATCATCTAGCGTTTAGACTAGAAGACCCCCTTAATTGTTTTGCCATTTTTCTATATTGCATATTGTATGGCAATTATGGGAACAACTGCACTTTGGCATTATTCACACTAGATGTAACGATTCTGGAATCATGGTCTATCTTTTCTTTGTATATTGTGATTAATATGTATACATTTCTTTTGCTTGTTTTTTTATTAAATTGAAACTTTTTATCTAGGTCATCACACTCACAAAATTTGGATTGCAGTACAGTACGAAGCTCACAGAATTTTATTACCAACCAGGTAGTTTTATTATTTCAGAGCCTGCCAATATGAGCAAAATATGTGGGTGCAAGTTATTTGTTGTAATTTTGTCACAAAATTTGTGACAAAATGTGTATATTCCAAAAATGTGTATAGCCAATGTGTATATTCCAAAATACTTGCCAATACCCACTTATATTCCAGTTTATAAAGATGTCAATTCTGTAGCTCCATTCCTAAGGATGAAACGGAGTTGACAGAGAAAGTGTCAAGGTCCTGCTGACCAGTCAATCACTGAGTCCGAACAGCAGACCAATTATTATTATTTATTACTAGATGGTGGCCCAATTCTAAGGCATCAGGTATATAGAGGTGTATATAGAGGCTTCTGGGGTGTATATAGAGGCTGCTGCTGCGTCACCGCTGACCTCCATACGGCAGGAGATGACCCACGGCTACTGTTGGGAGATCAGCGGCTAGCACTGCTGATGTATATTAGTTATATATTATATTAGTTTATTAGGCGTTATTGTTTATTTACACTATTCAAAAAAAAAAAGGGAACACTCAAATAACACATCCAAGATCTGAATGAATGAAATATTCTCATTGAATAGTTTGTTCTGTACAAAGATGAATGTGCTGACAAAATCACACAAAGATCATCAATGGAAATCAAATTTATTAACCAATGGAGGCCTGTATTTGGAGTCACACACAAAATAAAAAGTGGAATGTAATGTCCTTAAAACAAGTCAAAATGATGCTCAGTAGTGTGTGTGGCCTCCACATGCTTGTATGATCTCCCTGTGCCTGTATGACCTATCTACAACACCTGGGCATGCTCATGATGAGGAGGAGGATGGTGTCCTGGGGATCTCCTCCCAGACCTGGACTAAAGCATCCGCCAATTCCTGGACAGTCTGTGGTGCAACGTGACGTTGGTGGATGGAGCGAGACATAATGTCCCAGATGTGCTCAATCGGATTCAGGTCTGGGGAATGGGCGGGCCAGTCCATAGCTTCAATGCCTTTATCTTGCAGGAACTGCTGACACACTCCAGCCACATGATGTCTGGCATTATCCTGCATTAGGAGGAATACAGGGCCAACCGCACCAGCATATGGTCTCACAAGGGGTCTGAGGATCTCATCTTGGTACCTAATGGCAGTCAGGCTACCTCTGGTGAGCACATAGAGGGCTGTGCAGCCCTCCAAAGAAATGCCACCCCACACCATTACTGACCTACTGCCAAACCAGTCATGCTGAAGAATGTTACAGGCAGCAGATCGCTCTCCACGGCGTCTCCAGACTCTGTCACGTCTGTCACATGTGCTCAGTGTGAATCTGCTTTCATCTGTGAAGAGCACAGGGCGCCAGTGGTGAATTTGCCAATCCTGGTGTTCTGTGGCAAATTCCAAGCGTCCTGCACGGTGTTGGGCTGTGAGCACAACCCCCATCTGTGGACGTCGGGCACTCAGACCATCCTCATAGAGTCAGTTTCTAACTGTTTGTGCAGACACATGCACATTTGTGGCCTGCTGGAGGTCATTTTGCAGGGCTCTGGCAGAGCTCCTGTTCCTCCTTGCTCAAAGGCGGAGGTAGCGGTCCTGATACTGGGTTGTTGCCCTCCTTCACTTTCCTGGTAGCGCCTCCAGCCTCTGGACACTACGCTGACAGACACAGAAAACCTTCTTGCCACAGCTCGCATTTGATGATTCATCCTGGATGAGCTGCACTACCTGAGCCACTTGTGTGGGTTGCAGAGTCCGTCTCATGCTACCACGAGTGTGAAAGCACAACCAACTTTCAAAGGTGACCAAAACATCAGCCAGAAAGCATTGGTACTGAGATGTGGTCTGTGGTCCCCACCTGCAGAACCACTCCTTTATTGAGCGTGTCTTGATAATTGCCAATAATTTCCATCTGTTGTCTATTCCATTTGCACAACAGCATGTGAAATTGATTGTCAATCAGTGTTGCTTCCTAAGTGGACAGTTTGATTTCACAGAAGTTTGATTTACTTGGAGTTATATTCTGTTGTTTAATTGTTTCCTTTTTTTTGAGCAGTGTATTTATTTATTATTATTAAGAGGCTATGTTTTTTGTGGTAAATAGCTGCCATTTACATCTACTATGTACGGCCTGTGACTCCATAACTAGGCTGCAAGTGTGGGGCTCTTGAGACTCAGTATCTATGGATATAAGTAAAAAAGTAAGTCGACAGCACTCTCAGGTTAGGGGGCGCACGTACCAGATCCAAGGAACCGACTCGGAAAATACATGTGAAGAAAAAGAGAAGAACAGCGCTCCATCCAGGTGAGATTTGTAGAAAAAACTTTATTCAGGCCATCACAAAAACGACGTTTCGACCTAACAAGGTCTTTGTCAAGTATAAAGTACTTGACAAAGACCTTGTTAGGTCGAAACGTCGTTTTTGTGATGGCCTGAATAAAGTTTTTTTCTACAAATCTCACCTGGATGGAGCGCTGTTCTTCTCTTTTTCTTCATCAGTATCTATGGATGTCTGTATGAACCAGTACTCAAAATAAGTTATTTCATCTTATAGCTTTTAACTTGACTGCAGAGACACATATGAAGTTTCCATAATTATTTTTATTTTCAACCTAAATTCTTGTAGCTAAGCACAATTACAGTAGGAAAAAAGATGATTCTGAACCAGAGATGTACAGTATACAGTAGATTTGAACTTACAACATGGCTGATGTACGCTATCTGAGGAACAAGAGAGGGGTTACGGACATCAGAACTAGGCTACAGGAATGGAGTACAAACTTCTAAAAAGCAAACCTGACTGCAGAGCAGTGGAACAACAACAATACAATAACAATACAATGCTGTATGTTTTCCAAGTCATAGAACATGAGTTATTGTCAGTTACTGGTGAGCTATTTATTGGATTCATATTCATTTCTGACCTGGCTTTGTTCCTTGTTTATTTTGCTGATTAAAAATTGGCTACCCTTCTAGATTTGACCCATAGGCTGCATGATTAGTTTGTGTCTGATGTTGGCTATCCTATAATTAAGTTTGATTTTGTCACAGTCTCTAGTTGTGACTTGACTAACTTGTGTTTTCCCTTTAATCTTCTGCTACTATCCTAAAGCCACGCCATGGCTTCTACCCATTCACATATACGCTCAATGTATAGTGATTATAAGTCTGTCTGTAGGTGCCTATTTGAGTTGATGAATTTTATAACATAGATCATAACTGTAGCCATCCAGTGGACTTAAAAAAAATAATGCTGCAAAAGTGTGGGTAAAAAGCTTACAGGAAAGATATATATCTTTGTACTGTGTTAGCCAGTAGATAGAAAATATTTAGAATTGAGAGTCCTCAGTGGTTGATACCTTTTAATGGCTAACTGAAAAGATGGTAACAAATTGCAAGCTTTCGAGACTACTCAGGTCTCTTCATCAGGCAAAGTCTAATACAAAATCTGAAGAGCCACATATTTATGCACAAAGAAGCACAGAAATAACGCAATAGATAAGACAAGTGACGTGAAGCAGAATTGTCATTATGGGAGAGGGATGAACATAAATATTGGAACAGTTCATAGATAAGGAGTGTTAAAGTTTTATTGTCCTCTGATTGGGGTCTGGTATTGTGTTGTGATGCCCCCAGAAGGTCTGAGGAGCAAATTCCTTAATTGATGTAAAAAGACATAAATCCATGCGACACATTTATTCCTGCACTGAGAGTGTCAAAGATTGTCATGAGTTTATACTCCCATACTCTTCTATCTCTCTGAGACTTAAAGTTACCTTTTAAAACAAGTAATTTAACCCCTTAACCCCCAAGGGTGCACGTTAATGACCGGGCCAATTTTTACAATTCTGACCACTGTCTCTTTATGAGGTTATAACTCTGAAACGCTTCAACGGATCTTAGCGATTCTGAGATTGTTTTCTCATGACATATTGTACTTCATGAAAGTGGTAAAATTTATTCGATATAACTTGTGGTTATTTATGAAAAAAAATTGACATATGGCATAAATTTTGAAAATTTAGTAATTTTCAAACTTTGAATTTTTATTCCCTTAAAACAGAGAAATATGTCACACAAAATAGTTACTAAATAACATTTCCCACATGTCTACTTTACATCAGCACAATTTTGAAACCAAATTTTTTTTTGTTACGAAGTTATAAGGGCTAAAAGTTGACCAGCGATTTCTCATTTTTACAACAAATTGTACAAAACCATTTTTTTAGGGACCACCTCACATTTGAAGTCACTTTGAGGGGTCTATATGGCAGAAAATACCCAAATGTGACACCATTCAAAAAACTGCACCCCTCAAAGTACTCAAAACCACATTCAAAAAGTTTATTAACCCTTCAGGTGCTTTACAGGAGCTGAAGCAACGTGGAAGGAAAAAATGAACATTTAACTTTTTAGTCACAAAAATGATCTTTTACAAACAATTTTTTTATTTTCACAAGGGTATAAGGAGAAAATGGACAGAAAAAGTTGTTGTGCAATTTCTCCTGAGTATGCCGATACCTGTTATGTTTTGGTAGCTGAGAAGAGCAGGCAAAAACGGCAATACACCAGAGAGGTTGGAATCTACTGGATTGCAGTACCCTGACTAACCACCACAACTAAAGGCAGCCGTGGAGCGTTCCTACATTGGTCCTAGACGCCTCGTCACAGCCTGAGAGGATAACTACACCCAAAGATAGAAAGAGGAAAGCTATCTGCCCCGGAGCAGATCCCCAAAGAACATAGGAAGCCCCCAAACATGTAATGGCGGTTAGACAAGAGGAAATACAGACACAGACAGAAAATAGTATGAGCAAACGTTGGGGCCCAATCTGCCTAGACAGAAACGGATAGGAAGGATACTTACTGCAATCCAAAAAACCCTAAAAAAAACGCCAATCGCTACTAATTGCAAAAACACCTGAGATCACACGACCTCTACCACTAAATCAGTTCTCTGGTGTAACAAAACTCAGCCGCAACCACTGAAAAAAACTGGAAAAGGCAAATGAACAAACAACAGTGGCTCCAGAGGAACGAGAGGGGCCCAAGCCCCCGGGGAGGGGAACCTGGCCAACCTCACAGAAATGCAGAGAAAAATGCAAATGGCAAGCACAAAAACAAAAAACAGAAAATATCTTATCTGAGAGCAGGAGAAGAGGCAAGACTCAGCAAGCTTCCAAGTGAACCAGGAAACAACGTTAAGACAGGAACAATTGATCACCGGCAACCATGATGGGGGGAAACCTCCCTTATATCCAGCCAGTCTGTAATTCCTGATTGCCAATCTCATTGAATGGTTCAGTACTGTTTGTAACCACCAGAGGGAGCTTCTGCTCAGAATTCATTTCTAAAACATTCATAACAGATACCCCATATGCGAGGGAAAACCACTGTCTGGGGTCACGGCAGGGCTTGGAAGGGAAGGAGCGCCGTTTGACTTTTTCAAACCAAAGTTGGCTGGAATTGAGATTGTACGCCATGTCGCGCTTGGAGAGCCCCTGATGTGCCTAAACAGTGGAAACCCCCCACAAGTGACCCCATTTTGGAAACTAGACCCCCTAAGGAACTTATCTAGATCTGTGGTGAGCACTTTGAACCCCAAAGTGCTTCACACAAGTTTATAATGCCCGGGTATGAAAATAAAAAATCCTATTTTTTTCCCACAAAAATTATATTTAAGTCACCAATTTTTTATTTCTCAAGGGTAACATGAGAAATTGGACCATAAAAGTGTTGTCCAATTTGTCCTGAGTACGCTGATACCCCATATGTGGGGCGGAACCACTGTTTGAGCACACGGCAGAGCTCGGAAGGGAAGGAGCACCATTTGACTTTTTCAAACCAAAATTAGCTGGAATCGAGATTGGACGCCATGTTGCATTTGGATAGCCCCTGATGTGCCTAAACAGTGGGAATCCCCCACAAGTGACCCCATTTTAGAAACTAGACCCCCTAAGGAACTTATCTAGATCTGTGCTTGCACAACAATGTTAATTATAATGTAGAGCCGTAAAATTAAAAAATCATTTTTTACACAAAAATGATCTTTTCACCCCAATTTTTATTTTCCCAAGGGTAACAACACCTCAAAAGTTGTTGTGCAATTTGTCCTGAGTACGCTGATACCCAATATGTGGGGGTAAACCACTGTTTGGGTGCATGGCAGAGCTCGGAAGGGAAGGAGCGCAGTTTGACTTTTTCAACGCAGAATTGGCTGTATGCCATGTCGCATTTGGAGAGCCCCTGATGTGCCTAAACAGTGGAAACCATCCACAAGTGACACCATTTTGGAAACTAGACCCCTTAAGGAACTTATCTCGATCTGTTGTGAGCACGTTGAACCCCCAAGTGTTTCACTAAAGTTTATAATGCCTGGGTGTGAAAAAGAAATAAAAAATCCACAAAAATGATTTTTTTAGTCCCCAATTTTCCAATTTTTGATTTTTCCCAAGGAAATTGGACCCCAAAAGTTGTTGTCCAATTTGTCCCGAGTACGCTGATACCCTATATGTGGGAGAAAACTACTGTATGGGTACACGTCAGGGCTCGGAAGTGAAGTAGTGACTTTTTGCATTGCAGACTTTGATGGAATGGTCTGTGGGTGTCATGCCGCGTTTGGAGAGCCCGTGATGTGCCTAAACAGTAGAAACCCCCCACAAGTGACCCCATTTTGGAAACTAGACCCCCAAAGAAACTTATCTAGATGTGTGGTGAGAACTTTGAACCCCCAAGTGCTTCACAGAAGTTTATAACGTAGAGCCATAAAAATAAAAAATAATATTTTTTTCCACAAAAATTATATTTTCGCCCCCAATTTTTTATTTTTCCACGGGTAACAGAAGAAACTGGGGCCAAGAGTTATTGGGCAATTTGTCCTGAGTACGCTGATACCCCATATGTGGGGGTAAACTACTGTTTGGGTGCATGGCGGAGCTCAGAAGGGAAGGAGCACCGTTTGACTTTTTCAATGCCGAATTGGCTGGAATTGAGATCAGGCGCCATGTCACGTTTGGAGAGCCCCTGATGTGCCTAAACAGTGGAAACCCCCAATTCTAACTCCAACCCTAACCCCAACACACCCCTAACCCTAATCCCAACCCTTGTCATAACCCTAACCACAAACCTAACCCTAACACACCCGTATCCCTAGTCCCAACCCTAACTTCCCTTAATACTTTAGCCCCAACCCTAAGCCTAATGGGAAAATGGAAATAAATACATTTTTTAATTTTTATTATTTTTCCCTAAGAGGGTGATAAAGGGTGGTTTGATTTACTATTTATATCGGGTTTTTATGATTGGCAGCTGTCACACGCTAAAAGACGCTTTTTATTGCAAAAAATAGTTTTTGCATCATCACATTTTGAGAGGTATAATTTTTTTCCTTTCTTTGCTCACAGAGTCTGAGGTCTTATTTTTTGCGGGACGAGTTGACGTTTTTATTGCTACCATTTTTGGGCACATGACATTTTTTTGATCGCTTTTTATTACGATTTTTGGGAGGCAGAATGAACAAAAACCATGAATTCATGAATTTATTTTGAGGGGGGACGTTTATACCATTCCGCGTGTGGTAAAATCGATAAAGCAGTTTTATTCTTCGGGTCAGTACGATTACAGCGATACCTCATTTGTATCTTTTTGTTATGTTTTGGCGCTTTTATACAATAAAAACGATTATATATAAAAAATAATTATTTTTGCATCGCTTTATTCTGCGAGCTATAACTTTTTTATTGTTTCGCTGATGATGATGTATGGCAGCTAGTTTTTTGCGGGACAAGATGACGTTTTCAGCGGTACCATGTTTATTTATATCCTTCGCTTTGATCACGTGTTATTCCACTTTTTGTTTGGCGGTATGATGATAAATCATTGTTTTTTAGCCTTGTTATTTTTTTTTTAAGAGGTTCACTAAAGGCGTTAACTAATGGGACAGTTTTATAGGGCGGGTCGTTACGGACGCGGCGATTCTAAATATGTGTACTTTTATTGTTTTGTTTTTTTTTATTTACATGAAGAAAGAAATTTATTTGGGAATATTTTTTTTTCTTTATGAATTTTTTTTACACGTTATTTTTATTTTTTGGACTTTTTTACTTTGTCCCAGGGTGGGACATCACTGTATAAAGGTGGATCGCTGATCTGACACTGTGCACAGCACTGTGTCAGATCGGCGAGCTCACAGGCGGTGCTGCAGGCTTTCTCAGCGCCTGCTCTCAGCAGGCACTGAGGAAGCCGCCTCCCTGCAGGACCTGGAAGGACCCCGCGGCCATCTTGTATCCGGGGTCATGCAGGAAGGAGGGTCCCTCGGAACAGCGCGATCCATTGCGCAGTTCTGAGGGTCTCAGGGAAGCACTCAGGAAGCCCCCTCCCTGCGCGATGCTTCCCTGTGCCCCCGGTGCACCGCAATCATGTTTGATCGCGGTGTGCCAGGGGTTAATGTGCCGGGATCGGTCCGTGACCACTCCTGGCGCATAGTGCCGGGTGTCAGCTGTAATAATAATCAGATGACACCCGGCCGCGATCAGCTGCGCTGCCCCCGGGAGCGCAGCTAATCGCATGTGACGTACTATTCCGTCCTTGGGAATTAGGTCTCAAGTCACATGGACGGAATAGTACGTCAGATGGGTTAAAGGGGTTAATGTCCATCATGCTATGACCGGGGATACAAAAATGTTTGGCCACAGGTAGATCCATTCTCTTTTCTCTTATTGTGTGGCAATGAGAATTCATCCTTGTTCTCAGTTTTTGCCCTGTCTCCCCCAAAAGCTTAGAACTAATACAAGTTTTGAGAAATGCAATTCAAGATGGCTGTTACTTCTTTCCTTCTAGATCTTTAACTATAAATATTTTGTTAGGATGATCAGCAAAGGAAAATATACAGTATTTAGGAAATATTCCTTTAAGAGTTTTTTATATCTGCACAGCTTTTTTTGGGAATGCTGTCATATAATGTCATCTCATTTGTTTATGAAGGAGTGATCATATTTTTACCCCTTGACAAAAACAAGATTTTGGTTGCTTACCGTAAAATCTGTTTCTCGGAGCCTTCATTCGGGGACACAGAAAACCATGGGTGTATGCTGCTGCCACTAGGAGGCTGACACTATGCAGAAAAAAAGTTAGCTCCTCCTCCGCAGTGTACACCCTCCGACAAGAACTAGGGATTTCAGTTAGTGAGAAAGCAGTAGGAGAAGCAATCTATAAAGGATATAGAAAACACAAACTCAAACTGTAACAGTATAGTAAGCAGAGCTGTTCAACTTGGGTGAGTGCTGTGTCCCCCAATGAAGGCACCGAGAAACAGATTTAACGGTAAGCAACCAAAATCTTGTTTTCTCTACCGCTTCATTGGGGGACACAGAAAACCATGGGACGTCCCAAAGCAGTACCCAAGGGGAGGGAACAGCAGAAAAACTCTAATCAGGTCCGAGAACTACCCTCCGTAACCTGCAAGGGCTTACTAGCTAAGCCGGCATCCGCCAGATCCATACATGGACTCTGGAGAATCTTATAGTTTTAGGAAGAAGATCCTTCCCTATGATGACATTGTCGATCCTATATGTCCTGGCCCCTTGAAGCGGGGAGAAGAATGTAGTGTGTGGACCCACTTACCCAAGTATGAGACATCACACCACTGAAGATACTAGTGAAAAAGATATGAATCCTGCTGACGGAAGAAACGTGTTATCATCAGACTCTTCATTGAATACAGGCCTGGAGCAGTGTTCGTCACTGGTTGATGCGTGTGCAGAGTGAGATCCAATTCCTGTCTGAGGTGGGAGAACCTGATGCTGCCACCCTCAGAAATAAAATTCCGGAGCTGCTCGAGGCTTTATCCTGTGCCCGTAGAAAGAAGAGGTAAGTAAAGACATATAGATAGGGAGCTCTGGTACTGAGGTAGCTCAAAAGGCCCTAGGGCAGAACCGAGAATGGTCTTCTATGCTGGGAGTAACGCACTGGAACTAAGAATAACTTGAAGAACCCTGTAACTGACCTAGGGATAGTCAATGCTAGGTCCGAATGATCAAATGGTGAAGACAGGTCCCTGGTGATCAACCAGCAAACAGGGCCCAGTGCGTGGTTGAAGAAAAACCTGCAACCATCAGGTACCTGATACCGGCGTGTCTGACCTACCAGAAAAATGGTGTGGCCAGTCATGCTGCCGCTGCAAACCACCTCATGGTATAGAGCTCCTTCCTGTAGGTACGTGCAGATTTTCTGTAACTAAACAGCAGATGTTAATGATCGAGAAAAAACACACAGCAGACAGAAAACTGTGACTAACCTGAAAGCGGACTGAAAACCGCTGTTGCAGCCAACCAGATGTAATGAACACCGAACATCTCTCACTGAGCGGTGATCAGAGAGAGCCTGGCAGAAGAGAGCCTGGGCAGATGCTGCAAAAGACCCTAATGTATGAGAAAGAGGGCATTCCTGACTCACCGGCTAGAACAGAAGAGCAGGACCGATGCAGCACTTGATCTCGGCACATCTGAACCACTGGAAAAAAACGTCTGGAATCGACTAAACGTGCCCAGTGGATGACTCCCGTAAATCCTGGATAGTGGCTAGAGAACTGCTGCAACAGAACACAGGGAACCTCTGACTCACCTGATACAGCACGGAATACCAGAACCACGGCAGCAGTCCACTCAAGACTCGTCTGATCCACTGAAAATACAACAGTTTCAAACGGCTCTACTGTACCTGGTGGACGGTGCGCAGAAACCTGGAAACTGGATAGAGTGCTGTGATTGGCTCTCAGTATCCTGCGACTACAATCGTGCGGAGAGAACCCTGGAGACGGGTATGGGAGAGAGCCGATTCTATGTTGCGGTCTAGGTATGGACACCTGACGGCTTAAGGTATAACGACTTACTTGTGGTAACTGCCCGCGAAGTCTGGTCAGACCTTATCTGGAATACTGTGTCCAGTTTTGGGCTGTCTCATTGTAGAAGGATTATTTTTATTCTCATTTGCACACGAAAAGACCAGAAGCAATGGGATGAAACTGAATGGAAGGAGACACAGATTAGTCTTAACAATACATGCTGTGTGACAGGTCCCAACGACCGCCGAGGTCGTTATACAGATCGCTGATCGCCGATGTGTCATTTATGAGATCTTCCTGTTTGGAAGCTAACTAGCGACCATATAGCGATGTACAAACGATCTCTGCCAGGTCGTGACGTTATCGATGGTGCGATCGCTTAGTGTGACAGAATCTTTAGAGTGAGTACCAAGTGGAACAGGCTGCCACGAGAGGTGTTGAGTTCTCCTTCAATGGAAGTCTTTAAACAGAGGCTGGACATACATCTGTCTGGGATGATATAGTGAATCCTGCTTTGAGCAGGGGGTTGGACCAGATGACCCAGGAGGTCCCTTACAACTCTACCATTCTATGATTCTAGATATAACCCGTACCGTCATTTGTCCTGACGGAAGAACAGTAGGCTTGGAATCAGAGGGAGAATAAACTCTACTCCCTGTTGTGCACCTGGGTTAAGACCTTGGGCCTGCGATTGGTGGTCAGATTCTTTGTCCACTGAACCACAGCAAACAAGCTGGAGAAAACCCTCTCTCTATAGAGTATCTCCATGAATTCAGATGCAAGGCAAACACCTTAGAAGGTGGTCTGGACTGACTAAACGAAACCGCATGATCTGCGGATTCCGTAGCGGTAGCTTTGATGCCGAAGGTCTGATTGACTGCCACAATCAGGCTCTGCACCATATCCGTCCATTTGGAGGCCTGTTCTGAATCCAGGTTCGCCTCATCTTCCGAAAGCGCGTCCGAAGACGCCTTCGCCTGTCTGGGGAGAGGATCTAGAACGGTGCTCCAGTCTAGTTTTATTACGGCCTGGATTGGACGGACTGGAATGGGAGACTTGTGGTCCGCTGGCGAGTATGGTGCTGAAAGGGCAACCTGTCTAATACGAACACTAGGGTCTGAGACACCCCGGTGAGGTCCGCCACAGATTGTGACCGAGACATAGCCCACTCGGGGGTAGGAGTCTCAGAATCGCCCAGGGCAGAAAAGGGGGGCTCCTGTGGTACCGAAGGGAGGTGGACATGTGTACAAAAAAAGGCCTAAAGGCTCATAAAGCGCAGGCGCCAGCCTTGTCGTGTGACCAATCTGGTCATGTGCTTCCGGATGATAATACAAGGCATATATCATACCAGAAGATGCGGAGCGATCCAGGCAATGCAAGCGCCCAACCAACATGCGATCCAAACACGCCACACACTCCGATCACCAGCACAAAACAGCGCATGCGTCATCTCTGGAACAACCCCATATCCGAGATGGCACCCAAAAAATACATAGAAGGCGGCCGAAAATGACGGTCGACTACACACATACATTACGTATAAAGAGCATCGCCATTACATCTATAGTGGCCACAATAATTGCTGTATTGCACAAAAACAGACAAACAAGCGCCAATACATTCACCTATTAGCAAGCCGATCCAAAGATGGCGCCCATATCGGCGGCTGTAGTCCACAGAAGGGCCGAGGGAGGTGGGTGAACGTCCGTGTCTCCTTCACCGACAGGCTCTGGTGGGCGAGTAGGTGGGAGACAGAGGCAGGCCCGTCCTCTCTTCCATGGTCACCTGAACACACGTCCGTGACAGGGATCCTTGGGGTCCTGCCAAAGTACCAGACATATGAGGATATGGGGTGGCAGTACACGCCGTACTCATAGTCTCTGAGTGGGAGTACAGTAGTGACCATTCACACTGTATCCCTCCGGAAAACCTGAAAAGGAACGACGCACATTAGGTAGATATGGGTCTCCAGAGAGACCCGTGTCCACCTCCTACTGACACTAAGCTAAAACTGAAATCCCTAGTTCCTGTCGGAGGGGTGTACATTGCGGAGGAGGAGCTAACTTTTTTTGCTGTGAACCTCCTAGTGGCAGCAGCACACACCCATTGTTTTCTGTGTCCCCCAGTGAAGCGGTAGAGAAAGTCGTTTAAATGTAATCTGTTACCTGGTTTTTGCTACCTCGAAATGAGAGCATAGTATATCAGTACCATGTAATCACTTGTCCTGTTTGAGGATGAGTACAGGAAGGGTAATTGTTATGTTTAGGTAGCTGAGGAGAAAAGCAAAAACGGTAATACATCAGAGAGGCTGGAACCTATTGGATTGCAGTAACCTGAACTAACCACACAACTAGAGAAAGCCGTGGAGCGTTCCTACATTGATCCTAGACGCCTCGTCACAGCCTGAGAGATAACTACACCTAAAGGCAGAAAGATGAAAGCTATCTGCCCCGGAGCAGATCCCCAAAGAAAATAGGAAGCCCCCAAACATATAATGGCGGTTAGACAAGAAGATAGCACGGACACAGACAGAAAATAGAATGAGCAAACGTTGGGGCCCAATCTGTCTAGACAGAAAAGTACAGGAAAGAATTCTGACTGCAATCCAACAAAAACCCTAAAAAAATACCAGCACTTCTGATTGCCAAAAAACCTAAGATCACACGATCTCTACCACCTAAATCAGATCTCTGGTGTAACAAAATAAAGCCGCAGCCACTGAAAAAAACAGGAAAAAGCAAATGAACAAATAACAGTGGCTACAGATAAATTGAGAGGAGCACAGGCCCCAGGAGGGGACCCGGCTGACCTCCACAAAAGTGCAGAAAACTATGAAAAAAGCAAGCACAAAAAGAAAAGCAGAAAATATCTTATCTGAAAGCAGCAGGTGCAGGCAAGACTCCAGCAACTTCCAAATGAACCAGGAACCACAATTGAGACAAGAACAATTGATCACCGGCAACCATCATGGGAGGGAACCTCCCTTATATCAGTCCAGTCCGTGATCCCAGATTGCCATTCCTTGCTGAAAGGTTCAGTACTGTCTGTAACCACCAGAGGGAGCCTCTGCTCAGAAACCATCTCTAGCACATTCACAACAGGTAATACAAACGGTCAGTGGACCACTGCAGCACATCTCTGATGATGCTGATGACAAAACAAAGGTGCCAACTGCTGCGGTTTCCTGCTGTGTGTACATCGGAAAGAAGGGCAGGGGTGAAGACTGGGTGGAACATTATGCTGGGGATTATTATTATTATTATTATTATTAATTTTTAAGGCATGGTGCTGTACATGAGGAGGGGTTACATACAAAATGCAAGTAGAAATTACAATGAACAAATTAATAGTGACAGGCAGGTACAGAGGGGAGAGAACTCTACTTTTGTGGCCCCACATTCTACAGGATGATGGGGAAGGAGACAGTAGGCTCGGGAGTTGCAGCAGATCTGGTGTTGGTGAGGTGGCAGTGGGGTCATTGCAGGATATAAGCTGTTCAGAAGACATGGGTTTTCAAGTTCCGTTTAATCCTTCCGAATATAGGAGCTAATCATTTGTTTGGGCCACAGAATTCTGCAGGATGGGGATAGTCGGGAGAAATGTTGCAGGCGATTGGATAAGGATTGTGGAGGAGAGACGGAGGTTTTGGGAGGACCAGAGATTACGTGGTGGGAGATATCGTGAGATTAGTTAAGATATATATGGGGAAGACAGATTATGGATGGCTTTTTAGGTCAGTGTTTTTGAATTTCATTGTGGAATTGGAAGACAATGAAGGGATTTGCAGAATGGAGAAGCAGAGGAGTAGCGAGGACAGATCTAGATTAGTAGGGCAGCAGACGTACGGACAGACTGGAGAGGTGTGATGATGCAATGGGTAATGAGTGACGTAGGCAGTTTGGAGGAAGTGGTGGTGATCTGTCTTGGGCCCTGTATTGTTCAACATCTTTATCAATGATTTAGATGAAGGAATTGAGGGTAAACTGATTAAATTTGCTGATGACACAGCGAGGATAGCTAGAGAGAGGGGCAACTACTACATACTGGGCAATAAAAATGAAAAAAGCGTATACAGAATAGGAGGAATAAGGCTAAGCAGCAGCACATGTGAAAAAGACTTGGGTATACTAATAGACCACAGACTGAAAATGAGTCAACAGTGTGATGCAGCAGCAAAAAAGGCAAATACATCCCAGAATTGTATTAACAGAAGCATACAGTCTAGATCACGTGAAGTCATTATTGCCCTCTACTCCTCTTTGGTCAGACCTCATCTGGAATACTTTGTCCAGTTTTGGGCACCACATTTTAAAAAAGACATCAACAAACTGGAGCAAGTTCAGAAAAGAGCGACCAGAATGGTGTCCGGTCTGCAAACCATGTCCTATAAGGAACGTTACAGGATTTGGGAATGTTTAGCTTGCAAAAAAGAAGACTGAGAGGTGACTTAATAGCTGTATACAAATATCTCAAGGGCTGTCACATTGTAGATGGATTATCTTTATTCTCATTTGCACACGGAAAGACTAGAAGCAATGGGATGAAACTGAATGGGAGGAGACACAGATTAGATATTAGAAAAAACTTTTTGACAGTTAGAGTGATCAATGAGTGGAACAGGCTGCCACGAGAGGTGGTGAGTTCTCCTTCAATGGAAGTCTTCAAACAGAGGCTGGACAGACATCTGTCTGGGATGATTTAGTGAATCCTGCTTTGAGCAGGGGGTTGGACCAGATGACCCAGGAGATCCCTTCCAACTCTACCATTCTATGATTCTATGATCATGCTGCCCCAGCTGCACCACAAACGAGGGAGAAGAGTGCAAAAGCGCTGAGGCCAGCCCCTACTCAATTAGTTGACTGTTACTGTGTACCAAGGCCGGCCCCTTGCCTTTTCTATGTTGATGTTAATTTTATTTCTATCAATTAACATATTCCACAGCACTTTATAATTAGGGGGGACTTATACAGACCTAAAAAAAAAAATACAAAGTTAGACAGTTTAAGCAGTACAGGAGGAATGAGGGCCCTGTTCACAAGCTTACAATCTAAATGTTGCCTACTCCACTTCCTCCGCCATCTCCTCATTCTATCAGAAAGTGCGGGCTGTGTGTGCGTGCTTTTGGTGTTCACACCCTGCTACTGCTGGCCTGTCTGCGGTGCAGCCTCACTTATGCCTATCTGCTCCCCGCCTCATATGCGACATGCCCATAAGGTGGAACGCTACCTTGCATATGCTGGAGAGACTGTGCGAGAAGCAGTAGACAATAGTTGAGTATCAGCTGCAGCATGCATCGGTGAGTCACTCTGCAGAACACCACTTCACCAACAATGCAGACTGTGTTATTTGCAACACTAATAGAAAAAAAATGTGGTCCTGAAAAATTATTTCTTTGGCATGCACATGGAAATGAAACAGTTAATGGCAATTATTTAATCATCAGACTAAATAAAACACACAGCGGTCCGGAATTTTTTTTTATTTCGCCAACAAATAGCAACGAGATGGCTAATGGCAATTATTTATTTTCAACACTAATAGCGGCTAAAGGAACAGTACTCTCACAGGCAAGGTTGCATAGCACTCACAGGCAAGCTTGTAAAGCACACAAAGCAGCTTAAAGGCACAGTACTCTCACAGGCAAAGTTGCAGAGTACACACAACGTTTTTTTGGCACAGTACTCCCACAGATATGGGTTGCAGTCTGTCTGGGGCTGCTCTTTTTTATTAGGAAATCAGTAGGCAACAACAGGCAGGTGTAGAGAGGGATCCCAAAACCTGGAAAAAGTCAGGTCCTTTTAGACAAAACTAGAGCCACTTTTTTGCATTTTTTAATTAATGCTATTTAGTAAATTCATCTGCCTGTGACCTCCTACCAGTTTCTTAAATACAAATGGCAGCCCGAGACAGGTGAAAGTTACACTTTAAATTTACTATCTGAAATGTTTTTATATAATTATAATTATTTGTTAAAGAAAACCTGTCACATTTTACATGTAGTTCGATCTGCATACAACCAGGTGTTATAGGCTTACTTGGTGAGGTGGATTTTTTAAGCCATGGTTCAGGGTGAGCAACACAGACCGAAAGCAATGGCATAGCAGGCACGGTTTGCCAGTTGGCACATGGAACATAGGGACCATGGCAGGCAGACAAGTGGAGCTGGAAGCACTAGAGGTCACAGTGCCAGGACTGTGGATACTCATAGGAACTGAAGTATAGGTAGTCCAAGACTTGCTAAAACAAATGGTTAATAGTAGAGTTGCATGCTATCTTGAGACAGATAGTTAATGACAGAGAAGTAGGCAATTGGCAATCAAATAGTTGACCCCAGATGGAAAGGATAAGTAGTTAAACTGTGGACTTGTTTGAAGAAAAAATTACACACTGTTGCAGCAGCATTATAGTGTGAACATCACCAGTATAGCAAAGAAGAGTTTATTATGCTACTGCAAACAAATTATTTGCAAGTCTGAGCCAGAAGTTAAATGTCGATAGATGATAGACAAGCAGGAATTAACTGAAGTAATGGTTAGCCCACTGAGAGAAATGTATAGTGAGGCAAACACCAGAAGTACATTTGGTAACTTTATGAAAGCGGATTCTCAGACAGCACATACTTTATATGTCTAATTCGGCCTTAAAAGGCCTTGGGTGATGATGTAAATGAGTTCTTCAGCTTACTTGAAAAGCATGGACTACAACAAAGAAAAGTGGCCGTAGAAGAAGGGAGCAGGTCCCAGTAATTCTACTACTGAACAGAATGATACAGTATATACTTGTAGGTTTGTTAGAAAAGATTCAGTATTGTATGCGTATGAGTCCAGTGGGTGATCTTTCTCAATCATTATGCATTAGATAGTTGTGAATACTTTTCTGGCTAACACGGTACACAATATAATTTATTATTGTACACCATGCATTAGATAGTTGTCATTCATTGAATAGGATTGACTCATTCATACAGGAACCAGTGATTTCAATGACTACTATGCAATTTGTACTGACGTTTCCCACAAAAATGTACTATGTACCAATCTCAATAGATTCCTTTTGCTCTATAACATCCTGACTGCAGATCAGATACCATTTTTAACTTGACAAGTTCCCTTTAAATGTCGCAACTACAAGTAATAAATGTAATAAAATTGTTTGCAGGACCTAAAATATGAAGAGATGGGTGATATAACTTCAGACACTAAAAGTAGAAATTTTCACGGCGAATCTAATGAGAAGCAAACCAGACAACAAAGGGAACCTGGATTTCAACATTGTCCGTATGATAAATTTACCAGCTATGAAAATGATATTACAGTATTTAAAGAAACCATGGCAAAAAATAAAGTGAAATTTCCATTGCAGTCCAGTGCATCGCATTTAACTAATCCCAGTTTGTTTGAGATGCAAGATGATTTATCTCCCATTGTTAACAAACTAAATAAAAGTGAAAAATGTGACATGGCTGGTCAGGGCAGATTTGTTTAGCAACGCCAGCTTATAGCATTCTTTCATAGCAATCATATTGAACCAGTGGATTTAACAAATACTGCTGTAACTTTAGAAGCCACTAGGAGGCAGAGCAGGTCACATCTTGAAGATAATATATTAAACCAGTAGGAGGCAATGCTGACTTTAGCGTTAAATATTTTCATTATATGGTTGGTAATGTAGTGGAGAAATGGTAGCTACCTAGATTGATATCTATACCTGTTTGCAGTTACAGCTAAATATAATCCTATTTGAAGTATAGAATCAAATAACATCCAGAATATAATGATTACTTGTTTATTTTCTTATTAACTTTTAGAGCAGTTAGTAATCATCAAATTGTCACCTTACCTTGAGTAATATAAATTGTAATGATAAAATTATATTTGTTAGGAGCTGTTATCCAAGGTTTTATGTTTACTGTATGAAATATTTAATTGACATGTTACAGGTTTATAGAACATTTAACTCATATAATTTTGGATTTTCACTTTTAGTTACTAGATTAGCTTTTAGTTATGCATGTGTATTTAATGTATTTTAACAGACTTCTTTAATTATCTGTATTAAATAAAAAGTAAATGCTTGAAATGGTGTAATTATAAATTGGACATTGTTTACACTTTATATTAGCCTACATTTTTGAGTAGCATAATCCTAAATCAATTTGTCCATCCAAGCGATATCTGGGAAAACAGCATAAGAGTGGCTTGAGAAAGTATTCACCCTTTGGCAGTTTTCATGCTTTGCTACCGCACAACCTTGAATTTCACTGTCTTTTATGAGGGTTTGCACCAGTTCATATAAAGAACATGCCTACAACTGGGAACTTTTGTTTTTCTTTTTAATGTGACAACAACAAAATAGCACAAAATTATTGAAAACTTCAGTGTACATAACTATTCACCCCCCTAAAGTCAGTACTTTTACAGCCTTATTTTACATTAATTACAACTACAAGTTGCTTTGGATAATTCTCTATGAGCTTTCCACATCTTTTCACTAGGATTTTTGCCCATTCCACAAGGCAAAACTGTTCCAGCTCCTTCAAGTTATTTGGTTTCCTCAGGTGAACAGCAATATTCAAGTCTGACCACAGATTCTCAATTGGATTAAGATCTTGGCTTTAACTAGGCCACTCCAAAACATTTACAAGTTTTCCATTAAATTGCATGAGTGTTGCTTTAGCAGTATGCTTTGGGTCATTGTCTTGTTAGAAGGTGAACCTCTGTCCCAGTCTCAAATCACTGACAGACTGAAACAGGTTTTGATCAAGAATATCCCTGTATTTCGCAAAATCCATCTTCCCTTGACTCACACCATTTTCCCTGTCCCTGCTGCCGAGAAACATCCCCACAACATGATGCTGCCACCACCACGTTTCACTGTAGGGATGGTGTTCTTGGGGTAATGAGCTGTGTTGGTTTGGCACCAGACACCGCGTTTACGTGTTGTGGCCAAAAAGGTCAATTTTGGTCTCATCTGACCACAGCACCTTCCTCCATACATTTGGGAAGTCTCCCACAGGGTTATTGGCAAACTCAAAATGAGTCTAACAACTTGTGTGTGTAAGTAAAGGCTTTTTTCTGCCCACTTTCCATAAAGGTCACCTTTATAGAATGTACGGTTCATTGTGGTCGTATGGATAGATACTTCAGTCTCTGCTTGGAAACTCTGCAGCTCCTTCAGGGTTACCTTTAGTCTCTGTGCTGCTTCTCTGATTTATGCCCTCTTTGCTTGGGTTGAGAGTTTTTGTGGTTGGGTACAATGTTATTTCCATTTTATCATAATGGATTTGATGGTGTTCTGGGGGATCATCAGAGATTGGGATATGTTTTTATAACCCAACCCTGACTTGTACTTCTCAACAAGTTTGTCGCTGACTTGTTTGGAGGTATCCTTGGTCTTCATGGTGGTGTTTGGTTAATGCTGCCTCTTGTTTAATAGTGTTTCAGACTCTGTGGCTTTCAGAAAAGGTGTGTATATACTGACAGACCATGTGACACTTAGATTACACACAGGTGGACTTCCTTTCACTAAGCATGTGACTTAATTGCTTGCATCAGAAATTTTCAGGAGCTTCAACGCAAAATGAGTGAATACATATACAGAAGCCAATTTTGTAATTATTTGGTCTCATAAATTTAATTTATGCCTATATTTTTCTCTTTTCACTTCACTAACGTAGACTATTTAGTGCTGATACATTGCAACCTGTGTTTAAATATTTTTGTAATTCAAATTGTGTGTGATGCAACAAAGTAGGTAAAAAGCTAAGGGGGTGAATACTTTCGCAAGCCACTGTAGGTAGTAAAAAGTATTGAATAGCAGGAATGAAGTGTGCTATTTTCCATTAAAATATATTATTTTCGCTATAGTGTAAATATGAGTAAAAAAACCTATAAAATATACAGTACATAATTGAACACTAATTATGTACGAAATATATAAGCAATGCTGAAAATGTATAGGTTATTGAAGAGAGCAAGTAAGACACCTTGTGAGGTGGATTCATGAAGCTGCAGGTCAGGGTGGACGCACCAATCCAGAGCATTAGCACAGTAGGCTAGATAGCATGTGAAACATGATGGACAGCGTACAGCAGACAAGCAAGCGAGGCAGGACACTTCGGAAGCCACAGAACCAAAACCCCCACTATCCTAACTTGGGTAAACATTTTTAATGCGAAATGCTGAAAAGTCAATTGATTCCCTTCTCACACAAATCAAAATGAATATACCAGCACTTATGTATTGCCACTCAACTCAAAAACTATTTTCCATGCTATGGGACTTTTGCATTATACCAAAATATGGAGGTCCTAGAGATGGTTACAAAGTACGCCATTAGTTCCTTTGCTTGTTGTGCTACCCACCACTCCTCTCCTCTCCTCCCAGACATGCATAATACATATGAGCAGGTACTAGACAGTGTGAAGCCTGTCTCTGACCAGATGGTTGAGGACCACATAGAATGGTATTGCTTGCATCATGTGGCTTTTGGGCCATAAGCTGTGCAACCCTGGTGTTAACAGACCCTTAGACACACCTGTCCACACCTAGTCATTGCTCACAATATTTTAATTGGTTTAAGAGTGGTGGCTTTGATTCATAAAAAAGATCAGTTTTATTTCTTATTCTTTGCTCACAATGGCATAGACAAGAGAACAGTCTGAGCAGACCAGAGATGCTTCCATGACCAAACACAAGCAGTCTAAAGGGACAAGACTATCTTCAGAGACCTGACATTCTGACTTCAACAGTTTGAAATGTTATCAAGAAGTTTGCTAATCATGGAACAGTCAAAAACCTTATAGGAGCTAATGTAAAGAATAAAATTATTGAAAAACCCTCTGAAAATTTATTTGAGTTGTGGTTACAAAAAAGGGACAAAAAACCTTCTGGTTCAGCTCCAAACACAGAGAATGATGGTTTAATACTGTAACATACCAAAGGCCAAGAAGGACCCCAGTGCTTAAAGAGGACTCTCAAACGAAACATCACAGGAGACTGAGGCTGCAGTCACCTTTCAGCTGTAACTATCACCCTTCATGATACAGGATGTCATCAGGGGGTGGCACTGCAATTACTACAGTTTCTTACGTCACCGCTCTCTGAGATTGCTATGATTTCACAGCAGACAATCTGTGAGAAAAAAATTGAAAGTCGTGTATCAGCACTGCCTCAGTGGAAAACATTCAAAAAAATAGGAAGAGGGAAATAGGAAAGTCAGCTCACCACAGCATGTTGCTCTGTGTTAGTGGAAGTCCTCTGCACAGAGCCGCCCCAGTCTAGGGCATCAGTAATCTGCAAAAAGAAAGAAGGTGTGCTCTAGCGATGAAACAATCCACTGATGTATAAAAATAGTAGTTTATTTAATTCTTAAAAACCATAGAAAAACAATGTGGGTAACACAAAAGAGAAGTAATGCAACCAATGCGTTTCAGCAATTAAGCCTTAATCATGGTATGCACAACATAAAAAACATCTAGGTTATATTCTCTATTCACAAATGCATCAGGTGGAAAAAGTCAGATTCTAATCACACATCAAATCAAGAGATTAACCCTTCATGATAAAAAAGGAACGATGCATTTGTGAATAGAGTACATAACCTAGATGTTTTTTATGTTTGTGCATACCATGATTAAGGCTTAATTGCTGAAAGGCGTTGGTTGCGTTACTTCTCCTTGTGTTACCCACATCATTTTTCTATGTTTTTTAAGAATTAAAAAAACTATTTTCATACATCAGTTGATTGTTTCATCGCTGGAGCATACCTTTCTTTTTGCTGAGTAGAAACATTGGTCCGAGTCCCATCCAATAAAAAATCAGATAGCACTCATCCCGTGTAAATGCTAGTGTGCGAACCCTCGCAGTGAGAAACCTGTCCTAAGCTATGTTGTGGGTTATGTTCTTCGCAGTGGCGTAGGTGGGGGGGGGGGGTCCGCCCCAGGCGGCACGTGTGTGGGGGCGGCGCAGCAGCAGCAATTCCATACCTCCCAACAGTCCCGATTCTAACCCCTCCACACCGCTGTCATGGTCAGGACACTATGTGTCCTGCAGTGAGAGAAGCCGCCACGCCCCCCATGCACCCCTTCCTTGTCCTCCCTGCTCTCCAACTTCGCACAGCCAGCATTTACCATTGCTGTGCTGTCCTCTGTAAAGGTGCGAGCAGGACCTGTGAAGAGGTCACAGGAGGGGAGGAGTTAGGTGTCACATGATCAGGCTCCTCGTGTGTGCAGGAAGCTGCTGTACTGGTCGTCATGGTGCTGGATGATGGTAAGTTTATATGTGGGATCAGAAGGGGTTTACAGTGTGGATGTAGCAGAGCTGTGTGTTCATTAGGTGTACGGAGCGGAGCCGTGTTTGTACGAGGTGTACGGAGCGGAGCCGTGTGTGTATGAGGTGTACGGAGCAAAGTCGTGTGTGTACGAGGTGTACGGAGCAAAGCCATGTGTGTATGAGGTATACGGAACAAAACCGTGTGTGTACGAGGTGTACGGAGCGTAGCCGTGTGTTCGAGGGTACGGAGCGACGTGTGTACGAGGTGTACGGGCGGAGCCGTGTGTGTACGAGGTGTACGGAGCGGAGCGTGTGTTACGAGGTGTAGGAGCGGAGCCGTGTGTGTACGAGGTGTACGGAGCGGAGCCGTGTGTGTACGAGGTGTACGGAGCGGAGCCGTGTGTGTACGAGGTGTACGGAGGGAGCCGTGTGTGTACGAGGTGTACGGAGCGGAGCGGCTTCGGTGGAGTGTGTGTACGAGGTGTACGAAGCGGAGCCGTGTGTGTATGTGTAGCCCAGCTGCGCTCTGGAGCCACATGTTACCCTGGAGGATGTACAAAAGGTAACCACAAAACAAACCTGATATGCATTCACACTTCACATTTCCCTGGTGCCACCAGAGGGAGCCCTTGGAGAGTACCTAGGTATATAAGGGTAGTGGAGAGAACAGCAGTAGATGAGAGCTCAGATGGGTTCAGATCAGTTGAGTTCAGTCACCTGAGTCTGAGAGAGAGATCAGATCAGACAGCTGAAGACAGCAGAGAGAGCTTGTCAGGCAGCCTAGCTGTGAGTGGGCTAGCTGTTGGCTTGTTAGTGAGAAGAGTGGAAGAAACTACCAACTACTGCTATCTGTGCTTATGTTAAAGGTTATAGTAGGACAAAGGCAAGTGGAAGAAAGAAGAGAGCGTCAGGGGTTGAAACAGCATTGATCGCTTACCTCTGCTCTGTACTACCGGACACCGGGTCCGAGCTTGCTAGCTTCTTCACGACTAGTAGGAGAAACCGGAGACCCTGCTGGACTTCAGGTCGCAGGGGCCCTGCAGTGCTGATACGTAACGGGGTCAGGAAGAACAGGAGTCTGGTCAGCGCAACCATTAGAGACTTAGTTCTGTCCAGAGAAGGCTCCACCACAAGGTCAGCCGGGCGTAGCGAGAAGACAGAGTTAGACGTTGTTCTATGCAAGTCAGAAACTCACACACAAAAGAAGTAAGGAGGCCCTACACCTGCTCAGTGGGATTACTGGATGTGCATCCTCCACCCTGACAGCTTCCGGGACGTGCCTGCATTTACCATCAGTAAAGGTACAGAAAGAGACTTTCTTGTGTGTGTCTGCCTTATTGCTCCTGCACCCCTACACCGCCATATACCCTGAGGGATCAGTCTTGCCTGTGGGAGACTTAACACCTTGCTGCCCAGTAACAACCCCTCAGAGGATCTACCCTGCAGCGCTGGTCACCCTGACCAGGAACCACAGGTGGCGTCACGAACATTTCTACAAACCTACAATCCCCTGTAAATATCCCCCTTTTCAGTGAGTGCCCAGGGCAACGGACCGAGCTGTGCTACCCGTGACATCCCCATTGAAGTGAACGGGCTCGGTGCCGAGTACCCCAGAAGCCCTGGCCGTGCGACTCATGTACGAGGTGTACGGAGCGGAGCCGTGTGTGCGAGGTGTACGGAGTGGAGCCGCGTGTGTACGAGGTGTACGGAGCGGGGCCGCGTGTGTACGAGGTGTACGGAGGAGGCCGTGTGTGTACGGGGCCACAAAGAGTGGAGTCGCGCAAGTACAAGGGTCCTGTTACTTGCGGGAGCTGTGTGCTTGGGGCTGCAGGGGAGAAGGAGGGGTGCCATTATGTGCATGGGTCTGCGTGGGGATGGAGCGAATGCTGTTATCTACGCAGGGCTGGGTCCCTGTCCCGCTATCCTGGCCGGGAGGTTTACTTCCTTCCCCCGGGGACCTCCCACACGTTCTGGCAGACACATGTCACGTTCCACCGGAAGTGACGTGCTGTAAGTCAGCTGAATGCTGGAAATGACAGCTGACCTCAGCTTACAGTAGCAGGTACCGTAACTCGTTCTCAGGGAGAGTCTTCAGAACGGCGACGCATCGAGCTGCGGGATCTGTTGGAGTGAGAGCCGGGTATTGTATGGAGCGCTGCATACAATACCCGGCTCTCACTGAGCGAGACAGGCAGGATCTGGGGATCTCATCATGGGATCTGTTCAACAGATGATGAGATCCCCAGATCCTGCCTGTCTCGCTCAGTGAGAGCCTGGTATTGAATGGAGCGCTGCATAGCTGATGAGATCCCCACATCCTGGGGAAATGTGGTCAGCGATGGAACGTGACGTGTTCCTGCCAGAATGTGTGGGAGGTCCCGTGGTTTCCGTATGTACGATTCTAATGCGGAAAGTAAACCTCCTGGCAGGGACAGCGGGACAGGGTCCCGAAATCAGGGACTGTCCCGCTGAAATTGGGACGGTTGGGAGGTATGTGTTTGTAATTATTGTTTATGAAACAGTGTGATCAGCAGTGCTAAATGGGTGTGGTCATGGCATGGATATGACCAGTGAAATGGGTGTGGCTAGGGGCGTGGCCTAAAATTTGCCACCCCGGGCGACACAAACAGTTGCTACGCCACTGGTTCTTCGTGCTCCTGAGTATTTCTGCCTGCTTATGGCTGATCAACATTATACAGGAGGAAGAAGTATACACCCTCAGTGAGAACTCACTGATAATGTTAACAAAAATTAACTTATTAGGTGCCAAATATTTTGAACCTTATTCAAATATTCAGAACCTTCATTATCGTCTCCTGAAGCCAATTATGGGTGCACAGTTTACAGATTAATGATTACAGTTTCTCTAATATTTTCTGATATGATGCTGCATTTATCCTGTCATCGTTTTTGAGAAGATACAATGTACTTGTCATGAGTTTACTGCGACAGAGAGGAGCCAGAATACTGCGCTGTCTATTAAACAGTGCAGGTTTCAGCTAGCAATGCAGGGGTTAATCTGCTCTGCTAAGAGCTCCTGGAGGCTTTTCTGCTTTGATCCTTCAGCTGTTCAGTGTTAGTCACTCCCCTCTGCTGTTTATATGCTTACCTCTGGCAAGCAGGCATTGCCAGAGTTAGTTATATACTGCCTGGAGCTGGAGGTGTTGGTTGTTTGAGGAGGCGTTTGAGTGTTTTTCAGGAGACCTATTTGGTGTTCTTTCCTTTTCTCTCTGGTGTTCCTCTCTATTGTCTGTGAGTGCATATTTGTATAATTGGTATTTTCAGTAATACCTGTACGTCTTCACTTGTAAGTCTGGTTTTGAGTATTCATATGCACAACTCCCCTACTTGCATCGTGGGCTCAGATAAGGACTTATTTAGAAGCTCAGTTAATCATGTGACCCCGGCGCCTTTACCATCAGAAGTAATCAGAGATAGCTAGGGCGCCTCTAGCTTTAGGGATAGGGAAGGAGCCCCTAGCATGGCATATCTTACTACAGCGCCATGATAGTACCTTACAGCACTTTAATACAGAAAAATTTACGCCCATGAATTAGAATTGTAATAGTTTACTTCTCAGCATAGGTGCTAGGTTCTGGAGTGGCCATCTCAGTCTCCTGACCTCAATATCATTGAGCCGCTCTGGGGAGATCTCAAGCGCACAGTTCATGTTAGACAGCACAGGAATTTATAGGAACTGGAGGCTTTTTGCCAAGAAGAGTCGGCAGCTTTACCATCTGAGAAATTAAAGAACCTCATCCACAACTACCACAAAAGACTTCAAGCTATCATTGATGTTAGAGGGGGCAATACACGGTATTACGAAATGGGGTATGTAAACTTTTGAGCAGGGTCATTTGAATGTTTTGGGTTGTCATTATGATTTAAAAAGAGAAAACACAGTAGTTTGACAATAAATGGCTTCACCCAACCACTAACCATGAGTGGAGAAAAAGTTTTTTTTTTTATCATTCTATTCTCTGAAAAAAAGGCCAATAATTTGAGCACAACTGCATAAGACATCTCATAATTAAGCAGGAGCTTGCAATCTAACAAGATACCTTGGAAACAGGTAATTAAAGAAAATTCTAATGGGTAGCTGATGTGAAGCCATCTTAGCTTGAATGCTCAAGAACGCGGAGAAGTGAAGATTTACTACCGGTATAGATAAGAGCCCCAGCTAAAAAGATATTGTAATATCCTTTCTCTACTTTATAGAAATTATGAAGTGAGGTTTTATGAACTGTGTCAGTATAATAGGAAAATCATTTTCAAAAAGGTAATAAAATGGCGAACGCAAAGCATGGTTTTGCATCGCTGGGTGATGGCTGGGATCCGCCAAATGGATATCGGCCAGTTAGATGACAATATCTATGACTTGTCTCCTATCTATTTATTATTATTATTTATTTATATAGCACCATTAATTCCATGGTGCTGTACATGAGAAGGGGTTACATCAAAATACAAATATCACTTACAGTTAACAAAACTAACAATAACAGACTGGTACAGAGGGAAGAGAACCCTGCCCTTGCGGGCTTACATTCTACAGGATTAAGGGGAAGGAGACAGAAGGTCAGGGGTTGCAGTAGCTCCAATTGTGTTGAGGTGGCCACGTGGTCATTGCAGGCTGTAAGCTTTCCTGAAGAGGTGGGTTTTCAGGTTCGGTTTGAAGGATCCAAATGTGGTGGATAACCGGACGTGCTGGGGCACAGAATTCCAGAGGATGGGGGATATACGGGAGAAGTCTTGGAGGCGATTGGGTGAGGAGCGAATAAGCGTGGAGGACAGAAGGAGGTCAGGAATAGCAGAGAGATACAGGGTGAGTGTAATCAGGAAAGATTGGTGATGGGATTGCAGCCAGTAGACATACCAGGAATAGCAGACAGATACAGGGTGAGTGGGATCAGGAAAGATGGATGATGGTGATGGGATTGCAGCCAGTAGACATACTTGTGTTTTTGGAGGCGCTGAGATATGTTCGTAAAGCCAGGAATAGTATGCAGGATGTTGTGTTCAGTAGCCGATCTATGAACAGATAAAATCATGATTGGAAAGTTGAAGGTAATATCTCCCTCCTGAGGAAAAGATATCTTAAAAGTTTGGAATCTCATAATTTTCTAAGACTAAGACTCACCCTATAGTTCTCTGACGTACAGCCCTTTTATGAGTCACAAGAGGTGAGGTATGTGGGTGTATCTTGTGTTAATAAAACGCCAGTGCCAATTATTACATTTGTTCAATGCCAGGAAGATATGTTGCTGTGTAGGATTGATCCACATTTCACTGGAGTTCTTACATAAATTTGAGCAATTTCCATTACACCGTTTAAGTAATTTTCTTTCATTATTCCTTTTTATTTTATTATTTATTTTATGAAATTGTATATACTGTATTGTTATGACCCTTTTGGAAATTTTTTTGTATCTTTTTATAAACACTGCATACTTTCCAGATTAAATATTTATAAAATGTAATAGCTTTGTTCCTCTTGCTCTATAAACCACATCCACAAACTCATACACTACATCTAAGGGATGTCCAATCGGCCTGTATAAACGATTGGTGGTGGCAGCTATATTCCATGAGTTGGAATTGAAGGTGCATATACCATATGTTCCCTGGGAGTTCTCCAATTACCAGTCTAGTAGTGACAAAAGCCATTTGCCTCATCCAGACTCAATATATATTTTTGAGTCTTGCATGCTTTACTAAGATTGCATACTTTCTACTATATATGTTTTTTCTGTTCCCTGGATTAGTGGGGGTTTCTGTCACATATTGTCCTGACTATATTCAGTGCCTTGAAAAACTTCTTATTCCATGAACTTTTCCAAATTTGTCTTTGAGTTACATCCACTAACTTAAATGTAATGTATTAGGATTTTATATGATATACCGACACAAAGTTGCAAGTATTTAAGTGTAAAGGAATTGATACATGGTTTTCTAATTATTTTATAAATCTGAAAATTGTGATGTGCATTGGTTTTCAGCCCCCTGCAAGCGGATACCCCTAAATAAAATCCTGAGCTACCAATTGCCTCCAGAAGTCACAATGGTAAATTAAGTACACCTGTGTGTAATTTATGCTCAGTATAACTACAGCTGTTCTGCGAACGTCTAAGAGGTTTGTTTGAGAACAATAGAGTTCAAACAGCATAATGAAAACCAAAAAACACACTAGACAGGTCAGGGATAATGTGGAGAATAGTAAAGCAGGGTTAAGTTACAAAAAATAGCCCAAGCTCTATACATCTCACTGAACACTATTCAATCCATCCAATTGAAACTGACATCCCAAGCACAGAGATCACTATAGAAACAGCCAAAAGGCCAAAACACACACTAGAGGAGCTGCGGAGATCCACAGCTCAGGTGGGAGAATCCACAGGCCAACTATTCATTGTATACTCCACAACTCTGGCCTTTATAGTCAGAGTTGATGTATTTAGCTCCTTCCATCTTCACAAGACAATCCTGGAGGAAAACGTGCTAGAGGCTGCAAAAGACTGGGGAGTAGGTTCACCATCAGCAGGACAATGACCCTAAACATACTGCTAGAGCTACGATGGAGACCTCTGGTTGTCATGCCAACGAACCAGTGATGAGGGTCACCGGTGGGCGGGTTTCTGGCCCGACGGCCAGAAGCGCAAGTTAAATGCCGCTGTCGGCGTTTGACAGCGGCATTTAACTAGTTAATAGCTGCGGGTGGATTGTGATTCCATCCGCGCTATTCCGGGCACATGTCAGCTGTTTAAAACAGCTGACATGTCCCAGGAAAGATGTAGGCTCAGCGCCGGAGCCCACATCAAAGGGAGGGAGTCCGATGTCGGCGTACTATTACGCCTTACTTCAGAAAGGGGTTCACATACAAATCCAATGTCAATTCTAATCTCCATGAAAATTATTTTAAAATACTAGCACGCTGGTTTTTCACGCCAGTTAGACAAAGCTCTCACGAAACATTCCAACGGTTGCTGGAGACATTTTGAACAAAAAGAAAATTCACATATCTTCTGTACTAAAATTATAACAATATGGAAAGAATTTAGTAAATAAAATTAAAAACACTCTACGGCTAAAATCCCTCTGCAACTATTTCTTTCTCTAAATTCAAACTTCCTCCCCCAGTAGATAAAATATATTTCATAAAAAAATTTGGTATAAGGAATCTACTTACTGCATCTAAATGGAAGTCTATTGATGTTGCTATTATTTCAGATATTGTAGAAAAAATGTTCACTCATAATTCTTTTGAATACGCTTTTGCTTTAAAAACAACTTTTAAAAATATTATGATGTAAATGTTATTTTTAGCCAGACAACATATAGATATAACTTTATTTTAATACTCATGAATTGAAAACCTGTGAAGTTATAACTGAATTTAATATGTATGACCTCTTATTTACCTTTATCCCTATTTACCTTTCCCACCCCCTTTTTTGTACACCTCTACTTATCCTTTCCTCCTTCCCCTCCGAATCTCTTTCCATTTAATCCTTTTTCTGTTACAAGTTTTTCTTGATGTTGTTGTAACAGCATATTACCATACATTTTATTTTCCCTTTCCCCTATATTGTGAAAATACCTAAATAAAAATGTTTATACTTCAATGACCTTCTCAAACGCAGCTCTGCCTCCAATTTTCCTGTTCCTTACCTGGAATTAGCAGGAGCTCTATTCTAAGCAGAAAGCCAAGACAATACCTCCACAGCGGCTGACTGACTTTGGTACACTCCTTCAAGGTACTAAATCACTCTCAGGGAGAGTCTATCCTCCCCTGAAACTGAGGCAATGTCTGCCAACATAAGAAAATCTGGAAAGGTGTTCCATCCAAAAGTCTATGTCTCTGGCAAGTGCAGGCTTCTTAAAGAAAAAAAGACAGGTTTCTGAGGCCAATCATAGACTATGGAGGTCTGAATTAGATCACGTTGAAAGACAATTATCCATTTTTATGCTTTTTGGATTATGCAACGTCTCAGCTGTGTTCCAGCACTAACTCTTTTGTGATGTCCTGAGCCAGTACATCCTAGCTTATCTGGTTAACATTCTAATCTTCTCCCGTAATCTAGATTCATACCATCTACATTACAAAGATAAAGCAATAAAAACATGTTTATGTTCAACTCAAATTTTCTGCTATGTTGTATTGGACACATCCCATTAGTCTCCAAAGATTCCCCAACTTTGCACATTATTACTACTAGGGCCCTAAAACTTACTATCAAGCATCAACTTCTTATAAAACCCTCACTTGGAAAGGTACTAATCCTCAGAACTGGCCAAATTCTACTGTTCACGTTTTTCAGAAACTCAAATTTAATTTTTCCACTTACACCATTCTGATGTTGACAGGCCATCCTTCCTTGAATTAGATGCCTCTGTTATTGGTGTAGGAGAAGTTGTCACGAACTTCCTTTGAATCAACAAAAAATCTGTAAATTTTTTTTCTATTAAATTCTTACCAGTAGAACTGGATTATTCTTTTTGTGACTTAGTTCTTAGCCATGAAATTAGCTCTAGAGGAATAGTGACATCAAATTGAAGAAGCCAAGTTACCGGTGACAATATATACAGACCAAAAAAAGCTGGAGTATCATCAGTTTGCCCGTAGGCTGAATCCCCCTCATTTCTACTGGTGGCCCAAATTAAAACAAGGCGTGAAATAATTTCTGTCGTCCAGCTGCTCATTTTAAACCCTCAGTTCAGTTGCCCCTCAGTCCTTTAGCTTCTTCCTAAAACACAAGCGCCATAAGCGGAGATTTCTATGGACTTATTACTGATCTTCCTGAGATGCAAGTGATCACCCTTGGGTCATAGAAGACAGTTTATCCAAAATGTCTCATTTTGTTCCATTACCAGAATGCCCATCTGCTCCATAGTTGACCCATATGTTTGTCAAGTAAATTTTCTGATACCACAATCTCCCTCCTCCTTTTGTGTCTGACCCTGGTGTGTGATTTGTTTTCAGATTCTGTTGGGCGCTTTGCAAGAATCTAAAAATCTCTTTAGACTTGTCCTTTGCCTATCACACCCAAAATAATGGGCAAGAGAAATCAAAAGAAAATTAGTCAGTCCATAGAACAATAGCTGGAGCCAGATTAAACGTAGTTCTTAAAAAGATTAGTTGGATCAGCATGCAAGTGATTTTATTAAACTCTATCCCACCCTGTGTAACTGATTAGACTTGGGTTTTAAGTTATTCTTGTTAGAAAATGCACTGATTATGTGGCTGCAATGTGAAGTCTGCTCTGTGCTTGGGTTTTAGTGTAATTTGATCACTTTGTAAATAAGAATAGTTCATCGTTTTGCACTTAGGAAATATTTGTGCCTAAATAATTTGTGTGGGAATGTTTTCACATTCATCCAGTTGATGTTTGAACAGGAAAGCCTAGCTTGCAATCTCCTAATTCACCTCAAAGTTGTTCACCAATGGTGAGGTCAGAGCCCTTTCAGAGCCACTCAATTTTTTCTTCTATATCAGAGTCATCCCTCCATATCTTTAAAGTCCTTGCTGTGTACACTAGAGTACAGTCATGCTGGAATGGAGCAGGGCCTTCTCCAAACTGTTTCCATAAAATTGGGGGAATTTAATTGTCCAAAGTGTTGTGGTATACTGAAGCATTAAGATTTCCATTCACTATACAAAGGATTGTAGGCCAACCCCTGAAAAATAACCAATTACATTATTCAGGGCTGCCACTAGGAATTTCAGGGCCCCATACTGGCAAAATTTTCAGGCCCCCTTGAGTCTTCTCCCAAGCTCCACTCCAGCTCCGCCTCCACCCGCTCTGCCTTCAACCCTCAAACTTGCCACAGTCCCAATGACCACTCTTGGAAAAACTTCACTTCTGCACCACGTCTTCACCAATTATTCATTAACAGTTCCCATCAAACACCAGATCACATGCATAGCCATCAGCTTTTGTTTTGGCCAAAATATTTTTTTAAGCCGCCACCACAAAAAAGTAGACTCTTTTGGCAGGGCCCTACTTTACTCTAACCTATTAAACATTTCTTAAAATATCCAATACTCTTTTTAGGTATATTTTTCATTAAGGGAATGTGTCACATACATTTTTTAAAATGACCAATAATACCACATAGAAGGGACAAATACTTCAACACCGTGATCAGACCATATATTACCACCACATAGTGACTGAATACTACAATACTGATCTTTAATTAAAAAAACAAAACACAATACTAATATTACCATAAGTGACATTATACACAGGAGCTCTGTATATAGTGTCAGTGTACAGGTAATACAGTGCTCACCAGTGACATTATACACAGGAGCTCTGTATATACTACATAGTGTCAGTGACAAAAAAAACTAGGATCTACAGCAATAAGTAACCGTAAAGAAGTGTTTCCAGAGAGTAAATGATTAAAAACTCAATATTTATTAATACTTTTAAAATATAGATAATAAAAAATAACAAATGCCCAGTAGGAGGTAATAAACATCTTAATACATCAATAGTTAATTATAACGCACATCCATAGCCAAATAATTATAAGTAGCCTAATCGTAGCCCCTTAGAGGGAACAGAACCCCCATTCAATGAAATGTATCAAGCAGAAAATTGCACAAAAAGTCTCAATAATATGATCCCTTATGTGGCGCAATCATACCTACCATCATACCATACGAGTAGCGTTACCTCCTCCACCCCAACGCACGTTTCGCATAAGCTTCTTTCGGGGCGCCCCCAGAAGAAGCTTATGCGAAACGTGCTTTGGGGTGGAGGTAACGCTACTCACATCGTGGCAGTCCAGCCATTAGGTAATTCTGCCGGCATATTGTTTTTTATACTTATAACCTTATGGGTCTCTTGTTTACCGTGGCACCTCGGGGTTTAGGATCATTGTATCCAACCGTTTAGGTTTAGTCATTAACATAAGTATGATTGCGCCACATAAGGGATCATATTATTGAGAATTTTTGTGCAATTTTCTGCTTGATACATTTCATTGAATGGGGGTTCTGTTCCCTCTAAGGGGCTATGATTAGGCTACTTATAATTATTTGGCTATGGATGTGCGTTATAATTAACTATTGATGTATTAAGATGTTTTCTTACCTCCTACTGGGCATTTGTTGTTTTTCATGATCTATATTTTAAAAGTATTAATAAATATTGAGTTTTTAATCATTTACTCTCTGGAAACACTTCTTTACGGTTACTTATTAATGTAAATCCGTAGTTTTTTTGTCATAAGCATTTTGCTGAGTGCCAGCTTCATTAGTATATATAGTTTTGGACTTTTTTTGGGATATAATACATAGTGTCAGTTTACAGGTAATACAGGGATCACCAGTGACATACACAGGAGTGCTGTATATAGTGTCATTGTATAGCGTAAGTGTACAGATAAAGCTGTAGTCACACTACCGTACAGTATGGTCATGTACTATGCGAGAAAACAACGCATAGCACTCGGTCCAGTGGTAATCTATAGGGCAGCTCACATCAGCGTTTTTTTCGTCAGGCGTATTCGACGTGCATGTAAAATCACAGCATGGTGCGATTGTACGGGTATATCGCCCGAGACATTCCAATGCAAGCCAATGGGTGCTAGAAAAACTCGACGCCACACGGACTATCTGTTTAGCATGTGACAAATAAGCACACATTTTCCTGAAGGAAGGAAATTGCATCAGGCTAAAACAGGAAGCTTGGCATGCAGATTATCCTGGCAACCAATAAAAAAGCCAGGAACATGCCTCCATGGATACCAGCAACATGGCCAGACATATCAATGTGGAAATGCTGATTGTTCTGGTGCAGAAGAGGCCTGAAATCTGGGAACCCAACGCGACGCCAACTATGCGGACCGCAATAGAAAGGATGCAGCTTGGAGACGCATATGCTATAGATGTTCCCCAGTTATGATGAAAGTACACATGAGGCACAGAGGACATTAGTAAGTAAAAAAAAACCAATGAAATACATCATTCCACATGATGTTATTTGGAATAACTGGCATGTTTGTCCAAACACACTTGGCAAACTGAAGGCAAGTTACACTGTAACTTCATTAACACTACAGGTGATCATACTTAAATTGATTTATTGTGTCACTTTGCAGTGGCTGATGTCACAAGACGGTGGTGCAGCTACTGGGATCAATACCGCCGTGAACGCCAGCAGCGGGCCAGAAGTGGTGCAGCAGCCGGTAAAACACGGAAATATATATATTATTACATAGAAACATAGTTAGCAAGGCCGAAAAAAAGACATTTGTCCATCCAGTTCAGCCTATATTCTGTCAGAATAAATTCCCAGTTACGTCCTTCTAACGAACTTAATAACTGTAAGATACAATATTGTTACGCTCCAGGAAGACATCCAGGCCTCTCTTGAACCCCTCGACTGAGTTCGCAATCACCACTTCCTCAGGCAAGGAATCCCAGATTCTCACTGCCCTAACAGTAAAGAATCCTTTATGTTGGTGGAAAAACCTTCTCTCCTCCAGACATAGAGAATGTCCCCTTGCGACCATCACCTTCCTTGGTATAAACAGATCCTCTGAGAGATATTTGTATTGTCCCCTTATATACTTATACATGGTTATTAGATCGCCCCTCAGTCGTCTTTTTTCTAGACTAAATAATCCTAATTTTGCTAATCTCTCTGGGTATTGTAGTTCCCCCATCCCCTTTATTAAATTTGTTGCCCTCCTTTGTACTCGCTCTAGTTCCATTACATCCTTTATGAGCACCGGTGCCCAAAACTGTTCACAGTACTCCATGTGCGGTCTAACCACGGATTTGTACAGAGGCAGTATAATGCTCTCATCATGTGTATCCAGACCTCATTTAATGCATCCCATGATCCTGTTTGCCTTGCAGTCGCTGCCTGGCACTGTCTGCTCCAGTTAAGTTTATCACTAACTAGGATCCCCAAGTCCTTCTCCATGTCAGATTTACCCAGTGGTTTCCCCCTCAGTGTGTAATGGTGATATTGATTCTTTCTTCCATGTGTATAACCTTACATTTATCATTGTTAAATCCCATCTGCCACCTTTTGGCCCAAGTTTCCAACTTATCCAGATCCATCTGTAGCAGAATACTATCTTCTCTTGTATTGACTTCTTTACATAGTTTTGCATCATCTGCAAATATCAATATTTTACTGTGTAAACCTTCTACCAGATCGTTAATAAATATGTTGAAGAGAATAGGTCCCATCATCGACCCCTGCGGTACCCCACTGGTCACAGCGACCCAGTTAGAGAATATACCATTTATAACCACCCTCTTCTTTCCATCACTAAGCCAGTTACCCATTTACTCACATTTTCCCCCGACACAGCATTCTCATTTTGTGTACCAACCTCTTGTGTCTCTCAGCATTTCACGTAGTATTTTATTTTCTACCGTCTTATTTTCCACCGTCTGAATTATGACTGTCTGAATTTCCTACCTCCCATTCTGGAGCTCTGTTTGTAAGTGCATGCTTAACATACATTTTTATACTTGGCTTTAAGGTACATAAATTAATAATTTTGTACCTTTCTATTTTGTCAAATAACAGAACTGAATTCAACATTACTGAACGAGAAACAGCATCAGATTTCGAGGGCAACTTGGACCCTGCTGGCGAAGTTGAGGCTGGACCTTCTTCTGCACCATCAGCAACAAACCTACCACCACGACCTTCTGCAGGACAGGAGTCCAATCAAGATGAGGATGAACATGGACATAGCAGTAGTCCTACGCTACCACTGTATACCTCATCACAGGATGCGGCCATACCACGCTGGGGCCGGCGAAGAAAGGAGCTTCCTACCACTGGTAACAGGTGCCAACTAGAAATTGATTTTTTTGGACTATCGTGCACTGTTAACGATGATAGTGAGTAGGCATATGTCTTGCACGGTATATGCGCACAATATAATGTGACTGACATTACCATTGACATTTTAGCTAGGCCTATCACTACACATCTGTGTGACAAGACCTAGTGCCGTCTGTTTTCTCAGACAGTACACTGACCTATGCGTTCAAAATGGGTCTATGTGTCCAGTCCTTCAGGCTCTGAGCATGTCCTATTCACATTTGTTTTGTGGATCAAACTCAGCCATAAAATTTTATGGGAATTAATGAGTCATGGATGAAAATAAGAAGACACACTATGTATATATTCGTTCTTTTCTAATTTTATCTATTTTTAATTAATACATTGTTAAGAGTTAATGGATTAAAAAGTTCAGTCTACCTACTTCAGTGAGAAAAAAAAAGCTATGAGGAAAAAACTGATGCTACTAGGATGACACTTGAGGAGAAAATGGGCCATTTCTCTCAGATGGTAACACACGGATGTGTAACTGTAGCCTAACAGTAATTCTTCAGGTGGAAATATCAAAATGTAAACCAAGATGGGATGGTCTCAATAAATGTATTTACGTTAATAGAATATAAATGGATAAAGTGTCAGATTGTTTCAGGTTGCCCTGGTCATTGTGGTGACCACTCGATATAAAAATTCAACTACAGTAGTTGACTTTAAGAGAATTTATTTGACCAACACTTTAAAGAAAGTATCAATCTGTACCTAGAGAAATAATACAAAAATAGAACTGTTTTTTTTGTAAGGACATTATAGCTTGCGAGTGCCGGTAACACTATAGATGATTACATCAAAGTAGGTGAGCATGAGGCTATATGCCCATGATCAAGAAGAAGCAGCATTTTGGATGCAGCGTTCACGCAGGTAAATCCGCATTTGTTCACTGAACCATGCGGATTTACCACATCCAATACATTTTATTGTGGAAATTTCTGTTGGGGAGACGAGAATTTGACATACTGCGGATCTGAAAGATGCGCCATATGATAGTGTCCACGGGTGATCCGCAGGTGCACATAGATGCACAGTGGACATGGGATTTCTAGAAATCTCATCCACTGTGATTAACATCTGGCCACTGCGTTTTTGATGCTGCATAAATACGCAGCGTCAAAACTGTAGCAAATCCTGAATGGGGGAACGTACCCTGAGTGGTAACCCAACGGGTGGAGTATTTTACAAATTAAATGTATGTTTTGCGAATTATGTTACTATATTTTGCCATATATTGTACACATATTAGGCTATTAGTTTGCACCACAATTACTTTGTAGATGATACCGTTATGGATAACTTTCAAAATGTGTAAAGTAAAAGAATTAAGGCTACTAAATGGATTAGCTTCTATAGGTTTGAAGAAATAGTATATTAGAATAGAATGGGTGTCATTTATTATGGTCTCACAAATGACATCGCTAATGATGTGCATTGGGAAGCAAAGTCATAACATTGCATTGGAAGCTGTGACATGGGACATTACAATGGATAATAAGACATCAGAATGGGTACATATGATGGCGACTTAATGGAGGCAATGGACCTACCAATAATGAAAACATAATGAATTTTATTTGTCATGTCATCATAAAGGCGTCTGTAGATAATACTACTGAGAAGATCACTTGACAAAACAATAGACGACAGAATAATATGCGGCTGATGGAAAGAGGTATATCTAATACAAACATTGAGGCTACGTTCTCAGCACCTTAGTCAGGAGTTAAACTGGGAACAAAAAAGCGCAATAGGGTTTTACCCGCTGGTACACACAAAAAGGATATAGAAACTTTGCTCACCTGGAAAGGTTCTGATCACACAACCCATTCTGGGCAATAAAACCTCTGCTGCGAGCCACGAGTTAAAAACCAGGATACTATTCAATTGGGATGAAAAGGTGGTTTTCAGCGCTTCTTCCTCAGAATATAACCACAATATAAAAAAAAATATTCTGGTTGTATCCTGTGGAATAAGTTGGATAACTCGTATACTCGTAGATATTAACTCGTAACTCGTAGATATTAAAAAACAAATTCTCTCATCCTGTTTGTCCTGGTTCATCTTTGGAACTTCACCAGCAGCGCAGAAAACCACCTCATCCCAATTCATTATAATCTCAGCACCTTGGTAACATCATGTGTGAGACAATGTGCATTTTGTCTGGCAGCCATGTACATTAGATTGTTCTGTTCATGTTTTGGGTAAACTTAGGACAATAAAAAAAAAGTTACTGTTTACCTATGCAATATAAAATATACCAGTGACTTGTGTATCAGCTGGACTTCTAACTAGGAGTACACTCCAGGAGAAAGAACACAGGTTATATGCGGTTTAAAAAAAACAAACAGCTATTTGCACTTATACAGTCATGGACAAAAGTTTTGAGAATGACACAAATATTAATTTTCACAAAGTCTACTGCTTCACTTTTTCTAATGGCAATTTGCATATACTCCAGAATGTTATAAAGAGTGATCAGCTTAACAGCAATTACTTGCAAAGTCAATATTTGGCTAGAAAATGAACTTTATCCCCCAAAACACATTTCAACATCATTGCAGCCCTGCCTTAAAAGGACCAGCTAACCTCTTTTCAGTGATTGCTCCATTAACACAGGTGTGGGTGTTGATGAGGACATGGCTGGAGATCAATCTGTCATGATTAAGTAAGAATGACTCCACTGGACACTTTAAAAGGAGGCTGGTGCTTGGCATCATTGTTTCTCTTCTGTTAACCATGGTTATCTCTAAAGAAACACGTGCAGTCATCATTGCAATGCACAAAAATGGCCTAAAGTACTGCCACACTACTCGATCCCGCTAGCGATTCGTTAGCGTTGCATACTAATGAGATCGCTAGCGGGATGTTTCTATATCGCTAAATGCTGCCGCATTTAGGTATAAACGACGCTATCGCCGTTAGCGATCTTCTTAACGACTTTAGCGGTACAAAAGTACGCTAAATCGCTAAGAAAAGGTGCCACACTAGCGATATATACTTACCAGCGGGAGCGCCAGCGATGAAATAGGGTCCGGAGCGATTCCAGCGACGAGCGAGATCACAGCAGGAAGCTCGTCGCTGGAAGCTGCCGCACTGAACAATATCGCTAACGGATCGCTAAATAGTGACATTTTTTAGCGATCCGTTAGCGATATTGTTTAGTGTGGCATACCCTTAACAGGAAGAGTATCGCAGCTAGAAAGATTGCACCTCAGTCAACAATCTATCGCATCATCAAGACTTCAAGGAGAGAGGTTCCATTGTTGCCAAAAAGGGTCCAGGGCGCCCAAGAAAGACCAGCAAGCGCCAGGACCGTCTCTTAAAAGTGTTTCAGCTGCGGGATCGGGCTACCAGCAGTGCAGAGCTTGCTCAGGAATGGCAGCAGGCAGGTGTGAGTGCATCTGCACGCACTGTGAGGCAGAGACTCTTGGAGCAAGGCCTGGTCTCAAGGAGGGCAGCAAAGAAGCCACTTCTCTCCAGAAAAAACATCATGGACAGACTGATATTCTGCAAAAGGTACAGGCAGTGGACTGCTGAGGACTGGGGTAAAGTTATTTTCTCTGATGAATCCCCTTTTCGATTGTTTGGGACATCAGGAAAACGCCTCATTCGGAGAAGACAAGGTGAGCGCTACCACCAGTCTTGTCTCATGCCAACTGTTAAGCATCCTGAAACCATTCATGTGTGGGGTTGCTTCTCAGCCAAGGGAATCGCCTCTCTCACAGTCTTGCCTAAAAACACAGCCATGAATAAAGAATGGTACCAGAATGTCCTCCAAGAGCAACTTCTCCCAACCCTCCAAGAGCAGTTTGGCGATCAACAATGTCTTTTCCAGCATGATGGAGCACCTTGCCATAAAGCAAAGGTGATAACTAAATGGCTCAGGGAACAAAACATAGAGATTTTGGGTCCATGGCCTGGAAACTCCCCATATCTTAATCCCATTGAGAACTTGTGGTCAATCATCAAGAGACGGGTAGACAAACAAAAACGTAAAAATTCTGACAAAATGAAAGCATTGATTGTGCAAGAATGGACTGCTATCAGTCAGGATTTGATCCAGAAGTTGATTGAGAGCATGCCAGGGAGAATTGCAGAGGTCCTGAAGAAGAAGGGTCAACACTGCAAATATTGACTTGCTGCATTAACTCATTCTAACTGTCAACATAAGCTTTTGTTACTCATGTTTGCAATTATATTTCTGTCTGTGATAAAAACATCTGTCAAACACACATAAAAACCAGAGAGCAGCAGATCATGTGAAAATATAATATTTGTGTCATTCTCAAAACTTTTGGCCATGACTGTATACGCAAAAGGGTTGTTCCCTTTCAAGGTCCTATCCAGATACAGCTTATTATAAAACATCAAACCACATTCTACTCGCCCTTCCCGGGTCCACCAGCGAGTTCTACCACTGCTCCCGATCCCTGGCATTTGCTGTGCCGACAATGTCACTGTCATGATCCGGGCCAGGTTTTTGTCTTGTCTCTCCTTTCCGGTCTAGTCATGTCAGGGGTTAATTTTCCCTGCCTCGTTCCTGTGTCCCGTCTGCTATATCTCTGTGCTGGAACCTGTGTGCAGTGCCAGTTTATTGCTTTCTTTAGCAAGTGTTTCTGGCTCTGGTGAATTCTTGATCTCTCCTGCTGCGTTCATCTGACCCGACTCGTGTTTTATGACCTATGGACTACGGTCAGAACACGGTCTTGTTATTGCCCCTTTGTATCTGATATTCCGTTGCTGACCTTTGAACCATGTTCAGACCACCCGTTTGTGATTGCCCCTTTGCTTATCTGCTGTTTCTCTGGCATTCTGACCCGGCTTGTGACCTGACTTGCGAGTTTGGATTTCCCCTTGGTATTGGTATCGACTCGGCTGTCTGACTATTCCTAGTGGTTGCTTCGCTGTATTACTGTTGGTTTACTTAAAAATCTGACTACTACAGAAAAATCTCATGAGAGAGGTCTTTGTAGAGAGAGATTACTGAGCATTCAAGACTTGAATAACTGCATGGGGGAAATACGGAAATTGCTATAAAAATGCTTTATTTATGGGCCTCAGTGCATTTGTTGTATAGTATTCTATGGGGACGTGTTTTCTCATAATAAGTTTTACACAGTGTGAGCACAGTATAAAATACAAAACCATTTCTATGAACATAATATTTTTATTAACTAATATACTTTAATATTGTTCATACACCATTAACACTTTAATACAAAACATCACAGTGCTGATAATTAGCACATACTGTAAAAAATAAAACTTTCTAAGTAAAACATACAGTAGAAGCGGAAAAGTCTCTCTTACTCTGACATAGTTCTGTAGTAATTTACCCTGAAGTACACAAACTGGATTTGATAACGAAACACAGTCAGGTTACTTTGCTGACATTGTAACACTGCCACAACCTAGTTCACTTAAGGAGGTTTACAATACTGTACACAAGGCTATTAAAATGTATAGAAAACAGACAATATATTACATGAATCTGTCATTTTCAGAAGTTAGGAATTACACTGCAGCTACATATTCTTGATAAATTGTACCCGAAAAATACAGATTTGCCATAAAGCACACATTGTGAATTCTCTGCTTCTGGCCTGGTACAGTACATGAACATTCATTAAATTAACAAACAGTAACTAAATTACATCTTTGAGTAATACAAATACTTAGTCTTAATACAATAAATGTACTGTTTTCCCTGCCAGTATAGATGACATATGAAAGACATGGTATAAATGTTAAAACATTCTCCAAAAGTGTCTGACTTTCAGCTATACAAAAATTAAGTTTCACAAAATACTTTTGTTTGTGCTCTTACAGTGTTAATATATTTACATATCATTCCCTCACTTTAAAAGGAATAATGTCAGGGGAATTAATGCTACCAGAACCACAAGGCAGCATGCGAGAAACACCTATATTTTACTTTCAAAACTCTGCTGCTTTTCAGAGAAAACATAAGGCCCTGTTTATCACAAATCGCAGTTTGTGCCACCACAAGTCAGGGACTCGGGTAATTTATTCAAAGGTCTGATGAATTTGCCAGTCACACTTGGATGTGCCGCCTCTCCTAAAGCGCTGTCCATATTCCAAAAAGTTAGTGAATCTGGACAGGACTGACATAAAAACACCAAAATTCACAACATTTTTGCACAACTACAAGTTGCACAAAATTTATGACATGTCAAATAGTTTTATGACATAATTCTGGCTAATACTGATGAATTGAAGCCATAGTTTAGAAATTATTTGAAAATTAGAGGAGTCAAGAAGTTGGCCTCCTTTAATATAATTTATAGATGCAAGTAAGGTAAAACAGTTGTGTGTAACAGCCTGTCTGAGGAGGTTTCATTCTGCATGAACCTCCTGAAAGATTCTGTTGAAATGGTGTAAAGATTATGGACCAGATTCATCAAGATGGGACGACCATGATTCATGAAGAGGTGTATTTGAGTGGTGTGTACCTCTGTGTGCGCCTCACCACAAATCCTACTCCAGTGCTTGCTGGATTAAGATTTATGGTGAATGCCACCGCTCATCATGAATTTGACAAGTGGCATTCGCCACGCACCTGTACCACCCCAGCTTCGCCCCCTTTGCCAGAGCTTAACACGAGAACTTCAAAAGTCACAAAATTTTTAACGCGCCAAATTGATGGAACTTTTCAAAGCTTTTTACACCAGACCTGTCAATCAAACCAAACTGGGAGAGGAGAATCAGATGGGATGTGAACCTTTGAATCTTCTATCCTTTCTTGGCACATTTTTCAAAAGATTAATTCCACTGAAAAACTGAAGTATTTCAGTGTAAAACATAGTTGTTAGTAATGAGGAACTTGCTTCTTGTGGTTCTGGCAGCATGAATCTCTTGACAAGTTCACTTTAAATCCATGACAAAGGGGATTTCACTAGCAAAATTATGATACTAAAACGCTTACTTATAATAACTAACAAAAAAGGCTTAAAATGAGTTTGAAAAATTTAACCATTTCTCACAAATAAAAACACAAACTTTGGTAGTGTTTCCATTATTTAAGTCCAAATGGAGAATTAAAGATTATGTTACATATATTGAATTTGGTATTTGATCATATTTGGTTTGCTAACTCCAGTAGTTAGTCTTTTTTTAGCTTTCCCTTTGGTCATAAAACTTGTAAATGTATTTTCATCTTTGATAATCCTATTCTTTGTTTTATATAGTTTTATATATAACTTACTGGAAGATCAGTCCAATATACATACGAAACTATCATATTGGTGAAGTCATTAACCTCTGATATTAAAGGGGCTGTCCCATGAATAGTACATTGTAATTAATAGATATTGGAATAATAAGCAGCTCCACAATTGGATTTGTTAAAAAAAAAAAACATTCCTATGCCAAGATAAAGTTGTGCCCCTGCTATATACTGTGTAATGGCTGTGACTCTGACCATGCAGAGCTGCTCCAGTTTATTCTTGGCACATAGCACAGCTCCTGGCCACTGTGGGGAAAGCATAAGTCACTTATGATAAGTGAGTAAACAGACTAATACAGTGCCTTACAGCTGCTGCTTTATGAGGTAACACCTTCCCCTGCCTGAAGTAACATATCCCTGCCAAAGGTAACATTTCCTGGTTTTATCACAGGAGTGAGTGTTTGTCACATCACCGATCCTGAGTGCTCATCATAAATCAAGTCCGTGAGATATAAGCTCTGCTCAGCTCTTGACTTGATTTATAATGAGCACAGAGTGCAAGAGACGGGGCAGAAACACTCGCTCCTGTGATAAAATATACTGGTAAATGTGTTACATCAGAACATAGCAGCTGTAAGCCCCTGCTGTTTTGTCTGTCTACTTACTTATCATAAGTGACTTATGCTGACCACACCCTGGCCAGCAATTGTGGTACGTGCCGACCATGAACTGGAGCAGCTTTGAATGGTGCGATACAGCGAATATTGCAGGGGCACATTTACAAAAATATTTTAAGGGTATGCCACACTGAACAATATCGCTAACGGGATCGCTAAAAAACGTCACTATTTAGCGATCCCGTTAGCGATGTTGTTGTGTGCGGCAGCTTCCAGCGACGAGCTTCCTGCTGTGATCTCGCTCGTCGCTGGAATCGTTCCGGACCCTATTTTCTCGTCGGCGCTCCCGCTGGGTAAGTATATATCGCTAGTGTGGCACCTTTTCTTAGCGATTTAGCGGTACTTTTGTACCGCTAAAGTCGTTAAGAAGATCGCTAACGGCGATAGCGTCGTTAACTATATCGCTAAATGTGGCCGCACTTAGCGATATAGAAACAATCCCGCTAGCGATCGCATTAGTATGCGATAGAATGCGATAGAATGCGATAGAATCCCTACCCAATCCCTACCCTACCTCATTTCGAAACCATAATAATCTTGTTAATATTACTTGCACTCCCTCATCTCCTTCTTTCAACTGTGCCCTCTGGAATCCAAGGTCTGCATGCAATAAACTATCTTTCCTGCACAACTACTTTCTGAACAACTCTCTTCATCTGTTGGCCCTCACTGAAACCTGGATTCAGGATTCTGACACGGTCTCCCCTGCTGCCATTTCCTATGGTGGCTTACAGTTCTCCCATTCCCCGAGACCCACAAACAGACATGGTGGTGGAGTTGGCATACTCCTGTCCCCACAATGCACTTTCCAGGTCATCCCCCCAATTCCATCACTCTCATTCCCTTCTTTGAGGTCCACACCATCAGGCTCTTCCATCCCCTCTCCCTCAGAATAGCGGTCATATATCGGCCCCCAGGCTCATCCACCCAGTTCCTTGACCACTTCTCAGCCTGGCTGCCGCACTTCATGTCCTCAGAACTACCAACCCTTATCCTGGGAGACTTCAACATCCCCATTAACAGTCCTACTTCCACATCTGCATCTCAGCTTCTATCACTAACCACTTCTCTAGGCCTCTCACAGCTTTCAACCTCTGAGACACACAAGGATGGCAACACCCTTGACCTGGTCTTTGTCCGCCTCTGTTCAATTTCCCACCTAAATAACTCACCGCTTCCACTCTCTGACCACAACATTCTCTCCTTCACGCTCACAAATCCTCCACCACCCCAGCGAACTCCTACCTACCGCACATTCAGAAATCTGCAAGCCATTAACCCTCAGACACTTTCAGACTCCCTACACTCTTCGCTGTCCCCAATCTCCTCTTTTTCTTGTCCTAATCTGGCTGTTCAGCACTACAATGACACTCTTAGAAGTGTCAAGGTAAAATATAATTTTCTACTATACTTTACCTTCATAGTGTGTATATGTATTTTATAAACACGAAGTTTTCCTTAAAAGAATAATAAGATAATGTTAGTATCTGCTGGTGTTTGTCTCCATCTTGTGTCCTATCACTGTATTACACTCTACTGAAATGCCCCCACCTTTGGAGAATTGAGGACATACATGATACGTGAGAACAATAGAATCTTTCTTCAAGAAACGAAACTGAGGATGACAACATATCAAGGAGGACTTAGAAGAAGATCTAAGGACCAATTAGGATGACTCAGCTTATCTCTTTCTCCTCAATCCCGCCTTTACTCCACCCCAATATTCTGTGTATGTAATCTTATGTACGTGAATAAAAGTTCAGTGCTTACTGGAGATGGCCGCCTAATAGCACCATTTTCTTTAGGGCACGTTCTGAAGTCTGAACCAGCGTATTGTCTGATTCATTCTCGGTCGACCCGTGCTCCTAGTCTAATCTGGGTGACTGGAGGATGAGTGGTTTATCATTTTGATTCCGACAATTGGCGCCTAATAACGTGGGGCCGTGGATTGCCGCCCGTCCGGACCCGTCCCGAGGACTTTGCGGTGTTGCCCGCGGTGACTGAATGCGAGGACTGCAGCCTCCGTTGAACACGGTAAGTTGGGATCATATATTTTATATGCGTCCCACTTGCCTGTGTGTCAGTCATTGTGGGCTTAAGCTGTATTGTCTTTTTGGGTCTGGATGGGTGACTGGTTGAGTGGTGAGACCAAGGGCAATCCCACGCCACGAACCAGCAAGTGTGACCGAGTGACGTTGCATTGCCTGCACGTGCTTGAGTCGAAACACCACGTTCCTCCTCCTCCGGTCATTGTACCTTTATGCAGATAGTTGCCTCCCGTGACAGTTTGAAAGTGTCCAAATTTCTAGTATCTTGTAGAGAATTGTGGTAGGGGTGCGCATATCCAAATTTCCTTAGGAGACGAATAGAGGAGGACTCTTCGTCTGAGAAAGTGACAAATAGAGGAGGACTCTTTGTCCAACCCGGGAAGTCTCATTAGGAGAAGCCCAGGTGTCAGCATATGGAGGGGGACTCTGTGCTGTGTAGAGTGTCACGGTGTACTGCGCTTTAAAGTCACCATCCATAGTTAGGGAAAAAGACAAAATTGAGGAGGACTCTTTTGTCTTGTCACAGCATTGAGGAGGACTCTGCAGTGACGGGTGGTGACCTGCGAGTGACGCCGGTGGTCTGAGTCGCGACAGATCATTACACTCTGTTAATATTATGATGCGCATGTTTAAATCAAACAAAACCCACAAGTTAGAGGGTGGTGCTTTGGGAGTGGTTGAATTGATGAAATCACGTGGAGGCAAGAAGGCTGTTAAGAGAGTCAGGAGTTTGTATAAAATAATGAGCTTGCCAAGTACAGGCAGGCTTCAGCCTTCAGTGTGGAAGGACTTTGTCGCACAGAATGAGGGAAAGTTGAGAGATCAGGGGCTCTTGTATCAAGCCCAAGCACATTTGAGAGTAGCAAATGATTTGAAAGTTGAGGGTTGGAAAGAGGTAGATGGAATAAGGAGGTTCGGAAAGTGCTGAGCCTTTGTTCGGATATGTAAAATGCTCTGCATATGATCTTGTTGATGTAACTAAAATGGCCGCTCCAAGCCCTCGGCCACCGCCCTATAATGGTGCCGATCTTAGAACAAAGGGAGGTTGGACCTGTCATGTGTGTGGTGAACAGAATCCGCCCTGGGCGGAGACCTGCCGTGTCTGTGGGGCGGGTCGCTCCTGGTGTAATGCCCAGCCCATCGCCCCTCCCACACCCAGTGGCCATCTTAATACACCCGGAAATGACCAACACCCCATCTCCTCCGGTGGCCATCTTGAGACACCCAAGCACACCCAGTCAGGCCTATATCCCTTGCTGATACCAACCAGGGCCTACTACCAGCCCCCGCCCGCACCTGTGCAGGCCACAGCTCCCAGCATGGCACCAGATGCAACACCATTGTTCCCTTTCACTCACCCCAACCCGGCCATTGCTGCAATGCATAAATCTTCAACTTTCCAGACAATGATCAGAAGCCGTCGCCGTGATATTACGGGATCCAACGAAGGGGAGGAGGATCAGGAGATAGAAGAGGGGTGGGTCCCTCAACAGCTACCATTATCCCCAGCAGCACCAGTATCTTCTCTTCCCTCCTCCATTCCCCCACCACCATTGTTAACCCCTGGTCCTAGGGCTTATTCCACCCCCTACTCCAGAGATAAAGCACCTTCCTCTCCTTCACAAATCCTTAGAGAGGACAGTCGCTCTGTAAGATTCACGGAAACCCCGGTCAGGCCCCCAGCTTCCGGTGTATTTGAAAACTGGTATCCCTGCCATTCACAGCATTACACAGACCACAATGGAAATCCAGTGACATTGTCCGTAGGGTACGGTGATATCCTGACACATCAAGTTGGTGCTATAGTTAGTCCTGCCAACTCCAACTGCTCCAACAAAGGGGGCTTGGCTCTGCTGATAGCCCAAGCCGGTGGTCCCATTATTACTGCGGAATGCATGGCTCATATACACACTCATGGTCCCTTGTCACCTGGACAAACTCTGACTACTCATGCAGGGGACCTTCCCGCTGATATTATCATCCATGCAGTAGGTCCAGTTCATGATCCCCTAAACCCAGATGAGTCACGGGCCACTCTTCGGGCCACCATACATTCAGTACTCCATCATGCTGGTATGTTAAAAACAGAAGACATTAGGCACCAGGAATTATTTGAAACCAATGATAAAGTAGTAAATTTGTGATTGCTTTGTCTAAAGAGTTAACTAACACCCACTCTACAGTGTCTGCTTCTCTCCCAGAATTTACAGGTGACACGGTGCATGATTTCTCGCCTGATGATCATATATATATAAAAATTTATGGAAAGAGACTGTCTCCAGCCCAGATTTGAGGGTCCCTACACTGTGATCCTGTCCACCCCTACTGCCCGAAGCTCGAGGGCAAGAGCACCTGGATTCACGCCTCCCATTGCAAGAAGGACAAGATTAATCAGCAGTCATGAAGTTTCTGATATACATATCCTTTTGAGCTATATCCTGATCTCCAGTAGTGCCAGCATGCCCACCTTCTGGGTTAATACTACAACCCCTGTGGTTATCTTTAAGTTCGATTTCTATCAAATATTCAACTGTGATAGGAATGATTTCAAGGGATCAATATATTAAACTTAGGGGAAAAGGGATATTTTATCTCTATGTCACCCGCCCAGGGAATGAAAACTGTTATGATTGGTTAGATGTGGGATAGAAATCAGAAAAAGGGAAAATTGGCAGATGAAGCTAGATACAATAGATTGATAAATGAGATATACAAGTGTTATATTTGTAGGAACGGATCTAAGAATGCAGGAGTCAGTGACAGCAAGCAAAGGTATAAGGGAGGGAGGAAGTGCTGGTAGCAGCGAGATGGTATTTTGCTGTACACCAAGGTCATTCTACAGATAAGGAAGCTGAAGGCTGAGGGAGAGCACACTAACAAACTGCGCAGCGACCCGACTTACCCCTCCCATCAGGCATTCAGCATAGAGACGCAGAGCAAGAGTGCAACAGTTTTCAGATTTTGTTGAATAGGTTTTGGGAAAGACACAGTACGTAAGAATAGAAGGTCAGAGTATGTGAGAAAAAAAAAAGATAGACAGGCAGAGAAAGGAAGTGACAGAAAGCTGAAAGTAAGTAGACCGGATTAGAGATCAGTTAAAGCAGAGGATCTAGCCAGAATAGCACAGGGGGCACAACATGATTTAGTGCAGGCAAAAAGAGGTAGCTTGCACATGAACCCCCTTGTCTCCTTACCCCCCACTACTAATTGCACAGTACAGGTGAACCAACCAGGGGGACATGAGGTTGAGTTCCAAGTGGACACGGGGGCAGACAATTCAGTAATTACAGACAACTCTCCAGCTCCCCGTCACTAAAAAGATTTCCCTGCAAATTCAAGGAACCACTGTACACACACAGTTAATGATATCACCACGGGGTCAATGTAATCTTTTAGGAAGTGATGTGTTGTTACAATTACAAGCACGTATTGAGTATTATCCAGTTGGAACTGTCACTATGACACCAGGATTGAAGCAGAGCACTCTTTGTAAAATCATGTCGCTAGACGTTGCTAGTACACAGAGGAAAGAGAAGATTTTCAGGAAATATATTCCAATGTTAATCCTGGACCCCACTGTCATGATATACTCTTTAGGATAAGGACAGGGGATTTTACGAAACAACATGTTGGGGTCATAGTAAATGCTGCAAATAATCAACTCCACTATGCTGGAGGACTGGCCGCAACAATTTCACAGAAAGGAGGACCCATGATACAGGACGAATCTAATTCGTATATACAAACGTGTGGTCAGGTAGAAGTAGGACAGGTCCCAGCAACCAGAGCAGGACAGTTGCCGTGTCAATATGCAATATATGCAATAAAATCACGATATACTTCTACTAATATGCCTAGGTCCTAACAATTACTTACTGAAGCTGTCCAGAATGTAATCCTGTATGTTTTCCCTGTCCACTCCGAACAATCATTTTGCAAGCAGGCAGCTGCAGGTCCAAGGACAGTTCTTATCAGTGCCCACATAGCAAACTCCAGCCCCCCTTCAACTTAACCCTGTGTACGGGTTGGTACAAAAATTATGGGCAGTTAATGCAGCTACTGATCTGGAAACTCCAGTGGTGTCTAATATATATATATATATACACTTTTGTTCCAGATATTTCAGGATGCTGCTTAGTTTACAGTTATTGATTTTGCCAATGTTATTTTTATAATATGTTGATGATTTACTGATTTGTGTTCTTCCAGGAAACAGTGTCGTATTGCAACAATATTACTTATGTTGTTTCTGTATCAAGCAGGTTGTAAGCGTTAAAGGATAAACTGCAATTTTGTAAATCTTCAGTTATCTTTTTGGGACATTGCATTATACCGGGGGAAACGACATCGGACCAGCGCTCGCAAAGAAGCTGTACAGAATTTTCCTATTCCTGTTGATGTTGCCGCTCTTAGGATATTTCTTAGACTGAATTTCTGCTGCAGGCAGTGGATACATGCTGTGTCAATCCTCATGCAACCTCTCTATGACTGTATCACCATTGTGCTTTTTAAACTAACTCCTGAAGGTATAGACGGTTTTTAGTTTTCTCTCAAAAACAGGATTGTGGCAGCTCCAGCGCTAGGAACCCCCAACTATGAACTACTATTTACCCTGTATCTCCATGAACAGCGGGGACACGCGGCAGGGGTATTGACTCAGTTATATGGTGACAATCAAAGGCCTGTAGCCTATTTCAGTGGAAGACTAGATGCAGTGGCTAGAGTGCCCCGTCCTGTGTACGGGCAGTACATGCTGTAGGACTATTGCTCCACAAATCATTAGATATCGTTCTTGATTATCCACTGACAGCACTTACACCTCATGATGTATACACTATACTGAACCAGGTGCAGTCGGCACATTTTTCAGCTGCACGTTATTTTTGATTGCAATGTGCACTTTTAATGCCTCCAAATGTTTCTTTGCAGAGATGTACCACACTTAGTCCTGTCACATTGTTACCTCTCTCGGATCTAGGGGGGAGGTCAGGTATTGTACGGTATTGTACAAAGAAGATCCAAGAGAGGAGATTCCTTATGATTATGTTCAGCTTATGGCACAGGAAACAGCAGGCCTACCCACAGTGTTTAAAACTGAAAGACGTAATGTTGACTTTAAATTTTTTTTGTAGAACTCGCTACCAAGATGACTCAGGTACCTTCCACACCAGGTATGCCATCGTCTCCCTGAATGCAGTGATCAAAGCAGAACCAATACTCCCACATTAGTCGGCCCAGGAGGCTGAATTTAAGGCTCTGACCGAGGCCTGTAAGATAGCTGAAGGTAGAATTGTTAACATCTACACAGATTCTAGATAAGCATTCGGTATAGCTCATGATTTGGGTCCAATTTGGAAGTCTAGAGGATTCCTGATGGCAGCAGGACATCCCATTAAAAATGCTGACGCAGTCCAGCAGTTAATTGATGCATTACAATTACCAAAAGAGGTAGCTGTCATAAAAGTTAAAGCACATACCAGATGCACTGATCAGGTGAGTAAAGGAAACGCAATGGCCGATGCAGCAGCAAAAACAGCAGCCAGTAGACCACTCCAAGGGGTAACGATGCACCAGGTAAGCGCTCCCAAAAATCCCTTTGTGTCGGAGGATGCCTTAGCCCAGATGCAGGCTCAGGTGCGCCAGGAGGAAGTAGAAAAGTGGGAAAAAGAAGGTGCATGTCTGAATGCAGCAACTGGGGTATGGGGAAGAGGGATGCGCCGATGCCTTCCAAGAGCGTTGTACCCTGCGGTCGCCCAGATGATACATGGGCCAACACACCAGTCCAAAACTGCTGTAATGAGTGTGATGCAGAAGCATTGGGCGGCACCAGGCTTTTCCACCTGTATAGAAGGTTTGATCCAGGGATGCATGGTATGTGCTACACATAATAAGAGAAGGGTAGTTAAGACACCACCCAAACATGCCCTCGGCCCTTCTATTCTTTCCAGGGACTGCAGATTGATTATATTCAGCTGCCAAAAATCAGGTGCATGGGAGTACGTGTTGGTGTGTTTTTGATTTATTCTCAGGTTGGCCGGAGGCTTTCCCGATTGCCAAGGCTACGGCTGCGGCAACCGCAAAGAAGCTGCTTGCGGAGGTGGTGTGCAGGTATGGAGTACCAAAGGTGATCGAAAGTGACAGAGGTACACATTTCACAGGTGAAATAATGAATGAAGTCTTGACAGCGCTGGGAATTCAACAAGTTTTCCACACCCCATATTACCACAAAGCGGTGTAAAAGTAAAAGGACTAAATAGGATATTGAAGTTAAAAATCTAAAAGGCCATGTCCAAAACAGGGAAATCTTGGCCTGAATGTTTACCATTAGCCCTATACTCAGTAAGGTACACTCCAAGTAGAAAAACTGGACTTTCTCCGTATAAAGTACTATTTGGCAAAGTGCCTAGTTTAGGATGTTTCTTTTCCCAAGCATTGGAAATAAGTGACCATGTATTAAGCTCATATGTAAGGGATTTGTATAAAAGACTCAAGAAAGTATATGATAATGTTTTCAGTTCTCTTCCAGATCCGAACCAGGATCCTGGGAGTCTGCAGTCTGCAGTCTCGAGACTTGGTAGTCATTAAAAGACACGTGAGAAAGAGTCTGGATCCGAGAATATAGCTCCACTGATATCCAGAAAAAGAAGGAGTCTGGGTCAGCTGCATACCGGTTATGCTGAGGATCCCAAAGTTTATATGGATCCCATAGGTGTTCCTAGGGGGTCCCAGACGAATACAAAGCTCAGAATCAGATCCTGGCGGGTTTCCGTTCTCTCATCCCAACTGTGCAGATCAATTACAATGTAGATTGGATAAAATATATATACTACACCAAGCAAAGATTTATCAATATCAATTTTAGTCAAGATGCTTTCCAGGGTATAGTTGAGAAACTGGGCCCAAAACAAAAGACTGACTTTTCAAGATAGACTGGCCATTGACATAATTCTAGCTGAAAAAGATGAAGTCTGTGGGATGATAGGGGAAAAATGTTGTACTTATATTCCTCAGAATTCTGGAGTCAATGGTAAAACTATAGTGGCCCTTACAGAGATTAAAAATCTGGCTCAGGAAATAAAAGCCAATGCAGAAGTAGATACCTCTTTTTTTCTTAAGATGGCTTGGAGGACTTAAAGAATTTCTCCAACAAGCCTGCTTAGTGGTAACAGGGCTTTTGATGCTAGGATTGATAATTCTATGTTATGTGATATCTATGTATAGGAAAGCTGTGACCAATGCAGCCGCCTCCTCAGGTACTTTCCTTCATCAGGAAGTTGTGTCGCTACTATATGAAGACACTGATAAGGGTGATATGGAGAAATATACTCCGCAGGATAAACCTGATAAAACCCCCTATAACAAAATACAAATGGAAATAAGAGATTTAGTTTAGGGATAGTGGGAGAACTCCATGTGCATGTTTGGTAGGGACTTGGTTGTTTGGGGGCAGTCCATAAGGGGCTAGCTTCTAAAATGACCAAGTGAAGAAATCCACTACCCCTGTCCCCACACATGGACAGTCTCGAAGGCCACACATATATTAGGGAAAAACTTAGTGTTTAGGGGGGATTGTCAAGGTAAAATATAATTTTCTACTATACTTTACCTTCATAGTGTGTATATGTATTTTATAAACACGAAGTTTTCCTTAAAAGAATAATAAGATAATGTTAGTATCTGCTGGTGTTTGTCTCCATCTTGTGTCCTATCACTGTATTACACTCTACTGAAATGCCCCCACCTTTGGAGAATTGAGGACATACATGATACGTGAGAACAATAGAATCTTTCTTCAAGAAACGAAACTGAGGATGACAACATATCAAGGAGGACTTAGAAGAAGATCTAAGGACCAATTAGGATGACTCAGCTTATCTCTTTCTCCTCAATCCCGCCTTTACTCCACCCCAATATTCTGTGTATGTAATCTTATGTACGTGAATAAAAGTTCAGTGCTTACTGGAGATGGCCGCCTAATAGCACCATTTTCTTTAGGGCACGTTCTGAAGTCTGAACCAGCGTATTGTCTGATTCATTCTCGGTCGACCCGTGCTCCTAGTCTAATCTGGGGTGACTGGAGGATGAGTGGTTTATCATTTTGATTCCGACAGAAGCACCCTTGACCAAGTAGCACCGTTCACCCTCAGAACTTCCAAACACACAGTAAAACAGCCCTGGCTCACATCGCAAACTCACCTTCTCCAGCGATGCTCTAGGAGTGCTGAACGCCTATGGAGAAAAACCCGCACACCAGAAGACTTCATCCACTTTAAATTCATGTTAAGAACTTATAATGCTGCCCTTCACCTCGCCAAACAGACCTACTTCACCACACTGATCTCCTCACTAGCCAACAACCCCAAGAAACTTTTTGACACTTTTCACTCCCTCCTCAGGCCAAAAGCACAAGCCCCTATCACAGACATTTGTGCTGATGACCTGGCCTCCCACTTTATAGAAAAAATAGATACTATCCGTCAGGAAATCTGCTCTCAACCACCAAGTGCTGTGACTCCCATCCCACCCTGCATTTCCCCTGGCTCAATTTCCACATTTGATCCCATCACAGAAGAAGAAGTCTCCAGACTCCTCTCTTCCTCTCATCCGACTACATGCACTACCGACCCCATCCCCTCACATCTCCTCCAGTCTCTTTCTCCTGTTGTCACAACTCACCTAACTACAATCTTCAATCTCTCACTCTCCTCTGGCATTTTCCCATCCTCCTTCAAACACTCCATCATTACTCCACTACTAAAGAAACCCGCTCTTGACCCTTCCTGCACAAACAACTACAGACCGGTCTCCAATCTCCCCTTCATCTCCAAACTTTTGGAGCGCCTAGTCTACTCCCGCCTCACCCGTTACCTCTCCACTCACTCCCTCCTAGACCCTTCACAGTCCGGCTTCCGAACCCTACATTCGACTGAAACTGCACTCATCAAAGTGACCAATGACCTTCTGACAGCAAAACGTAACGGCGACCACTCTCTGCTCATTCTACTCGACCTTTCTGCAGCTTTCGACACGGTTGACCACCGTCTCCTACTGTCCAGGCTCCACTCTCTAGGTATTAAGGACACTGTTCTCTCCTGGTTCTCCTCCTATCTTTCTGACCGCTCCTTCAGTGTTTCGTTCTCTGGCTCCACTTCATCTCCTCTCCCTCTCACTGTCGGTGTACCCCAGGGCTCAGTCCTTGGCCCCCTTCTCTTCTCTCTCTACACCGCCCCAATTGGAAAGACCATCAGCAGATTTGGCTTTCAGTACCATCTTTATGCTGATGACACACAATTATACACATCATCCCCCGACCTTACCCCCGCTGTACTACAGAACGCCACCGACTGTCTGTCCGCAGTCTCCAACATCATGTCTGCTCTCTATCTGAAACTCAACCTCTCCAAAACTGAACTTCTTCTGCTCCCGCCGTCTACTAACCTCCCTAAATCTGACATTTCCCTCTCAGTGGGCGGCACCATAATAACACCCCGGCAGCAGGCTCGCTGTCTGGGTGTTATGTTTGATACCAATCTCTCCTTCACCTCCCATATACAATCTCTTGCCCGCTCTTGCCGCCTACACCTAAAGAACATCTCTAGAATCCGCCCTTTTCTCACCATGGAAACAACAAAAACCCTCACTGTAGCATTGATCCACTCCCGCCTGGACTACTGTAACGCTCTATTACTTGGCCTCCCCATTACTCGACTATCCCCTCTCCAGTCCATCCTTAATGCAGCAGCCAGGGTTATCCATCTGGCTAATCGGTACTCGGACGCGTCCGCTCTTCACCAGTCCTTACACTGGCTGCCCATTCTTTATAGGATCCAATTCAAAGTACTTGTTCTCACCCACAAAGCTCTCCACACTGCAGCACCCCCCTACATCTCCTCCCTCATTTCTATCTATCGGCCTAACCGACTGCTGCGCTCTGCAAACGACTTTCGACTAACCTCTGCACTAATCCGTACCTCCCACTCCCGACTCCAAGACTTCTCCCGCGCTGCGCCAATCCTCTGGAATGCTCTACCCCAAGAAATTAGGACTATCCACAATTTGCATGGTTTCAGGCGCTCCCTCAAAACACATCTGTTCAGAGCGGCCTATCACATTCACTAATCAAAGTCATTCTATGTGTAAGTGTGTGTGTGTGTGTGTAGCCCATTCACTATCTCCATCAATCCCTCACTCCCTTAAGATGGCTGGACCATCATTGTAAAGGCACCATTGTATATACACACCTGTATTTTGTATCTCCCCCACCTCATTGTAGATTGTAAGCTCTCACGAGCAGGGCCGTCTTATTTTGCTTTAATCACTGTATTGTTAACGTTGTTACTTATGACTTGTGTTTTGAAACTGTTAAACTGTAAAGCGCTGCGGAATATGATGGCGCTATATAAATAAAGATTATTATTATTATTATTATTATTAGTATGCGTCGTTATCGTGATCGCTAGCGGGATTGTTTAGTGTGGCAGTACCTTAGCACAGGAACTTTTTTTTTCTTAACAAATCCAATTATGGAACTTTTTATTATTATTCCAATATCTATTGAATAAAATGTACTTTGTTCGTGGAACATTCCCTTTATGAATAAAAGGGCTCTATAGTGAGCTGAAAGCAGATCTGCCTCCAGATTTTACAACACAAACTGCATTATAAAAAAAAAATCATATCATGAGGTTAGTGTATTTAGTATTATAATTATAGATTCATTCTGAGATAAAGTAAAGACCATTTGAATATTTTTCCATATGATAATAAAGGGAACCTGTCGGGTCCTCAAAATGCTGATAAATCGCACCACTGTACAACAATATTGCTACCTTAAAATTGTGTTTCTTGTACTTTATAAGGCACCTATTAGTGCAAAACCAAGTTATGCACTGCGCTGACAATATGTATACTAGTCCAGTGGGGAGTTTACTCCCATGGGCTAATTTACCCTTAGCAGTAATCATGCCTTGTGGAAGTTCCCTACTCAGCCTGCGTCCTCTTGTCAGACTCTGATCTCTTGTACATGCCGCGGCTTGAGCAGTAAAGCGGGATGTACTGCTCCCAGTCTCATCAGTGGACTGTGCAGGACTCAAGGGCGTGATTGAAGCTACTGCGGAGGTGAATGTCCCAGTGAAATATATGCGACAGTATATAAGTTGATTTATCACAAATACATGCAATAACATTGTACAAGAAACATATCAGTTCAATGCAGGAATACGATTGTATAGTTTTGTTTGTGAAATTTGGCAACAGATCCTTTTTAATACCCTTTGGCGCTGGTCGCTTCCATTTTTCAGGTGATTTCACTTATAGCATTTTAGAAATTACAAAAGTCAAAAGTGCATTTCAAGAGGAACTGTAACCATGTTAAAAGCGGACAGTTTTTAGTTTGATTTTTTTCCTGCTGCTCCCATTAGTGATGTGTTTGTTGGTCCTTTTGTCTTTTTAATTCTACATGTGGTTCCAGAGATATGGGCTAATATTTATGGTCTTTATCAAAGGAGCGTTATACACAGGATACTTTGTGTGCATGTATTTAGTCTGAGATTCAGTATCACCCTGTGAGCAGTGTCATTTGGTAAAAATCATAGAAAATAGCATGAAATAAAAAGGAAATAAGCAGGTAAGCAGTGGAAATAAAAGCATTTAAGGGAACCTGTCAGCAGGATTGTGCTCAGTAACCTACACACAGTGTCAGGTTGGCGCCGTTAAACTGATTAAAATGATACCTGGGGTGATGAAATCCGTCGTGTGGTTGTTGTTTAATCTTTATTTTCGGTTTTGCGTTAATGATATGCTCGGGCTCCAGAGCGGCCTGTGTGGGGTCTTCATGTGGTCCTCTGATTAGGCATTCATACTGATGGTTTCTAACAGGTCAGTGATCCCTCAGTGACCGCCCCCTATTTTACATACTGAACATTATATGCATTGAAAAAAAAATTCACCTTCAGCAAGAAGGAGGCGCCTGCGCTGCAGATTGGTCGCATGTATAATGTGCATTTAAATTTTATTTGTTGATGTAATTATACTCATTAAAAAAAAATTCTCTCAAAACGGTGTCGGCCGCACCTGCGCAGTACCATCTATCGGTGACCTGAAAGATGCTACTGCGCAGGCATAGGCGGCGCCATCTTGCTACAGAAAAAAAATGGTCTCCACCAAAATGGCGCTACCTGCACAGTATCGGATTTATTTATACAGTACCAGCAAATAAAATAATTAAATGCACATTATACATGCGATCATGCTGCAGCGCAGATGCCTGCCTGCTGAAGGTGATTTTTTTTTTCAATATATATAATATTCATTTTGTAAACTAGGGGGCAGGCCATTGAGGGATCAGTGACCTGTAAGAAGCCATACTGATGAAGACCTCCCACAGGCCGCCCCGAAGCACGAGCATATCATTAACTCAAAACTGAAAATAAAGATTAAACAACAACCGCAAGACGGATTTAATCAACCAGGGTATCATTTTATTCAGTATAACGGTGCTGTCCTGACACTGTAGGTTACTGTGCACAATCCTGCTGACAGGTTTCCTTTTACTGGCCACTTCTGACCAGGCGACAGGTCCTCATTAAATAGAAAGGGAAGTAGAAATGAAGTGCAATCACACAGTAGCATTTTTAAGGGTAAACAAAATAAGACTAGTATTTGTGGGACTTTTGAATGCAGTTTTTGCAGTTAAAGAATGGAGTAGATTCAAAAACAAAAGGAAATTTAAAATACAGACATACTTGTTGGATCTGCATTTTTATGCAGCGGTGCTTTTTAAGAAATGGTGTATATGATACCACCCTATCACCGATTTGAATGGCTGCTTGGAATGTTGTCAGGTGGTTAGCAGCAGTGATTTCTATGACAAAATTGTCCTTATAATTATATTAATCACTTTTATTTTGGATATCATTGGTGGTCTGAGATCACAGGCTCTATATATGGAATCTACTAATTAATTACATTAGACATTTTTAACAGTTTTTTTGTATGTTTTAACTGTGGTCAAATAAACTGCAAAGCAATTATGCAATGTAATTAAAAAAAAAATTAGCACCACATAGTTTATCACACTTATGGTGCAGTGACAACCTACACACAGAAATGTAACCAGATAACTAAGTAAAACACAAGTTACATTTTAAAAAAAGTGCAAACAAGTTTGTTTTGACACCATGCAAACTGTAGTAAAAACCATTAGACTTTGATCACATTATGTAAAAATGACATAGTTGGAGCAACGTACAAATAAGCAAACACAATCCAAACGGAATCTACATGTGTTAATGGTGAATTTACAGCAATTTTTCCTCCTTGAATGGCAACAAATGAAATCAGGGTAATTTTACAACAAAATGGGGATTGCTGGGAATTGGAATATCTGCAGCATTTCTAGAATTCACTTTGGATTTATTGCACAGGAAATTAATGGAATTTGTGAAACCTGATAAACTTATGTTGTAATTATTTATGAATTGCTTTTCACAACCTCAATTCCACAATTAATATGTGATGTGAACTTATGTGTACAGATTAATAATGTCAATCTTACAAAAAAAACTCCAAAATGAAGTCAAATTGTCTAATTCCCCATCTTTTCAAGTGATTCCTGATTCTAATGTCTGGGAAGCAAACAACTGGACACATCCTCATATTAGCTGTCACAAAATTTTCAATAGGGGAAACCAACGTTGGTGGCTAAAACGAAAATAATAGTACATTTACGAATACAGCTAATGTAGCTCCCTAGTGAGGATAAAGCTTAGGTCCAGCTTCCAGTCACAAGATGTTTGAGTAGTAGAAAACTGTGCTTAAAAGCTAGCTATAAAAAGAAAATGAGCAATAGTTTAAATCATGTTTTCGTGTTACATGTATTGTTTGTTGATGATTAACCATTTTATTTAATAAAAAATAGTCATCTTGCAAATTTTACACTGGTCACTGGGGCTTTTTAAATTTTTTTTTCAGACTCATACTTCGTAATTTCAGGAACAGTTCAGCTATGCCCTTATCAGCATGTGCAGAATGATTGCAATGACAGGTAACACCTCTAGATCCACCATTTACAATAGGAGATGTCACAGCTGATCCAGCATTTGTTATTTCAATACAAAAGATAAGCTCAGAGTCTGTTCTTTGTGGCTAATGTACATGTAACATAGTTATTAAGGTTGAAGGAAGACTTTAAGTCCATCTAGTTCAACCCATATCCTATCCTAACCTGCCCTAACATGTTGATTCCAAGGAAGCAAAAAAAAAACCCAAGTGGCAAACAGTAAGCTTCACATTGGGGAAAAAAATCCCAAAAAGGAAGTTAAAACTAAAAAAACCCAATGGCCAATATGAAAATTGCAAGATTATATATATATATATATATATATACACTGCTCAAAAAAATAAAGGGAACACTTAAATAACAGAATATAACTCCAAGTAAATCAAACTTCTGTGAAATCAAACTGTCCACTTAGGAAGCAACACTCAATAAAGGAGTGTTCTGCAGGTGGGGACCACAGACCAATCTCAGTACCAATGCTTTCTGTCTGTTGTTTTGGTCACTTTTGAATGTTTGTTGTGCTTTCACACTCATGGTAGCATGAGACGGACTCTACAACTCACACAAGTGGCTCAGGTAGTGCAGCTCATCCAGGATGGAGGCGCTACCAGGAGACAGGCCAGTACAGCAGTAGATGTGAGGGGGCCGTAGGAGGGCAACAACTCAGCAGCAGGACCGCTACCTTTGCCTTTGTGCAAGGAGGAACAGGAGGAGCACTGCCAGAGCCCTGCAAAATGACCTACAGCAGGCCACAAATGTGCATGTGTCTGCACAAACGGTTAGAAAGCAACTCCATGAGGATAGTCTGAGTGCCCGACGTCCACAGATGGGGCTGTGCTCACAGCCCAACACCGTGCAGGATGCTTGGTATTTGCCACAGAACACCAGATTTGGCAAATTCGCCACTGGTGCCCTGTGCTCTTCACAGATGAAAGCAGGTTCACACTGAGCACATGTGACAGACGTGACAGAGTCTGGAGACACCGTGAAGAGTGATCTGCTGCCTGCTACATCCTTCAGCATGACCGGTTTGGCAGTGGGTCAGTAATGGTGTGGGGTTGCATTTCTTTGGGGGGCCGCATAGCCCTCCATGTGCTCTCCAGAGGTAGCCTGACTGCCATTAGGTACCAAGATGAGATCCTCAGACCCCTTGTGAGACCATATGCTTGGTGCAGTTGGCCCTGGGTTCCTCCTAATGCAGGACAATGCCAGACCTCATGTGGCTGGAGTTTGTCAGCAGTTCTGCAAGATGAAGGCATTGAAGCTGTGGATTGGCCCACAAGTTGCCCAGACCTGAATCCGATTGAGCACATCTGAGACATCATGTCTAGCTCCATCCACCAACGTCATGTTGCACCACAGACTGTCCAGGATATAGCGATGCTTGAGTCAGGTTTGGGAGGAGATCCATCAGGAGACCATCCGCCGCCTCATCAGGAGAATGCCCAGGTGTTGTACAGTAGGGAGGTCCTACAGGCACGTGGAAGCCACACACACTACTGAGCATCATTTTGACTTGTTTTAAGGACATTACATTCCACTTTAATTTTGAGTGTGACTCCAAATACAGGCCTCCATTGGTTAATAAATTTGATTTCCATTGATGATTTTTGTGATTTTGTTGTCAGCACATTCAACTTTGTACAGAACAAAGTATTCAATGAGAATATTTCATTCATTCAGATCTAGGATGTGTTATTTGAGTGATCCCCCTTTATTTTTTGAGCAGTGTATATGTTTTTTTTAAATACTTGACACCTATAAAATAACAAATATTATAAAAATGACAAAACATGGCAATTATTATTAATCATTAATCTAATGTAGCACTTTAAACATGTTTGTGTATTTTATGTGATGGTTCAGTATAATAGATGTTAAGAGTCATACGATAACCTCTTAACCTTCATTGACTTAAGGGTATGCCACACTAAACAAATCGCTAACTGGATCGCTAAAAGTCACTATTACGATCCCGTTAGCGAATGTTCATGCGCAGCTTCCAGCGACGACTTCTGCTGTGATCTCGCTCGTCCTGAATCGCTCCGGACCCTATTTCATCGTGGCGTCTCCCGTGGGTAAGTATCTTATCGCTGTGTGCACTTTTCTTAGCGATTTAGCGGTACTTTTGTACGCTAAAGTCTTTAAGAAGATGCTACGCGATAGCGCGTAACTAAATCGCTAAATGCGAGCATTTAGCGATATAGAAACAATCCTAGCGATCTCATAGTATGCAACGCTACGAATCGCTAGCGGATTGTTTAGTGTAGCAGTACCTTAAAAGTTGTATAAAATGATAGCGTATTGATGTTTTATTCCAAAAAATAAATGGTTTTCTTTCATGTAAATGATGTAACTCTATGGCACACACACAGATCTCCAGGAGACTCTGCCAGAGTTTATTTTAAATGAAAGTGTGAGACATGTAATGACTCACAGTTTGTTCTCCTGATCTCACTGCAGAACTGTACAAGATTACAGTAAAGCAGAGCTGAACTTTGTCTCATTACAAGCACAGCTGCATCTCTTCTGCTGTAAGATTAGCTGCAGAGCTGTGCCTGACTACAAATAACACTTCTTCAGCTTCTATCTCACCGGCAGCCAGTGTAGAGGAAGGATAATACAGCTGAGCTAACAGCAATATGATAGGTGAGCTACAATGGCAGAGGTGTTTATAATGAAAGTTCTGCTGTGCTGCCTCTCACACTGGCTGCCTGTTAAATTGAAGCTGAAGAAGTGTTAACTGAAATCAGCACAACTATGGAGCAGAGCTGACATCACTACAAGAGGGAAACTGCAGATATGTTTATAATGAGAAAAAAAAATCAGTTCTGCTGAGTATAAGAAAGGCAAAAATAAAATAAACTCTGGAGGTAGAACTTATCTGGCACTCAAATCTTAACAGCTCATTTACATACTCTGAAAAATGTGGATTCCTCTTGGAATAAGACATCAGATCGCAGATCTCAAGGTATCATTTTATTCAATTTTCTATGACCTGGATGACCAAAGCTTAGAAGAGTTGATCCTACTGACAGATGCTTTTTAAATAGATATGCAATCTTACATTATTCCTGGCTTACATTCTATATTTTGAGATAATTTGTCATCTTTATAGTTTAGAGGAAAGAGTAAGCAATTACAAACTCCTTATGTCATAATGTGCGAGAGAAAACCAAAGAGGGGAATCTTCAAAATTGTAATTCTGGAATGTGTGAACTGCATGACAAAGAATTTATTAGAATAGTAAAATAACTTCACTTCCATTGCATGCTATATTTTACAGTTTTGTTTTTTATCTTAAAAAATACAGTTTAATATATTGTCAAGAAATTTATCCTTTTATCACATATTGCTGGTAGTCTCTGATAAGTGATCACAAAAAATATGTTTACTTAGCATACATAACAAGAGCTGAATAGTCACATTAGTAGATAAAAAGGGGACAATTTATTATTTCTCTACACCAGCTTTTTGGTGGGAAAAAAGTGCAAATTATTGAGCACACCATAATTAGCGACTTTTTTTTTTTGCTGCTTATGCCATTTTTCTGAAAAGTGTGTGGAGCTTAATAGAAGGGCTGTGGCCACGTGGACCACCCGTTTTACTATCATTTGCTCCAGAATTGTAGACCTAGACTTGAATTTCTGGCCCACGAACTGCTGAAGTTGTGCATAATTATTAAGACCACATATGCAACACACAATAGATTAAAGGTACTGCCACACTAAACAATCCGCTAGCGATCACGATAACGACGCATACAATGCACGCTAGCGGATTGTTTCTATATCGCTAAGTGCGGCCACATTAGCGATATAGTTAACGACGCTAACGCCGTTAGCGATCTCTAACGACTTTGCGGTACAAAAACCGCTAAATCGCTAAGAAAGTGCCACACTAGCGATATATACTTACCAGCGGAGCGCCGACGAAAAAAGGTCCGACGATTCACGCGAGCGAGATCACAGCAGAAGCTCGTCGCTGGAAGCTGCCGCACTGAACAACATCGCTAACAGGTCGCTAATAGTACGTTTTAGCGATCCGTTAGCGTATGTTCAGTGGCATACCCTTAAGAGTATGTACTAGGGCTTTTGTAGAGACTGGCCTAAAAATACAAGTCTAAAATACAAGTCTTAAATATCCCACCTCCCACTGCCATAAAGGCTCCATTGGGTATCAAAAAATACAAGAAAGATTACCTTAGTACGTTTGGAGTCTAATGGAGTACTCCAAATTTTTTCTCTGTCCATACTTGCCGTAATATGACTATGCACATGCTTGGTGGCTGAATTTAAAATCCACTTTTCATGACTGATATAACTAACCTGAATACTTATGTAAACATTTCAGTTGCTACTTGAAACCTGTTTCATTTGTTAACATTCATGTAAATACTTGGCACACAAAACATGAACCATCTGCTGGGTATATAAGAATGCAACCTTGGCTGTCAGGAAAATGAGTTTCAGTTGTGCTTTTTTCCATGTTAGTCCTTTGACACCTACTTGGAATGTTACTAGAGGCAGAAATCACACTAATATTTCTATTGGAAGGTTACATTTAGATTTTAGCTATATATATATATATAGATTTTTACTGTTCATATATTTAGAGGTCACCAAATATGATTTGTGTAATATTTTTGTTCATTTCCATATTGATCACTTTTATTTCATTGTAAGCAGGAGGTACACGTACCCAACTTATTCATGGCATTAACGAAAGGAAGACTTAAAATGAGCATTAATTAAATATTTTGCTAACTTACAGATGTAGCTTCAGTATATTTTATAAATACAGTTAAATAAATACAATGCAGGGATGAATGGAAAGAAAACAAAAAGAAACAAGCAGAATCATGGCTGAATTTCAATCACGGAATTGTCCTTTCAGATGAGTAACAAACAGGATTTCAGTAAGTTCATTTGGAACGGTTAAGAGAACCAGACCAGAAGCAGGACTGTGAGGTCACCTATAGCGGTCCTTCTCCAGAAGGCTTTTAAATGATTAGTATGCATCTGCCGAGGAAAATTATTCCACATCAGAAGCATCATTGTCAGAAAGATGATAATTACTTCCCTTTACGCGAATATATTCTATATACCTCCCCTCATCAGATTCAGAGGCACCACATGTACAAAGTCTGGTTTCAAATAAAGATTCAATTTCCTCCAGCTTCTTTCCTTTAGTCTCTGGTAGGCAGCCATAAATAAATACGAGTCCAACAGAAGCAAAGCCTGCATACAGGAAGAATGCACCTGTAAAATAAAATTATACACTGTGAATGCACCAGTAAAAAGTGCTGCCCCTTTTTTAATACATATTTTTATGAAATCTTCAAAAACCTATTTTTTAAGGGACTGATTCAGTTCTTAGGTGGCTTTTTTGGGCTTATACATATATATTAGCCCCCCTATTCAGAAATAAATCTATTTTGAAAGACCACCCCTTAAATTATTAAAAAAAAATATTTAGGACAATTTTAAACATTTATGTGTATAGAAATAAAGCAATGGGCAGCAAGGTGGCTCAGTGGATAGCACTGCAGCCTTGCAGCGCTGGAGTCCTAGGTTCGAATTCCACCAAGGACAACATCTGCAAGGAGTTTGTATGTTCTCTCCATGTTTATGTGGGTTTCCTCCGGGTACTCCGGTTTCCTCCCACATTCCAAAAACATACAGATAGGGAATCTAGACTGTGAGCCCCTTCGGGGATAGCGACGATAATGTGTGCAAACTGTAAAGCGCTGCGGACTATGTTAGCGCTATATAAAAATAAAGATTATTATTATTATTTGTAAAAAATAAAGAAAAATGCAGATATAAAAATTGAAGCATTTTTTTTTCTCTATAAAGGAGATAACAGAAATGCAACTCAGGATATAATACACTATTGTATCATTGTTTTAAAATATCCATAGTGTGTTATGTAACTCACACATGTGTGTCAACAATGCACAAACCTTATGGATTTTGAGGCCTCATTTCATTAGTATTTTGTCAGGCATTATTTAAGTTTGCCTTCAAGTGCCAAAAGAGAAGAAAAACTCAACAAGACTCCAGCTCAGGAACTATACTCTACAAATTTAGCTTAGCGTTGTGTGAGCATTTTGACCCCACAACTGTTTAACCTCTTTCTGACATTAGAAGTAATATTCCGTCCATGTGACCTGGGTCTATCTGACTAGAGACGGATTATTACGTCTGCACGATTGCCTGCACACATGGGTGGTGAACGGGCGATCGCCACTGTGGGTCAGCTGATTCTGACAGCTGACACCTGGCACTAAGTGCTAGGAGCGGTCATGCACCGCTCCCGGTACTTTAACCCCTGAAAAGCTGCAATCGAACGAGATTGCAGCATACAGGGAGCCGGCAGGGCTGACAGCCCATTTGCTTTTGGATCGGAGACCTGCGGCGTGACATGAGGTCCTCAACATTGACATGGTGACCGGATGTCCGCAAACAGCTGAATGATAGAATCCCCACCTCTGCTATCTGTGTTGTATGCTGCACTATATATTAATGGTATGCAATGCATTCATTGGAAGCAAACAGCTGAATGATAGAATCCCCACCTCTGCTATCTGTGTTGTATGCTGCACTATATATTAATGGTGTGCACTCCATACTTCTGCTTGCTGCCAAGCACTGCTTTACCATCTTGCAACATAGTTTAATGTGCCTGGTAATAATGCTTTGGTATAATTCATTTTTGCACTGTGTTTAAAATACTTACTGCTTCATATCCTCTGACTTGGGCCTCTCTAGATCGTATCAGGTGGAAGGTGCTAAAGCATATACATGTTGCCAGGTTGCCTTTGATGATCTAACCACCCCCTGGTGTGCTGGCCCCAGCTGCCAAATTATCCCAAAGCAGCTTCCACAATCCCACTTTCCTGACCCTGTAGTGTGGGCTATATATTTAGGAGTAGTCTAAGGGGCGCACGCAGTAAGGGGGCGCACGCATCACAGAAAGCAAAGCATCACAAAAGACAAGCATCGAGTAAACGGCAGTTATCCATGGCAGTTAATCAGGGCAGGAATCAGGTAGCCCACACTTTGCTTTCTTTTTAATTATGTACATTACCTCTCTCCTCCTGTGTTCCCTTGCCATCCACATTCATCGCCCCATCCCCCCTCCATCACGACTCATACACATCAGCCCCTCCATACTTCTCTCTCCCATGTACAGTTCCCATGCACTCCTCACCTTCCTGAGAAACCTCAGCCCATCTTGCCCAAACACATCACAGAAAAAACCTACTTACAACTCCAACAACTACCTGCTCTTTATCTTCATACTCCTACTGATTTCAGGGGACATCTCCCCCAACCCTGGCCCACCATCCCCCAACCTCAATCCCTACCCTACCTCATATCGAAACCATAATAATCTTATTAATATTACTTGCACTCCCTCATCTCCTTCTTTCAATTGTGCCCTCTGGAATCCACGGTCTGCATGCAACAAACTATCTTTCCTGCACAACTACTTTCTGAACAACTCTCTTCATCTGTTGGCCCTCACTGAAACTTGGATTCGGATTCTGACACGGTCTCCCCTGCTGCCATTTCCTATGTGGCTTACAGTTCTCCCATTCCCCGAGACCCACAAACAGACATGGTGGTGAGTTGGCATACTCCTGTCCCCACAATGCACTTTCCAGGTCATCCCCCCAATTCCATCACTCTCATTCCCTTCTTTTGAGGTCCACACCATCAGGCTCTTCCATCCCCTCTCCCTCAGAGTAGCGGTCATATATCGGTCCCCAGGCTCGCCCACCCAGTTCCTTGACCACTTCTCAGCCTGGCTGCCACACTTCATGTCCTCAGAACTACCAACCCTTATCCTTGGAGACTTCAACATCCCCATTAACAGCCCTACTTCCACATCTGCATCTCAGCTTCTATCACTAACCACTTCTCTAGGCCTCTCACAGCTTTCAACCTCTGAGACACACAAGGATGGCAACACCCTTGACCTGGTCTTTGTCCGCCTCTGTTTAATCTCCCACCTAAATAACTCACCGCTTCCACTCTCTGACCACAACATTCTCTCCTTCACCCTCACAAATCCTCGACCACCCCAGCGCACTCCTACCTACCACACATTCAGAAATCTACAAGCCGTTAACCCTCAGACACTTTCAGACTCCCTACACTCATCGCTGTCCCCAATCTCCTCTTTTTCTTGTCCTAATCTGGCCGTTCAGCACTACAATAACACTCTTAGAAGCACCCTTGACCAAGTAGCACCGCTCACCCTCAGAACTTCCAAACACACAGTAAAACAGCCCTGGCTCACATCGCAAACTCACCTTCTCCAGCGATGCTCTAGGAGTGCTGAACGCCTTTGGAGAAAAACCCGCACACCAGAAGACTTCATCCACTTTAAATTCATGTTAAGAACTTATAATGCAGCCCTTCACCTCGCCAAACAGACCTACTTCACCACCCTGATCTCCTCACTAGCCAACAACCCCAAGAAATTTTTTGACACTTTTCACTCCCTCCTCAGGCCAAAAGCACAAGCCCCTATCACAGACATTTGTGCTGACGACCTGGCCTCCCACTTTATAGAAAAAATAGATACTATCCGTCAGGAAATCTGCTCTCAACCACCAAGTGCTGTGACTCCCATCCCTCCCTGCATTTCCCCTGGCTCAATTTCCACATTTGATCCCATCACAGAAGAAGAAGTCTCCAGACTCCCCTCTTCCTCTCGTCCGACTACATGCACTACCGACCCCATTCCCTCACACCTCCTCCAGTCTCTCTCTCCAGTTGTCACAACTCACCTAACTACAATCTTTAATCTCTCCCTCTCCTCTGGCATTTTCCCATCCTCCTTCAAACACTCCATCATTACTCCACTACTAAAGAAACCCGCTCTCGACCCTTCCTGCACAAACAACTACAGACCGGTCTCCAATCTCCCCTTCATCTCTAAACTTTTGGAGCGCCTAGTCTACTCCCGCCTCACCCGTTACCTCTCCACTCACTCCCTCCTAGACCCTTCACAGTCCGGCTTCCGACCCCTACATTCCACTGAAACTGCACTCATCAAAGTGACCAATGACCTTCTGACAGCAAAACGTAACGGCGACCACTCTCTGCTCATTCTACTCGACCTTTCTGCAGCTTTCGACACGGTTGACCACCGTCTCCTACTGTCTAGGCTCCACTCACTAGGTATTAAGGACACTGTTCTCTCCTGGTTCTCCTCCTATCTTTCTGACCGCTCCTTCAGTGTTTCGTTCTCTGGCTCCACATCATCTCCTCTTCCTCTCACTGTCGGTGTACCCCAGGGCTCAGTCCTTGGCCCCCTTCATTCTTCTCTCTCTACACCGCCCCAATTGGACAGACCATCAGCAGATTTGGCTTTCAGTACCATCTTTATGCTGATGACACACAATTATACACGTCACCCCCTGACCTTACCCCCGCTGTGCTACAGAACACCACCGACTGTCTGTCCGCAGTCTCCAACATCATGTCTGCTCTCTATCTGAAACTTAACCTCTCCAAAACTGAACTTCTTCTGCTCCCGCCGTCTACTAACCTCCCTAAATCTGACATTTCCCTCTCCGTGGGCGGCACCATAATAACACCCCGGCAGCAGGCTCGCTGTCTGGGTGTTATGTTTGACACCAATCTCTCCTTCACCTCCCATATACAATCTCTTGCCCGCTCTTGCCGCCTACAGCTAAAGAACATCTCTAGGATCCGCCCTTTTCTCACCATGGAAACAACAAAAACCCTCACTGTAGCATTGATCCACTCCCGCCTGGACTACTGCAACGCTCTATTACTTGGCCTCCCCATTACTCGACTATCCCCTCTCCAGTCCATCCTTAATGCAGCAGCCAGGGTCATCCATCTGGCTAATCGGTACTCGGACGCGTCCGCTCTTCGCCAGTCCTTACACTGGCTGCCCATTCATTATAGGATCCAATTCAAAGTACTGTTCTCACCCACAAAGCTCTCCACAGTGCAGCACCCCCCTACATCTCCTCCCTCATTTCTATCGGCCTAACCGACTGCTGCGCTCTGCAAACGACCTTCGACTAACCTCTGCACTAATCCGTACCTCCCACTCCCGACTCCAAGACTTCTCCCGCGCTGCGCCAATCCTCTGGAATGCTCTAACCCCAAGAAATTAGGACTATCCACAATTTGCATGGTTTCAGGCGCTCCCTCAAAACACATCTGTTCAGAGCGGCCTATCACATTCACTAATCAAAATCATTCTCTGTGTAAGTGTGTGTGTAGCCCATTCACTATCTCCATCCATCCCTCACTCCCTCAAGATGGCTGGACCATCATTGTAAATGCACCATTGTATATAAACACCTGTACTTTGTAACTCCCCCACCTCATTGTAGATTGTAAGCTCTCACGAGAGGGTCGTCTTATTTTGCTTTAATTATTGTATTGTTAACGTTGTTACTTATGACTTGTATTTTGAAACTGTTAAACTGTAAAGCGCTGCGGAATATGATGGCGCTATATAAATAAAGATTATTATTATTATTATTATGACGACATCTGGGTCACCAGAGCTAGGAAACATGCTGATCATGCGCAGTGCACGAGAATGCTACTGCATTCTCGTGCTGTAGAAGCGATCAGCCTGCAAAAAATTATAGTCCCATAGAGGGATTAAATAAAAAAGTAAAAAAAAAACTAAAAATATTTTAAAAAATAAAATATAATAAAAAGCAAAGGATGCTGTATCTATAAATATTTAAAAAAAAATAAAGTACACATATTTGGTATTGTCTCGTTCACAACAACCCGACCTATAAAATTGTCTCACTAGTTAGGCCCTTTAGTGAACACCGTAAAAAAATAAAAAAACAAGGCAAAAAACAATGCTTTGTTATCATACCGCCGAACAAAAAGTGGAATACACCGCAATAAAATGGATATAATGTCCCACAAAAAAACAAGCCGCGATACAGTTCCATCAGCGAAAAATTAAAGTTATAGTTCTCAGAATAAAGCAATGCAAAAATAATCATTTTGTCTATAAAATTTTTATTGTGTAAAAGCGCCAAAACATAAAAAACTATATAAGTGAGGTATCGCTGTAATCCTGACCCGAAGAATAAAACTACCTTATCAATTTTACTACACACGTAACAACATAACCCTCCCCCCAAAAAAAAACCAAAAATAATGTGCACAAAAATAATACCAATAAAAACGTCAACTCCTCCCACAAAAAACAGGTTCTCACATGACTCAGTGGGCCAAGCGTCTTTTTGTGCGATGAGTGCTTGCACTAGGGTTTACATGTTAATCTCTGAAATATGTGATTCAGAAGGAACCTTTAGTGAAAGATTTCCTATAATGAGGCAGATGGAGACACTATGGATACCGTCTGACCTGTGATGCGGCAGTGTCCGTCAGTCTTGATTGCATAAAAGTGCCGTCGGACACAGTTTTGTGCACTTCCGAAAAGAAGGACACCGCTGAACATAGGCCAGACGGAGTCTACTGTAACACTGCTGCCTCATTATAATGAATGGATCCCTTGGGGGTTTCATCTGAATCATGTCACTCAGAGATTTAGATGGAAACTTAAAGTAAGAGGTCAGCGTAGAGCGTCAGATAAATGTGATCCATAACGTTATGTAAAATGTTCCCAATAAAAGCTTCAACTCAATCCACAAAAAAGCTGAAATATAGGGGGCTTCCACGTTACTGATAGTACAAAGGCTCTGGAAAAGCAAAATGGCTCCTCACCTACAAAAGAAATTCAGCAAATTTTGCGCTCTCTAATTCAAATGCCCCCTTCGTTTTAAGTCTTACATTGTACCTAAACCATATCATACCTAACAGCTGAACATTTAGTATCTCCCTCTCACACACCACCTCCTCACCTCGCCCCCTGTCTGTCGATGTTCCTCAAGGCTCAGTCCTAGGACCCCTACTCTTCTCCATCTACAACTACGGCCTGGGACAGCTCATAGAATCCATGGCTTGCAGTATCACCTCTACGCCGATACACGCATATCTACCTATCTGGACCTGACCTCACCTCCCTACTGACCAAAATCCCACAGTGTCTGTCTGCTATCTCAGCCTTCTTTTCTGCTCGCTTTCGCAAACTGAACATGGACAAAACAGAATTCATCATCTTTCCCCCACCTCATTCTACCCCTCCACTTGACCTATCCATCAATGTGAATAGCTGCTCGCTTTCCCTAGTCACGCATGCTCGTGCCTTGGGGTGATCCTTGACTCTGCCCTCTCTTTCAAAACATATATCCAAGCCCTCGCCACCTCCTTGCCGCCTCAAAATCAAAAATATTTCCCGGATCCGCGCATTCCTCAACCATGAAACCACAAAAGCACTAGTGCACGCCCTTATCTCCCGCCTCGACTACTGCAACCTCCTACTCTCTGGCCTCCCATCTAGCACTCTGGCACCACTCCAGTCCATCCTACACGCTGCTGGCCGACTAATCCACCTGTCTCCCCAGCTATTCCCCAGCCTCCCTCCTATGCCAGGCCCTTCACTGGCTTCCTATTGCCCAGAGGCTCCAGTTCAGAACCCTAACCATGACATACAAAGCCATCCACAACCGTTCTCCTCCATACATCTGTGACATGGTCTCCCGGTACCTACTCACACGCATCCTTCGATCCTCTCAAGATCTCCTTCTCTACTCCCCCTAATTTCTTCTTCCCACAACCGCATATAAGACTTCTCCCGGGCTTCCCCCATACTCTGGAACTCCCTGCCGCAAAACATCAGATTTTCACCAACAACGGAAACCATCAAGAACCTGAAGACCCACCTGTTCCGACAAGCCTACAGCCTGCAATGATCCTCAGTCTACTGAAACACCGCACAACCAGCTCTATCCTCTCCTAGTGTATCCTCACCCATCCCTGTAGACTGTGAGCCCTCGCGGGCAGGGTCCTCTCTCCTTCTGTACTTGTATGTCCCTTGTCTCGCACATGTTTATTGTACTTGTCTATATTTTCCCTTTTCACATGTAAAGCGCCATGGAATAAATGGCGCTATATAATTGTATTATAATAATAATACAGTCCCTGACAGAAGTTATGTCACTTATCCATGTTATGTAAATCAAAGCTTATAACCTGACGTTAAATTCATCCATTGGTTGTATAAATTATTCTTTTGAAAGCTGAAACCCTCCCAAATTTGGTTTAGGTTAAGAAAATAAATTGGCATCAATGCTGAAATATTGATCATTTAATGAACACAGAATGGTCAGGTTTTGGCAAGACAAAAGTTTTGTCACCTGGTCATATAATGCACCCAATCCTAGTTTACATCCTCACCAGTGCTCAGTAAATGATCGGTTAATTAGTGGGTGTGTATAAAAAGAAACCCAGCACCCCAGACCTTCACTTGAACTGCAACTTGAGCTCTGACAACATGCCAAAAATCCACCCTGCGACCAAATCCTTGATTATCAAGAGGCTGAAGACCAGATCCACTGCAGAGGTGGCTGGCACCTTTAATGTGTCTCAGCTTCAAGTACAAAGAATTAAAAAAAGATTTGAAGAGACTGGAGATGGGTTTGACAAGCCCAGGTCCGGCAGACCCCGCAAAACAACTGCACAGGAGGAAAGTTTGTTAGAAAATCCAAAGCAAGCCCTTCTTCCACTGCAGCAGAGCTCCAACAGGCCTGGTCACCTCAAGTCCCTGTGTCAACTAGAACAGTTTGTAGGATTTGTCTCGAAATGGCCTCCATGGTCGATTCAGTGCCCAGAAGCCAACACTAAACAAAAGGCAAATAAAAAACCATGTGGCATTTGCAAAGTCCCACAGCCTGCTAAACAGATGGATGCTGGAAAAGTGGCAGAAGGTGGATTTCTCTGATGAATATTCAGTAGAATTACACCACAGCCGCCGCAAATACTGCAGGAGACCTACTGGAGCCCATATGGATCCAAAATACACCCAGAAAACAGTTAAATTTGATGGTGGAAAGATCATGGTCTGGGGTTAAATTCAGTATGGGGTGTGCGAAACATTTGCAAGGTGGAAGGCAATATCAATAGCCTAAAATATCAAGAAGTATTAGCTACCTCTTACATTCCAAATCATAAAAGGGGTCAAATTCTGCAGCAGGATGGTGCTCCATCCCATACATCCATCTCTACAACAAAGTTCCTCCAGGCAAAAAAGATCAAGGTGCTCAAGGACTGGCCAGCCCAGTCACCAGACAAGAACATCATTGAGCATGTTTGGGGTAGGATGAAAGAGGAAGCTTGGAAGACAAAACCAAGGAATCTAGATGAACTCTGGGAGGCATGTAAGACTGCATTCTTTGCTATTCCTGATGAATTCATTAATAAATTGTATGAATCATTGTTGAACCGCATGGATGCAGTCCTTCAAGCTCATGGAAGTCACATAAAATATTAAATATGACTCTAATAGCACTACAACTTAATTCACCAATGTTATGCAACATATATTTGTATTTTAAGATAATTATTTGTTTGAATATAACATTACTTTCTGTGGGCGACAAAACTTTTGTCTTGCAAAAATCTGACCATTCTATGTTCATTAAATGATCAATATTTCAGCATTGATGCCAATTTATTTTCTTAACCTAAACCAAATTTGGGAGGGTTTCAGCTTTCAAAAGAGTAATTTATAAAACCAATGGATGAATTTAAAGTCAGGTTATAAGCTTTGATTTACATAACATGGATAAGCGACATAACTTCTGTCAGGGACTGTAATATAGCATCCAGGTTTGGCATTTCTGAAGGGATGAGAGCCTATCTACTGTAACTTACGGGTGCATGTCTCCAGAAGCGCAGGCTGGACATAGTGTACTGGTGACTGCAACGTACTGGTTACTACAGTGTACTGGTCACTACAACGGCAGTTTGCAATTTTCACTTGGTAACATTCATTTCTGCTTGTTTCTGGAAAACACCCATGGAGTCAAAATCGTCACTACACCTGTAGATAAATACCCCAAGGGGTATAGTTTCCAAAATGGGGTCACTTGTGAGGGGATTCTGCTCTTCTAGCAATTAGGGGCTCTGTATATGGAGTCCGCAAACTGTTCTAGGAAAATCTGCGCTCCAGGAGGAAACTAGCGCTCCATTCCTCCCGAGTCTCTCCATATGGCTAAGTACTAAGTAGTACTGTACAGCCACATATGGGGTATTAACCCCGTTCATTAGAAATTGTGGGACAAATTTTTGTGCCATTTTTACCCACTTGTGTGAAAATGTAAAATCTGAGGCGAAATCAATCAATTTTGGTGGTAAAAATGTAGTTATTTTTTCTTCACAACCAGTAGTATAAAATTCTGTGAAACATCCGTGGTATCAATATGATCACTGCACCCCTAGATGAATTAATTGAGAGGTGTAGTTTGTAAAATGGGGTCACTTATGGGAGCTCTGCTGTTCTGGCATCTCATGGGCGCTCCCAGTGAGTCATGGCACCTGCAAACCATAACAGTAAAATTTGGCACTCCTTGCCTTCTGAGCTTTGCACTGAGCCTGAAAAATATTTCCAGATTACATGTAGGGTATTGGGACACTCAGGGAAAAAATGGACCTCAGTTTGTTGTAAAAATAAAATCCTATTAGCCCTTAGACCAGGGTGGGGAACCTTTTTTCTGCCGAGGGCCATTTGGAATTTTATAATAGTGTTCGGGGGCCGCATAAAATTATTAATAATGATGAGCGAGTATACTCGTTGCTCGGGTTTTCCCAAGCATGCTCAGGTGTCCTCTGAGTATTTTGGCGTGCTCGGAGATTTAGTTTCTGTCGACGCATTTGCATGATTTGCAGCTGCTGGACAGCCTGAATACATGTGGGGATTCCTTAACAAACAGGCATTCCTCACATGTATTCAGGCTGTCCAGCAGCTGCAAATCAGGGAGCTGAGGCAACGAAAACTAAATCTCCGAGCATGCCAAAATACGCAGAGGACACCCGAGCATGCTCAGGAAAGCCCGAGCAATGAGTGTACTCAGGTTTTTATGGGCCCCGGGCGAAAGAGCCTCAGTGGGCCCCTTTAACACAGACCACGATTCATGATGCACAGATACGGCAGAGAAATATAGATACAGTACAATGCCAAATACTTCACTTCTTCCATTACATGAGTGATATCGATTGTAAATTCTACAATAGCTCAAAAACCGCCAAATCCTGCAGCGCACAGTACAGACTGGACAGTACAGTCCTCCATACAATATTATGAGGCACCACATAGTCTCCCCCTCATCACCCATATAATACCCCATGCAGGATGTCACCCCCAACCATAACCCCAGATAAAATAATGCTCCATACAGGAAATACTGGTCCCCATATAATGCTCCATACAGGATACTGGTGCCCATATAATGCTCCATACAAAATATGGAGCTCTCCTCTGCGCTGTGCTGCGTTCTGCACTGTTACGGCTCAGGAAAAGGCTCTGTGGAAAGACTCCCCATTATCATCGTTACCTCCCCATCATCATTATTGCCTCCCCATCATCATCATTGCCTCCTAATTATCATCATTGCCTCCCCATTATCATCATTGCCTCCCCATCATCATCAATGCCTGCCAATTCATCATCATCTCCTCCCCATCATTATCATTGCCTCCCCATCATCATCATTGCCTCCTCATCATCATCATTGTCTCCCCATCATCATCATTGCCTCCCCATTATCATCAATGCCTGCCCATCATCATCATCGCCTCCCCATCATCATTGCCTCCCCATTATCATCAATGCCTGCCCATCATCATCATCGCCTCCCCATTATCACCAATGCCTGCCCATCATCATCGGATCCCCATAATCATTGCCTCCCCATTATCATCAATGCCTGCCCATCATCATCATCGCCTCCCCATCATCATTGCCTCCCCATTATCACCAATGACTGCCCATCATCATCATCGCCTCCCCATCATCATTGCCTCCCCATTATCATCAATGCCTGCCCATCATCATCATCGCCTCCCCATCATCATTGGCTCCCCATTATCATCAATGCCTCCCCATCATCATCATCACTGCCCTCCCCCACCACCATCACACATACAGCACCACAGCACACAAGCACTCTCTCACATACATACATACATACACACACACACAAAGCACGCACCTACATACACACACACACACTGATGCACACAAGACACATCACATCTCACCTGTCCGGCGTCCGCGCGCTCTCTGCCACAGCTGGCCGCTGAATGATGAGGTCATTCAGCGGCTGCTGTGAGAGGAAGCGCCGGCGCCCCCTGGAGCCCGGAGCTGCGGCAGCACGGGGAGAGGTGAGTATTGTGCCAGCTGCTGCTGGGGCCCTGAGCAAGCGGGGGGGGGGGGCCCAGTGGCGGCGCTGACACCACTCTCCTCCGCTAACGGGCGCCGGGGTGCAATTTCTCCTGCTACCCTTATGAAAAATGCAAAATTTAGGACTAAAATAACATTTTTGTGGGGAAAATGAGATTTTATTATTTTCATGGCTCAATGTTATAAACTTCTGTGAAGCACCTGGGGTTCAAGGTGCTCACCACAAATCTAAGTACATTCCTTGAAGGGTCTAGTTTCCAAAATGGGGTCACTTGTGGGAGCTTCCACTGTTTAGGCACATCAGGGGCTCTCCAAATGGGACATGATGTCCGCTAATGATTCCAGGAAATGTTACATTCAAAAAGTGAAATGATGCTCCTTCCCTTCTGAGCCCTGCTGTGCACCCAAACAGTAGTTTTCTCCCTCATATTGGGCATCTGTTGTGAATGGGCTTGAGATGAGTTCTGAGCAGAGGCTCCCTCTGGTGGTTACAAGCGGTGCTGGTCTGTCCAGTGGAGATTGTGAGGATTGGGAGTCAGGTGTTACTGACTGGTCTTATATAAGGGAGTCACCTTCCCATCAGGGTTGCCGGTGATCAATTGTTCTGGTCTCAATCCTTGAATTCTGTTTCCCTTGTAGCCTGCTGTGTCGTGTCTGCATCTCCTGCTATCAGATAAGACATTTTCTTCTTTTTGTTTTTGTGCTTGATTTTTGCATTTTGTCCTGCACTTCTGTGGGGGCCTTCAGGGTCCCCTCTGGGGGCTTTTGCCCTCTCAGTTTAGTTCAGCCACTGATGTTTGTACTTTTGCTTTTTACAGTTTTTTCAGTGGCTGCTGTTTTGATTTTGTTACACCAGAGAACTAATTTAGGTGGTAGAGGTCGTGTGATCTCAGGTGTTTTTGAAATTTAGTAGAGTTGGTGCTTTTCAGGGTTTTCTGGGATTGCAGTAAGTACCCTTCCTATCCTTTTCTATTTAGTAAGTTTGGGCCCCAACATTTGCTCATACTATTTTCTGTCTGTGTCAGTGTTTCTTCTTGTCTGGCCGCCGTTACATGTTTGGGGCTTTCTATTATCTTTGGGGTTCTGCTCCGGGGCAGATAGCTTTCCTATTTCTATCTTTAGGTGTAGTTAGTTTCTCAGGCTGTGACGAGGCGTCTAGGACCAACGTAGGAACGCTCCACGGCTGCCTCTAGTTGTGGTGGTTAGTCAGGGTACTGCAATCTCATAGATTCCAACTGCTCTGGTGTATTGCCTTTTTGCCTGCACTCCTCAGTTACCGAAACATAACAGGCATCGGCATACTCAGGAGAAATTGCATGGTGCAATTTCTCCTGTTACCCTTATGAAAATGCAATATTTGTGTGAAAAACATATTTGTAGGGAAAATTAGATGTTTTTTATTTTCAATGCTGTAGACTTCTGTGAAGCACCTGAGGGTTCCATGTGCTCACAACACATCTAGATCAGTTCCCTGTAGGGTCTAGTTTCCAAAATGGTGTCACTTGTGGGGGTTTTTCACTGTTTAGACACATCAAGGGCTCTCCAAACGCAACATGGCATCCGCCAATTGTTCCAGCAAATTTTGCATTCAAAAAGTCAAATGGCGCTCCTTTCCTTCCGAGCTCTGCTTTGCGCTTAAACAGTGGTTTTCTCCCTCATATAGGGTAACGGCATGCTCAGGAGAAATTACACAAATTTTGGGGTCCATTTTTTCCTGTTACCCTTGTCAAAATAATAAAAAAAAATTGGATCTGAAGTAAATTTTTTGTGAAAAAGTTAAATGTTAATTTTTTTTTAAATTCCTGTGACACACCTAAATGGTTAATAAACTTCTTGAATGTGGTTTTGAGCACCTTGAGGGATGCAGTTTTTAGAATGGTGTCACTTTTGGGTATCTTCTATAATATAGAACACTCAAAGTGACTTCAAATGTGATGTGGTACCTAAAAAAAATGGTTTTGTAAATTTTGCTGGAAAAATGAAAAATCAACTTTTAACCCTTATAACTTCTTAAAAAATGTTGGTTAAAAAATTGTGCTGATGTAAAGTAGACGTGAGAAATGTTATTTATTAACTAGATTTCTTAATCAATTTCTTATGCATACAGCATTACCCTATACATTAGTCATCCACCACGAATTAAAGACTTGGCAAGGCTCAAAGGACGGAGTGGCATTTTGCTTTTGTAACTCAAATTTTGCTTAAAATAGTTTTGTGCACATTGTCACATTTGCAGAACCATTGATGTACCAAAACTTTTCTTCCCCAAGAAGTGACCCCATTTTGGAAACTATACTCCTCAAGGTATTCAATAAGCGGTGTAGTGAGCACTTTTACCCTTTTTGCCTGGTCATAACAGCTATCAGACTGTAAGTAGGATCAACGCTTCTATGCTGTCTATACGGGCATGTGCAGCTCATAGGCAGGGCCGCCATCAGGACATTACGGCCCTTACTACTGTATGGGGCCCGGTGATTAGAAGCAAAAAGGGGGCCCGAGCAGCTGGCAGCCCGGTCTGCGGGCAGCGCTCATCCCCCCTATCTTTGCTTCTCATCGCCGGGCCCCTGGATATTTTGAGCAAGCGGTGCCTTCAGGACGGAAATGGGCACTCTGTCTCCTGTACCTTTAAACTTTGCCCAGCCCCAGGTGCATCATGGTCCTGACTTCACACGACATGCTGCTCTGCTTCCTCATTCTGGAGCAGAGCAGCGTACGGTGTGCCACGTGGAGGCGGACGACGGACGAGCAGGTGGAGTGCGTCAGAGTCGGCCGCACCGGACGAGAAGAGGCGGCGAGCAGTGTGAAAATAAGCTTCAGGTGGCGAGGCTCACCGGGACTGCGTCGTCTGGACTGGTAGCGTGCGTGCTGCGTGTGGCTGATGAGGTGGGAAGGCGAGAGGTGATGGGGGCACGGCCACGTCCAACAATGCCCAGCGGGAGGCTAGTGGGGACTGGGGGCCTGCGCTGCATCTAACTGGGCCCACTAGCTTTCCCCCTGGGCACTGTTGGACGAGGGCCCACAGTCCACACTAGCTTCCCCCTGGGCACTGTTGGACAAGGGGCCCCAGTCTCCACTAGCCTCCCCCTGTGCACAGTTGGACGAGAGCCCCCAGTCCCCACTAGCCTCCCCCTGGGCACAGTTGGATGAAGGCCCCCAGTCCCCACTAGCCTCCCCCTGGGCACAGTTGGACGAGGCCCCCAGTTCACACTAGCTTCCCCTAGACCCTGTTGGACACGGCCCCCAGTTCACACTAGCATCCTCCTGGGCCCTGTTGGGCACGGGCCCCCAGTCCCCACTAGCCTCCCCCTGGGAGTATTGCACCAACAGTTGTCTCCTTCTTACCCAGCATCTTACTTATGGTTTTGTAGCCCATTCCAGCTTTGGGTAGGTCTATGATCTTGTCCATGACATCCTTATAAAGCTCTTAGGTCTTGCCCATGTTGTAGAGGTTAGAGTCTGACTGATTGAGTCTGTGGACTGGAGTCTTTTATAAAGGTGACTATGTAAGACAGCTGTCTTTAATGCAGGTAATAGTTGATTAGGAGCGTCTAATTGGTCTGTACGAGCTAGAACTCTTAATGGTTAACAGGGGATCAAAACTTATTTCTCACTGCAAAATGCAAATAAATTTATATAATTATATAATAATACAATGTGATTTTCTGGATTTTATTTTTGATATTCTATCTCTCAATGTTAAAATGAACCTATCCTTAAAATTATAGACTGTTCATGTCTTTGTCAGTGGGCAAACTTACAAAATCAGCAAGGGATCAAATAATGATTTCCTTCACTGTATAATCACTCACAGCTCTGTAGTGAGATTAGGAGAGAGGGGCCATTACATATCATACTGTTAGCACCCCTTTTAATTTAAAATAAGCAGACTCTCATGCAAATCTGTGACCTGCCTACAGATTCTAACAGCTCATTTACATATAAGAAAAACATGGATTTTTGCTGTGTACCCAAACAGTGTGGTCCATCTTTTTCAGGCAAACTCAGCCTGGAATCAGCCTGAAAAAGCGCCACAAAATTAATACAGCTCTGGCAAAAATTAAGAGACTACTGAACAGTTTTATAAAAATCAGCTTCTCTACATGTCTGACACCCATTCCATTCCAGTGTTAGTTGAATTATAACCAGAGTGCATCTCATTCTACTTAATGTGCTTCTGATTAGGTGATCACCTGAACCAAATCTTATTTAACAAAGGAAAGTATAAAAAGCACTGCTGGAAGGCAAAACAAGTGCTAGTAATATCCCAAAAGAAATAGGAATGAAAAAATAACTTTTAACCATGCCAAAGGAGTTGAAAAGAAAAGTCTTGCGTGAGGAAAAGAAGGGCTCAATTCTGGCTTTACTAGCAGAGGAATGCAGTGAGCATCATGTTGCATCCATCCTTAAAATTTCTAAGACGGCAGGTCATGGCAATAAGGTCAAGCAGCAGACATTGGGGACAACAAAGCTGCAGACCGGCAGAGGGCGAAAACAACTCTCCACTGACCGGGATGACTGTCATCTTCTTCGAATGTCACTCAGCAACCGCAGGATGACATCAAGTGACCTACAAAAGGAATGGCAAATGGCAGCTGGGGTGAAGTGCACGGCAAGAACAGTTCGTAACAGGCTCCTAGAGGCAGGGCTCAAGTCATGTAAAGCTAGAAAAAAGCCTTTCATTAATGAGAAGCAAAGGAGAGTCAGGCTGAAGTTTGCCAAGGACTATAAGGACTAGACCATAGAGGACTGGAGTAAGGTAATCTTCTCTGATGAGTCTAATTTTCAGCTTTGCACAACACCTAGTTGTCTAATGGTTAGATGGAGACCTGGAGAGGCGTACAAGCCACAGAGTCTTGCACCCACTGTGAAATTTGGTGGAGGATCAGTGATGATCTGTAGATGCTTCAGCAAGGCTGGAATTGGGCAGGTTAATCTTTGCGAAGGACGTATGAATCAAGTCGCATACAAGGTTATCCTGGAAAAACACGGGTATTACTTACCTGGTAATATGTTTTTTCATGACCCATGACGGCACCACGAGAGAGGGGATCCGCCCTTCAAGGACAGGAAACCTTCAAGATAAAAAGGGCGGCTCCTCTCTCTGCATCACTTGTTTAACAGAGCATGAGAGGAACTCCGCAGATTAGTGTACAGTCATGGCCAAAAGTTTTGAGAATGACACAAATATTAATTTTTACAAAGTCTACTGCTTCACTTTTTCTAATGGCAATTTGCATATACTCCAGAATGTTATAAAGAGTGATCAGCTTAACAGCAATTACTTGCAAAGTCAATATTTGGCTAGAAAATGAACTTTATCCCCCAAAACACATTTCAACATCATTGCAGCCCTGCCTTAAAAGGACCAGCTAACCTCTTTTCAGTGATTGCTCCATTAACACAGGTGTGGGTGTTGATGAGGACATGGCTGGAGATCAATCTGTCATGATTAAGTAAGAATGACACCACTGGACACTTTAAAAGGAGGCTGGTGCTTGGCATCATTGTTTCTCTTCTGCTAACCATGGTTATCTCTAAAGAAACACGTGCAGTCATCATTGCAATGCAGAAAAATGGCCTAACAGGGAAGAGTATCACAGCTAGAAAGATTGCACCTCAGTCAACAATCTATCGCATCATCAAGAACTTCAAGGAGAGAGGTTCCATTGTTGCCAAAAAGGCTCCAGGGCACCCAAGAAAGACCAGCAAGCGCCAGGACTGTCTCTTAAAAGTGTTTCAGCTGCGGGATCGGGCTACCAGCAGTGCAGAGCTTGCTCAGGAATGGCAGCAGGCAGGTGTGAGTGCACTGCACGCACTGTGAGGCGGAGACTCTTGGAGCAAGGCCTGGTCTCAAGGAGGGCAGCAAAGAAGCCACTTCTCTCCAGAAAAAACATCATGGACAGACTGATATTCTGCAAAAGGTACAGGCAGTGGACTGCTGAGGACTGGGGTAAAGTTATTTTCTCTGATGAATCCCCTTTTCGATTGTTTGGGACATCAGGAAAACGCCTCATTTGGAGAAGACAAGGTGAGCGCTACCACCAGTCTTGTCTCATGCCAACTGTTAAGCATCCTGAAACCATTCATGTGGGGGTTGCTTCTCAGCCAAGGGAATCGACTCTCTCACAGTCTTGCTTAAAAACACAGCCATGAATAAAGAATAGTACCAGAATGTCCTCCAAGAGCAACTTCTCCCAACCCTCCAAGAGCAGTTTGGCGATCAACAATGCCTTTTTCAGCATGATGGAGCACCTTGCCATAAAGCAAAGGTGATAACTAAATGGCTCAGGGAACAAAACATAGAGATTTTGGGTCCATGGCCTGGAAACTCCCCTGATCTTAATCCCATTGAGAACTTGTGGTCAATCATCAAGAGACGGGTGGACAAACAAAAACCTAAAAATTCTGACAAAATGAAAGCATTGATTGTGCAAGAATGGACTGCTATCAGTCAGGATTTGGTCCAGAAGTTGATTGAGAGCATGCCAGGGAGAATTGCAGAGGTCCTGAAGAAGAAGGGTCAACACTGCAAATATTGACTTGCTGCATTAACTCATTCTAACTGTCAATATAAGCTTTTGTTACTCATATGTTTGCAATTATTATATTTCTGTCTGTGATAAAAATATCTGTCAAACACACATAAAAACCAGAGGGCAGCAGATCATGTGAAAATATAATATTTGTGTCATTCTCAAAACTTTTGGCCATGACTGTACATTCAAATAATACATCCATCTATTCTTTACATTTCTAGCTACCAACACCGAAGGGGAGTGCCTGACTATAAAGATGCACCGAATCAATAACGTGATCAATAGGAAGGGAATATAAGGGTGCCGTCATGGGTCATGAAAAAAACATATTACCAGGTAAGTAATACCCGTGTTTTTCCATCACTCATGATGAATTACAGAGATTTGTAGTGTCTTAGGGAGGGATCTCCGCCTGTAACACCCTTCTTCTGAATGTGAGGTCAGAGGAAGCAGACAGGTCTAACCTATAATGTCTGAAGAAGGTAGACGGAGAGGCTGCCTTACAGATCTGGTCGATGGAAGCATCTGCTCTCTCCCACCCAGGATGTGTCCATGGCTCTCGTTGAATTGGCCTTCAAACCTTCTGGAGCAGCCCTGCCTGCACTACTATACGATAGCTTAATGGCCTCTCTCACCCATCTAGCTATAGTTTGTTTAGAGACCTTAAGGCCCCTTCTCGACCCCTGAAATGAGACAAATAAGGCCCTTTGCTTCCTCCAGGATTTTGTTACCTCTAAGTATTGTAGGAGACATCTCCTAACATCTAGGCAATGAAGCCTCTCCTTCTGGTTACTAGGGTTAGGACAGAAAGATGGTAAGATTATCTCCTGAGCCTATGGAACCTTGACACCATCTTAGGAAGATAAGTTGGGTCTAACCTTAACACAATTCTATCGTCCATGACCTGAGTGTATGGAGGGTCTGCCGATAATGCTTGCAAGTCACTTATTCAACGGCCGAAGTGAGCGCCACTAATAAGGCTGTCTTTAATGTGATTATCCTTTCTGACACCGTGTTCAATGGCTCAAAGGGACTCTCTGTTAAGGCTGATAAAACTAGATTTAGATCCCACGGAGGAGGTGTAGGAGATGGAACAGAGTTTGCTCTACTACAGGCTCTGATAAACCTGGCCACCCATCTATCATTTGCCAGGTCACAGTTGTATAAGTTGTATTCTGCAGAAAACTCTAGTATGGTCACTACCGGGACCTCCCCCTCCCGTACTGGCCCAGAGAAGGATAAAAAATTTCTTCCAGACTCTACCATAAATTCTAGTGGTTATGGGCTTTCTGCTACTAAGCAGTGTAAAAACTCTCACTAGAAGCGACCCTTCAAATTCCAGGAGTTAAATGCCGTCCGAACATCTGAGGATGGAGGAAAGGGTCCTTGGGACAGGAGATCCCAGACTTCTGGAAAGACCTCTGGATCTGTTACCAATATTGTCTCCAGCCAGTAGAACCAAGGGGCTATCAGAATTATCGTGTCTCTGTCCTAACTGAATTTTTTCAACCCTGATGGTATGATGAGATATACTGGGGCAAAGTCATAGAGGATCCCGTGCCCACTCTATCCTGAACGCCTCTACTACCCAAAGACTGTCTTGCTGGGTTTAGGGAACGGAATTTATTGACTCTCAAGTTGTCTTTTGAGGCAAAAGGTCTATCCAAGGATGACCCTACATGGTTACAATCTGTCCAAACACTGCCTCTTTTAAAGACTATTCCCTGTTTTCTTTTTTTTTACTGGTTGCGACTTAGGAAGTCTGCTCTTACATTCTCTGTTCCTTGGATATGCAGGGCCGGCAATGAGAGGAAATGTCTTTCCGCAAAATGAAAATCTCTCCCGCTACCGTCCATGCAGGCTATTGCCCTTAAATGCCTCCAGACCATCTATCAGCGTCACACTAGGTGCCCCCCTTTTTATGATGCAATATGATGCCCAAAGGCACTATGAAGCACTATGATGCAATATGATGCACAGAGGCACTATGAAGCACTATGATGCAACATGATGTAATATGAAGCATTTTGATGCAATATAATGCACAGAAGCACTATGATGATATATGATGCACAGAAGCACTACGATGACATATGATGCAGATGCAATGTGATGCAGAGCAGCACTATGATGCAATATGATGCACAGCAGCAGTATGATGCAATATGATGCACAGCAGCACTACGATGCAATATGATGCAGAAGTACTATGATGCAATATGATGCACGGCAGCACTATGATGCAATATGATGCAGAAGTACTATCATGCAATATGATGCACATCGGCACTATGATGCAATATGATGCAGAAGTACTATAATGCAATCTGATGCACAGAAGCACTCTGAAGTGATATGATGCAGAGACACTATGATGCAATATGATGCAGAGGCATTATGATGTCATATGATGCACAGAGGCACTATGATGCAATATGGTGCAGAAATACTGTGATGCAATCTGATGCACAGAAGTATTATGATGCATGATGCACAGAGGCACTATGAGGCACGGACACACTATGGCCATGCTTGGAGGTGCCAAACAAGAGACCAGGCCCACAGTTACATCCAAGAGAGCAATCTATCAGAGTTCTGGATAAACCTCCATTCTGAATAGTACATCTCAATTGCCAGACTGACCCCACCCGAAGGTGCTAATTCATGAGCAGCTGGAGGGCAGTCTTCATGGAGACAATGTGCTGGATTAACCCCATGTATCCTCCTATGGATGAGTAGTTTAGTTGCAAAGAAAAGTGAACACCTGTTTACTGAACCAAAAAACAAAATGGGAAACATGCTTACCAAAGTCACTCTGAAGCCCAAACATAAGGCTCTGTGCAGACAACACCTGCAATTTTTCTAACCGAAGTCAAATCCAGAGATGTAGCCTGGACCTACGGTGTTCCTAGAGGTCCCAGACAAGCTGCGTATATGTGAAAGCACACCTCAGTACCTGAGACTGCACGTGTGCCCCAAGGACTACTACAGGCGTGCTACTGCTGGATCCTAGAGAAACACACTCTGAGCTACCCACTGTATACCGATGGAGTTGGTTCAGTCTGAGGAGCCTCGGGAGCAGAAGGGATGGTGGGTAGAACTCCAGCGCCACAACACCTCTCGGAGGCTTCCTTACCTGGACCAGGAATCGGGAGAGGAAATCTCTCTGGTACTCATTGCCCAAGGAGCACGGTCAGACGCAGTCCTATTTCACCCTGGCACTGATGTGCCTCACGGGCTGCATGGCCACCATCTGCAACAGGGAGGCCACGGCTGTACGTGGCTTCCGAGGCTTGTCGTTTGTCCGAGCACCGGTGTGCCTCGCGGGCTGCATGGCCACTGCTCTCAACAGGGAGGGCACGGGAAAACGTGGCCTCCGAGGATCTTTCTCACCCAGCATCGCCTCACGGGTCGTGGC
>JARQOD010000004.1:279975110-279992610 GCA_033576555.1 Oophaga sylvatica
TTTTTTTTTTAATTTTTTTTTTTTTTTTTTTTTTTTTTTTTTTTTTTTTTTTTTTTTTTTTTTTTTTTTTTTTTTTTTTTTTTTTTTTTTTAATTTTTTTTTTTTTTTTTTTTTTTTTTTTTTTTTTTTTTTTTTTTTTAAAAAAATTTTTTTTTTTTTTTTTTTTTTAAAATTTTTTTTTTTTTTTTTTTTTTTTTTTTTTTTTTTTTTTTTTTTTTTTTTTTTTTTTTTTTTTTTTTTTTTTTTTTTTTTTTTTTTTTTTTTTTTTTTTTTTTTTTTTTTTTTTTTTTTTTTTTTTTAAAAAAATTTTTTTTTTTTTTTTTTTTTTTTTTTTTTTTTTTTTTTTTTTTTTTTTTTTTTTTTTTTTTTTTTTTTTTTTTTTATTTTTTTGGGGCCCAAATAATTTTTTTAAAACCATTGAAAAAAAAATAAAAAAAATTTTAAAATAAAAAAAAAATTTTTTAAAAAAATAATTTTTAAAATTTTTTTTTTTAAAAAAATTTCCTGAAAAAAATTTTAAAAAAAAAAAAAATTTTTTTAAAAACCCCCCATAACCCCCTTGAACTTCAAAAGGGTTTTGGTTTTCGAGGACAAAAAGGTTTTCCGAGTTTTCCCCTGTAATTTTTCCCCCAAAAAAGGGGAAAATTTTTAAATGGATTTAAAAGGGTTTTAATTGAATTTTTTTAAAACCCCCCCCAACCAAAGGGAAAAATAAAATAAAATTTTTTTTTAAAAACCCCCCCCCCCCAAAAAAATTATTCATTCAGGAGTTTTTAGCGGCTTTGAGGTTACGGGCATGCGGGGCTCAAAGCTATTAACCCTTTGTGAATTTTTTGGGGGGGGGGATGGGCGGAATGGGAAGAAAAAAATGTTGTTTTATTTTTTTTTTTTTTTTTAGGGATCAATGGCTTCGCACGGGGGTAATGAAAAAAAAATATGGTCAAAAAATTGTTTTTTTTCTTTAAAAAAATTTTTTATTCTTAAAGTGTGTGTTTTTTTTTATTTCCCTTTCAATGGTTTTAAAAATTTTATAGTTGCCCAAATTTGACAGCTCTAAATTTTTTAAACCCTTTAAAAGGCACCTTTCAATAGCGGTGACCCTAAAAGGGGGGTTATTAACCCATTCGCCCCCGCTACAGGGCCCAAAGGGAATTTACGGGAAAAATGCCAGAAAAAGGGGGGAAACTAATTTTAGATTTGCCCCCCTTTTTTGGGGTTTTCGGGGGCAGTTTAGTCCCGGGGGGGGACAAAAAAAATTTTACCCTCCCCAGGCTATTTTTATTTCCCCCCCCGCTTTGCTTTGCTTCTGGTGGAGAAAAAAAAGGCCCCCCCCCCCCCCCCCCCCCCGGGGGCCCCCGCATTTTTTTCCCGAAAATTTCCCTTTAATTAACCCCTACATGTCTGAAAAAATTTTCACAAAAACACTCATGAATTGATGTTTTTTAAAAAATATTTAAAATTTTCATTGGAAAAATTTCATGGTTTTTAAAGTGTGGAAAAAAAAAAATCATTTCATGTTGGCTTCTGTGATTTCACAAAAAACCCGGAATTGGTTTTTGGCCCATTACAATGTGAAGTCTAGGAACTATAAAATATGTTATGACTTTTAAAAAAGACATGTATATATTAAATTTTTTATGTGTTTAGGGATATATTATTCTTTCTAGGGTTTTTATTAAAAATGTCAGTGTGATTTTACAGTTTTGCCCGGGGGTGAATTGCCCCGGTTTTCTAAGGACACCCAAGCGATTTTTCGTAAGGGCACCGTGTGGCGTTTGTAAACCCATTTTTCATCGTCCCCTAGACTTGCATTGGCGTTGGGGACCGGGCAAATCAGTGCAATCCCCCATGCTGCGATTGTACCCCGGACGTTTTAAAAGGACCACCCAAAAAAATTGGGTACTGGGGTCTCCATAGATTAACATAGGTCCCCCCCGCAATGCAATATTTTTCGCTTTCCCTCGCCCCCTTTTTTCGCCCCTGTGATCCCCGGGCCTAACCAAAATTTTTTTGGGGATACACAACCCAAACCAAAAATTCAAAAGAAATTTTACTTTTTTTAGTTGCTGCAGAGCACAGAGGCACAAAAACAAATGGCCAGTCACTAAGGCCAAAGCAAGCTTGGGCACTAAGGGGTTAAAATGAATATTATTTTCTCTAAATACTATCACATAAAAACTTACACAAATTTATAATAAGGAAGGGATACTCCTGTGCAATATGTATGCCAACAGTCTTTAAAAAAATATAACAGCAGATGGCAGCTTCAGGCTGTTTGCTCTAGCAGACTGATAACTCTTTACAGCTCGTATTAAAGTGCTCAGCAACATCAGTCATTGTGGCTGATCAGTGAAACAAATATTACCACTACATTACTGTGCACTGATCACATAATGCTCAGACTTCTGGATGCACTACAAAAGAATAATATCATAGTAATACCATACTTAAGACCACAAGATAAATCCATGCGATTACAAATCAATGTGAATTACTCATAGAATAGCTTGTATTTTTATTACTAAACAGTTTAGATGCCTTCTTAAATTGGCAGCCTAGTGTACAATTATAACTTCTCAGTGTCTTGATTCAAAGCCATTGTTTGGTCAAGTATAAAAATCAAGTAACACACAGGATCCGATTAATCAAAAATTTTGATGACAGAAAACAGGCGTAAAAAGATTTGAAAAGTTACAAAAATTTTGCGCAACTTGAAGTTGTGCAAAAAATTAGCAACTTTAAGCATTTCACACCAGTTTCAGACAGCTCTGCCAAAATGGTGACACTACAGCTCCTTAAATGTACGATGAGCTGTGGTGTTCTTCAGTTCTTTACTTGTAAGATGCCCAAGCAAGGTAGTCGTGGGTGAGCTTCTGTTTCCACTCGCTTTGGCATCCTACAAACAACTTGTGTCCCAGTCCTGGTGTACTGATATGTGGGGTGCATCACACTTACTTTAGGGCCGCAGGCCTCTTCTGACTCCAGGAATCCCTCTTCTGGAACTAGGGCAGCAATCAATCCAGGAGACATGAGGTTCATAAAAAGAACCAAACTTTTACTTGGTGATTGGCAGCATTTACAGGCAGGTGTACAGGATAAGGCTCAACGGGTTATCATCTTTCCCACAGGTACCGGACACAACTTCAGCCCTGGTTCTCGGTATAAGTAGAACACTCCTTTTATCCATTATCTCTAGCTCTTGGGAATCTTCTCCTTTTCCTAGCAGTATATCTGCTTCATCTAACTCCACCTCCCAGGGTTTGAGTCCAATTTCTCTTGCAGCTTTGTAGGCAGAATGTGCCCCCAGGCCCCGACGGCTATCTCGAGGTTCCCAAGTCATCATAAAGGGGACTCATGCGGAGGGGTTCTCTGGCAATCCTCTGCCCTGAGGATCTGGGATCACGCTGTCCCTAGCAGCCACTGTCCTGAACATGTTGCTTGTCACTGCTCACCACTCACCGACTTGTCACTTCCTGAACTTGGCAATAACCCTCAGTTCCTCATCCTCAATCTGGGCTGACTGTTAACCCTCAACTAACTGTCTGCTATTACTGGGCAAGCTTCACCTACATTCAAGCAGTATTGTTTCTCCTTGCGGAGATTGACATACTAAGCGTGCCGAGATGAGGAGACTTTAAAGCCGCAATGCTTCTCTGGGAAATATGCAAATTGTCTCTTCAGAGCGGAAGAGGACTAGAACTCTAGTGCCACCTATTGGAAGTAGCAATCCTAAAAGTTAACGTCGACCCTTTAACGACATTTCATCTCACACTTTGCACTGACGAGGGGCAGTGCCCCAAACACAGTGTCTGCAAATTGAGATCCTGGTTTGGCTTTATCCTAAGTCATGTGACAAGGCTCGTTAAAGGGTCGACATTGACTTTTAGGATTGCTACTTCCAATAGGTGGCACTAGAGTTCTAGTCCTCTTCCTCTCTGAAGAGACAATTTGCATATTTCCCAGAGGAGCATTGCGGCTTTAAGTCTCCTCATCTCGGCATGCTTAGAATGTCAATCTCCGCAAGGAGAAACAATACTGCTTGGATATTGGTCAGACGCCTCTCACACAGCCAAACGAGATCATCTCACACTTTGCACTGATGAGGGGCAGTACCCCGAAACACAGTGTCTGCAAATTGAGATCCTGGTTTGGCTTTTATCCTAAGTCATGTGACAAGGCTCGTTAAAGGGTCGACATTGACTTTTAGGATTGCTACTTCCAATAGGTGGCACTAGAGTTCTAGTCCTCTTCCTCTCTGAAGAGACAATTTGCATATTTCCCAGAGGAGCGTTGCGGCTTTAAGTCTCCTCATCTCGGCATGCTTAACATGTCAATCTCCGCAAGGAGAAACAATACTGTTTGGATATCGGTCAGACGCCTCTCACACAGCCAAACCAGATCATATCACACTTTGCACTGACGAGGGGCAGTACCCCGAAACACAGTGTCTGCAAATTGAGATCCTGATTTGGCTTTTATCTTAAGTCATGTGACAAGGTTCGTTAAAGGGTCGACATTGACTTTTAGCATTGCTACTTCCAATAGGTGGCACTAGAGTTCTAGTCCTCTTCCTCTCTGAAGAGACAATTCACCTACATTCCAGACAGTGACATCTTGTGACTGTTAGTTATTACTGCAGCCCACAGGGGAATTACAATTGTTATAACATGGAAACATACAGTACAGACCAAAAGTTTGGACACACCTTCTCATTTAAAGATTTTTCTGTATTTTCATGACTATGAAAATTGTACATTCACACTGACGGCATCAAAACTATGAATTAACACATGTGGAATAATATACTTAACAAAAAAGTGTGAAACAACTGAAAATATGTCATATTCTAGGTTCTTCAAAGTAGCCACCTTTTGCTTTGATCACTGCTTTGCACACTCTTGGCATTCTCTTGATGAGCTTCAAGAGGTAGTCACCGGAAATGATCTTCCAACAATCTTGAAGGAGTTCCCAGAGATGCTAAGCACTTGTTGGCCCTTTTGCCTTCACTCTGCGGTCCAGCTCACCCCAAACCATCTCGATTGGGTTCAGGTCTGGTGACTGTGGAGGCCAGGTCATCTGGCGTAGCACCCCATCACTCTACTTCTTGGTCAAATAGCCCTTGCACAGCCTGGAGGTGTGTTTGGGGTTATTGTCCTGTTGAAATATAAATGATGGTCCAACTAAACGCAAACCAGTTGGAATAGCATGCCGCTGCAAGATGCTGTGGTAGCCATGCTGGTTCAGTATGCCTTCAATTTTGAATAAATCCCCAACAGTGTCAACAGCAAAGCACCTCCACACCATCACACCTCCTCCTCCATGCTTCACGGTGGGAACCAGGCATGTAGAGTCCATCCATTCACCTTTTCTGCGTCGCACAAAGACACAGTGGTTGGAACCAAAGATCTCAAATTTGGACTCATCAGACCAAAGCACAGATTTCCACTGGTCTAATGTCCATTCCTTGTGTTCTTTAGCCCAAATAAGTCTCTTCTGCTTGTTGCCTGCCCTTAGCAGTGGTTTCCTAGCAGCTATTTTACCATGAAGGCCTGCTGCACAAAGTCTCCTCTTAACAGTTGTTGTAGAGATGTGTCTGCTGCTAGAACTCTGTGTGGCATTGACCTGATCTCTAATCTGAGCTGCTGTTAACCTGTGATTTCTGAGGCTGGTGACTCGGATAAACTTATCCTCAGAAGCAGAGGTGACTCTTGGTCTTCCTTTCCTGGGGCAGTCCACATGTGAGCCAGTTTCTTTGTAGCGCTTGATGGTTTTTGCAACTGCACTTGGGGACACTTTCAAAGTTTTCCCAATTTTTCGGACTGACTGACCTTCATTTCTTAAAGTAATGATGGCCACTCGTTTTTCTTTACTTAGCTGCTTTTTTCTTGCCATAATACAAATTCTAACAGTCTATTCAGTAGGACTATCAGCTGTGTATCCACCAGACTTCTGCACAACACAACTGATGGTCCAACCCCATTTATAAGGCCAGAAATCCCACTTATTAAACCTGACAGGTCACACCAGTGAAGTAAAAAACATTTCCGGTGACTACCTCTTGAAGCTCATCAAGAGAATGGCAAGAGTGTGCAAAGCAGTCATCAAAGCAAAAGGTGGCTACTTTGAAGAACCTAGAATATAAGACATAATTTCAGTTGTTACACACTTTTTTGTTAAGTATATAATTCCACGTGTTAATTCATAGTTTTGATGCCTTCAGTGAGAATTTACAATTTTCATAGTCATGAAACTACAGAAAAATCTTTAAATGAGAAGGTGTGTCCAAACTTTTGGTCTGCACTGTATCAGGAACAAAACATTCACACTCTACACCACAGTAGCATTGATGTTTTCAGGATGAACACGGCAGCTGGTCCATCTACCTACATAAGTGCCACTTGTTGAACAAACCTGATTCATTAAGAGTTGTGCCCCTTTTAATGATTCAGGACAGTCTGACTCCACCATGGCCCCTCAACAAGACCGGCGTGAACGTCACCAGTCTTGATGAATAGGGGCCTTACTCTAAAAGCTCATTCAGACATTCTTGAATTTTGGTTCAAAACTGGACAGCAATGCACAGATTGTCAGTGCATCTTCCAACTGAAGTTTGACAGCCTTGTGAAAATATATGAAGCTGTCATGCTCGGGTTGGAAGAGTCGCAGCCAGTTCATGCATTAGCTGTTTGTGATCAGACCAATTGGCACAGAAATCTGAATGAGCCCTAAAATGTCTGCAGCCCTTTTTACCACTCCGGTACTATAATGACATCCATTTTGCAGAAAATCAAATATTTGCAAATAGGTAGCACATATTCAGAAAAAAAAAAATATAAGCATAACATGAAGGCATAATTATGGCTCTGACTAGCGAAGCATATTTTTGATTTAAATGGATTGTTTACATTTCTTTCTATCCAGGCTGCAGCTGGTTATAAAACAACAAACCACAATGTACTCACCTTCTGCAGGTCCATCGGCAAGCCTCCGCTACTGCCCCTGAAACATGGCATTGGCTGCTGGGCTGACAACTTGTCAACTGTACAGCCGACCATCAGTGGGCTTAACGAATCTGAAGGGGGTGTTCTGAATACACAGGCACAGCCACTCAGTGATTGGCTGTTGCGATGTCACGTGATGGTGCTCCAGCCAACTGAAAGGCAACAATCTCTAAGTTATGTCTGTAAAAGTAGAGTAGATATGGTGACAAAAGAAATAAAAAAGACTACAACTGTCTCCATGAACATCTAAATATAAAGAAACAGCAGGACTCATTAGAGTAAAGGTACATGGCGAGCTCTTTTCACATCAGCTGTCTTCTCTCACCTCCGGAACTGGCAGCTTCAGCACATGGAGGCGTTTCACAGAAACAACTATATCTACTGCTGTCAGAGCTAAAAGCCTTCACATTTACATGCAAATGGGCAATGAGAACGGGAACAATCATGGAAAATTAAAAGATAACAGTGACAGTTCCACAGAGGAACGGAGGCCACTATCCGATAAGCTAGTGGAAGGGGGAACATGGTCTCCTGCAGCCTCCAATTTGAGTAGTTTTGTCAGTTGTGTAACACTTTATAGGGTTATTGATATTTTAGACTGTATTATTTGGCTATAAAGATCAGTCACACATCTTTTTGTATAAATAAGAAATAAACATACGGGCACAAATCGGACCTAAGCTAGGGATACATTGAGACATTGAGATTGTGATGTTGAATTATTACATTGTATCAAAAGATTTCCCAAGGTGCTATGTGCTGAAAGTGCGACAGTCACAACTGTTTAGAAATGTGTTGGATTTTCTGTCGGCGGGCTCTAGCCACACATGACTCACTTGACATGCCTGCGCTTTTTTTTTCTTACAGTAAAATCGCAGTAAAAAAAGGCATGACGGCAAGTTGCATAAATATTTTTGGTAGCGTGACTTGTCTGAAAATTTCTGCTGCACCACATGTCGTTGTGTAGCCCCAACCTTAAAAGGCATATCAGCTTTGTTCAAATTTGCTTTAAAAATTATATTCTCAGAATTTGAGATGAATTAGACTTTTCAAATTTGCCACCTTCACTGAATTATTCCCAAAAATGTAATTACTGCTAGGCCTCCAATTGCTGTGAAAGATTGTCTTTGGATCGCTGAAGTTTATTAGAACTGTATCCAATCTCTTTCATGCTTTTTAATGGGAACACAGCTTTAGTAACGTTAACCCCTTAAGGACCAAGCCATTTTGTAGGTTAAGGACCAGGTCTATTTTTACAATTCTGACCACTGTCTCTTTATGAGGTTATAACTCTGGAACGCTTCAACGGATCTTGGCGATTCTGAGACTGTTTTCTCGTGACATATTGTACTTCATGTTAGTGGTAAAATTTCTTCGATATAACTTGTGTTTATGAAAAAAACGGAAATATGGCGAAAATTTTGAAAATTTTGCAATTTTCAAACTTTTAATTTCTATGCCCTTAAATCAGAGAGATGTCACAAAAAATAGTTGATAAATAACATTTCTCACATGTCTACTTTACATCAGCACAATTTTGGAACCAAAATTTTTTTTTGTTAGAAAGATAAAAGTTAAAATTTGACCAGCAATTTCTCATTTTAACAACAAAATTTACAAAACAATTTTTTTTAGTGACCACCTCACATTTGAAGTGACTTTGAGGGGTCAATATAACAGAAAATACCCAAAAGTGACACCATTCTAAAAACTGTACCCATCAAGGTGTTCAAAACCACATTCAAGAACTTTATTAACCCTTTAGGTACTTCACAAGAATTGAAGCAATGTGGAAGGAAAAAATGAACATTTAACTTTTTTTCCCCAAAATTTTTCTTTCGACACAATTTTTTAAATTTTGTTAAGGGTATCAGGAGAAAATGAACCACAATATTTGTTGTATAATTTCTCCTGAGTACACCGATACCCCATGTGTGGAGGAAGACCAATCTTTAGGCGCACGGCAGTGCTCAGAAGGGAAGGAGCATCATTTGAGATTTTGAATGTTAACCCCTTACTGCCATCGGACGTACTATCCCGTCCATGGTACCTGGGCCCGTATGACCGGGGACGGGATAGTACGTCATAGGCGATCAGCTGCGCTCCTGAGGGGAGCGCAGCTAATCGCCGCCGGGTGTCAGCTGATTATCACAGCTGACACCCATGACTGTGTGTCAGGAGCGGTCACGGACCGCTCCCGGCACATTAACCCCTTGCACACCGCGATCAAACATCTGGGGGCACAGGGGGCACAGGGGCACAGGGGAGGATCGCGCAGGGTGGGGGCTCCCTGCGCGCCCCCCTGAGACCCTCAGAGCAGCGCGATGTGATCGCGCTGTTCTGAGGGCTTCCTCCCTCCCAGGACCCGGATCCAAGATGGCGCCGGGGTCCTGGAGGGAGGCGGCTACCTCAGTGCCTGCCGAGAGCAGGCACTGAGAAGCCTGCATCTATGCCTGTGCGATCGCTGGTGTGACAGAGTGCTGTGCACACTGTCACACCAGCGATCTGATAAAATACTGTGATGTCCCACCCTGGGACAAAGTAAAAAAGTTAAAAAAGTAAAAATAAACATGTGTAAAAAAAAATCCAAAATAAATAAAAAAAAAAAAAAATATTCCCCAATAAATTCACTTCTTCCTGTAAATAAAAAAAAAAAACAATAAAAGTACACATATTTGGTATCGCCGCGTCCGTAACGACCCCCCCTATAAAATTGTCCCACTAGTTAACCCCTTTAGTGAACCCCTTAAAAAAAAAAAAAAAAACGAAGCAAAAAATCAATGCTTTATCATCATACCGCCAAACAAAAAGTGGAATAACACGCGATCAAAAAGACCGATATAAAAAAACATGGTACCGCTGAAAACGTCATCTTGTCCCGCAAAAAACGAGCCGTCATAAAGCATCATCAGCGAAAAAATAAAAAGTTATAGCTCGCAGAATAAAGCGATGCAAAAATAATTATTTTTTATATAAAATTGTTTTTATTCTATAAAAGCGCCAAAACATGAAAAAATGATATAAATGAGGTATCGCCATAATCGTACTGACCCGAAGAATAAAACTGCTTTATCAATTTTACCACACGCGGAACGGTATAAACGCCTCCCCCAAAAGAAATTCATGAATTGCTGATTTTTGTTCATTCTAACCTCCCAAAAATTGAAATAAAAAGCGATCAAAAAACGTCACGTGCTCAAAAATGGTACCAATAAAAACGTCAACTCGTCCCGCAAAAAATAAGACCTCACATGACTCTGTGGGCCAAAATATGCAAAAATTATAGCTCTCAAAATGTGATGATGCAAAAACTATTTTTGCAATAAAAAGCGTCTTTTAGCGTGACAGCTGCCAATCATAAAAACCCTCTATAAATAGTAAATCAAACCCCCCTTTATCACCCCCTTAGTAAGGGAAAAATAATAAAATTAAAAAAAAGTATTTATTTCCATTTTCCCATTAGGGTTAGGGTTAGGGTTGCGGCTAAAGTTAGGGTTAGGGTTGGCGCTAGAGTTAGGATTAGGGTTAGGGTTGGGATTAGGGGTGTGTTAGGGTTAGGTTTGTGGTTAGGGTTGGGACTAGGGTTAGGGGTGTGTTGGGGTTAGGGTTGGAGTTAGAATTGGGGGGTTTCAGCTGTTTAGGCACATCAGGGGCTCTCCAAATGTGACATCGCGTCTGATCTCAATTCCAGCCAATTCTGCGTTGAAAAAGTCAAACGGTGCTCCTTCACTTCTCAGCTCTGCCATGCGTCCAAACAGTAGTTTATCCCCACATATGGGGTATCAGCGTACTCTGGACCCCAAGAGTTATTGTGCAATTTGTCCTATTTCTTCTGCTACCCTTGGGAAAATAAAAAACTGGGGCGAAAATATCATTTTTGTACAAAAAAAATATTTTTTTGTTTTTACGGCTGTACATTATAAACTTCTGTGAAGCACTTGGGGCTTCATAGCGCTCACCACACATCTAGATAAGTTCCTTGTGGGGTCTATTTTCCAAAATGGGGTCACTTGTTGGGGATTTCCACTGTTTAGGCGCATCAGGGGCTCTCCAAATGCGACATGACGCCCCCAGACCATTCCATCAAAGTCTGCAATCCAAAACGTCACTACTTCCCTTCCGAGCCCCAACGTGTACCCATACAGTAGTTTTCTCCCACATATTGGATATCAGCATACTCAGGACAAATTGGACAACAACTTTTGGGTCCAATTTCTCCTGTTACCCTTGTAAAAATAAAATATTGGGGCAAAAAAATCATTTTTGCAAAAAAAAAAAAAAAGGATTTTTTATTTTTACGGCTGTGCGTTATAAACTTCTGTGAAGCACTTCGGGGTTCAAAGTGCTCACCACACATCTAACAAGTTCCTTGTGGGGTCTATTTTCCAAAATGGGGTCACTTGTGGGGGTTTCCACTGTTTAGGCGCATCAGGGGCTCTTCAAATGCGACATGACGCCCCCAGACCATTCCATCAAAGTCTGCAATCCAAAACGTCACTACTTCCCTTCCGAGCCCTGTCGTGCGCCCATACAGTAGTTTTCTCCCACATATTGGGTATCAGCGTACTCAGGACAAATTGGACAACAACTTTTGGGTTCCAATTTCTTCTGTTACCCTTGTGAAAATAAAATATTGGGGGCGAAAAAATCATTTTTGTAAAAAAAAAAATGGATTTTTTATTTTTACGGCTGTACGTTATAAACTTCTGTGAAGCACTTCGGGTTCAAAGTGCTCACCACACATCTAGATAAGTTCCTTGTGGGGTCTATTTGCCAAAATGGGGTCACTTGTGGGGGGTTTCCACTGTATAGGTGCATCAGGGGCTCTCCAAATGTGACATGACGCCCCCAGACCATTCCATCAAAGTCTGCAATCCAAAACGTCACTACTTCCCTTCCGAGCCCTGACGTGCGCCCATACAGTAGTTTTCTCCCACATATTGGGTATCAGCGTACTCAGGACAAATTGGACAACAACTTTTGGGTTCCAATTTCTTCTGTTACCCTTGTGAAAATAAAATATTGGGGACGAAAAAATCATTTTTGTAAAAAAAAAAAAAGATTTTTTATTTTACGGCTGTACGTTATAAACTTTAGTGAAACACCTGGGGGTTAAAAGTTCTCACCACACATCTAGATAAGTTCCTTGAGGGGTCTAGTTTCCAAAATGGCGTCATTTATGGGGGTTTCCACTGTTTAGGCAGATCAGGAGCTCTCCAAACACGACATGGCGTCCAGCCAATTCTGCGTTGAAAAAGTCAGACGGCGCTCCTTCCCTTCCAAACTCTGCCATGCACCCAAACAGTGGTTTACCCCCACATATGGGGTATCAGCGCACTCAGGACAAATTGCACAATAACTTTTGGAGTCTTGTTACCCTTGGAAAAATAAAAATTGGGGTGAAAAGATCATTTTTGTGGAAAAAATATGATTTTTAAATTTTACGGCTCTACGTTATAAACTTGTGTGAAGCACTTGGGGTTCAAATTGCTCACCAAAGATCTAGAAAAGTTCCTTAGGGGGTCTAGTTTCCAAAATGGGGTCATTTGTGGGGGGTTTCCACTGTTTAGGCACATCAGGGCTCTCCAAATGCAACATGGCATCCAATCTCAATTCCAGCCAATTTTGGTTGGAAAAAGTCAAATGGTGCTCCTTCCATTCCGAGCTCTGCCGTGCGCCCAAACAGTGGTTCCCACCCACATATGGGGTATCAGCGTACTCAGACAAATTGTACAACAACTTATGTGGTCCAATTTCTCCTGTTACCCTTGAGAATATAAAAAATTAGTGACTAAAATATAATTTTTGTGGGAAAAAAATAGGATTTTTTATTTTCATGCCCGGGCATTATAAACTTGTGTGAAGCACTTGGGGGTTCAAAGTGCTCACCAAAGATCTAGATAAGTTCCTTAGGGGGTATAGTTTCCAAAATGGGGTCACTTGTGGGGGTTTCCACTGTTTAGGCTCATCTGGGGCACTGCAAACGGAACATGACCCCCATCAACGTCTGCATTCCAAAACGTTACTACTTCCTTTCCAAGCCCTGCCGTGCACCCAAACAGTTCCCCCCCCACATATGGGGTATCAGCGTACTCAGGACAAATTGGACAACAACTTTTGGGTCCAATTTCCTTGGGAAAATTCAAAAATTTGGGACTAAAAAATCATTTTTGTGGAAAATTGTTTTTTTTTTTTTCACACCCAGGCATTATAAGCTTTTGTGAAACACTTGGGAGTTCAAAGTGCTCACAACAGATCTAGATAAGTACCTTAGGGGGTCTAGTTTCCAAAATGGTGTCACTTGTGGGGGTTTCCACTGTTTAGGCGCATCAGGGGCTCTCCAAACACGACATGGCGTCCAATCTCAATTCCAGCCAATTTTAGTTTGAAAAAGTCAAACGGCGCTCCTTCCCTTACGAGCTCTGCCGTGTGCCCAAACAGTGGTTTTCCCCCACATATTGGGTATTGGCGTACTCAGGAGAAATTGCATAACAACCTTATCTTTCCATTTTCTCCTTTTACCCTTGTGAAAATAAAAAAAAAGTTTGTAAAAGATAATTTTTGTGGCTAAAAAGTTAAATATTCATTTTTTCCTTCCACGTTGCTTTAGTTCCTGTGAAGCACCTGAAGGGTTAATAATCTTCTTGAATGTGGTTTTGAGTACCTTGAGGGGTGCAGTTTTTAGAATGGTGTCACTTTTGGGTATTTTCTGCCATATAGACCCCTCAAAGTGACTTCAAATGAGAGGTGGTCCCTAAAAAAAATGGCTTTGTAAATTTTGTTGTAAAAATGAGAAATCGCTGGTCAACTTTTAACCCTTATAACTTCCTAACAAAAAAAATTTTGGTTCCAAAATTGTGCTGATGTAAAGTAGACATGTGGGAAATGTTATTTCTTAACTATTTTATGTGACATATTTCTCTGTTTTAAGGGAATAAAAATTCAAAGTTTGAAAATTGCAAAATTTTAAAAATTTTCGCCATATTTGCGTTTTTTTCAAAAATAAACGCAAGTTATATCGAAGAAATTTTACTTCTAACGTGAAGTACAATATGTCACGAGAAAACAGTCTCAGAATCGCGAAGATCCGTTGAAGCGTTCCAGAGTTATAACCTCATAAAGAGACAGTGGTCAGAATTGTAAAAATTGGCCCGGTCATTAACGTGCAAACCACCCTTGGGGGAGAAGGGGTTAAATTGGCTGGAATCAAGAGCGGACACCATGTCGCGTTTGGAGAGCCCCTGATGCACCTAAACAGTGGAAACCCCCCATAAGTGACCCCATTTGAGAAATTAGACCCCCCAAGGAACTTATCTAAATGTGTGGTGAGCACTTTGAACCCCCAAAGGCTTCACAGAAGGTTATAACGTAGAGCTGTAAAATTAAAAAGTCATATTTTTTCCACAAAAATGATCTTTTCACCCCCAATTTTTATTTTCCAAAGGATAACAGAACCCAAAAGTTATTGTGCAATTTGTCCTGAGTACGCTGATACCCATATGTGGGGCTAAACCACTATTTTGACGCATGGCAGAGCTCGGAAGGGAAGGAGCGCCGTTTTAGAATGCTGACTTTGATGGAATGGTCTGCGGGTGTCATGTCGCATTTGGAGAGCCCCTGATGTGCCTAAACAGTAGAAACCCCCCACAAGTGACCCCATTTTGGAAACTAGACCCCCCCAAGGAACTTATCTAGATGTGTGGTGAGCACTTTGAACCCCCAAGTGCTTCACAGAAGTTTATAACGTAGAGCCGTGAAAATAAAAAAATCATTTTTTGCCCCCAAATTTTTATTTTTATAAGGGTAACAGGAGAAATAGGACCCCAAAAGTTGATGTGCAATTTGTCCTGAGTACGCTGATAACCCATATGTGAGGGGGAACCACTGTGATTGCCTTACTGTGATCTTTGGGAGGCAGAATGAACAAATCCACAAAAGGTGAAGAATTGGTTTTATTTTTACATCGTTCCTAGTGCGGTATTAGTGATTAGGCGAATTTATTCCTCGGGTCGGTGCGATTACAGCGATACCAGATTTACATCCTTTTTTCATGTTTAGCTTCTGTCACACACTAAAAGACGCTTTTTTTGGAAGAATTTTTTGTAAGAAATTTTTGCATCGCCGTATTTTGATAGCTATAATTTTTCCATATTTTGGCTGACAGGTCATGTGTGGGCTTGTTTTTTGCGTGACTAGCTGAAGTTTTTACTGGTACCATATTCGGGCACATAACGTTATTTGATCGCTTCCTATTCCGATTTTTGTGGAAGCAGAATGAACAAAAACCAGCAATTCAGAAATTGTTTTTTTTTTTTTTTCTCCGTTCCGCGTGTGGTAAAATTGATAAAGCAGCTTCATTCTTCGGGTCACTACGATTACAGCGATACCTCATTTATATATTTTTTTTATGTTTTGGCGTTTTTTACACAATCAAAACTTTTATAGAAAAAATAATTATTTTTGCATCACTTTATTCTGCAAGCTATAACTTTTTTATTTTTTTGCTGATGATGCTGTATAGCGGCTTGTTTTTTGCGTGACAAGATGACTTTTTCAGCGGTACCATGTTTATTTATATCCGTCTTTCTGATCGCATGTTATTGCACTTTTTTCCAAGCGGTATGATGATACCGCTTGGAAAAAGTATAATTTACTAATTTTTTGTGGGTTTTTTATGGCTTTCAATGGAGGGGTTAACTAGGGTTACGGTTTTATAGATGGGATTTTTACGGATGCGGCGATACCAAACGTGTATTTTTTTTTTTTTTTTTTACATAAAAATGTGTATTTTTAGGGGAATTTTTTTAATTATTTTTTTATATTTTTTTTACAAATTTTTTAAAAAAATGTTTTTTTTAACTTGTCCCTTTATGGGACTTTCACTTTTGATTGCAGTTATAATACATTGCAATGCTCCAGCATTGCAATGCATCATACCAATGGAGAAAGCTGCTGTGACCATGTTGTGAGCATGGTCAAGCGGCTTTCCGTAGCTAGATGACCCGGAGGTTGTAATGACAACCCCGGGTCATCAAGGCAGAGATCGAGCCCTGCAATTACATTGCGGGGACGCCGATCTGAGGCAGAGGGAGCTCCCAACCCTCTGCCTCCCCCTGAACGCTGCGCTCGATCGCAGCAGTCAGGGGGTTAGCAGCCAGGGGCGGCGGGGGCGCCATTCCCGGCTGTCAGTGCAGGAAGCTCGGCCACTGCAGCGCTGAGCTCCTGCACTGATCGGGCAGAAGAGGCTGAAATTTCAGCCTCTTCTGCCCGATTGCTGCTGTGTTTGGTCAGTCAGATTGACTGACCAATTACAGTGCTGTGGGTGCGGGGACCGACGGCATGGGTCCCCGCACCGCTTGCCGTGCCTGTCAGCTGTCATAGACAGCTATCGGCCCTGAACTACCACTGCGTGTATACACGCAGTGGTAGTTCAAAGGCATGACGTGCACAGTCCGTCATGGTGCCAAAACGGACATCCTGCCATGACGGACTGTGCACATCAATGGACAGTAAGGGGTTAAAGTGAGTATCCTCAAAATATATGGCTATGGGTAAAGGGATGGTAACAGTAACTTTCCTATCTCTCTTCCATCAATCAAATCTGGATTATCCTCTTTTCCTTACACACTAATCTTCACTGCTGTGCTGTCACAAACAATATCTGTACAGCTTCTTCAGGGTTTTGGGTTTTGGTTTTCTTTGTCTTTCTGGCTAAGCAGTGACATTCTCTAACTATCCAGATTCACAACAAGATGGCTGCTGCATTCCCTCTTTCTGCTTTTATACTGGCTTTGATAGTCCATCCTGACTGTGGTAACGTAATCTTATCACTGCAATACATTATAGGGATGCCCGCTCACCCGTGCCTGATGTCACGTCAGCCTTCTCTGCTTAATGAAATCTTTGATGACCTGTAGAAGCGCAATGTAGCGCAAAACGATCGCCGTCTGACACTTGTTCCACTGTTTTATCTGCCTGTTGTGGTTGTCATGTTTCCACAATAAAGGATTAATTTGTATGGGACGGTGAGTGCCTTTCCATTTTCTCCTACATGGACACATTGGATTTTTCTTTTATCCTTTTGGAAGTGGACCCGTACTCTCTGGTGTGAATTCAGCCTCATTATCCCGAAGTTGAACAGCTGTGCCGATGCTCCGATTTCCTTTTGTGGAATGTGTTAATGAAATCTTCTACAACTTGTAAAGTGGCGGTGACCATTTGAGTCTTTTTGTGTAAAACACAACACAAACTAATTAAGTAAATTCCTAAAAATTTGACATGAATCTAAATCATGTTTAATACATTTCCTCTTTTCTATGTATAATCTTACATCTCTGGAGCACATTTTCTTGTGCAATGCATTCATTTTTTCTTCCTATGTGAAATTTCTGGATAGTTTGACAGCTGAGGTTACCAGTTTGGGGTGTTTCCCCACACACAGTGATACTGTCCACTCAGTTCTCTCAGTGTCAGACTAGTAACATGCCCCTTTGACAGTG
>JARQOD010000004.1:279995110-280057610 GCA_033576555.1 Oophaga sylvatica
ATTCTTTGAGGAAGATCTGCACATAACTTTGCACCAAAGGTCAGGCTAGCGGGGTAAAAAAGAAGCACAGCAGGCATCAGAGTCCTAAAAATGTCATCCACTTACTAGAACTGTAAGGCCTCTTTCACACATCCGTCTTTTTGTATCAGGCATGATCCGGCGTGTTGGTAAAAAAACGGATCCGGTATCCGGATGCGTTTTTTTACCATTGACTTTCATTAGCGCCGGATGGCGCCTGATGTCAGTGCGTTGTATCCGTTTTTGTCCGGATCCGGCGGAAATGTACATTCCGGCGGCCGGACAAAACGGAGCATGTAACGTTTTTTTTTGTTGCCGGAGTCGCCTGAAGTGCGGATCAGCGGCGGAAAACTGAGTCATGGCCGTCCGGAAAACAATAGAAGTCAATGGAACCGGATCAGACTTTTGTGCAATCCGTCAAAAATCTGATACCTACTCTCTAAATTCCAATCTACTACTACTATACATACTACTACTACTACTAACTTACTAACTACTACTACTACATTTTCCAGTGTCTCAGGGCATCCAAAACCCTCTTTTTCTGGGTTCAAAAGTTCAGGTCGGATCCAGCAACAAAAACGGATCCGTTGCATCAGTTTTTTATTTCAGCGCCGGATCCGTCCCTTCAGGTGTTCGACGGATCATGCCTGATACAAAAAAACGGATGTGTGAAAGAGGCCTAAGACGCTACGTTTTCATCAAAAAGTTTTCGTGGGAACTGAACCTAAAAGTTTAGTGGTAATATCTGTGGTTATCTAACCCAGTGGTTCTAACCCGGAGGATGGGTTCAGCAGTAAGGGGCTCTGTAGGCCTTTGGTGAGGCAGCATTCATAGATGTGATCACAGTTCCTTCTGCGCCTGCAGTCATCTCTAGTTTAGTAACACAACTGACTGACGCCGTAATCATTTTAATATCATACTGGACTCAGAAGGAAAAACAGAAATGGAGACATATTTGAGCATGGACTTCCACTACTGATAGTACAGTTCAAACACCATATTAGTATGATTGGTGAAGACCAGGAATAGTTTTAGCCAGTAAGGTAATGTCCTAGTAGAAAAAAGTTTAAAGCTATGTTCACACATTGTGGAAAATTTGGTTACAAATCTGCAACTAATCCGCAAACAGTAGTCCAATCCAAAGAGTTTTCCAGGAATTGACAAACTATAACTCAAGAAGGCTTGCTGGGAGTTGTAGTTTTGAAATAGCGGGAGAGCCCCATTCTGGACGACATTGTTAGAAAAAAACATTATGCTGGGGCTTATTATACAAGCATTATGCTACTGTGTGCAGTTTTGATGCTATTTTAGATTATGATTTCTGGGAACAGATTTTGCAACAATTTGCTTTTCTACTTTTGATGTAATTTTGAGTTCTGGTTTTAACAAGTACACCACGTTCTACATGATTATGTAGATTATGCCTCTGATTTTCCTGAATGGTCGGTGCAAATAAGTCAGTATAGTGTTCAAATCATCAACCATTAAGAGTATAGAAATCAAATTTCTTTAACCCCTTAACAACAGAGGTATTTCAGTTTTTGCGTTTTCATTTTTTGCTCGCCTTCTTCCAGAGCCATCATTTTTTTATTTTTCGATCAATATGGCCACATAAGGGCTTGTTTTTTGCAAGACAACTTGTAATTTGGAACAACCCCATTTGTTTTAACATATCATGAACTGGAAAACGGGAAAAAAAATCCAAGTGCGGTGAAATTGCAAAAAAAAGTTCAATTCCTCAATTTTGTTTTTTTACCATGTTCACTAAATGTTAAAACTGATCTGCCATTATGATTCTCGAGGTCATTACGAGTTTATAGACACCAAACTTTTTTATTTAAGTGGTGAAAAATAAAATCCAAAAATAAAAAAAAATTGCGCCATTTTACAAGACCTGCAGTATCTCCATTTTTCTTGATCTGGGGCTTATTTTTTGGGTGCCGAGCTGACTTTTTAATTGATATCATTTGGTGTAGACACGATCTTTTTGATCGCCCATTATTGTCCACCGAACAGCGCTCATAGCAATTTGGCTATGACAACCATAGAGGTCTGCTGGAGACCTCTGGTTGTTATGCCGACCCATCGGTGACCCGCGATCACGTGACGAGGTCACTGATGGCCGGGATTTCCGGCGCGCTTGCCGGAAGTGAGAGTTAAATGCCGCTGTCAGAGATTGTATGATGTCCCAGCCACAGGCTCCTGCCGCAGCACTCCCTCCCCGCTGGTTTCTGCCCAATGACTCGTGTATAAGTCGAGGGGGCATTTTCAGCACAAAAAAAGGATCTCAAAACATAAAAGCACAATTAGGTGTAAAAACCTTCTCCTTCCAATACCGTCCCACTTTATCGCCAAAGGTCACCAGATCTCGCAATTAAAATTCCAAATAATAGAGCAGGTACGTGCCCCTAGACGAGGGGGAGATAGAGTACGCCTCCTGAAGAAACGGGAGGCGTATTGGATACATGAGTTGCAGACCCTTTCACCAAAGGGTCTGAACAGAGAATATGACCTATACTCCTTTATTTAAGAACATATTAACCGAAATACACCTAGAGGTTATTATTGGGTATGTAACAAAAGCATTCAATTCGATTTTACGGTAGTCTCTATCCATATGTGCCTTTACACTTATGATTTATATGCCTTATTAACTCTCCTATATATTATTGTATTCCGGTTTATGAAGTACTCTCTTGTATCTCTCCAGTACGATATGTACCGTATGTGCGGTTTATGTATAATGCACTAACTCTGGTTTTCTTTATTACAGAGTCGTTTATATTGATTCTCTCGTCTAGAACCCACACCTTTGGACCCCCTTACCCGACTGCATTCCAGCACCCTTTATTATTTTTTTCTATTTTTTTCTATTTTCTTTTTTCATTTTCATTTATTTCCCTTATGTAAATTATCATTATAATAAATGTGTCATATTCACAATTCTTTCTACTTCCTTTTCTTGTTCTCTAATACACGGCACTTTAGCATATTATAGTATACTTCCCCTTTATAGACATGTCCTTTAAGATGAGTTTTACATTAACTCAGTTAATAGCAGACCTATATATTTTAATACCTCCTATATATCATATCCATTATGGTCTCAGCGTTAATATAGTTATATATAGAGTGGAATACATCAGCGCTCCACTTTAATATAGCACTCCAGGATCTTTGAGATATAGCTATATGACGCCCACTCAGCGCCAACTACGAATGGAACGCACAGTGGAACGCTTTTGACACACACATATGACGCTTAGACAGCGCCAAACCAATTGGAACGCATGGTGGAACGCAAGACGTCACTTCCTGTGACGTCACACGCCACCACCACACCCTCCTCTTCCTTTTAAGGCGCAGAGCGGCGCGGCCTCTCCAGCTGACAAGCGGTGAACGCCGCATCAGATGAGAGAGACCTGCGCCTCTGCCTGTCATCCCAAAAGTGAGTACTGCCACCAATGTTTTCTTTATAGGAACACTCTGACCAATCAGTACTGACAATTTTACACACTGCCACTAATGTTTACGGTACATAATAGACTCTAATGGGACTATTGAGCATTATGCAGCATTCATACAGACTGCTGTACTAAATCCCATTAATTTGACTTTAGGGGCAATCGGACCAACCACTATACCAAAAAACACACTGCCATTAATGATACAGTATTCACACGGTCTGCTTTACTGAATTCCACCAATTGGACTTTAAATATTAGGCAACCATGCTTTACATAGGATATCTTACATGAGCCATTTTGGCCTCTATATTATACAGTAGAATAGACTATATTATACTATATATGGTGTCATTTTGTTCCATATATTCTAAATACAATGCATCCTTTAACATTTTAGGATATTTATAGAGCCACTCTGGCCCATAACCCTGGATCTCATTTGGGATAATGTGAGTCTTACATATCTCTACCCTCTCTCTTTACATCTATCCATATGTTTACTACCATTAATAAAAACATTTTATAATCCTATATCCTAGGCCCTGACTAGGGATTACCATATAAGAAACGTATAAAATAACAAAACCATAAGAGGGACTCTCTTCCACTAAGGTATCTAGTGGCCAGTATCTATATATGATCATAAATAGATCCTATGATATCTTTCCTAGGACAACATAGAATTATACAAATGATATAGCACTTTGTCTTCTTCTTAGGCAAGCTGCCTTTCATTCACACTATTTCCTTGCCACAAGCAGTCGGGTAAGTATTGGAACTTCCTTTTATCACATCTCAAAGTAAAACCTTTACTTTATAGAATGAATCCACCATAGACGTTCTCCTCTTTGTTATTCTCCTCTAGATAGGTCCATTGGACATAGGAATGTATATATGTATATATAGAATTTTCTTTATGTTTCGATTATGTTTTATTTTATTTGTCACATATTGTAATATACTTTATATTGCTGTCAGATTGAGGAAGGCCCTTGTTGGACCGAAACGTCTCTATCTGTTCTTTGACTGCAATAAAATTGGAATTATCGTCTAAAAGTTGAGTGCCAAGTTTATCTATTTCACTATTTGACACCACTGACATCTATTAAGGTGCTTCCTTATTATCTCGACTCTCTCATACATATACCAATCTTGGGGATGCCCAGTTTTAGCTGTTATTTACATATTTGTGCCTCTTGGCTGTTTGTATGATTATTTCGCCTAGATAGTGTTGTCTGGAGTCTGTGGTTTATATCCTTTGATTGGACAATCTATTTCTTTATATATTCTGTCAGTCATGCCCAAGTGGATACAGGGATGTTGTATTGTTATGACCAAGTTTTTAAATGTTATTACTCAGTGTGTGTTTTCTTTTTATGTCAATAAAACACGGATTTTGGTAAAGACTTACCTGTAAAATCCTTTTCAGCGAAGGAAGGAAGAGAGACACAGTAATTCATTACTGATGGGTAGGCGGAGCCCCAGATCAGGATGTTACCTCAGATCAAAAGAGTGATGACTGGCTGGCCCCTCCAGCTCGGGCTCCTCCTACTCAGCTCCAGTCGTATCAAAGCTTTTAGGAAAAGAGCCAAGATCACCAGCGGAGCAACATAACCCCTTCTGAAGGAACTTCAGAGAAAAAACACAAGGATACAGGTTATGCATGCAAAGAAAGCCAAAAACCACAGAGTTCCAGGTACTACTCACGGAACCTGACTACTGCGATGAGCTGGCGATGCTGGAACAGAGCCTTAGCGCGCTGACCTCAGCCCAGATAATCGCTATCAGATAAGGGTCGCGCTGCATCTGAAAACATCAACACACTTCTGCCGTGGGAGGGTACTGTGCTCTCTTCCTTCCTTCGCTGAAAAGGATTTTACAGGTAAGTCTTTACCAAAATCCGTGTTTCAGCTGCAGATGAAGGAAGAGAGCCACAGTAATTCATTACTGATGGGACGTCCCAAAGCAGTTCAAAGATAAGGGTGGGAAAAAACCAACAAAAGGCAGAAACCCAACAACCTTAACAACAAAGCGCAACCAGCGCTAAACACAAGTTCATCCAGAACTTTAAACTACAGCTGCCTGCAGGACCCTACGTCCGAGGGCTGCATCAGCGGAAGCACTGACGTCCACTTTATAAAATCTTGTAAACGTGTGGACAGAGCGCCAAGTCGCCGCTCGGCAAAGCTGCACTGCCGAAGCACCTTGATGAAAAGCCCACGATGAAGCCACAGCTCTCGTGGAATGGGCTCGAATCTTAATCGGGCAAGATTCACCCCGAAGACGGTAAGCTTCCAAAATAGCTGACCGGATCCAACGAGCTATAGAACCCTTGGAAGCTCGTTGACCACGCCGACGACCTGCCGGAACCACAAACAGGGAGTCCGTCTTACGAAAACCTTGAGTAATAGATAGATAAAACTTCAAGGCCCGCACTAAATCCAATGTGTGTAAATCTCGCTCTTTCGTATTCTTCGGATCCGGACAGAGTGAAGGCAACACAATATCCTGGTTAACATGAAATTGTGACACCACTTTAGGCAAAAAATCACCCCGAGTGCGAAGCACTACACGATCCGGAAAAAACTCCAGAAAAGGAGGCGAGCAAGAAAGAGCTGCCAATTCAGAAACTCTCCTCAAGGAAGTGACTGCAACAAGGAAAGCCACCTTCCAAGAAAGTAAAGAAAGGCTAGCAGAAACCATAGGTTCAAAAGGTTTATGCTGAAGAGCCTCCAAAACAAGGTTGAGCCGCCAAGGAGACACGGGTGCCTTCCGCGGCGGAAACTTACGAGAGATACCTCGGAAAAAAGAGATCACGTCTCTATTCGAAGCAATGGTTCTCCGGAATAATAAGGACAGAGCAGAAATCTGACCTTTCAGAGTGCTAACTGCCAAACCTTTGTCTAGCCCATGCTGCAGAAAAGCCAACAGGTTGGGAATGGAAAATTTTCTCGGGTTCCGAGAAGACCCCAAACACCACGAAAAGAAGGTTTCCCAAATTTTGTGGTAAATCCTAGAAGTAGCCGGACATCTTGCAGCACGAAGGGTAGCAATGACCTCGGCTGAAAAACCTCTACGGGTCAAGATCTCGGTCTCAAGAGCCACGCCGTCAAACGCAGGGACATCAAGTCCGGATGACAAATGGGCCCCTGAGTCAACAAGTCCTGTTGAAGAGGGAGTGGAAACGGAGGTGCCGCCAACAGCGACATTATTGTCGAGAACCACACCCTTCTTGGCCAGTCTGGAGCTATCAGAATAGCTGGAATTCTCTCTAGTCTGATCCGACGCAGCACTAGAGGAAGTAAGGATATCGGCGGGAATACATAGATCAGCTTGAACTGATCCCACTGAGCCACTAGAGCATCCACCGCCACCGCCTTCGGGTCCTTGTACCTGGACATGAATGTCGGTAACTTGGCATTGGACCTGGAAGCCATCAAATCCACTTGGGGGTTCCCCAGCGAGAGCACAGTAGTGCAAAGACTTCCGGGTGGAGGCTCCATTCCCCGGGATCCATCCTTCTGCGACTGAGAAAGTCCGCTGTAATATTCTGAACCCCTGGAATGTGAATCGCCGAAATGGCTGGTACATTGGCCTCTGCCCAAATCAGAATTCGGGACACCTCTACCATGAGTCTGGAACTCCTTGTCCCACCTTGGTGATTGATATACGCGACAGCCGTCGCATTGTCTGTCTGCACACGGACTGGCAGACCGCTCAAAGGGACCGTCCAATGTTGGAGGCAAAGAAAAATCGCCCTCAATTCCAGGATGTTGATCGGAAGCACAGACTCTTCCGGTGACCATACCCCCTGAATCCAGAGATTGTTCCAAACACCCCCCCAGCCCGTCAGGCTGGCATCGGTGGTTATGACTGACCACTTCAGAGGGAGGAAAGACTTCCCCAGGGAGAATGCCCCTGGACGTAACCACCATTCTAGAGAATCCCGCACCGCGCGAGAAATGGTGACACTGCAATCCAGCGATTGCGACTGGTTCCATCGACTCAAGATGAACCTTTGAAGAGTCCTGGAGTGGAACTGGGCAAAAGGAATTGCCTCCATGGACGCCACCATCAGTCCCAGAAGACGCATACACTTCCGTAGGGACATTGCCATTGAGGATGTCATAATCTGTACATGTCGAAGAAGACATGACTGTTTGTCTGGTGGTAGGGAAACTACCGACCGAAACGTGTCGAGATGCATTCCCAAAAAGAGAATTGTCCTCGATGGTTCCAGGGACGACTTCTCCCAATTGACCAGCCAACCGAAGTCTTTCAGAAACTGAAGAGACAAATCCCGAGCCGTCAATGCCTCCTCCTCCGAGGAAGCCACGATCAAAAGATCGTCCAGATAAGGGAGAATCGTAATCCCCTGTCTTCGAAGGAATGCCATGAGGGGCGCCAGAACTTTTGTAAAGACCCTTGGCGCTGAGGCTAAGCCGAACGGCAGAGCCACGAACTGGTAATGATTCTGACCTATGGCAAATCGAAGAAAGCGCTGATGAGCCTTTCCGATGGGAATATGCAAATAGGCGTCGCGAATGTCGATTGACACCAGAAAATCGTTCTGTGACAGAGCTGCCACAACGGAACGAAGCGACTCCATGCGAAATTTCCGGGCATGGACATGCCGGTTTAATCGCTTGAGATCCAGAATCGGGCGAAATTTGTTCTCCTTTTTGGGAACTATAAAAAGGTTGGAATAAAAACCTTTCCCTCGGTCCTCTGACGGAACCGGTATCACTACACCCTTTTGTAGTAGCGATTCGACCTCTCGCTGTAGAGCGACAACAAGCTCGGGTTCCGACGGAACGCGAGATTGACAAAAAACATTTGGGGTTGAGAAGCAAACTCTATGAAATAGCCTGCCGACACTATCCGCGTTACCCAGGAATCTGGAACGCGAGCCATCCAAGTCTCCTTGAAAAGAAGCAGGCGACCCCCCACTCGAGAATCCTCGAGTGGACCCCTGGCGTCAATCCGACTTTGCGGTTTTCTTGTCAAGTTCCCGCTTGTTCTGGCGGAAACTCTGCTTCCAGGGAGTACGAGTTTTCTGAGAGGATTTCTTTCCTGAGAAAGAAGGACGACCCGATCCCCACGAGGAGTGACTAGATCGTCCTCGGCCCCGAAAGGACCGCCGACCACTATAAACACCAGGCTTACTGGACACCGAGGCCATGGCCCTTCGCTGTGGTAATGCTGATTCCTTTGCCTTAGCCTTGGAAATCAGCTCTGTGAGGTCGGATCCAAAAAGATGGCCACCCTTGTAAGGTAAGGCCAACAACCCTTGTTTGGAAACTGCGTCCCCGGCCCACTGTCTGAGCCATAAAGCTCTTCTGACTGTGACCGCTGAAGCTTGCGCTTTGGCCAGCAGAGATGCCGTATCCAGACCGGCATCAAAGATATAACAGGCTGCCGTTTCTAACCATTCACAAGGTTCCCGTATCTCAGATAACGGAGATTCATTTTGCAACTCCGTCTTCAGACGTGCCAACCAGCTTAGAGAAGCTCTAGCAGCACACATGGATCCTAGCACTGCTCGAAATCCATGACCCGCAGCCTCATAGCTTGCTTTTGCCGCCAATTCTGCCTTTCTATCCAAAGGCTCCTGTAAGCTCGCTTTTCCCTTAATAGGGAGTAGTGAGGATTTATTAAGCTGAGATAAAGACACATCCACTTCAGGAGCAGAGGTCCAATTAGCCTTTAACTCCGTAGAGCAAGGATAAAGTGTATCCAAGAAATGCGTTCCATGAAAACGCTTATCTGGACATAGACGTTCCTCCTCTATTACACTATTAAGCTCATCCAGAGCTGGCAATGTTGTGCGCGAAGCACGGGACTCCTGGAACATGCGTGCTGATTTACCAGGACGACTAGTTACCTCCTCCGGTAACTGTAGTATATCTCTCATGGCTTCAATTAATGCCTCCGTACGCTTCGCCATAGAGGAACGCCCCTGCGGCTCATCCGCATCAGAATCGGATATTTCTCCATCCGAATATAAAGGGGAACTCTGCCCAATATCAGATACATCTGACTCGCTCCGTGTAGAGGCCGGTAACGGCCTGCGTCGCTTCCTCTGAGAGGAATTAGCAGACACATATTGACCTAAAAGGTCAGATAAGTTATTAATCGATCGAGCGATATCATCCAATTTTCCACCACTGTCAACCGCAGCGCTAGACGTTGTGGAGGTCTGCGTATCTGATTGCCGCAATGGCACTGGGACGTGATCCGCGGCATCTGAACTCTGTTCAGACATGTCTCACCTGTATGAACAGGTCAAAGCGGTAATACCAGCAAAAAACTATGCGGTTTTTTTTTTTTTTTTTTTCAAACGCTGAAGGGTTAACGCTCCACCAAGCAGAGTTACCCCAGCGGTATTCAGTCAGCAAATTTAGCAGGTAGAAATAACCCTCAAAGGGGTTAATATTGCAAACTCACCAAAATATATATATATTTGTGAGCCCCAGCCAATTTTTATGTCTCTGATGAGACTGCAGCTGCAGGATAGCGATCGCTGCGCTGCGGGGTGAGGAATCCACACTCACCCAGCTGGCCGTGGTGTTATACGAGGAGGGGAGCGGTCCGAGGAGCCCAGGAGCCTGAGTAATGGCCGCCACAGTGAGGGGGTCGCAGGAGAAAAGCCAGAGCGCGCGTCTTCCTGCTCAAAAGACCGGGATAGATAGGCCACGCCCCCTGCTAGCTCAAATAATGAGCGCGAACTCTCCCCGCTCCTGCTCCCTCTCTGTCCTGCAGGTATCTGCCTGCGGACAAAAAATCACCACATCTTCATGTAGTAGCGCTGTCACAGCAGCGCTGAAGCATACTGACTTTACATGTAGTAGCGCTGTCACAGCAGCGTTCATACTGACATTACATGTAGTAGCGCTGTCACAGCAGCGCTGAAGCTTACTGACATTTACATGTAGTAGCGCTGTCACAGCAGCGCTGAAGCTTACTGACATTTACATGTAGTAGCGCTGTCACAGCAGCGCTGAAGCATACTGACATTACATGTAGTAGCGCTGTCACAGCAGCGCTGACGCATACTGACATAGTAACGCTGACATTAGTAATAGCGCTGCTCATTCAGACGCTAAAGCACTCACACATAATTATTATTAAAATTTGTGTGGAGTACTCACCAGCCAAGGCGCCACAGGGACCCTCAGGGGTTTCTGGCGCAATGCCCATGCTTCCCCCCAGGGCGAAGAACGCAGTGACCGCACGTGTGGTTTGCGTTCCCGCCAGGAAAGCTCTCCTCATCCCCCAGGGCCGGCAAGGATTCTGCAGGGACTTTTAGTAAATACAGATCCGCCAAGGGAGAGGTTGGGGTACAGCAGCGCTGATACCCCTGAGACCTCTAGACCAACTAGTGATCCAAGTCTCCTGTCCGAATATTAAAATAATAAAATTTTCTGAGGAGCTGCATTAGCAGCGACCATCCTCTGGACCTCAAATCTTAGACTGGAGCTGAGTAGGAGGAGCCCGAGCTGGAGGGGCCAGCCAGTCATCACTCTTTTGATCTGAGGTAACATCCTGATCTGGGGCTCCGCCTACCCATCAGTAATGAATTACTGTGGCTCTCTTCCTTCATCTGCAGCTGAAATGTTGGTATTTACTTTTATCCATTAGGTATGCGCACCTTATATGCAGAGGTATTTTCTCTCTCCCTTGTTTGTTTCCATGCATGGTGTAGCACCCTTTTTCTGTTACTTATATACAGTTGTGCTCAAAAGTTGAGAGTTTCTGGAATCCAGACAGACTCTTGCATCTTTCATCCAGCCACTGATGTTTCTGGATTGTGAATCATGGGGAAAGCAAAAGAAATGTCAACGAATCTACGGGAAAAGGTAGTTGAGCTGTATAAAACAGGAAAGGGATACAAAAAGATATCCAAGGAATTGATAATGCCAGTCAACAGCGTTCAAACTATGATTAACAAATGGAAAATCAGGGGCTCTGTAAAAAAAAAAATCATGGTCAGGTAAAGCAACAAAAATGTTGTCCACAACTTCCAGGAAAATAGTTGGGGATGGAAAGGAAAAACCCACAAATAACATCATCTGAAATACAGGAGTCTCTGAAAACTAGCGGTGTGGCTGTTTCACGATGCACAATAAGGAGGCACTTGAAGAAAATTGGTCTGCATGGTCGAGTCGCCAGACGAAAGCCATTACTGCGCAAATGCCACAAAGTATCTCGCCTACTATACGCAAAAGAGCACAAAGACATGCCTTAAAACTTCTGGAACAAGGTAATTTGTAGTGATGACACCAAAATTGACCTGTTTGGCCACAACCATAAACGTTATATTTGGAGAGAGGTCAACAAGGCCTATGATGAAAGGAACACCATTCCTACTGTAAAGCACCCAAGTGGATCGCTGATGTTTTGGGGATGTGTTAGCTACAAAGGCACAGGAAACTTTGTCAAAGTTGAAAGAAAGATGACTGCAGCACGTTATTAGCAAATACTAGAGGCAAATTTGCAATCATCAGCCTGGAAGCTGCACATGGGATGTAATTGGACATTCCAACATGATAATGATCCAAAACACAAGGCCAAGTCGACCTGTCATTGGCTACAGCAGAAAAAAGTGAAGGTTGTGGAGTGGTCATCTCAGTCTCCTGACCTCAATATCATTGAGCCACTCTGGGGAGATCTTAAGGGCGCAGTTCATGCTAGACAGTCCAGGAATTTACAGGAACTGGAGTTTTTTTGCCAAGAAGAGTGGGCAGCTTTACTAGCTGAGAAAACAGAGCCTCATCCACAACTACCACAAAAGACTTCAAGCTGTCATTGATATTAGAGGAGGCAATACACGGTATTAAGAAATGGGGTATGTGAACTTTTGATCATGGTCATTTGGATGTTTTGGGTTGTCATTATGATTTAAAAGAGAAAACACAGTAGTTTAACAATAAATGGCTTCACCCAACCATTAACCATGAGTGGAGAAAAAGTTTTGGTGTTATCATTCATATTCTCTGAAAAAAGGCCAAGAAAGCAAAAATTCTGCCTGGGTATGTAAACTTTTGAGCACAATCGGCTCATTTAGTAGTGCACCCTTTTTTCCATATGGTCCACAGAGTATTCTCACAAAAGTCTTGGGGATCATCAAGATATTTTCCGCAAAACTGAGTTGAGCCTCTATGTTCTTACTGCTCAGCAGTGTTTTTTTTGTCTTGGAACTCTGCCATGCAGGCCATTTTTGCCCAATTTCTTTCTTATGGTGGAGTAATGAACACTGAACTTAACTGAGGCAAGGGATTCCTGTAGTTCTTTGGATATTGTTGTGGGGTCTTGTGACCTCTTGGTTGAGTCGTCGCAGCACTCTTGGGGTAATTTTGGTCTGCTGGTCACTTGTGGGAAGGTTCACCACTGTTACGTTTTCGCCATTTGTGGGTAATGGCTCTCATTGTGGTTCCCAGGAAACCCAAATCTTGAGAAATGGCTTTATCCTTTTCCAGACTTATTGCTCTCAATTCTTTTGTTTCTCGTTTGTTCCAAGACTTCTTTGGATTGCAGCCTTATGTCTAGCTTTTGAGGATCTTTTGGTTTACTTCACTTTATCAGGCAGGTCCTATTTAAGTGATTTGATTGAGAACAGGTTTGGCAGTAATTAGGCCTGCGTGTGGCTAGGGAATTTGAACTCAGTTTTCCAAAGATGTGATAAAACACAGTTAAAAACATACATTAAGGGGAGGGGGAATCACTTTTTCACACAGGGCCCTGTAGGTTTGGATTTATTTTAATAAATACCTTTATTTAAAACCTGCATTTTGTGTTTACTTGTGTTATCTTCGTCTAATGTTTAAATTTGTTAATTTGTTTGCTGATCTGAATTGTTTCCACGGTCAGGATTGGCTCAGTATTTGCTCAGGATTTGATGCAGGTAAAATCTGCACCAAATCTGCATCAGAGGTCACTGGCAGGTCAACCACGTTTTTTTCATGCGGATTTGTTTGTGTTTTTTTGTAAGCTATTTAACAAAAAAAAAAAGATTTGTGATGTCATTTCTGGTCCAACCTCCTCTTTAACATTTGTCCAACCCACACTCCATTACACACAGATAGACAGATAGACATACAGACAGACAGACATAGATCTATCTATTTATAGATCTATCTATCTATAGATCTATCTATCTATCTATAGATCTGTCTATATCTATAGATCTGTCTATCTATAGATCTATCTATCTATAGATCTGTCTATCTATCTATAGATCTACCTATAGATCTGTCTATCTATCTATAGATATATCTATCGATCTATCTATCTATCAATCTATCTATAGATCTGTCTATCTATCTATAGATCTGTCTCTCTATAGATCTGTCTATCTATAGATCTATCTATCTATAGATCAATCTATAGATCTATCTATAGATAGATCTATAGATCTATTTATCTATCTATAGATCTATCTATCTATAGATCTAAGAAAAAAATTGGAACAGCACAAAATATTAATATAGGGTGCCAGGCCTCTAGGCAAAAAGACCATACTTGCCCAAATTTCAATAACAAAAAGAAAAAAGGCAGCACTCCATAGCTTCAGTGGTAGAAATAAATCCACTTTTTTCTACCACTGAAGCTATGGAGGGCTGCCTTTTTTCTTTTTGTTATCTATAGATCTATCTATCTATCTATCCCATATCTAGATAGATAGATATGGGATAGATAGAAAGATATGGGATAGATAGATAGATAGGTAGATAGAAGGAATGAGATAGATATACATATATCTATAGATACATAGATATATCTATATAGATGGATATATCAATCTATAGATCTATCTATCGATCTATCTATAGATATATCTATCAATATATATATTTGTTTATCGATACATATATCTGTTTATCAATAGATATATCTATCTATAGATAGAAAAAGAATCTGTGTTAGGCCGGGGTCACACTTTACGAGAAACTCACACGAGTCTCGCACCTCAATACCCTGCACTGCCACCGGCACTCAGACCGGAGCGTTCAGCTGCATAGAAATACATGCAATCGCACATTCCGGTCCCAAGTGCTGGTGGCAGTGCCGGGTATTGAGGTGTGAGACTCTTGCGAGTTTCTCGCAAGTGTGACCCAGGCCTTAGACGCAATATCTAATTAATTTAAAAAAAGAAATGGAAAAAAAAATTGAGTTGGCTCCCGCACAATTTTCAAGTCCAGAATGGGAAAGCCGGCGACTGGGGTCGGTGTTTATAGCCTAGGAAGTGGGTAATACCCATGGATCTTCCCAGGCTATGAATATCAGCCCGCAGCTGTCTGCATAGCCTTTACTGGCTATTAAAATAGGGGGGTCCCCAAAAAAATGACTCTATAAGATGCGCCAATTCTGGCGCTTAGCCTCTCTCTTCCCAATGCCGTGTAGCGGTGGCATATGGGGTAATAAGGGGTTAATGTCACCTTTTATTGTAAGGTCACATTAAGCCCGGATAATAATGGAGAGGCGTCAATAAGACACCTATCCATTATTAATCCTATGGTTAAAGGGTTAAAAAAAGACAGCCAGAAAAAAAGTATTTTAGTGAAATAAAACACTACACAGTTTTGCATATTTTTATTGCACGCCCAAATCCAAGCGAAGTCATCGATTTCCTGAAAAAAAAAAACAACACAAATACTTCCTGTTCCGATCTAGTCCATTTAATCACGAGTGTCCCACGACAAGTCTAGCTCTGCTACATCTAGATGCATGACATCCGGATATAGCAGAGCTTGTAGATGACCACCGGAGATCTTCGGCGATCACCTACACTCTAGTTTTCACGGTCAGCTGACCGTGAGAACTAGCCTAGTGACAGGAGATAACCCCCGGTCACGTGCATGGCAGTTCTAAGCTTATCGCGAGAACTGCAGTGAACGCAGACTTCCGGCGGAGGGACAGGTAAGAACTTTATTTCAATTAGTAGACATACGTAGTAAGCTGCGTTTATGCAGTTAGTACGCATGTGACTAATCATTAGTCGCCACATTGTAAACAGACATTCTGCGTTCTGGAAAGATACACCGCATGTCCGTTTATGCGTGTCTGTCCCCTGAGTATTTTAACGCATAGTGGAGACGGGATTACATGAAATCCCCTCCATTATGCTGTAACATCTGGACGCTGCGTGTTTGACGCTGCGGCTGTACACAGCATCAAACACGCAGTGTTTCCTGACCATGGAAACATACCCTAAGTGTGACAACCATGCAGAAGAAGAGGAAATCAGGAAGGTGGCAAACACATTTTCACACAACTGTATGTATGGTACTTGATGTTAAAGGATTCTGGTTTTCACTGCAAAGTGCTTGTAAAACAAGCAAACTTTGCAATTTACTAGTTACGGTATGAAAAATACTCTATGTTCTCAATAATTAAGTGAATTTTAATTCTATTGTTTACTGTTCACTGTGTCAGTTGCTGATTACTGCTGCTGTCTACCAATGGAGGCCAAACATGCACAATGTCTACAAGCTCGAGCTTAAAAGCACTGCTCTGAAATTGGCCAACTGCTCCTCCAATGCAGCTTTGCCTCTGTTTGCAGCATCAGTTCGGCCCAGTAGCACAAAAATATTTCTAGCATGAACGGTCAAATAGGAGCGCACTTTCCCCCAGGAAGCAGGAAGCCAGGAGAGTGGAGAGCATTGTGCTCTTTACAAAGAAAGATGAAATAAGCCCTTTAAGTACACTCCTCAAAATATAAAGGAAACACTAAAATACCACATCCTAGATATCGCTGAATGCAAATCTTAAATCATTGCATAGTGAAATGCGTTGAGAGAAATAAAACAAAAATGATCAATATAAATCAGAATTAATATCCCATAAAGGTCTGGATTTGGAATTATACTCTAAATCAGTGGTCCCCAACCTTTTTTGCACCAGGGATCGGCTTCAAGCAAGACCATTCTTCCATGGCCCGGCAGGGCGGGGATTGAGGTGTGGCAGGGGTGGGGCTTTGGTCATAAGGGGGCGGGGCTATGGACGGGTTGCAGTTTAGTAGTGCATACTTATCATTTAATTATAAAATTTATAATGTGAATGTGACTCCCTTGTATACAAGGCTCCGCTCCCACCCTTGTATACAAGGTCCGCTCCCACTTGTATACATGGCTTTGCTCCCTCCCTTGTATACAAGGCTCCGCTCCCACCCTTGTATACATGGCTCTGCTCCCTCCCTTGAATACAAGGCTCCGCTCAATCCCTTGTATACAAGGCTGTGCTCCCAACCTTGCATGGCTGGGCTCACCCCGTCCTCCCCCATACTTACCCTCATCGCTCCGTCATTGAACTTCCCTGCATCAATGTTGGCGACGGCTGCTTCATCCAGCGCTGAGCGGTGACGTAGTACCCCTCATTAAGGACATGAATATGGACGCGACGCCGCTCCCCTAGGAGTGGCATCCATATTCATGACCTTAATGAGCAGCCGACAGGGATGCAGCGATGGAAGGCGAGTATCGATGTCTAATGAAGCCGGCGGCTGTAGCTGTCACTAAAGTGCTACAGCCGCCGGCTCCATGTGTGTCCAGCGTTCTGTGCCGTGCCTCCGCGGCCCGGCAACAGAACTGCAACGGCCCGGTCCTCGGCCGCGGAACGGCGGTTGGAGACCCCTGCTCATAATCAAAGTGGAAATTTAAATTACAGGCTGTTCCAACTTCAGTGGAAATGCCTCAGGAAAAGGAAATGATGCTCGGTAGTTTGTGTGGCTTCCATGTACCAGTATGACCTCCCTACAAAGTCTGGGCATGGTCCTGATGAGGCGGTGGATGTTCTCCTGAAAGATCTCCTCACAGACCTGGATTAAAGCATCAGTCAACTCCTAGAAAGTCTGTGGTGCAACGTGGCGTTGGTGGAACAAGACATGATGTCCCAGATGTGCTCGATTGCATTCAGGCCTGAGGAGCAGGCAGGCCAGTGCATAGCATCAATGCCTTCATCATTAAGTACCTAATAGCAGTCAGGATACCACTGGCTAGCACATGGAGAGCTGTGCAGCCCTTCAAAGAAATGTGTCTCCACACCATTACTGACCACTGGAGGATGTTGTAGGCAGCAGAACCTTCTCCACGGTGTCACCAGACTGTCACATTTGTCACATGTGCTTAGTGAGAACCTGCTCTAATTCGTGAAGAGCGTAGGGCACCAATACTGAACCTGCCAATCTTGGTGTTCTCTGGCAAATGCCAATCGCCCTGCCCTGTGATGGGCTATACACACAATACCCACTTGTGGACATCAAGCCCTCATATCACCCTCATGGAGTCTGTTTCTGATCGTTTGACCATTGATGTTACTGGCCTGCTGGATGTCATTTTGCAGGGCTCTGACATTGTTCTTCCTTGCACAAAGGAGGATGTAGCGGTCCTGCTGCTGGGTTGTTGCCCTCCTACGGCCCCCTCCACGTCTCCTCGTGTACTGGACTGTATCCTGGTATCTGCTTCACGCTCTGGACACTGTGTTGACAGACAATCAAACCCTTCTTGCCACAGCTCGCATTGATGTGCCAACCTGGATGATATGCACTACCTGAGCAACTTCAGCATCATGCTACTGTACCTTTAGGTGTGAGAGCAATGACAAAATGCAAAAGTGACCAAAACCACAGCCAAAAAGGATGAGAAAAGAGAAATGGTCTGTGGTCATCCCTTGAAGAACCACTCCTTTGTAGGGGTTGTCTTGCTAATTGACTATCATTTCTACCTGTTGTCTACTTTTTAGCACAACAGCAGGAGAAATTGATTCACACTCGGTTTTGCTTCATAACTGGACATGTTGTTTTCACAGAAGTGTGACTGTCTTGGAGTTACATTGTGTTATTTGCACAGTGCATTAAGCCTACATACAGCAAAGGAAATAATTATTTGATCCCTTGCTGATTTTGTAAGTTTGCCCACTGACAAAGACATGAACAGTCTATAATTTTAAGGGTAGGTTGATTTTAACATTGAGAGATAGAAATTAACCTACCATTAAAATTATAGACTGTTCATGTCTAAGTCAGTGGGCAAACTTACAAAATCAGCAAGGGATCAAATACTTATTTCCTTCACTGACATAAAATTAGAAAATATAAAAGTGCCTAATTCTGGAAAGCTATATTGTAAAATCCGCTTGTTTATTATGTTACTGACAGCCTCACGGATTGCTTGTGAGCAGATGTGACTCATAGAACTGCGTGGATGAGTTCAGAAAAAAAATTATTAAAGCCTTCTGGGAAATGAAGAGAACGAGCTTTAAACTGATTTTGTTATATGAAGTGATATGACTGGATAAAATGCATTAATCTTTAATAACAGTTAATTGAATGATTGATTTCAAGTCAGGAAATGTTTAAAATGCTCATAAATTATATTTCCATGGCATAGCAATATAATATAACCCTGAGATTTTTGACTAGGCTTTAGTTATAGGAAAGATGTGTATCTTCGTATCGTGTTAGCCAGCAGATAAATATTTAGAATTGAGAGTCCTCAGTGGTTGATACCTTTTAATGGCTAACTGAAAAGATGATAACAAATTGCAAGCTTTTGAGACTACTCAGGTCTCTTCTTCAGGCAAAGACTAAAACAAAAACTGAAGAATCACATATTTATACACAACACAGCACAGAAATAATGCAATAGGTAAGACAAGTGACGTAAAGCAGAACTGTCATTATGGGAGAGGGATGAACATAAATATTGGAACAGTTCATAGAGGAGGAGTGTGAAAGTTTTATTGCCCTCTGATTGGGGTCTGGTATTGTGTTTCGATGCCCCCAGGTCAGAGAAGCAGATTCCTTAATTGATGTAAAAGGACATAAATCCATGGGATATATTCATTCCGGCACTGAGAGTGTCAAAGGTCGTCATGAGCTTATATTCCCACACCTTTCTATCTCTCTCAGATTTAAAGTTAGATTTTAATACAAGTAATTTCATGTCCATCATGCTATGACCGGGGATACAAAAGTGTTTTGCCACAGGTAAATCCATTCTTTTTTCTCTTATTGTGTGGCGATGTGTTTTGGATGGAAACTGTCCCATTTAAGGTATGTTGGATGGTCGATTGGCTTTTGATACAGGGATGTCTCTATTTCATTGTTCTTTAGCTTAATGGTGGTGTCTAAAAAGTTAATTTCAGTGCTGGAGTAGTTGAGTGTTAAGTTGATGGTGGGATGAAATTGATTAAATCATTTCATCCCACCATCAACTTAACACTCAACTACTCCAGCACTAAAATTAACTTTTTAGACACCACCATTAAGCTAAAGAACAATGAAAGAGACATCCCTGTATCAGAAGCCAATCGACCGTCCGACATACCTTAAATGGGACAGTTTCCATCCAAAACACATAAAAAACTCTATTGTCTACAGCCAAGCCATCAGATACAATCGTATATGTTCCAACCCCATGAATAGAGATGAACACCTTGGTCGCCTCAGAAAGACCTTTTTGAACCAGGGCTACCATCCAAGAACAATTGAAAACCAAATTACAAGAGCCACCAGAATATCAAGGAATCACCTGCTACAGTACAAAACTAAAGATGAAAATAACCGGGTACCTCTAGTGGTCACCTACAATCCAAATCTGGAGGTGCTAAGAGGAGCTGCACGGAAATTACAACCTTTACTACAAAAAGAAGCCCGATTACAATCCATATTTCCAGACCCCCCCCTACTGTGTTTTAGGCAGCCCCCAAATCTAAGAAGCATCATCGTAAGAAGCTCCCTGTCCTCCCCAACAGCTGCAGGAACCTTTCCTTGCAACCAGAATAAATGTAAAACCTGTCCATCTATAATGACCACGGACAAGATAAAGATCCCCAACTCCCATCAGGACTACAAGATCCCAGGTACTTTCAGCTGCATCACATCTAATGTGGTATGGGGGTCTGTATGTGGGGGAGACAGGGAAAAACTGAGAACAAGGATGAACTCCCATCGCCACACAATAAGAGAAAAAAAGAATGGATCTACCCGTGGCAAAACACTTTTGTATCCCCGGTCATAGCATGATGGACATGAAATTACTTGTATTAAAATCTAACTTTAAATCTGAGAGAGATAAAAAGGTTTGGGAATATAAGCTCATGACGACCTTTGACACTCTCAGTGCTGGAATGAATATATCCCATGGAATTATGTCCTTTTACATCAATTAAGGAATCTGCTTCTCTGACCTGGGGGCATCGAAACACAATACCAGACCCCAATCAGAGGGCAATAAAACTTTCACACTCCTTATCTATGAACTGTTCCAATATTTATGTTCATCTCTCTCCCATAATGACAGTTCTGCTTCACATCACTTGTCTTACCTATTGCATTATTACTGTGCTGTGTTGTGTATAAATATGTGATTCTTCAGTTTTTGTTTTAGTCTTTGCCTGAAGAAGAGACCTGAGTAGTCTCGAAAGCTTGCAATTTGTTATCATCTTTTCAGTTAGCCATTAAAAGGTATCAACCACTGAGGACTCTCAATTCTAAATATTTCTCTAGGCTTTAGTTAGACTTGCCTCCTAAGGTAGCTTTCTTCACAATTTTTTTAGTTGTAAAAAAAAAATTACAACTTAAAAGCAATAAATGAAAATGAGAAATATAGAAATAACATCAGAAAAAAATGTTGCAATGCCACTGTAAGTGTTGCATGAAGTATTTGACAAGCTATAATCCCACATCTCTTATTTAGAGAGGGAAAAAAAAAAAGATATTGAGAATATATTTCTGTTTTCGATTTATATGGATGGTAGGGGAATTCATTACTTTCAAGCCTTGGGCTATATTTATAGAAAGAGAGGGTAGGAGGCTAGCCTAAAGCTTAGTCACGCGCTACAGTAAATTAGATCAAGCACTACATTTATATGGACCACGCTTAAAAAAAAAATAGGCAGTAAAGGTCGTATAGTATAATAAAGCAGGTAAGAACAGTGTAAAACAAGCACATTTCAACTATGTTAACACCACGATGGCAGGCATTCTTGTGTATACACTGGAAAATACTAAAGAAGCATAGACACCTAGAAGCCAGAAGCGGCCAGATGTCGTTTTGATAGACACATGGTAGGTATACATAAATTTATAGGAAATCTTTGTTTGCTGCACTTTCTTACAGTTTCTCACTGCAATAATAGATAGAGGGCAGAGGTAGCTGCATTCCAAAAAGTTTATAATGTATCCCCTTCACTACAAGAAGTTTTGGGCTCTTTTATTTATATGGCCAAAAGATTTTTTTGATGTTCTTGCCTTATCTTCGAATAGCTATAACTTTATATCTATGCCAACATTGTTGTATGAGGATATTTTTGAGCTAGGTTAGAGTTTTGCTAGCTTAGATTTGCTCCAGCCTCTTCAGATTTTTTTTGCATTTGGCTGGAGTGCACCTTTCATTAGGAACCATATAGTATTGCTGGTCTTAAGTTCTTAGTCATAAGTAGCTCAAAATTATATTGAGAAAACGTCAAGCCGGTACATAACAGACCAAAATATTAAATAGAAATGATCCCTCAATAAAAAAAATGGTGTCAATGTTATCTGAAATACTGGCTATTAAAATGAATGGCGATGTAAAACATGGAAGGCGTGGGGAGCAGTGAATATTCCGGCAGCTGATATCGGCGTGTGAGGGCGCTTGGCAGCTGCTGGCACCAGCACAGGATGCAGCACTATGAGGGAGAGAAAGAAAGGTGAGTGGAATCTTTTTTTTTGTATGTGTGCACCATGACAGGGCCCATGTTTACCAGAATGGGGATGGTGGCCATGGATGTCAGGATGGGGATCATGTATACCTAGATTGGGGGCCATATAAACCTCGGTGGGGACATATATATATACATACACACACATACATGCCAGGATGGGGGATATTAGTACAGAATTTGGGGATACTACTCTAACAGTGTCAGCAGCAGCAGATCCCACCCATAACTGTGTGTCATGACCACATTTTTTGCTTCCATTTCTTTTGCCTCCTATAAAACCCAGGTGCGTCTTACGGTCCGATGCATCTAATGATCAGAAAAATATAGTAAATGCTATGCATTCTGGGCAAGCACTAGAAGCAGAGCTCAAAGGAAATGAGCTCTATACTATAAAGCATAGAGGCGACGATTCATCATTGCCTTTGAGCCTTTTTTTTTGTTTAGATTTGTGTGTTCTGTGCCTTTTTTTGCTTGTACCCAACTTTGAGCCTTTTTAAAGTCCATTTTATATGTGCTCGCCTGTTTTTCTTTTGGAGAGGGTTTTTTTTTCCTTTGTGAGTGGAGTCTTAAAACCCCCCATTTTTTTCACCTGATTCATCACTTGCAACTTATTAAAAAGTTGTAAAATTTGTTGCAACTTCACTCCAGGTCCCCTTGGTGTATTATTTAGTATGCTGGTATTTGGCACCAAAAGTCATAAAAACAGTTCAAGACAAGAAAAAAGCCAATTTTTGAATAAAAAATCTCAAATGATTCATCGGATTCAAAATCTTTCATTGCAGGAGTACAGCAGCAAATAGAAAAAGCAAGTAAATCACAAACTTGCTTATTTTCAAAAAGGAAAAGAAAAGGTAAACACATCAGCTTACTACAAACACTGAGGTCATGTAGCTGAATTCCAAAGGCTGATTGCTCGTGTAACTCGGTGCTGTTAACCCAGACCGCAAATGGTAGACAAAAACGGTTGGTAACCCAGCACCATACAAAAAATATATTAAAAATCCATTTTATTGGTATAGATGAAAATCCAAGAAATTAAATCCAAAAACAGTGTATTAAAATGGAGGAAGGGGAAGAGGGATGGGGGTACAGACCCCAATAATCACCCTGTGCTTTTCAGACCAATGCGTCCTTACTTATAGGCATATAGGGAGGAATGGAGAGAAGTCTGTGATATATACACATTCAGTTTCCCGGAAGATAATTAGGAAAGTGGTTAACATCCCTACTTTGAATATTAAATCATTAAACAAATGACATTGCTATGGATGAGAGCTACAAGAGTAAAAACACTGAGAAAATTTATAACCCATTAATTTATTTTTTTGTTTCAAGGTAAAGACACTGGATAAACAACATGGTAAGCTCATTTCAATATAAAACTAGATTTCTATAACTTCTATTTATTACATGTTCAATACCTCTACCTATAATGGTCTGAAAAGCAATATTTTATTGTCATCCATTATGTATTGTGCGCTTACTAGCTCCTTATAAGAAATGCAATGGGTAAGATCTAACCAAGTAATTTAAGGCTTAGATTGACACAATCAGCTATGACACATTTTAACAAAAGCCTTAGGAAGCCAAACTAGCTCCATATGCTTGCCCCCTCTAGCTTCTTTAATCATTTCCAACAAGGTTGACATACATTTTTTTTTTCAGAATTCACGCCTCACTACCTGGCTGCCTAAGCTAATTACTGAATTTCACTCTCATTCCACCAGTTCCAATTCCAGCCAACTGCAAAGCTATTCACGGAGATGTGCAATGCATCAATACTTCCATAATGAAGACTGTGTCCCTGGCTGCTTTATGGACAGTTGCACTCATTTCAAACTGCCCTTAATATGGGCACAAGGCAAAATTAGAGGTCACAGAATAAGAACATGGCTTTAACTTGAAGTTACACCAGTCCATGTTACATGCGGAAAATGTTACAGTGTTTCATGCTAGATAAATGAAGCAATACAGCTTTTACATGTAGAAATATATACAGTACGAGTGTGAAGGCTGAGATCAGGATTAATTCTGCAGATTGTTAATCTAGAGGACCCCATGCCTGCAGAATTGCAGCTGAGAAATCAAATTGGTAAATAATGAACTTCTTTCACTGATGAAACATAATACTGGCTCTACAGAATTACTATTCTTTGGAAACTTAACTCATTAATCGCTCTCGTATCACATTAGGTTTCAGTGATATACAGTTATATAGTTAAAGGGGTGGTCTGAAGCCAAAGAAAATTTCATTCTAAATCTTTGTGTAGTGCCATAATCTAAACAATTTTCTAATATACTTGCATTAAAAAGTCCCTATCCTTCCATGACTACACTAACTGCTTTTCCATTCTTTTCCCCTACTTTTTTCTGATGATGCTTCAGTTAAGAATCCCAGTGCATACTGGGAAAAGTTAAAAAAAGAGTCATCATGGGCAGGGCCGGCTCTAGGTTTTTATGGGTCCGGGCGAAAGAGCCTCAGTGGGCCCCTTTAACACAGACCACGATTCATGATGCACAGATACAGCAGAGAAATATGGGTACAGTACAATGCCAAATACTTCACTTCTTCCATTACATGACTGATATCTATTGTAAATTGTACAATAGCTCAAAAACCGCCAAATCCTCACAGCGCACAGTACAGACTGGACAGTACAGTCCTCCATACAATATTATGGGCACCACAGTCTCCCCCTCATCACCCATATAATACCCCATGCAGGATGTCACCCCCCATATAATGCTCCATACAGATTACTAGGACCCAAAATAATGCTCCATACAGAATACTGGACCCAATATAATGCTCCATACAGGATACTGGTCCCCATATAATGCTCCATACAGGATACTGGTCCCCATATAATGCTCCATACAAAATATGGAGCTCTCCTCTGCGCTGTACTGCGTTCTGCACTGTTACGGCTCAGGAAAGGGCGCTGTGGAAAGACTCCCCATTATCATCATGATTACCTCCCCATCATCATCATTGCCTCCTTATCATCATCATTGCCTCCCCATCATCATCATGGCCTCCCCATTATCATCAATGCCTGCCCATCATCATCATCTCCTCCCCATCATCATCTTCTCCCCATCATCAATGCCTGCCCATTATCATCAATGCCTGCCCATTATCATCATCTTCTCCCCATCATCATCAATGCCTCCCCATTATCAGCAATGCCTGCCCATCATCATCTCCTCCCCATCATCATCAATGCCTGCCCATCATCATCTTCTCCCCATCATCAATGCCTGCCCATTATCATCAATGCCTGCCCATTATCATCATCTTCTCCCCATCATCATCAATGCCTCCCCATTATCAGCAATGCCTGCCCATCATCATCTTCTCCCCATCATCAATGCCTGCCCATTATCATCAATGCCTGCCCATTATCATCATCTTCTCCCCATCATCATCATCAATGCCTCCCCATTATCAGCAATGCCTGCCCATCATCATCTTCTCCCCATCATCAATGCCTGCCCATTATCATCAATGCCTGCCCATTATCATCATCTTCTCCCCATTATCATCATCAATGCCTCCTCATTATCAGCAAATGCCTGCCCATCATCACACACAGACAGCATCACAGCACACAAGCACTCTCTCACATACATACACACACACACACACACACACAAAGCACCGCACTACATACACACAGACACACACAGAGACACACACACAACACGTCTTACCTGCCCAGCGTCCGCGCTCTCTGCCACAGCCGGCCGCTGAATGATGACGTCATTCAGGGGGCGCTGCTGTGAGAGGAAGCGCCGGCGCCCCCTGGAGCCCGGAGCTGCGGAGGCACGGGAGAGGTAAGTATTGTGCCAGCTGATGCCGGGGCCCTGAGCGGGCGGGGGGGGCCCAGTGGCGGCGCTGACACCGTTCTCCTCCGCTAACGGGCGCGGGGGTGCCAGACTGCGAGTGGGCCCCCCGCCTGCTCAGGGCCCCGGCACTTGCCCGGGTGTGTCGGGTGCTGACGCCGGCCCTGATTATGGGGAAGAGGCTGTTGTCACTGCTGCACAGTCTGACCCCTTTCTGAAACAAAGGGTCATAGTGATGCTCCTTTCCGTGTCAGGGCTTGTCCTTGCGCACTATGCGAGGTACACAATGACAGTGCGTTCTCTGCTGCCGACTCAGATCTGTGGTAATGAGCCGGCAACAGAACGGTGTCAGAATACCCGGCATGCATAGACCAGTGACAACACTTGCTAGGGAGGCGTTGGTCTCTGCACGCTGGGCATAATGACACGGCTCTGCTGCCGGCTCATTACTGGAGATCTGAGCTGGCAACAGAGCACGTGCTGTGATTGTGCACATAGCACAAGGACTGAGCAGGGACTAGCCCAGACCCTGGCACGAGCATCATCAGAAAGGAAGTAGGAAAAAAAATATAGAACAGCAGTTAGATATTGTAGTTAGAGAACAGTAGGGAATATTTAATGCATGTACACTGCTCAAAAAAAATGGGAACACTCAAATAACACATCCTAGATCTGAATGAGTGAAATATTCTCATTGAATACTTTGTTCTGTACAAAGTTGAATGTGCTGACAACAAAATCACACAAAAATCATCAATGGAAATCAAATTTATTAACCAATGGAGGCCTGGATTTGGAGTCACCCACAAAATTAAAGTGGAATGTAATGTCCTTAAAACAAGTCAAAAAGATGCTCAGTAGTGTGTGTGGCCACCACGTGCCTGTATGACCTCCCTGTGCCTGTATGACCACCCTACAACACCTAGGCATGCTCCTGATGAGGCGGCGGATGGTGTCCTGAGGGATATCTGTGGAGCCCAGCTGTGACTGAATCCACATCTTCCAGAGGGGTGCACTGACAGAAGATCCCACTAGAGGTCATTATGCACACACACATGCAGCTTACCTAAAAAGACCATTAGAGGGAGCTGTGTAAGACGTATAAAAACCAGTTTTAGTTTCAGTTTGCCTCAGAAGGAAGAAAGGAAGAGAAAGAGAAAGGAAGAGAAAGAGAAGAGATCAGACAGAGACAGATCTCGGATCTCCTTAAGACACCAGAGGAGAGAAGTGCAGAGCTGTTCAGTCAGTTCAACTTGAGTAAGTGGAGGCTAGTACGAGTGAGAAGGAATCACTTTAGCCTAGTCAGAGCTGAATCTGAAGTATAGCTCAGTAGAAAGCGTGCCGACGCTTAGAGAGCGGCGAAGAGGCAGCTCACTAACTGCCAGCGTGTGTGATAATAGGAGGACCTAGATAGGTCGAAGGCGAGTGGAAGTTAATGAGAACGAGGAGCCTTAATAGCTCATCTCAGCAAGTATACCCGGACGCCGGAGTCCGAGCCTACAGGGATCTCCACGACCCATTAGGAGAACACCGGAGTTCCTGGAGGACTACAAGTCCCAGGAGTACCACCGAGCTGATACGTAGCAGGATCAGGAGGACGGAGTCCGGCTCGGCCGGGCCATCAATGACCCTGTCCTTTCAGAGAGAAGATCCAATAACAAAGTCAGCCAGGTACAAGACAGAAGCTAAGCTAGGCCCAGCTACACGCAGGCCAGAACTTATTACAAAAAGGCAGAAAACAGGAGGCCACACACCTATCAAGTGGAGGAATCTGGATGTGCACCCTTCACCCTACAGTGCTCCGGGACATCCCTGCAACATCTACAAGTAAAGGTATGCAAAGAGACTGAACCGTGTGTCACTGCTTATTTGCCTGCATTCTGCACCACCATAGACTTCAAGGGAAAAGTCTCGCCTGTGGGAGACTCACCATCTTGCTGCCCCATAACATCCCCTTAGAAGATCCATATTGCAGCGCTGGTCAAATTGATCAGATACCACAGGTGGCGTCACAACTAATCTTTATAATCCCCTGTAAATATCCCCCATTGCATGACCGCCTAGGGCCCCGGACCGAGCTCTGCTGCCAGTGACATCCCCATAGACTTCCATGGGCTCGGTGCCGAGTGTCCCATAGCCCTGGTACCCACATGTGGTGCGCTCATATCCTCCCAGACCTGGACTAAAGCATCCGCCAACTCCTGTACAGTCTGTGGTACAACGTGACGTTGGTGGATGGCATGAGACATGATGTCACAGATGTGCTCAATCGGATTCAGGTCTCAGGAACGGGCAGGCCAGTCCATAGCTTCAATGCCTTCATCTTGCAGGAACTGCTGACACACTCCAGCCACATGAGGTCTGGCATTGTCCTACATTAGGAGGAAGCCAGAGCCAACCGCACCAGCATATGGTCTCACAAGGGGTCTGAGGATCTCATCTCGGTACCTAATGGCAGTCAGGCTACCTCTGGCGAGCACATGAAGGCTGTACAGCCCTCCAAAGAAATGTCACCCCACACCATTACAGATCCACTGCTAAACCGGCATGCTTAAGGATGTTGCAGGCAGATCGCTCTCCATGGCGTCTCCAGACTCTGTCACATCTGTCACATGTGCTCAGTGTGAACCTGCTTTCATCTGTGAAGAGCACAGGGCGCCAGTGGCAAATTTGCCAATCCTGGTGTTCTGTGGCAAATGCCAAGCGTCCTGCACGGTGTTGTGATGTGAGCACAACTCCCATCTGTGGACGTCGGGCACTCAGACCATCCTCATGGAGTCAGTTTCTAACCGTTTGTGCAGACATATGCACATTTGTGTACTGCTGGAGGTCATTTTGCAGGGCTCTGGCAGTGCTCCTCCTGTTCCTCCTTGCACATAGGCGGAGGTAGCGGTCCTGCTGGTGGGTTGTTGCCCTCCTACTGCCCCCTCCACGTCTCCTGGTGTACTGGCCTGTCTCCTGGTAGCACCTCCAGCCTCTGGACACTACGCTGACAGACACAGCAAATCTTCTTGCCACAGCTCGCATTGATGTGCCATCCTGGATGAGCTGCACTACCTGAGCCACTTGTGTGGGTCGTAGAGTCCGTCTCATGCTACCACGAGTGTGAAAGCACAACCAACATTCAAAAGTGACAAAAGGTCAGCCAGAAAGCATTGGTACTGCGATGTGATCTGTGGTCCCCACCTGCAGAACCACTCCTTTATTGAGTGTGTCTTGATAATTGCCATGTGTATACTTTTCCGTCCAATTATGACAAGAGCATTCTTAAAGTGATACCTTTATATATATATACAATATAATTTATTATTGTACACCTTGATAATTGCCAATAATTTCCATCTGTTGTCTATTCCATTTACACAACAGCATGTGAAATTGATTGTCAGTGTTTCCTAAGTGGACAGTTTAATTTCACAGAAGTTTGATTTACTTGGAGTTATATTCTGTTGTTTACCGTAAGTGTTCCCTTTATTTTTTTGAGCAGTGTATATTAGAAAGTAGTTTAGATCATGGCATCAATTAGATCAGGACAAAAAATTACTTTGCGTTCACACCACCCCTTTAAAGCAAAGGCAACAACTGAAGTCATACTATTTCACATTGGCTACATTTACACATCAGTTTTTCTCATCTAAGTGCTGACCGTTTTGAAAAAAAAAATGGACAGAACACTGGCACAGTTTAATGGATCTTATTCTTTTCACATATCAGTTTTTTTTATTAGATCCATGAGCTGCTCCATTAAGTGTGGTCAATCTCATATTCTCATCTCACTTTGCAGATCTTAATTGCACATTGAAATATATAGGGATCCATTGAAAACTGACCTATTGCCAAGAGTCCAAAAAAAAAAAAACATGCAAAAAAGATGAAAAACCTTAGGTAAAAAAATTACAATAAAAAAATTCCTTTCTTGACATCTGTTATAAGGAAAACGGATGTGTGAATGGCAGTATTATGGAAACTGGTAAAGGAAAAACATGGATTCCAGGGCAAATTCCTTATTAGAGATTAATTTTCTGCTTATAATACTATGAAGACAGAAATATGATGCCTGTGGCTTTTATGAAGCAGCTGCATGATGGAAATGTAATTACGTTTGTATCTAGGATAAGATCATGTCTTGCATAGCTCCATAAGTACTTTCTTTGGAGGATAGGTTAAAGGGGTTGTCCGATCCAAATCTGTGACTGCAGAATTATGAATCCCCCTAGCATATGCACTGTGCGCTGCAGGGATTTGCAGGTTTCCGACCTGGGACCAGAGGGTATGTACGAGTTATACATACTCCCGGCCAGTTGGCATGGCCTCGCTCTCCATACATGTATGGAGCGATAACGCGCCTCTAGCTGGCCTCGTCCACTAGCCGGCTGCGTCAGTAGACTGGGTGCGGCCTCGGCTAAATACAAGTGTATGGAGCGAGGTCGGGGCTGCTGACAGGGAGTATGTATAACTCGTACATATCCTCCAGAGCCAGGTTGGAAAATGGTAAATACCCGCAGCGCGTAGTGCGTATGCTATAGGGATTCGTAAGTCTGCAGTCACACAGAGTAACTGCAGACTTATCGATTTGGATCGGACAACCGCTTTAATACCATTATAAGTTAATATAAAATTGTTGCTAATGGCCACTAATACTTGCATATTTCATTATGATCATCTTACAATAATGTCATTTTTTGCATATTATAACGGAAAATTCTGAATGATCCCACAGCTTTGTGCACATAACTGTACCAAGTTTAAACTTAACATTGGAAATGGATACAAAATCACCCATGGTGACCACATCCGCACATGTCCAGATGTGCAATAGTCCGTGCATTGCTGAAAACATTATTTGCACTGTGGATCTTATGGATTTTATGCATTAGCCCTATCAAGGGTTCCATCTGGAAATGGCGCCTTGTCTCTACTAGGCTGGTCATTAGTTGCAAAACTACACAAATTCTTTAGGTTTCAGGGGGGCTGTAAATTACATACTAAAAATTAATAAGCTCACCTATTTAATTTCTTAACATTTCTGTGATGCTTTGCAAATACACAGTGATCCTACCGCCAAAAGCTAATTGCAGCAGTAATCTGCGGAGTTGGAAAGTATGGGATTTAAGAAGTGAGTATATTACTTTTTCACCTCTTTCAATCTACTATATAATCGTCTAATTCTGTCTGTAACGGAAATCCCGCGTCGCTGATTGGTCGCGCCCGGCCGGACGAGACCAATCAGCGACAGTCGCAGTCCGGCCGCGAATTGGCGCAGAATTTGAACCACGCACGCCACCGCTATTGTCGGGAGATCAGTGGCGCTAGCCGCTGATCTCCCGATGGTAGCCGCGAGGCATCTCCTGCCGCATGGAGGTCAGCGGTGACGCTGCGGAAGTACCCAGACCAGCAACATACACGTAAACCCCAGCAGCAGCCTCCACTATATCCAGCAGCAGCCTCCACAAATACCAAGCAGCAGCCGCCTCCACATATACCCCAGCAGCAGCCTCCACATATACCTCAGCAGCAGTCTCCACGTACACCCCAGCAGCAGCCTCTATATACACCCCAGCAGCCTCTATATACACCCCAGCAGCCTCTATATACACCCCAGCAGCCTCAATATACATCCCAGCAGCCTCTATATACACCACAGCAGCCTCTATATACACCCCAGCAGCCTCTATATACACCCCAGAAGCCTCTATATACACCCCAGCAGCCTCTATATATACCCCAGAAGCCTCTATATACAGTCCAGCAGCCTCTATATACACCCCAGCAGCCTCTATATACACCCCAGAAGCCTCTACATACAGCTCAGCAGTCTCTATATACACCCCAGCAGCCTCTATATACACCCCAGGAGCCTCTATATACACCCAACAGCCTCTATATGCACCCCAGCAGCCTCTATATACACCCCAGCAGCCTCTATATACACCCCAGCAGCCTCTATATACACCAGCAGCCTCTATATACACCTCAGCAGCAGCAGCCTCTATATACACCCCAGCAGCAGCAGCATCTATATACACCCCCAACAGCCTCTATATACACCCCAGCAGCCTCTATATACACCCCAGCAGCAGCAGCCTCTATATACACCCCAGCAGCAGCATCTACAGTATATACACCTCAGAAGCCTCTATATACACCCCAGCAGCCTCTATATACACCCCAGCAGCCTCTATTTTTGGTCATGGACAACTCTACGTTGCATTTTTAAGAGTTAAAATGAGATCCAACGTCAAGGTGCAAGTTTTTGATACCCCTTTACAAGGAAAGTTGCTCATAGATAGTCAGAAGGTATTCACAAGAAATGTAGTGTACAAAAATATTTTGGGTTGATATTGTTAACAAATATATTATAGTGTCGATGTACTTCTTTCGTCCGATGATTTATTTAAATACAGTTAGATATTCATGTAATAGTTTATATATTTTGATGATCTGTTTAATAATTTTGTTCAGTTGTATTAAGTTCTATGAACAATAACATTTAATGATAATGTATATATTTTACCCAGAAAATCCGGTGTATTCATTGCATTATTCTTAAATCTTCATAAATAAACTACATACATATTCTAGAGCACCCGATGCTTAGAATCGGGCCACCATCTAGTATTTTGATAAAGGTAAAAAAACAAAACTCATTTGACAATCTGTCATTGTGTAAAAGTATGAAGACACCACTATGATACCCTAACAGAGTTACAATATATTAATGGATACGATTACCACCAGGAAACAGCGTCAAAAAGTGCTAAATGATGGAGCCATTGCTTGTTCTGTGAAGTCATATGGATTACCACGATCATCATGTATTATACACTCCAGAAGTTTTTAAAAGCTGGAGACACTGACTGCGTCAGATGAACCTTTTCGGAAGAAAGATCAGCATTTGTCAAAAAAATAAAAAAGGACTTGGCATATTGAATTTTAATGTGTCTTAGCCTTGGTTTCCACAGGAGATAATCCACAAGCAAAAGATATGTGGTCAAGAGGGGTTGTCTTTGTCCACACCATCACTTATATGACATAAATTAAAGCACTCCTCCCACCAAAGTTTATTATCCTCTTAATATATTGCAGTCATCATATTATATAGCACTGTGTACTTACAATTGCTCATTTTGCCTTTCTACCCAGTTGATTATTACTTTCTCTGCACTATGTAGAAACAGGAAGTCTCTTGTCCCTGCATCACTCATTCTCCTCTAACTCCTGACCCAGCTGCTCCGCTCCTCGCCCCTTTGCCATAGACTTGGAGTGATTCATGATTTTTGCAGAGAAAACTGACCTCCTGTTTTGACACAGAGCTTAGAATGATTCAGCTAGTCAGTTAGTAATCACGTGATGTTATAGACCTAAAGCAAAACAGAAGAATTACCTGGGTAGAAAGGCAAAATGAGCAATGGTAAGTACATGGTGCTAAATAAAATATGATGATTGCAATATATTAAGAGGATAAAAATGTTTATAATAATAATCTATTTATATAGCGCCAACATATTCCGCAGCGCTTTACAGTTTAACAGTTTCAAACACAACAGTCATAAGTAAACGTTAATAATAACACAATAAATTAAACCAAAATAGAACGACCCTGCTCATGAGAGCTTACAATCTACAATGAGGTGGGGGAAGATACAAAGTACAGGTGTGTATATACAATGATGGTCCAGCCATCTTGAGGGAGTAGGGGATAGATAGTGGATGGGCTACATATAATGACTCATTAGGGAACATGATAGGCCGCTCTGAACAAATGTGTTTTGAGGGAGCACATACATTTATACCAGAATGGGGAACATATATACCAGGATAGTAGACATATATACCAGGATGGGGGGGTCATGTACAAGGATAAGGGACATATCTACTGATTATAAGACATACACTGACATTCTAAGACAGGCCCCATTTAACATTAAAAAAAAAATTTCTCTAGTCCTTCACCAAATTTGAGGTGCGTCTTATAAAGTGAAAAATATGGTATGTGTGCTGCGTATTCTAATTTTTATTTTGTATTTAGAATCTTTCAGGAAACCCCCCGGCAGAAAACAATTGTCAAACTATGTGAAAGGACAGGGATGAAAAACAAATGTACCAACCATAGTAGAAGTGACGCCTGCTTGGAAGCCCCCCATGCAAAGGAAACAAAACGACTTTCCAGAGGAGATGAAAGAGCTTGTGAGGATGCAGAAACGGAAAGGACTAGTTATAATAGAGGACAGCAGCAAAGGTAGCCATACAATGAAGACCACCCATGCTTTTAAAAAGGGAGAGGTGGTCTGTGATTATCACGGAGAACTTATGGGCTCTAAAGAAGGGGAAGAATTGCAGAGATTAGTGACAGGAATGTCATATGTACTTTTTTAAACATAAAGAACAAAAATGATGCGTAAATGCTACCAAAGTGCCTTGTGATTGCCAACCAGACATGCCGTCTACTTTTGGACAGATGATAAATCATTCAGGGAAGGTTCACAATCTCAAGCCAAAAGTTCTGGATTATGGAGATGGAGAGACCCCAAAAATTCTCTTTTTTGCTGAGAAAGATCTGAAGCCAGGGTTTTTTGATTATGGAGTCTGAAGAAACGATTTTGGAGAAGAGGGGGGGATTGTTCATGGCTTGACGCATAATATTTTTCATTGGCTCTATTCATGCATCTGATCCACTGTTCTTTGTGTATATATAATTTATATATTAGTATTATGTGTGGGCAAAGGAATAGTTAAGTTATATTGTTGTTATTGTTTTCTATAATAAAGCTGTTATTTTACTGTTTAAGTGTTTGTACTAGCACTTAGATACAGGAAAGATATATATCTTTGTACCGTGTTAGCCAGTACATAGAAAAATATTCAGAATTGAGAGTCCTCAGTGGTTGATACCTTTTAATGGCTAACTGAGAAGATGATAACAAATTGCAAGCTTTCGAGACTACTCAGGTCTCTTCATCAGGCAAAGACTAATACAAAATCACATATTTATACACAACACAGCACAGAAATAATGCAATAGATAAGACAAGTGACGTGAAGCAGAACTGTCATTATGGGAGATAGAGATGAACATAAATATTGGAACAGTTCATAGATAAGGAGTGTGAAAGTTTTATTGTCCTCTGATTGGGGTCTGGTATTGTGTTGTGATGCCCCCAGAAGGTCTTAGGAGCAAATTCCTTAATTGATGTAAAAAGACATAAATTTATGTGACACATTCATTCCTGCTCTGAGTGTGTCAAAGGTTGTCATAAGTTTATACACCCAGACCCTCTTGTCTCTCTGAGATTTGAACTTACCATTCAATACAATTAACTTCATGTCCATGGGGCTGTGATCAGGCATATAAAAATGTATGCCAGCACATGACGTCTACAAAGCACAGTCTTTGCAGAGCATTAACTCTTCCACCTTCAACAGATGAGGGGTAATGGGAGTATTTAAAGACTGGGTGCCTGGTCACCTGACACACACAGCAGCAGCTCATCTGATTGAGGCGCCACAGAAGTTAACCCTTAATAGGCAAAATTAACTAACTCCATTTAACTATTGTAATTCACAGAGACTGCAGAGCAATTCAGACTATAGAGCAGTCTACACGTGACAGCCTTACACTCTCCTCTCTGCACTATGTGCCCACTGTGCATATTTTTTTGTGCTGCGTTTTTTCAGCCACAAAAACACAAATATTTCAAAAACGCACCCACGCATTTTTTTTTAAATCAAGTACTTTAATTAAGGCATATATCAAAAATGTAATACAGTCCGACACAAACTTCAGACAGATATCAAAATTACAAAGCAGATTGAAACATTTTCATTTAACATGAACTAGCCCCTTTACCCAATACCCCACCCCCCTCTCCCTCCCCACCTCCTCCCCAAACCCCATCCCAATATAATTTATTATCAAACTGGTACATCTCCTCTTGATAAATTTATACACCACTTCACAAAAGCTCAGCCGCACAAGTACAATTTCTGCAGAGGTAATTAACCGACTCCCAACCTACTCTGCAACAACTCAACAGACGCCACACCCAGACAATCCATACATCCGCCCCACACATTTTCACATTTTTTATGTTGACCTCTCTTAGTGTAAATATTCTTTTCCATGAGGACAATAAAGTTTATTTTATTCACAAACTCTTTTTTGACTGGTGGTTTTTCATCTAACCAATGCATCGCAATAAGCTTCCTTGCGGCATATAGCAATCTTGCAATAGCCAGTTTCCCACATTCATCCGTGGCAATATCATCCATACATCCCAGGAGGCAAGTCAACGGGTTATGCACAATATTTACCCCCATCATTTCTTGAATCAGATTGAGCACTTTCACCCAAAAGGGCTGAAGGCGAGAACACGACCACATCATGTGTAGAAGGTCAACTCCTACCTCAGAACACCTTGTACATTTTGAGTCTCTTCTCAGAACTGCCTTCATCATCCATAACGGGGTCCTGTAAACTCTACAGACTAAATATAGCTGTGACACCCTTTTAGCCTCACTTAAAGAAGCCTTGAGAATATATTGTAATATGGACTCCCACTGAGACTCCGATAAAGGACCCAGGTAAGTCCATCCATTTTCCCCTCAACATTAATGGATGTCTCAGTAAAAAAGTGTCCAACAGGCCTGTTATGTTTCGGTAGCTGAGGAGTGCAGGTAAAAAAGGCAATACACCAGAGCAGTTGGAATCTATGAGATTGCAGTACCCTGACTAACCACCACAACTAGAGGCAGCCGTGGAGCGTTCCTACGTTGGTTCTAGACGCCTCGTCACAGCCTGAGAAACTAACTACACCTAAAGATAGAAAGAGGAAAGCTATCTGCCCCGGAGCAGATCCCCAAAGAACATAGAAAGCCCCCAAACATGTAATGGCGGTTAGACAAGAAGAAATACTGACACAGACAGAAAATAGTATGAGCAAACGTTGGGACCCAAACTACCTAAATAGAAAAGGATAGGAAGGGCACTTACTGCAATCCCAAAAAACCCTGAAAAGCACAACTCTACTAATTTCAAAAACACCTGAGATCACACGACCTCTACCACCTAAATTAGTTCTCTGGTGTAACAAAATCAAAACAGCAGCCACTGAAAAAACTGGAAAAAGCAAATGTACAAACATCAGTGGCTGAACTAAACTGAGAGGGCAAAAGCCCCCGGAGGGGACCCTGAAGGCCCCCACAGAAGTGCAGGACAAAATGCAAAAATCGAACACAAAAACAAAAAGAAGAAAATGTCTTATCTGTTAGCAGGAGATGCAGACACGACACAGCAGGCTACAAAGGAAACAGGAATCAAGGATTGAGACCAGAACAATTGATCACCGGCAACCCTGATGGGAAGGCGACTCCCTTATATAAGACCAGTCAGTAACACCTGATTCCCAATCCTCACAATCTTCACTGGACAGTCCAGTACCGCTAGTAACCACCAGAGGGAGCCTCTGCTCAGAACTCATTTCAAGCCCATTCACAACAGTACCTCCCCCTTGAGGAGGGGTCACCGAACCCTCATTTGAGCAACCAGGTCGGTCAGGATGAGTTCTATGATACGCACGGATGAGTCTCCTAGCATGGATGTCCGAAGCAAACACCCAAGAATTGTCTTCCTGACCATAACCTCTCCACTTAACCAAATACTGGAGTTTCCGTCTAGAAAAACGAGAATTCAATATTTTCTCAACCACAAACTCCAGATTGCCCTCAACCAGAACAAGGTCAGGAGGCACAGCAGTAGGAACCACTGGCTCAACAAACCTCTTCAACAAGGACTTGTGGAACACGTTATGGATCTTAAATGTCCCTGGAAGAAGCAAACGAAAAGAAACAGGATTAAGAATCTCCATGATCTTATAAGGTCCAATGAACCTAGGCTTAAATTTAGGAGATGCCACTCTCATAGGAATATTTTTTGAGGACAACCAGACCAAGTCCCCCACTTTAAACCGAGGACCATCAGTCCTATGCCGGTTAGCAAACCGCTGGGCCCTCTCCTGAGAGAGGGACAACCTCTCCACTACCTGGTCCCAAATCTGTTGCATACGCTCCACAACAGAGTCAACACCTGGACAGACAGAAGCCTCCGTCTGTCCTGAAGAAAATCGAGGGTGAAACCCAGAATTACAGAAAAATGGAGACATCAAAGTGGCAGAGCTAGCCCTATTATTAAGAGCAAACTCAGCCAAAAGGCAAAAAAGAGACCCAGTCATCCTGATCAGCAGACACAAAGCATCTTAGATAAGTCTCCAATGTCTGGTTTGTTCTCTCAGTTTGACCATTGGTCTGAGGATGAAACGCCGAGGAGAAAGACAATTGAACACCAAGTTTAGAACAAAAGGTCCTCCAAAATCTGGAAACAAACTGGACTCCTCTGTCAGACACAATGTTCTCAGGAATGCCGTGTAAACGAACCACGTGCTGAAGGAACAAAGGCACCAATTCAGAGGAGGAAGGCAACTTAGGTAATGGCACAAGATGTATCATCTTGGAAAACCTATCACAAATCACCCAGATGACGGTCATTCTCTGAGAAACAGGGAGGTCGGAAATGAAATCGATAGAGATATGTGTCCATGGTCTCTTGGGCACAGGCAATGGCATTAACAAACCACTAGAGCGAGAGCAAGGCTTGGAGCGAGAGCAAGTCCCACAGGACTGCACAAATTCCCTGACATCACGAGACAAGGTAGGCCACCAAAAGGACCGACTAACCAAGTCTCTGGTACCAAAAATTCCGGGATGACCGGCCAACGCGGAACAATGAATCTCAGACATCACACTCATTTTCCACTGGTCCGGGACAAACAATTTCCCAACAGGGCAGCGCTCGGGCCTATCCTCCTGACACCCCTCCAGAGCCAGTCTCAAATTGGGCGAGATGGCGGAAAGAACTACACCCTCTTTCAAAATAACAGAAGGATCAGATAACTCAGGAGAGTCCGCAAGGAAACTCCTCGAGAGGGCATCCGCCTTAACATTCTTAGTGCCAGGAAGAAAGGAAACCACAAAATTAAAATGTGTGAAAAACAAGGCCCACCTGGCCTGTCTAGGATTAAGTTGCTTGGCAGATTCCAGATAAACCAGATTCTTATGGTCCGTAAGGACCACCACCTGATGTTTGGCTCTCTCCAGCCAATGTCTCCACTCTTCAAAAGCCCACTTCATGGCCAATAACTCCCGATTACCCACGTCATAATTACGTTCAGTAGGAGAAAATTTTCGAGAGAAAAAGGCACAAGGGTTACTTTTAGAGGTCTCTGGATCTTTTGGGACAAAACGGCACCTGCCCCAATTTCAGAGGCATCAACCTCCACCTGAAATGGCAGAGAAACATCAGGCTGCCGTAGAACAGGAGCAGAAGTGAATCTCTGCTTAAGTTCCTGAAATGCAGAGACTGCCTCAGGAGGCCAATTCACCACATCAGAACCCTTTTGGTCAAATCAGTTAATGGTTTAACAATAACCGAGAAATTACCAATACATTTACGATAAAAATTGGCAAAACCCAAGAATCTTTGAAGAGCCTTTAATGAAGTAGGTTGGACCCAATCACAGATGGCCTGAACCTTGACCGGGTCCATTTCAATAACAGATGGGGACAAAATGAATCCCAGAAATGAGATCCTCTGTACGCCAAAAAGACACTTTGATCCCTTCACATACAGAGCATTCTCTCTCAAAATCTGGAACACAGTTCGAACATGTTTCACATGAGAGTCCCAGTCATTGGAAAAAATCAAGATATCATCCAAATAAACAATCAGAAATTTATCCACAAAATCCCTGAAAATGTCATTCATGAAGGACTGGAAGACAGAAGGAGCATTAGTGAGCCCAAAGGGCATCACAAGGTACTCAAAATGCCCCTCAGGAGTATTAAATGCAGTCTTCCATTCATCCCCGTGCTTAATGCGAATAAGGTTATATGCCCCCCTGAGGTCAAGCTTGGTAAACCAAGTAGCGTTTTTCACCCTGGAAAACAGGTCAGAAATCAAGGGTAACGGATATTGATATTTCACAGTAATATTGTTCAAAAGACGATAATCAATACACGGCCTTAATGAACCATCCTTTTTGGCTACAAAGAAAAAACCGGCACCTAAGGGTGAAGAGGATGGTCTGATATGACCCTTCTCCAATGACTCCTTGATATAAGACCGCATAGCGTCATGTTCAGGTACAGACAAGTTAAAAAGGCGACCTTTAGGGAATTTACTACCAGGCACTAATTCAATAGCGCAGTCATAGCTCCTATGGGGAGGCAAGGATGCAGATTTACTTTCGCTAAACACATCAGAAAAATCAATCAAAAAGTCAGGAACATCCTGAGCCTGGGGGGAGGCAGAAAACACAGGAGTGTTGGTATTAACACATTGGCAGCCCCAACGGGTTACAGACACAGATTTCCAATCCAAAACAGGATTATGAGACTGTAACCAAGGGAAACCCAGTACGATAATGTCATGCAGATTATACAGAACCAAAAATTTGCAGCTCTCCTGATGATCAGGTTCAACCCTCATTATCACCTGAGTAGAGAACTGAGGTTTATTCTCAGCCAAAGGGGTAGAATCGATCCCCAGTAGGGGAATCGACTTCTGTAGGGGTATCAAGGGAAACCCACAACGTTTAGCAAAATCAAAATCCATCAGGTTAATAGCTGCTCCAGAATCAACGAAAGCCTGAGCAGAAAATGAGGACAGAGAGCATATCAGGGTAACAGTTAATAAAAACTTAGTCTGAACACTACCCAAGACAACTGAGCGTGCAAAACGTCTTCCCCGCTTAGGGCAGACTGAAATAGCATGAGAGGCATCACCACAGTAGAAACATAACCCATTGCGCTTTCGAAACTCATGACGCTGTGCCCCAGAAACCACTCTATCACACTGCATGGATTCAGAAGCAGGTTCACAAGGCAACACTATTCCACGCATACCTCTCCGCTCACGCAAACGTCTGTCAATTTGAATCGCTAATGACATAGAATCATTGAGACCAGAGGGGACAAGGAATCCCACCATAACATCCTTTACATTATCTGACAGACCCTTCCGAAAACGGGCTGCCAAAGCGTCGTCATTCCATTTGGTCAGGACTGCCCATCTACGGAATCTCTGACAGTATAACTCAGCGTCATCAAGCCCCTGAATTAATGCCAACAAGGCTTTTTCAGCTTGATCAGTGACATTAGGCTCATCGTACAATAACCCCAAAGCCTGTAAAAATGCATCAACATCACTCAAAACAGGATCCCCAGGTGTCAGGGAAAAAGCTCAATCCTGAGGATCGCCGCGCAGGAGAGAGATGACAATTTGAACCTGCTGCGCTGCGTTCTCTGAGGACTTAGATTTTAAGGCAAAAAACAATTTACAGTTATTTTTGAAATCCCCTAAAAACAAATCTGGCATGGGAATCCTAGGTTCCACAACAGGCAACCCAGCAAGATAGGCAGCAATACTCCGAACCTCAGTGGCAAGCTGATCCACACGGCCAGACAACTGTGCAAACTCCATTGAGAGAAAAAATCCTCCCCAGCACCCAGAGATACAGAGGGAAAAAAAAATGCAACAAACAGAAAAATATCTCTGACAACTCTGACAACCTTTTTTCTTTCACAATATTTTTCCCTTCTGTGAGTACCATACAATTTTCAATTTTTAGGCCGGTGATACTGTTATGTTTCGGTAGCTGAGGAGTGCAGGTAAAAAAAGGCAATACACCAGAGCAGTTGGAATCTATGAGATTGCAGTACCCTGACTAACCACCACAACTAGAGGCAGCCGTGGAGCGTTCCTACGTTGGTCCTAGACGCCTCGTCACAGCCTGAGAAACTAACTACACCTAAAGATAGAAAGAGGAAAGCTATCTGCCCCGGAGCAGATCCCCAAAGAACATAGAAAGCCCCCAAACATGTAATGGCGGTTAGACAAGAAGAAATACTGACACAGACAGAAAATAGTATGAGCAAACGTTGGGACCCAAACTACCTAAATAGAAAAGGATAGGAAGGGCACTTACTGCAATCCCAAAAAACCCTGAAAAGCACCAACTCTACTAATTTCAAAAACACCTGAGATCACACGACCTCTACCACCTAAATTAGTTCTCTGGTGTAACAAAATCAAAACAGCAGCCACTGAAAAAACTGGAAAAAGCAAATGTACAAACATCAGTGGCTGAACTAAACTGAGAGGGCAAAAGCCCCCGGAGGGGACCCTGAAGGCCCCCACAGAAGTGCAGGACAAAATGCAAAAATCAAGCACAAAAACAAAAAGAAGAAAATGTCTTATCTGTTAGCAGGAGATGCAGACACGACACAGCAGGCTACAAAGGAAACAGGAATCAAGGATTGAGACCAGAACAATTGATCACCGGCAACCCTGATGGGAAGGCGACTCCCTTATATAAGACCAGTCAGTAACACCTGATTCCCAATCCTCACAATCTGCACTGGACAGTCCAGTACCGCTAGTAACCACCAGAGGGAGCCTCTGCTCAGAACTCATTTCAAGCCCATTCACAACACAGGCCCCTGTACATCAAAGTGATGAAACCCCTCGAATTCCTCCGAGGTCCTATGAGATTCAACAAACTATCTGACTACAGAACCAGACGTGACACTTAGTTTTGTTTAATTAGGGCATGTCTCAGCTGGAGATACTGGAAAAACATCTTCTGGCTCTGAGGAAACTCATTCCTGAGCATTTAAAATATTTTAATGACAGCACCAAATGCCAATACGCCTCCACTGACCAAACCCCCGCAATCTCATGAGCTCCGTCATTCTAGGGTCAAACCAAATCGACGCATATCGCGTAGATTCTGGCACCCCCCTCCACTGTTTAATTTTCTGCCAAACTTTCCTCATCATAACTATGGTTGGGAATTTTTTCTGGGTTCAATCTAAATCTACCCGCTTCCAAACTAGCTAACAATGGACCCTTCCCCACTATATATTCAGTGATAATCCCAGCTGATGTATTTTGGCTAGATTCTCCCCAGCCCACCATATGCTGTAATTGGGACACTATGTAATATATCCAGGGTTAGGGACCGCCAAACCACACTTGTCCTTTGATCTCTGCAGATGCTCTAATTTGATGCGTGCCTGTCCACCCTTCCAAATCAGATCCCTAAACAGAGTATTAATTCTATAAAATTTGCTCTGTGCCAACCACACTGGAGCATTATGCAATATATAGAGGAGCTAAGGCATAAGTATCATTTTGATCAGATTGACGCTAAGTGCCACAGACAGAAATAGTTTCTTCCAGGCCCCAATCTTCTGCTGAAATTTCCCAAGCAAAGGAGTCAAGTTGAGCAGCACATAGTCCTCTATTTTGTCCGAAACCACGATACCCAAATATTTAAGCTCATGTACCACCCTTAAGGGGATCCCAGAGTCAAGTATCAGAGGAGCCGCCCCGTCCAAGGGCAACAACACAGACTTGTCCCAGTTAATAGATATTCCCGAAAGAGCCCCAAATTTAGTAATGCTATGCATAGCCACTCTCAAAGACTCCTGCGCATCTTCCAGAAATAATAATACATCATCCGCATACAGGGCTATCTTCTCTTCATGACTTCCATATCTATAACCCTTTATATCCCTATCCCTCCGTATCGCTGCCGCCAGAGGCTCTATAGCAATCGCAAACAGCAGAGGAGACAAAGGCCACCCCAGCCGTGTTCCCCTATACAAAGTAAAATCCTCAGACAGGCCATTCACTCGTACCCTAGCACTCGGAGATGTGTATAACAGCTGCACCCAACTTATGAATTTCTCGCCAAAACCCATAGCCCTCAGGACCGCCCACAAATACCGCCACTCCACACTATCAAACGCCTTAGCAGCGTCTAAAGACACCACAATCCTCTGACCCATATTATCTGCCTTTGCCTGCAAATTAAGAAACAATCGCCTGAGGTTATGTGCTATAGAACTATTGGGCATAAACCCGGATTGATCCCTATTTATTATTGTCGTTATTACTGTATTTAGGCGGTTAGCCAACATCTTAGCCAAGATTTTAACACCTGTCATTAACAGCGAAATTGGACGATAAGAGGCTGGATCCATGGGATCCTTACTCTGCTTCGGCAGTACAACAATTATTGCCTCTCGCACGGACCGTGGCAGCTCCCCCTCCACCAAACCGGCACCATATATCTCCAGCAAAGCAGGAAGAAGTGTCTCTCTATTTTTTATATACACCTCCCCCGGGATCCCATCCATCCCTGGGGCTTTATCATTAGGCATAGAGGCCAGTGCGGCATCAAGTTCCTCCAAATTAAATGGCTCCCCAAGAAGCCCCTGGTCATCCGCTGAAAGTCTGGGGAGCAGTATTTCCGCCAAATAACTATCAATCTCCTCCTCCGTTGGCCACACCTGTGATATTTGTAAAGATCCGAATAATAACCCGTCATCACCTCCAAAACTGCTCTGCTACCAGTATGTTCACGCCCATCCCTTCCCCTCAGAGCAGCTATATGTGTAGAATCACTCTGTGCTGCCACTATCCTAGAAAGGAGATGGCCCACCCTGTCCTGTTCCTCAAAATATTTAATGTTCTGAAACATTCTCTTGCATACTGCCACTTTCATTGCCATCTGACACACTCTAGTCTGCGCTTCTTTCAACCTTCCCTGTGCCTCTGGGGACTGATCATTGATTAGTGCCTCCTCTGCTTCCTCAAATTCTCTAATCAACATCTGATCTTTCCTGCCAGTTTCTGCTTTTACCCGGGATATCTCCTTAATGCAGAGCCCTCTAAAATAAGCCTTCATAGCTTCCCAAACCATCAAAACCGACACTGTCCCAACATTAATTCTAAAGTACTCTCTAATATCACCCCTATATGTCCATCCAGGTCAATAAGTTGTAACCAGAATGGGTTCAGCCTCCACGTGCACCCTCTAGCAGGTACTGTTCCACTCCCTCAAGTGTCACACTCATAAGGGAATGATCCGATATCGTTCTAGCCATGTATGTTACTTCCCCAAGGCCCAGAATCTGAGTATTGCCCAATACCAGGTCAATCCTCGACAAGGATGCAAAGGAGGACGAGAAACAGGAATACTCATACACACCAGGATGTGAAATCCTCCATAAATCATGCAGAGCAGTTTCCTTCAGGACCGCTCCAAATGGTGTACAATTACCTCCCGGTCTCAACGGCTCCCGTCTGCCCCAGTCCCAATGTGTGTCTGGAATGTTGTTAAAATCGCCCATAATCAGAAATGGTACCCCCGGGGTTTCATCCATTATCTCTAGAACTCTGTAGAGCAGTCTCCCACAATATGGTGGTGGAATATATATTGAGACCAGCCACATCAAGGATCCATACAATTTACAAAGTAGGCATACAAATCTACCTGAATGGTCAATAATCACTTTGTGATACTCAAAAGGTACCCCAGCACAAATGAGAATACTGACACCCCCTAGAATATGTTGAATGTGTGGCGTGATATCCCGCCTGTACCCATCTCTCAGCAAGAAAATTTGTTCTCTCTTTAACCATGCGAGTTTCCTGCAAACAAATCACTGACGGTTTGGCATCACACAAAAACTTAAACACAGCTTGTTGTTTCACACCAGACGCCATAACCGACATTCCAACTCACCACTCTCATTCTTCCCGACGTTTTCACTCCTCAGTACATATTGCCCCGCATTCTTTCATCCAAGTACAGCTGGAGCCATAACAACAGTGATCAGAGTGACGTACATTATTTAAATGTTTTCCCTCCTCCCACCCCACCCCCTCCCCCAAACAAAAAACTTCCCCCAACAAATCCCAATCCCATCTTTCCATCTCTTCCTATCATGAAGGAAAGAGCGCACTTTATCCAAAACAGTCTGCTAACCCCGTCCAACAGTCCCGCCACTTAACCCAATCTATTGGGACTTCCAGATGACTTGAAGATTGCAGCCAAGTAAGTCACCACAGTTTCCAATTCTTCCAAAAGGACTCATGACCAACAGAGAACCATAAACGCGATCCCAAAAAAACATGAAAATAAAAGTATCAATACCAGGGAGGAAAAAAGAGCCATCGAATCACTCCGAAAAATACAGCAGTAGGAAAGGAGAGCGACCTCGTCAACCCGCTGAGTCCTTTGATTTTGCCTGGCGCAGGTGTTGCTCGTTGCTGTCCAGCCATCTGAGTGCCTCCTTATCCTTCGTAAAAAATTGTACTGCCCCCTCTGCGACCACTCTCAATTTGGCCGGGTACAACATCGAGTAGGTGACACCCAGCTCCCTCAACCTCCTCTTGATATTCACAAATTTGGCCCTTTGTTTCTGCACTTCTAAGGAAAAGTCAGGAAATATAGAGATCCTGGAGCCATTTATCTTGAGATCCAGATGCTCTCTGGCATGTCTAAGAATTGTGTCTCTGTCACGGTAGTGCAGGACCTTAACCAGCACTTGCCTGGGAGGGCGTCCAGGGGGGAGGGGATGTGTAGGAACACGATGGGCTCTTTCAATTGCATACATGCGGGACAACTTTTCAGAGCCAATGACATTTAGTAGCCAATTTTCAAAAAACTCTGTCGGCGTCACTCCTTCCGTCTTTTCTGGCACTCCAATCAGCCGCACATTATTGCGCCTAGACCTATTCTCAAGGTCGTCCGTTTTCGCTTGTATGGCAGAAATCGCAGCACTCATGCGTTTAGTGGCCTTATTGGCTTTTGTTATATAATCCTCAGCATTGCTAATGTGCTTTTCAGCCTCTCTCATTCTTTCCTTAGTTACATGCATTAAATGCTGCAGTTTAGACATGTCCGCCTGCAGGACCCCTAGTTGTGCAGCCACATTGGTGATAGTAGTATGACTGTGAAGGACCACCTTAAACACATCTTTCAAAGTGGGCTCCTCAGGAATCTGAAGCCCACCTATGCATGTTGCAGTGTCCCTCTCAGTCTCTCCACAATCCCCCTAATCCTCCTCCTTCTGTCGGCACAGCTCTCTCCATCACTTTCTGCCCCCTCCTCCTCCACATCTTCTCCTATTCCACATCCACATACAGCTCAGGCTTGTTTTGTGTCCCATTAATCACCACCAGGCTCCGGGCCACATCAACCTGTCGTGCAAATCCTGGGAGCTTAGCCGCGGCATCAGCTCCCTTGAAGTTCTCCCCTGCCTCCTCCAGCTCCACACCAGCCAGTGTGAGCAGATGCAGCTGTGGCAAAATACTTAAAGGGGACAAAGCGTGGGAGCGCTACCCAGATTACCTACTCTATAAACCAAGCAGGCATTACACATCACAAGGCGACATATTGAATAAGACCGGTGAACGGTCGAAACGTCAGAGTTGCTTTATTACGTTCTCTCCTTCTCTGCTCCACGAACACTATATGTGAACATATCAATAAATTTCTTTTTGCCATTTTACGGATAGAGTATGCAGTGAATTTTCTTCAATTTTTTTTCCTCCAGCTCCACTGGCAGCGTTTATTCCCGGCCGGCGCCATCTTGGATCCTTCTCTCTGGCTCCCCCACAGCCCTTCTGGAGCTCTTTCTGCCTGTCATTGCTCTGCAGGTATGAGCCTTTATATACACCGCACTAGCCGCAGTTTCCCCTGATAAATGTAGGTATTTGACCCAGAGTTTAAAGGCTCGTTTACACTGGCCATTTATTTTCTCCTACTTTCATCCATATACAATTAAAACCAAAGAGTTGGGAAGGTGAGTTTATCCAGTCCTTTCATTTATCAGTCTATACTGTAGAAGAAGAAGGTGTGTTTCTTTCAGTAAAGGTACTGCCACACTACACAATCCCGCTAGCGATCTCGTTAGCGTCGCATACTAATGAGATCGCTAGCGGGATTGTTTCTATATCGCTAGTAGCTACCTATTTTAGCGATATCGTTAAGGACGCTATCGCGGTTAGCGATCTCCTTAACGACTTTAGCGATACAAAAGTACCGCTAAATCGCTAAAAAAGGTGCCACACTTAGCGATATATACTTACCCAGCGGGGCGCCAGCGACGAAAATAGGGTCCGGAACGATTCCAGCGACGAGCGAGATCACAGCAGGAAGCTCGTCGCTGGCAGCTGCTGCACACAACAACATCGCTAACGGGATCGCTAAATAGTGACGTTTTTTAGCGATCCCGTTAGCGATGTTGTTTAGTGTGGCATACCCTTAAGTCTCAGATAGACTCTTGGCTAGGCATGCTTTGTTGGATAATTAGCTGCCTGTGAAGTCTTGTGACTCTTAGTAGCAGAAAATCTGTAGCAACCCCCACACATATGTTGACCAAAGTCGCCTATATCGGCGGATTTATCCTTCAGTCTAATGCGTATGGGGCTGATTGTCAGGGGAAAAGTTGATCGGGCCTATCCGAATTCGGACTGCCAATCATATTGCTCTCCTGGAGATAAGCCGATGGCTGACATATCAGTCAGTGGCTTTCTCAGAGTGCACAGAAGCAGTCAGCCGAATGGGCACTCCTGTGTATGGGAGAGTTGGTTGAGATGGCTGTTGGCCAAACGATAAAAGGGGTATTCCCATCTCCAAGATCCTATCTCAACATGTAGTAGTAAAAAAATATTAGAAAATATTTCCAATTAGAAATGTAGTGTAGTTCTTCTGATTTCCTAGGTCACTTACCCTATGTGCACGGCATTGCAGTAGCTTAGGTATCCATGTTTACAACCTCCAACAGTTGTCAATATATGAGTGGTTGTACCCATGGATACGTAAGCTATTGTAATGCCCTGCACATGGGGTAAGCGTCATAGTGAATCAGAAGAACTATATTAGATTTCTGATTGAAGGCATTTTCTAGTATTATTATTACACCTAGTACATATTGATATAGGATCGTGGAGATGGGAATACCCCTTTAAGCATTATTCGGCCAAGAGCCATCTAATGTTTGTGGAGCTTTAAGAAAACAATATTTTGAAATTTGGAAAGTGTGTTTACACTGGTAATCAAGCTATATAAAAAATAAAAAATTATGGGAACATTTGTCTCATTCTCTGCAGATACCTATAGTGCTACATAAATACTTTTCTTAGGAAAATTCCATTGTTCCTCTTTTAATTTCCCAGTGGTGAAGTTAAATAAAATTAAGTCAAATGAATTTTGAAAACAAAATTTTAATCCAGATAGCATTATATTTGCTGTGTTACGGTTTATAATTAAAATTTATACTACTTTAACCAATAGGAAAAGAAAGGTCTCAAACACATAGTTACCGTATATACTCGTGTATAAGCCGACCCGTGTATAAGCCGACCCCCCTAATTTTGCCACAAAAAACTGGGAAAACTTATTGACTCGTGTATAAGCCGGGTGTATATAAACTGCCGTCCTGCTCTGTGCTGCCCCTCCTGCTCCTTGCTCCCCCATCCAGCTCTGTGCTCCCCATTCTCCTCTGTACTCCCCCCTCCTGCTCCGTCCTCCGCTGTGCTCCCCCATTCCTTCTCCGTCCTCCTGTGCCCCCCCTGTCCTGCTCCGTGCTCCTCTGTGCCCTCCATCCTCTCCCCCCGTACTGCTCCGTGCTCCTCTGTGCCCTCCATCCTCCCCCCGTCCTGCTCCGTGCTCATTGTCCTCCTCCATGCTTCCCCGTCCTCCGTTCTCCCCCCGTCCCGCTCCGTGCCCACTGTCCTCCTCCATGCTTCCCCCGTCCACCGTTCTCCCCCCCGTCCTGCTCCGTGCTCCTTGTCCTCTCCTCCATGCTCCCCCCATCCTTCTCCATCATACTCACCCTCCCCGTGCATCGCTGAACGTCCCTGCAATCCTGCGTTCTCCCCGGCTTCCTACAGCTCTCCAGCGCTGAGCAGTGACGTAATACCGCTCATTAAGGCCATGAATATGGACGCCACGCCTATGGGAGTGGCGTCGCGTCCATATTACATGACCTTAATGAGCGGGTATTACGTCACCGCTCAGCGCTGGAGAGCTGCAGGAAGCCGGGGAGAACGCAGGATTGCAGGGACGTTCAGCGATGGCACGGGGAGGGGTGAGTATGATGTCCCAGCCACCGGCTCCTGCCGCGGCACCCCCTCCCCCGCTGGTTTCTGCCCAATGACTCGTGCAAAAGCCGAGGGGGCATTTTCAGCACGAAAAAAGGTGCTGAAAATCTCGGCTTATACACGAGTATATACGGTACTTCACATGGTAACACCATGTCTCCAAACGGTTAACCCTTCTAATATGTAACATAACACATCTTTGATATGTTCTAGTAATTTAAAATGTGGACCTGATAGCGATAGGTATAAAGGCCCACATACACAGACTAATGTTGGCTGAACCCGCCAGTATCAACGGGTTTGGCCGATTGTCTAAAAGAGCATGGGGGCACCAGCCGATCGTTCATGTGTGATATAGGGCTGCTGATCGCATTGTTCTCCCTGAGATAAGCTGTCGGCTGAAGTGTCAGTCAGCAGCTTCTCATAGAGAACATAGGAGCACTCAGCCAAGCGAGAGCTCATGTGTATGGGAGTGACGACTAAGATGGCTGTCAGTCGAATTATCATCTGATACATCATTCGGCCTACAGCCAACTAATGTGTATGGCCAGCCTTAAGCTTTTGTTTAATTATCTTGCTTGCTAAACTAAGATATAGCTAAAGTTTGTGCTGTGTCCTTCGCAGTCTTATCATGGATGTACCCTATGGACAATAATATTACAGGTGTCATATCTCCCTCTATGTTGATGATGCTCATGTATATTTAGTGGACTTCTTCCCTAGCTCCTCTTATTAAGTTGGTATTTCTCTAGGTGATATTCTGCTGTCGTTAAACTCTTATTTTTAAACCCTTAAGAACCGGACCTAATTTGGCTCTCTCATCCACGTTGCGTTTTTTCATTGTCACATTACAGGAGCCAGAATATTTTTATTTTTTGTAGATGTAGCTGTATTAAGGCTTATGTTTTGCAGAAAGCTGTAATCGTCAGTGACGCCATGTCCAAGTATACACAACCTAAAACCAAACTTATTAACTCCTTATGGGAAGAAATAGAAAAAGAAAACCCCAACAATTCTACAAGGGTCTTGATATTTTATACTCGTCATTTGCAGCACAAATATAATGTTTACTACATTCTGTGTGTCCGCACAATTATGGCAATGCCCTTTGGGCCCCCTGTACAGGTGCACAGTGGTATGCCCACCCTAAAGCTGGGGTCCTGCCAGTTTCAGCTTTTGCACTATTACCTAGTTACTCAGTTTGGCGCTTTGTAAATTCTGTATCTCTTCTACTGTGGAAAAGCTGCTCTGCTCATTAATTCTAGCCAAACCCCATACCGGCATCCATGCTCTTCTCTTCTGATAGGTTGCTGGTTGGCCTGACTGCTAGATCTTTTTATAAAGGACCGGGAGGAAGCTATGAATTTGTTCCTAACCACTAATGATTTTCTTATACAGGATAAATAATCCCATCCATAGCTTACGCTTGCTTGTTAAACCTTTACAGTTTTGCTAACTGGACACTGACAAATTTTTATGTTCTCATATCCATGTTGTGGATTTTCTCTGGGTGGACCTTGGTGCATCACTGAAAATATAATTTTCTCTGGCTGTATGCATAGAGCTTGGACACTCTCTTTACATCACCAGTTGCACCTGGTACTTTCTAGAGAAACATTGTTTTGTTAAATACGACAAAGGTGCAATAGAGAATCGGATAGTAAATTCCCCTAGTGGAGTTGTCTTGCCTTTTAGGAGATACTAAGGCAAGTCGGGTGAATCCCTGAGTCCTTAATTTTCTGCTATATTTGGATTACAATATTCTGATCAATATTGGTGTTCTGGCATTTGTAAAGCTAAACAATGATACCTCTTTTGTTTTCATTGACTCATACCACCAATTTTTAAATATTACCGTATTTAATGTACAGTATATACCTGAATGATTTCATTTATTAATGTTGCAATTAAAGTAAACATTTTAATTTGCCTTGAAATAAATGTGTAAAATATTTCAAGCACTAATAATCCTATTTAAACCTATGTGGAAAGATGCAGGCTCAGCATGTGAGCCCGCATCAAAGGCAGAGACAACACATGACTTACATATACGTCATATATTATGAAGCTCTTAAATTATATGTACACCAAAATGATGCAAATAAAAATAAAAGTTTATATACATAAAGGGTTTTTTTTTTCGAAAAAGCAATCAGAGTATGTTTATGTTGACAGTCATGTAATCACTATTTTAAGTACGATGTTTACAGGGCTATTTAAAGGATTCAAAAGATGTTTTAAGTATGTTTCATAATGTCATCTGGGGTCCTAAATGGATCTGGCTTACAAGTGATGTAATTTCTTTATATACATGCATTCCTCATAATTTTGCTATTCTGGCTGTTGATTTTCATCTTCGCTAATATAGCACTTCTAGTGTGGAATTACAAGAGTACATTAAATTGGTCTTGAGTTTTTTTGTTATCTCAATTATTTTTTATTCAATAAGAATTTTTTTTTTTACAGATTAAGGGCGTCTCAATGGGAGCCAAATTATCCCCTTAAGTCGCCAATCTTGTAATGGCTTGGTAGGAGGAACTTTTTATTTTTGATATCAGCAATCCCTTTTCAAACTGTATAGCATGGTACTCCAGATACATAGACGATCTGTTATCAATATAGAAGGGGGATGCTGATCTCATTCTTCCTTTTATTGATTATATTAATTCTAACCAATTTAATTTGAGATTCACTTATTTTTTTCACAAACACACAATTTGTTTTTTGGATCTTTGTATGACTAGTGAACCTCATAAACCCATATCTAGTTCCAATTCCCACAAAAAATCTGTGGGCAATACCATCCTCCATGGTTATAGCTTTCATCCTTTTCACCCAATCAAATCCATTCCTGTGGGCGGATTAACCCGACCAAACGAAATTGTAGCGATGACATCTCATATAATAAAGAAATTCAACTCATCAAACAACGTCTCAATAAACTGAGTTATCCTAACTGGACAATCAATCGTGCTATTGAGATCACAAATAATAAATCCAGAGAATCTCTTATCAGCTTGTCCACATAATCACTTGTCAACACTGAATTCTAGCCCATCACAAAGACATAAAAATGAGTCATCAGATCGTCCCACTTTGGTTCTTACATATAGCACATATTTCAAATCCATATACAATATAGTTAACTGTAACCTAAACATATTAAGGAACGATAGTACCATGGATAGTATATTGGAAAATGGCATTAGAATAGTATCTAGATGAGCACCAATGTTAGGAAATTCTTTGTCCCAGAGTTTTTATAATACAAATCAAAAAATCCTACTGCACGTAATTGGTTACCCATATCAGGTTATCGCAGATGTGGGCAATTCCCATGCAAAACTTGCTCTCATTCATATAAAACTCTTATTTTTTCCAATTCTATTAACAATAAAAGTTTTAAAATTAAAGAATTTTTGAACTGCAATTCAAACTATGTGAAAAATGTAATAGAGTGCAAGTTGTGCAATCGACTACTAGAAAATTAAAGGACAGAATACGTGAACATCTTTATAATATAACTCAACCCACCTCTCGTAATATCTCCAATGTGTCCAAACATTTTATTATTGTTCATAATAGAGAAACATCACATTGCAATGTATTCGCAACAGAACAAATAAATAGACATTTACATGGTGGGAACAGAGAGAAATTATTCGTGATAGGGAGGTATTCTGGATCTATTTATTGGACACATGTGCCAACATGATTAAATGTCAAAAGGATCTCAAAACAGACCGAACATTCAGTGTCTCCCTCTCACACACCACCTCCTCACCTCGCCTCCTGTCTGTCGGTGTTCCTCAAGGCTCAGTCCTAGGACCCCTACTCTTCTCCATCTACACCTTCGGCCTGGGACAGCTCATAGAATCCCACGGCTTGCAGTATCACCTCTACACCGATGACACGCAGATCTACCTATCTGGACCTGACCTCACCTCCCTACTGACCAAAATCCCACAGTGTCTGTGCTATCTCAGCCTTCTTTTCTGCTCGCTTTCTCAAACTGAACATGGACAAAACAGAATTCATCATCTTTCCCCCACCTCATTCTACCCCTACACCGGACCTATCCATCAATGTTAACGGCTGCTCGCTTTCCCCAGTCCCGCATGCTCGGTGCCTTGGGGTGATCATCGACCTTGCCCTCTCTTTCAAACCACATATCCAAGCCCTCGCCACCTCCTGCCGCCTCAAACTCAAAAATATTTCCCAGATCCGCGCATTCCTCAACCATGAAACCATAAAAACACTAGTGCACGCCCTTATCATCTCCTGCCTCGACTACTGCAACCTCCTACTGTCTGGCCTCCCCTCTAGCACTCTGGCACCACTCCAGTCCATCCTACACGCAGCTGCCCGACTAATCCACCTGTCTCCCCGATATTCCCCAGCCTCCCCCCTATGCCAGGCCCTTCACTGGCTTCCTATTGCCCAGAGGCTCCAGTTCAAAACACTAACCATGACATACAAAGCCATCCACAACCTTTCTCCTCCATACATCTGTGACATGGTCTCCCGCTATCTACCTACACGCAACCTTCGATCCTATCAAGATCTCCTTCTCAACTCCCCCCTCATCTCTTCTTCCCACAACTGCATACAAGACTTCTCCCGGGCTTCCCCCATACTCTGGAACTCCCTGCCGTAAAACATCAGACTTTCACCAACAACGGAGACCTTCAAGAAGAACCTGAAGACCCACCTGTTCCGAAAAGCCTACAACCTGCAATGATCCTCAGTCTACTGAACCATCGCACGGCCAGCTCTACCCTTTCCTAGTGTATTCTCACCCATCCCTGTAGACTGTGAGCCCTCGCGGGCAGGGTCCTCACTCCTTCTGTACTTGTGTGTCCCTTGTCTAGCACATGTTTATTGTACCTGTCTATATTTTTCCCTTTTCATATGTAAAGCTCCATGGAATAAATGGCGGTATATAAATGTATAATAATAATAGTAATACTAAATAAAAAGGGAGCTTATGTTACATAACTAACATTTATTTTCAGTTTATAACCATTTTGTTTTTCATTATGTTGTGCATGATTTAATTTGATTATGATACACTTTGTATTTGTATCATTATCCTTTTTTTCTTTTCCTTTTTTTCTTATTTGTGTTTTAGTTAATATCACCTGTTGTGCTTGCATGTAAGCCTGGTTTGCTGCACGTGAAGGCTAAATGGAGTCTAAGAACACATTGTGTGTTCGAAACGCGTTCAGGTCCTCTCCCGGCAATCTTCCTATGGTAATCCCGGCTGGGTACACATATGGCAGTGATGTTATCATTTTAACTGGATTGAAATAAAGCAATTGAATTTTATTTTTGAAGCTGGATCTCCTTACTTGAAAGTGTTTCTTACGGAGTCTGGCGGAGACGCAATCCCTGCTTCAACTTTCGTGTTCCACTGGGACGGAATAGGGGTGAGTGGAATGAACTTACTTTTTCAACTATTAATTAGAGGCTTGTTGAAGCTGGAACTAATAGTGTGGTGGGAGTGTTTTATGAGAGAATACGGAATTGGGGTAAAGTGGGAACTTTTGGATGAAGTATACGGACTATAATGAAAGATGGCACAAAGTGCTTTCTGTGGAGAACTTTGGTTGTCATTATACTGGTAATAATTGGGGCCCTGTGTGATACTTCAGGGTGGGAGGATTAGCTTGTTGAATGTGACTCGAGACTCTCTCTCAGAAGTGATTGTGGCCCTCAAGATAAGAAAGGTTGAGGACCACTGTCCTAAGGTATGCATCTCACATTCGCTAGTATGGGTGATACATGGATGAGATGCTAAGCATATGACATTGTCGTGTAGTGTTCATACCAGCTTTTATGGCATATGGAGTATATCAATACAAATCAAGTTAACTTATAATTTACTTTTCATTTCATAGTATCACTAAACCTTACTTAATATGCAAATTGCCTCTTCAAACAAAGAGGACTTGTACTCTATAGCGCCACCTATTGGAAGTAGCGATCCTACAAGTCACAATCAACCCATGTGAAGAACGTGCACACGGTCCGCCACACGGTAGCCCGGGGTATCACAGCTTGTGATCCCTCCATGCCGCAAATGTGACGAAAACGCGCACACACACGACGGCTGCTGCCGTCCAACCCAATAATCTGCAGGGATTTATAATTATCCCACTTCCACTTAGGAACTTGCAGCTCTCTGGCGCCCCCCTTACCCTCAGGTCAGTCAGGGAACTGCACCTAGGATAATTAGTCGCCAGACGGGCCACTTGGATGTGTGCTGGCTATTGGGCACGCTGCAGTGAGGGAATTATAATTACTCCGGGCCGCAGCCAGGCAATACACTTATAAAACCCGCTCCGTCACTGCCAACGCCACCCAATAGGTTAACAGTTTACACCCCTTCCTTTTAGCTGCCACCAGCTACGATTTACTTAATGAACAATTTATCAAGAGGGTCCGTAGCAACCCCAAAACAGTAGCGTAGTACTTCAGGCACGTGCAAAATCGTTTATAGAGCAGGAGAAACAAACTAATAATTTTATAGGTTTATTCCTTAAAAGGCAGGCAGTGCTTATAGTTTTAAAAAAAGGTAACAAGCGGAGACAATACAGTTATGTACAATGCAGTTAGAAATAAAACAGGATTAAAGGTGAAAATCACTTACATGGCACTTACATAGGTACAGGCAAGACAGGCTGGGGGAGGAGCCACACGTCATAGTTCATTTGCAGATCTGTTAGTCACGTCATCACAGCCTGGAACCTTACTTAGACATCCTACTAACTGGTAATAGAGCTCTTAATAATGTAACTTGCAAGCTGCATAAAAATCCTACGCTTGTGTGGCACCTTGGTAATGAGACATATTTTTATAGGTCATCAGCTGAAACAGCTGAGAGTGAAAAATACCAAGTAGCAAGATTGCTTTTTAATTACTGATGTCTTGACTTTCCATAGATTTTGTCACCTCTCTTTCTACGTGTGTTCAAGACCTTTTCCCTGAGTTATTTCTCATTATTACACATAACTTAATTTGTGGACCTTTATGGTTTGATGTCTTTGCCTGTGTGGATTGGATGGGTTGTTACTGACATCTGGTAATAATTTCATGTCAATAGCACCTTTACAAATATATTCACTAAGAAAATTGGTGACATGCTCAATATTTATCTCACCTGCTGTATATTGACATCTCATTATACTATTCCTAGCATTAAGCATTGTTATAACCCATTAATACTCATTTATATTATTTAAATTCAAATATTTGTTATAAAAATAATTTTTCATTTTTTATATCATCACCATTCATATGTCTCAAATTTATACAACTTACATAGAGTACAAATATTTATCATATTTTTAGTGATCAGTCATTTTGGATGTTTTTGATTTTTGTTTTTTTGTTTTATCACATTTAACACTTTTTTTTAATTCTACATGTCATTTTCCATGATTATTTTTTACATCTGAATCAGTCACTACTCAGGCTGTACAAAGCATATTGCATGCCTACAATTTTCATATTTTTGTATTTGTCATTTTCTCCAATAACACAACATGTATATCTACAGTTATTTCTTCCAATTAAATCAACCATTATGCACATCTCGCATTATGTACTGCATCTGCAAATATATATATTTTTTTTAAATCATTCACATGCATTAATAAATGGATGTGCCATTGATTACTATTTACAAACGTCTAGTGCTCTTAAACTTTGAAGCCTTCTATATTGTTTCTTTTGGCGCCATTCACACTCACCAGAAAAGCAAGCCATGGCTAATTCTATTCTTTACTGATCACTATACAGACTGAATCTGATATACGGTAATCTGAACAATATGCAATCAATGCAATATACTATTTTCTCTGGTACCTGTCACACTCAAACACACTAATGAGCAACACCAAAATCGGTGGTATTTTTTTTTATTGAGTATTATTTGGACTTTCTTTGATATTTTCTCAGGAGAGCAAGTATTTAAGGCTTTTGCCATATATTTTGTACATTGTTTTTCTTGGCTACATCACCATTTTGTTTTTAAATGCTTTCTTACCAAGTCTAGTGGAATGTGTCCCAAGCTGGAATATGTGAGGTTAATGAACCATACCCATATACTGGATGCTATAAAACAACAATCTTTCTCTTACAATAGCTAGTTATGACTAAGGTTCGAAACGCGTAATAAGTCCCATGTCTAATAGATCTCTTGCCTAATCTTTTTATGGAGCATACAAGGATATACCCTGTTTCCCCGAAAATAGGGCACCCCCCGAAAGTAAGGCATGCTAGGGGGAGCACTGTGCCTGTTAATATAAGGCACACCCCCCACCCCCAAAAATAAGGCATACCTTGTTCGGTGCATGGGGCATGCAGTTGTGTCTCGCTCCCACTGTCCGGTGCCCGCCACTGCAGCTGCGCTCTTCGCAGGAGTTAATCACAGCCTCGGAGCTGTGTGCCGATCTCCGCCCATAAGCCCTGCGCCAATCACAGCGCAGGAACCATGGGCCAGCTGACATCATCTATAGCCTCTGATTGTTCCTGGGCTGTGATTGGCCCAGGGCTCCTGCGCTCAGATTGGCCCAGGGCTCCTGCGCTCTGATTGGCCCAGGGCTCCTGCACCACCAAAGCACTGAAAGCAGCACCGTGGAGGAAACCAGTAAGAAAGTGAAAGTGTGTGTGTGTGTGCCTGTGTATGGGTGTGTGTGTGTCTGTGTAAGGGTGTGTGAGTGTGTGTGTGTGTACGGTACATACATGGGAGGCTGCACTGGGATACTGTGATAATGGGAGGCTGCAGTGGGATACCGGGATGATGGGAGGCTGCAGTGGGATACCGGGATGATGGGAGGCTGCAGTGGGATACCGGGATGATGGGAGGCTGCAGTGGGATGATGTGGGATGATGGGAGGCTGCACTGGGATACTGTGATAATGGGAGGCTGCAGTGGGATACCGGGATGATGGGAGGCTGCAGTGGGATGATGGGAGGCTGCACTGGGATACTGTGATAATGGGAGGCTGCAGTGGGATACCGGGATGATGGGAGGCTGCAGTGGGATTATGTGGGATGATGGGAGGCTGCAGTGGGATGATGTGGGATGATGGGAGGCTGCAGTGGGATGATGTGGGATGATGGGAGGCTGCAGTGGGATACCGGGATGATGGGAGGCTGCAGTGGGATGATGTGGGATGATGGGAGGCTGCAGTGGGATGATGTGGGATGATGGGAGGCTGCACTGGGATACTGTGATAATGGGAGGCTGCAGTGGGATATCGGGATGATGGGAGGCTGCAGTGGGATGATGTGGGATGATGGGAGGCTGCAGTGGGATGATGTGGGATGATGGGAGGCTGCAGTGGGATGATGTGGGATGATGGGAGGCTGCAGTGGGATACCGGGATGATGGGAGGCTGCAGTGGGATGATGTGGGATGATGGGAGGCTGCAGTGGGATGATGTGGGATGATGGGAGGCTGCAGTGGGATGATGTGAGATGATGGGAGGCTGCAGTGGGATACCGGGATGATGGGAGGCTGCAGTGGGATACCGGGATGATGGGAGGCTGCAGTGGGATGATGGGAGGCTGTAGTGGGGTACCGGGATGATGTCAATTCTTTTTCTTGAGAAAGTAAGACACCCCCCCCCCGAAAATAAGACATGGTGCAACTTTCGTAGCAAAAATTAATATAAGACGGTGTCTTATTTTCGGGGAAACAGGGTAGATGTATTTAGCAATTTTGGAATAAATATTGATTTTATCTACTCAGGTATTCTGGATCTCCTATCACTTTACACACCTCTACGGGTAAGTGCACACGATCCAGAATTGCTGGGGGTTGGACGCTGCGGATTCACCTGCGTTCAATAGAAGGTAGCGCTTTTGGACATAAATATAAGTTGCATCCAAAGCGTTGCTACTTCCGGATTGTATGCACCCGACCCTTTTCAAAGTTTTTTGTCAAGAATGTTCGCCCAGAAAAATATGCCTCAGAAACCTGAAAAGGTTTAGGATTTTTATTAATGATGTTTTGTGCATGGGGCATTTTTTTCTGCTTCTAGGTTAAATTTCATTCATTGGCCTTATTTGGAGCATTTTTTTAGGCAGAAATGCCTCAAAAATTGACATGGATTTTCTTTTTAATGATGAAAAACAAACCACGTTAAAAAAAAAATCAGCACTTTGTACACTACAGCTGTATTTTCGCATTTCAATCAATAGAAGCTATTAAAAGGATAGTTAAAAAGTTTTTGAATGTGGATTTTGTGTCAACATATTCTATATCCAAGACTCATGCATTAAAGGAATAATTAGAATATACATTGGAAGTCGGTCATGAAGGGTTTTTTTTTTCTTTAATTGTCCTTTTTAAAGCTTCTCTGATAAAATGAATAGGATTACTTTGGCATGATCCGCTTTATTCATTTTTCCCAATTAGTGCTTTCTTTAACATATAAACAGAATTATGTAATAAAATATAGAAACACATACATTACAGTGTTGATGCCAGCCAATTGTTGGAACATCTGCAATCCACAGCCAACTATAAGAGCGCGGCGGGTTGGAGGATATATTAACATTCTGTATATGACAGGTCCGCCTTAAAAAGAAAAACAAAAAAATAAAACAGATAATTAAGGGCATGAGTTTATTGTACGTAGGCACAGTAAATTGAAATGTACATAGAATGTCAAAATAACATGTCATGAAGGCAGATGGACCCCCAAGGATTCATGTTATCCTACCTGTGTACCAAAGATCTGTTGATCTATTGATAATCATCCTTGTTGTCCACAGTCCTGACATTTTGAGAAATTGGAAGGGTTAACTTGGATGACAAGTCGTTTGATTACATGCCAGTAATTTAATGACGAACAAGACAAACGCTTGCTTTTCAGCTGACTGGATCGTTCATGGCAACATTAAAATCATCATTCTCAGCAGTACATAGTCCTGTGTAAACAGGAGATGTGCTGCCGATAACGATAATATGCTATGTGCACAGTGCGATTGTGTCATCATTCAATGGGACATAGAATCTTTTGGCTGTGCTAAAAGCTACAATTTCTTATCCACAGTTCAGGACAATTACCGCTCCCGGCTGGTAGATGAACCAACCACGGGAGGTAATCTGCTGGATATGGTTCTGTCAAATAGACCAAATTCAGATCTACTGGTCCGGGGGCATTTGGGAAGCAGTGACCTTAACAAGGTAAGTTTCAATGTAATATTCAATAAAACATTTCAAACAAGAACTGCAAAAACCTAGAACTTTAGGAAAGCTGATTTCAACAAATTAAGGGAAGAGCTTCATTGTGTAGACTGTGACCAAGTCATGGTAACTGGGTATACCGATCATAAATGGAGCATGTTTAAGGAAATACTACTAGAATCCTGTAGAAAACTTCTGGTAATAAAACAGGAATATGTCCAGAATAATATGTGCACACACAGCAGGTATAACTATATGAGGATGAAGTCAACACCACGCATTTACCCACATTTTGGGTGAAATAATGGGTATGTTTTTATTCATAGACCAATTCCGATCAGGATTCTGAATGAGCGAATATATAATACCTGGTGTCTTATCACTAAAACAATTCTAATGAGAATATAGTACATGTATAATACAAGAGAATACCAATAGTAAATGCGCATAAGCATTTTGCTATTTAACAATCTGGATCAAAGAAAAAATAAATAATTATGCAATAAAGTATGTAAAACCTAAAATGCTTGACGGAATGGAAATATCCATCATTTCATGAATATTCTGTTTGAAACAACTGATTTATGTATAATTCCAAGGTAGCAGCGTGTTGCTTAGCAACTTTGCTAATTCAGAAATGTGAAGACAATGTGAAAAAATAAAATATTTTAAAAACTGCATTGTACTATCTTTAGTGGCATTTATTATACAAAACAGATAATTGTCCTTTCCTTATTTCTAGAGGTTTTTTATTTACCTTTTTTTTTACACAGTGAATAAAAAAAAAAAAAAACAGACTTATTTTTGGGAAAACAGACGACTTTACTTTGATATTACTTACTGATACAACGTATTCTGTAAAAGTACACAAATAAAAATTCAACTTGAGGTTTTCCTGTTAGTCTGTATTATAGCTTTGGCCCAAATGTATCACGTGGATTAACTGATTGGAATATTGAAGAGAAATGGGTTTACAGTTGTGAAATAGACTAGACTATGTACTCCAGCTAGATCTCCATCTGATGGCTAACAATTTCACAGGCTTTATGGAGTGTATGACAGTTAGAACTTTGTGGTCAGCCCACCAACAACTAAGAATGACCAGTGGGTTTTATTGGCCCTTATAGATACAATCAAAAGGTTGGGGAAGCATACCTCTAATTGGAATATAAATAACAGGATGCTGATCACCCAAAAGTAAGCTAAATGCTCATACATTAGGTGAAATAATCTTTTGGTTTGCCT
>JARQOD010000004.1:280062610-280082827 GCA_033576555.1 Oophaga sylvatica
TCCATCAAAATCTGCATTCTAGGTCATCACTCCTTCCTTTCTGAGCCCTGCCGTGTTCCCAAACAGTAGTTTTTCACCACATATGGGGTATCTGCGTACTCAGGAGAAATTGCAAAACAAATTTTGGGATCGATTTTCTCCTGCTACCTTGTGCTACCTTCTAAAATAATAAATTTGGTACAAAAAGAAAATTTCAATATGCTTAGCAGACATCTCTAGATAAGTTACCTGAGGTGCCTAGTTTCCAAAATGGTGTAACTTTTGGGGGTTTAGGCACATCAGGGGCTCTCAAAATGCAACATGGCGTCTGCTAATTATTCCAGCAAATTTTGTATTCAAAAAGTCAGATGATGCTCATTCCGTTCCGAGCCTTGCCATGTGCCCAAACAGTAGTTTTCTCCCACATATGAGGTTTCATCATACTCAGGAGAAATTGCACAACATATTTTGGTGTCCACTTTTTCCATGTTAGCATTGTGAAAATAAAAAAATTTGGGTCTTAAGTTAAATTTGTGTGAAAAAAAGTTATTTTTTTCCTTCCACATTCTACAAATTCCTGTGACGCACCTGAAAGGTGGTTAAACTTCTTGAATTTGGTTTTGAGCACCTAGTGGGTGCAGTTTTTAGAATGTTGTCACTTTTGGGTATTTTCCATCATATAGACCCCTCAAACTCACTTCAAATGTAATGTGGTCCTTAAAAAAAACAATTTGGAAATTTTGTTGAAAAAAATGAGAAATCTCTGGTCAACTTTTAACGGTTATAACTTCCTAACAAAAAAGAAATGATTCTTCAAAAATTGTGCTGATGTAAAGTAGACATGTGGGAAATGCTGTTTATTAAGTATTTTGTGTGACATAATGCTCAGATTTAAAGTCAAAAATGAAAAGTTTAAAAATTGCTAAATTTTCACAAATTTCACAAAATTTTCTTTATTTTTCTGTTTTTCTAAGAAATGTTACCACCATCATGAAGTATAATGTCACGAAAAATTATTCTCAGAATCAGTGGGATCCGTTAAATCATTCCACAGTTTTTACCTCAAAGTGACACTTGTCAGTACTGTGAAATTTGGCCTTGTCATGAAGTTGAAAAAAATAATTTTTCTAGGCAACACATCCTCCTGTGTATACAGGGCCTGTACTGCTAAGAACTTTGGCAGCCTGTGCTAACAGAACAATCTATTACAGTTCATTCTGTGCTCATATTAAAAGGTGGCCTTCCTTTCTAAACAGGCTATTAAATGACCACCAATCAGCAAACAAGTAGCTGATCGGAAGCCGTTAAAAAATCACTGGTTGGCTGGTGTAGACCCAGGTAAAGTCAATGAGTGCACTGGGCTATACAGAGACTGTGGTATGCACAGGGACCAAATGTGCAAATGTAGATAAAGGCACTGTCACACTTAGCGATAGCACCAGCGATCACGACAACGACACGACCTGGCGAGATCATTGGTGCGATCTCTATATGGTCGCTAGTTGGCTTCCAAACACAACTCATCAGCGATCTGTATAACGACCTCTGCGGTCATTGGGAAAACCTAGTCCCACCTGCGACGCTGGTAAAGTCGTTCATAAAGGGTGTCACACTCAGCGATTCAGGCTCACTAGCGGGACACCAACAACCAAAAAACGGCTCAGAACGTTCATAAGCGATCAGCGACATCGCAGCAGGGGCCACATCGCTGCTACATGTCACACACAGCTGCGTCGCTAACGAGATCGCTGCTGCGTCATAAAATCGGTGACGCTTTAGCAATCTCGCTAGCGATCTCGCTTAGTATGACAGTACCTTAAGATATGAGTTGCTGTTTATGCAGAATACATTTGAATATTTATTAATTCATACTTTTTATAATATATTAATTTCTAATATTTTTTAGCAAGTCTACACTACTTTAAATTGATTAAATTAATCCCATCAACTAATACATTTTCTGAGCTGTCCATTAATATCTCAATCATATTACTACAATGTCGGCAGTCAAGTTTTTTTTTTCCAGAAAACGGTCGTAAAACTATTTAAAAAGTTGCTAAATTTTTTTGGCAGTTTCACAACAGTTTCAGGAAGCTCCACCAAAATGGGCAGAGCTATGGTGAGCCAAGGTAGGACAGGGAGTGGCAATACCTGCCCATCAAATTCATCAATAGTGGCTGAGGTTTTTATTCCACAAATATTATTCTGGTTCTGACTGGAGTAGCATTTCTGGCTTGGCGCAAGAAGGCGCACACCACTGAGAAGATGAGCCAAATTATTAAATGTCGTGCGCCTTATAATGAATTCAGTTCATCCTACTACAAAAATGCCCCTTAATGGTCTGCGCTGATTTCCATACATATATGCTACATCTATATATGCATACACAAACATAGTATACATATATATATTATATAATAAAATATATATATATATTATATATATATATACATATACACACACATACACACCCCGTATATACTCGAGTATAAGCCGACCCAAGTATAAGCCGAGGCACCTAATTTTGCCACGGAATACTGCGCAAGCTTATTGACTCAAGTATAAGTCGGGAATGCATTGTGCCCTCATCCCTGTCCTGCTCTGTGTGGCTCCCTCTGTCCCATCCTTCTATGTATGTCTCGGCTCCCTTGTCCCATCCTTTTATACATTGCTCGGCTCTCCCCGTCCTATCCTTCTACGTATGGCTCGGCTCCCCCCATCCCATCCTTCTATACATTGCTCAGCTCCCCCGTCCCATCCTTCTATACATTGCTCGGCTCCCTCGTCCCATCCTTCTATACATTGCTCGGCTCCCCCGTCCCATTTTTCTATGTATGGCTCGGCTCCCCATCCTCCCCGTCCTCCTGTCACACTCGCCCTCCTCGCACCGTCACTGCACGTCCCTGCGTCTCCGTTGTCCCGGCTTCCTGCATCTCTCTTGTGCTGAGCGGTCAAGTGGTACCGCTCATTAAGGTAATGAATATGTGCTCCACGCCTATGGGAGTGGAGACGCATGCATATTCATTACCTTAATGAGGGGTACCATGTGACTGCTCAGCACAGGAGAGCTGCAGGAAGCCGGGACATTGGAGACGCAGGGACGTTCAGCGATGGCACGGGAAGGGTGAGTATGATGTCACAGCCACCGACTCCTGCCGCTCCCCCTCCCCCGCTGGCTTTCTGCACAATGACTCGTGCATAAGCCGAGGGGTGCATTTTCAGCACAAAAAAATGCTCAAAATCTTGGCTTAGACACGAGTATATACGGTATATAATATATAAATATTTGTTGTGTATATATATATATATATATATATATATATATATATATATATATATAACAGCTCCGGCAAAAATTAAGAGACCACTACAAAATTTTCAGTTTGTCTGATTTTTCTCTATAGGTATATTTTTGAGTAAAATGTAAACTGCTCTTTTATTCTATAAACTACTGACAACATGTCTCTGAATTTCCAAGCAATATATTTTGGATTTATTTTCAGAAAATGATAAACGGTCAAAGTAACAAAAAAATTCAGTGCTTGCAGATCTCAAACAATTCTAAGAAAACAAGTTCATAATCATTTAGAAACAACAATACTAATGTTTTAACTCAGGAAGAGTTCAGAAATCAATATTTTGTGAAATAATCATGATTTTTAATCACAGCTTTCATGTGTCTTGGCATGCTTTCCACCAGTCTTTCACACTGCTTTTGGGTGACCTTATGCCACTCCTGGTACAAAAATTTATGTTCGTCTTTGTTCAATGCCTTGTGACTATCCATCTTCCTCTTGATTACATTCCAGAGTTTTTCAATGGGGTTCAGGTCTGGAAATTGGGCTGGCCATGACAGAGATTTGATGTGGTGGTCCTTCATCCACACATTGATTGACCTAGCTGTGTGGCATGGCGCATTGTCCTGCTGGAAAAACCAGTCCTCAGAGATGGGGAACATTGCCTGAGCAGAAGGAATCAACTGTTTTTCCAGGATAACCTTGTATGCGGCTTGATTCATAAGTCCTTCGCAAAGATTAATCTGCCCAATTCCAGCCTTGCTGAAGCGTCCCCAGATCATCACCGATCCTCCACCAAATTTCACAGTGGGTGCAAGACACTCTGGCTTTTATGCCTCTCCAGGTCTCCTTCTAACCATTAGATGACCAGGTGTTGGGCAAAGCTGAAAATTAGACTCATCAGAGAAGATTACCTTACTCCAGTCCTCTATGGTCCAATCATTATGGTCTTTGGCAAACTTTGCCTGGCTCTCCTTTGCTTCTCATTATGAAAGGCTTTTTTCTAGCTTTACATGACTTGAGCCCTGACTCTAGGAGCCTGTTACGAAAAGTTCTTGCCGTGCACTTCGCCCCAGCTGTCATTTTCCATTCCTTTTGCAGATCACTTGATGTCATCCTGCGGTTGATGAGTGACATTCGAATAAGATACAGTAAAGATGTATATCTTTGTACCGTGTTAGCCAGTAGATAGAAAAATATTTAGAGTTGAGAGTCCTCAGTGGTTGATACCTTTTAATGGCTAACTAAAAAGATGGTAACAAATTGCAAGCTTTCGAGACTACTCAGGTCTCTTCATCAGGCAAAGACTAATACAACATCTGAAGAATCACATATTTATACACAAAACAGCACAGAAAAAATGCAATAGGTAAGACAAGTGACGTGAAGCAGAATAGTCATTATGGCAGAGGGATGAGCATAAATATTGGAACAGTTCATAGATAAGGAGTGTGAAAGTTTTATTACCCTCTGATTGGGGTCTGGTAATGTTTTGTGATGTTTTCACAGGGTATTTGGAGTAAATTCCTTAATTGATATAGAACGTCATAAATCCGTGTGACAGGTTCATTCCAGCATTAAGAGTGTCAAAGGTCACCATCAATTTGTATTCGCAAATTCTTCTTTGTCTCCGAGATGTGAAGTTGCCTCTCAGTACAAGTATTTTCATATTTAACATGTTATGATCAGGGGAGCAAAAATGTTTTGCCACAGGTAGATCCATTCTTTTTTCTCTTGTGTGGCGATGAGAATTCATCCTTGTTCTCAGTTTTTGCCCGGTCTCCCCCACATACAGACCCCCAGTTGGACATTTAGTACATATAATTAGGTACACCACATTAGATGTGATGCAGCTGAAAGTACCTGGTATCTTGTAGTCCCGATGGGAGTTGGGGATCTTTATCTTGTCCGTGGTCATTATAAATGGACAAATTTTGCATTTCTTCTTGTTGCAAGGAGAGGTTCCTGCAGCTGTTGGGGAGGACAGGGAACTTCTGACAATGATGCTTCTTAGATTTGGGGGCTGCCTAAAACACAGTAGAGGGGGATCTGGAAATATGGATTGTAATCGGGCATCTTTTTGTAGTAAAGGTTGTAGTTTCCGTGCAGCTCCCCTTAGCACCTCCAGATTTGGATTGTAGGTGACCACTAGAGGCACCCGGTTATTTTCTTCTTTAGCTTTGTAATGTAACAGGTGATTCCTTGATATTCTGGTGGCTCTTGTAATTTGGTTTTCAATTGTTCTTGGATGGTAGCCCTGATTTAAAAAGGTCTTTCTAAGGCGACCAAGGTGTTCATCTCTATCCATGGGGTTGGAACATATACGGTTGTATCTGATGGCTTGGCTGTAAACAATAGAGTTTTTTATGTGTTTTGGATGGAAACTGTCCCATTTAAGGTATGTTGGACGGTCGATTGGCTTCTGATACAGAGATGTCTCTATTTCATTGTTCTTTAGCTTAATGATGGTGTCCAAAAAGTTAATTTCAGTGCTGGAGTAGTTGAGTGTTAAGTTGATGGTGGGTATCTACTGGCTAACACGGTACAAAGATATACATCTTTACTGTATCAAAATGGAGGATACCAGAATGTACCGCATCTTTATGGAACTAAAACCACTTCTGAAGAAACGTGCACAAATGGACAGCGATATTTTTTTCTTATCTAAATGCAAAAAGGAGAATTTAATTCCCAAAGGACTCTGGATTACAAACCCAATTCTTCACACCTACAATACCCATTATGCAAAAAACCTTTGTCACAAGACGTCTGAGAGACTTAGGAACCATCTTTTGCATGTCTGCTACAGCATAAGGAGTAAAGTCCAAGGGCAATTTGAAAGCCTAAGGAAAACACTTACAGAAACCACAGAACAAAAATTACAACAATAATACAACAAACTACGGACCTTTCTGATTCATAACAAGGAAAAGAAACTACACAGACTGCGTCTCAATTCCGGACTCTATACAAACAGATCCAAAACAAAGCCAAAACCTGACAACTCTGACAACCACTCCATTCCAGACACAAAAGCATCTAACTGTGTCATCAATCTCTCGGATTACAAACCCAACAAGGTGGAACTGGCCGTGCTTTCTAGAGGACTCTCATTTTGTCCCACTAAGGCCCTGGATAAAACTGAACTCTGCAGTGATATGGAACATTTTTTCAGGAGACTGTGCCTGAGGGAATACTTCAATGATACAGAAGATTCAGAAAACACTCGGACTGAAGGAAAAGGTATCCCAACAACCAAGAAGAGGTCAGACTGGACACCTCCTCCTGGACGCAACCCTCATTTGGATAAATATATAGACTCATTCAGATATTTGATAAAATCCACCATCATAGACACCAACAGGAGACAAGCATCCAACATCAGTGCCCAGGAGAGAAAGGCTATACAGTCTCTGAAAACCAACAAAGAAATCATCATTAAACCTGCTGACAAGGGAGGTGCAATAGTCATGATGAACACATCAGACTATATGAAGGAAGGAAACAGACAACTTACGGACACACGCTACTACAGAAAACTGGAGTCGGACCCTACACAGGACTATTACAAGGAACTAAGCAAGTTGGTATCTTGTCTGTCTGACAAATCCATAAGAGCCGATGACCTGATACCAGAGAGTCCAAGAACAGGGACATTCTACATGCTTCCCAAAATCCACAAAGCCGGAAATCCAGGGAGGCCGATTATTTCATGTGTGGACACCATAACTGAGCAGGTATCTGGATGGGTAGAGGGCATTCTTAAACCCCTGGTAAAGGATACACCCAGCTACATTCAGGACACAACTGACCTACTGAATAAACTAGCAGCAATAGGTCCTCTACCAGAAGGAACCATCCTGGCCACCATGGATGTGGAATCCTTGTACTCTAATATCCCACACCAGGATGGATTAAATGCCTGCAAAGACTTCATGAAAAACACCGCGAATGATGCTGATTCTGTGGTGAAACTCACAAAATTCATCCTCACCCACAATTACTTTGAATTTGACAACAAGATCTATTTACAGGAGACTGGCACAGCTATGGGAAGTAAAATGGCTCCTCAGTATGCAAATCTTTTCATGGCCAAGCTTGAAAGCGACTTTCTGTCCTCATGTCCCATCAGGCCTCGGGCCTACTACCGCTACATTGATGATATCTTAATCATCTGGAAGGAGTCTGAGCAACAGCTAAAGACGTGCCATGAACAGTTCAATCAATTTCATCCCACCATCAACTTAACACTCAACTACTCCAGCACTGAAATTAACTTTTTGGACACCATCATTAAGCTAAAGAACAATGAAATAGAGACATCCCTGTATCAGAAGCCAATCGACCGTCCAACATACCTTAAATGGGACAGTTTCCATCCAAAACACATAAAAAACTCCAATGTCTACAGCCAAGCCATCAGATACAACCGTATATGTTCCAACCCCATGGATAGAGATGAACACCTTGGTCGCCTTAGAAAGACCTTTTTAAATCAGGGCTACTATCCAAGAACAATTGAAAACCAAATTACAAGAGCCACCAGAATATCAAGGAATCACCTGTTACATTACAAAGCTAAAGAAGAAAATAACCGGGTGCCTCTAGTGGTCACCTACAATCCAAATCTGGAGGTGCTAAGGGGAGCTGCACGGAAACTACAACCTTTACTACAAAAAGATGCCCGATTACAATCCATATTTCCAGATCCCCCTCTACTGTGTTTTAGGCAGCCCCCAAATCTAAGAAGCATCATTGTCAGAAGTTCCCTGTCCTCCCCAACAGCTGTAGGAACCTCTCCTTGCAACCAGAAGAAATGCAAAACTTGTCCATTTATAATGACCACGGACAAGATAAAGATCCCCAACTCCCATCGGGACTACAAGATACCAGGTACTTTCAGCTGCATCACATCTAATGTGGTTACCTAATTATATGTACTAAATGTCCAACTGGGGGTCTGTATGTGGGGGAGACCGGGCAAAAAGCTGAGAACAAGGATGAATTCTCATCGCCACACAATAAGAGAAAAAAGAATGGATCTACCTGTGGCAAAACATTTTTGCTCCCCTGATCATAGCATGTTAAATATGAAAATACTTGTACTGAGAGGCAACTTCACATCTCGGAGACAAAGAAGAATTTGCGAATACAAATTGATGGTGACCTTTGACACTCTTAATGCTGGAATGAACCTGTCACACGGATTTATGACGTTCTATATCAATTAAGGAATTTACTCCAAATACCCTGTGAAAACATCACAAAACATTACCAGACCCCAATCAGAGGGTAATAAAACTTTCACACTCCTTATCTATGAACTGTTCCAATATTTATGCTCATCCCTCTGCCATAATGACTATTCTGCTTCACGTCACTTGTCTTACCTATTGCATTTTTTCTGTGCTGTTTTGTGTATAAATATGTGATTCTTCAGATGTTGTATTAGTCTTTGCCTGATGAAGAGACCTGAGTAGTCTCGAAAGCTTGCAATTTGTTACCATCTTTTCAGTTAGCCATTAAAAGGTATCAACCACTGAGGACTCTCAACTCTAAATATTATTCGAATAAGATGACGGTCATCTCGGTCAGTGGAGAGTCGTTTTCATCCTCTGCCGGTCTGTAGCTTTGTTGTCCCCAATGTCTGCTGCTTGACCTTGTTGTAATGGACTGCCGTCTAAGAAATTTTAAGGATGGAGGCAACATGATGCTCACTGTATCCCTTTGCTAGTAAAGCCAGAATTGAGCCCTTCTTTTCCTCACTCAAGACTTTTCTTTTCAACTCCTTTGGCATGGTTAAAAGTTATTTTTTTCATTCCTATTACTTTTGGGATATTACTAGCACTTATTTTGCCATCCAGCTTGTCCTATTGCAAGAGGATTGTGAACACCACAGCAGCATTTTTTATACTTTCCGTCGTTAAATAAGATTTGGTTCAGGTGATCACCTAATTAGAAGCACATTATGTAGAATGAGGGTACTCTGGTTGGAATTCATCTGACACTGGAATGGAATGTCTGTCAGACATGTAGAGAAGCTGATTATTATAAAACTGTCCAGTGGTCTCTTAATTTTTGCCAGAGCTTATATATATATATATATATATATATATATATAATATATACATACACAGTACAGACCAAAAGTTTGGACACACCTCATTTAAAGATTTTTCTGCATTTTCATGACTATAAAAACTGTATAGGTGGCTACTTTGAAGAACCTAGAATATAAGACATAATTTCAGTTGTTACACACTTTTTTGTTAAGTATATAATTCCACATGTGTTAATTCATAGTTTTGATGCCTTCAGTGTGAATTTACAATTTTCATAGTCATGAAAATACAGAAAAGTCTTTAAATGAGAAGGTGTGTCCAAACTTTTTTTCTGTACTGTATATATACACATACATACACAAAGTGAGCATGTATTGATAAATGTCATGAGATGTATCTGTTTTGTCGCCTCAAATAAAATGTAACAAAAAATAGAGAGACTGGTATATACTCTGGTATAGGTGACCTTAATGAATAGGGCACCAGAAAAAGAGGACTGCTTTATTCCAAGAACAGCACCATCCCGGCCTCACAGGCGTGTGTTGTATTGCAGCTCAGTTTTTGTGTCAGTAGAATGAAGTTGCAATACCAGGCACTAGTGAAACGCTATGAAAGAAAACATGTCATCTAGGACAACCCTTCTAAATTCCCACTCTCTCTCTTTTGTGTTATTTTTAACAAATAATTTAAAATTTAAAATGTTTATCATTGTGTCTCATACAAAAGCAATTAATTCAGGACTAATTAACCAATCAGAATTCTGAAGGTCATCCCAGATTTGAATAGTTGGCAGCATTTTGTGGATATCTTGAATTGAAACTGATTTACTCATCTCCGGTTATTTTTTTGCTGTTGCTTGGAGTATAATACACTTGAGCTATAAATACAAAGTGATCCCCTATCATTCAGGAGATAATCATGAACACGATGTAGCATCGACATACACACAGTATAGAAAATGAGGAAGTTCTTCACAAAAAGTATGTGCACTAAGCTGCGGGCCACATTTATAATTTAGTTTACCAGTAATAGCAAACTATACGGATGTCAATCTTTCGGAGGTAATATATGAAATATTCAGAGAGAAACCCTGAGATCTCAGAAGATGAATCAGCAACGGGAAGGATCAGGCCAGGATTAACTTACTTGCTTAACTCCTTCAGGACCAAGCCAGTTTTGTTCTTAAAGAGAACCTTCTCTTAAAGAGAACCTGTCTGCACAATTTTGCATATTAAAGTAAAAGCATGGCCATAATGCTGCGGTTATACGGAATCGATACACGCCATTCGTTAAGAAATCGGCATGGTGGTTGTACTTAAATCAGTATTTGAAGGTTGGGTGTACAAGCATTAGGTGCATAGGGGCGGGACTGTGATTATGGTCATCGGCGAGGCCCCTCTGCCTGCCTCAGGTGTCTGCTTTGTGGGTGACCTATAAGATATAAACAGCGATATTGGCAACATACATAGATGGATAGAGTAAAAAAAGTGATCCTTATAGGATCACATAGCAATATTATATAATGCCAAAAAAATGGACGATATAAGACCAACTACTATTAAGGACAAGCGAAGAAAGAAAAGAGGAAAAATAGTCTAATGGTCATAAATACAAACTTTATTAAATATATGAGCAAGGTATCTGGCAAAATAGGGGTAATACATCCCTCAATACACACAATCAAAAACTGGGCCGGAAGATGACCGTGTAGCATCAACAAAATACATTCTGCACAATAGGCAAAGTATAAGCCATGTATGTCAAACAACAATTGCCACAGTGCATATAGCAAGGAAAGTAATGACAAGGATATATGAACATAGTGCGTCTATAGAACAATGGATCAAATCATGGTCAGTGCCTATGAGTCTATATACCGCACAGCATAGAAACAATACATATAAGTGGCAAAAGGTGGCATAGATATTTACCGGTAGATGCGGTGGTCACAGTCACCCAGCCCACCCCTGGGCTGGGTGACTGTGACCACCGCATCTACCGGTAAATATCTATGCCACCTTTTGCCACTTATATGTATTGTTTCTATGCTGTGCGGTATATAGACTCATAGGCACTGACCATGATTTGATCCATTGTTCTATAGACGCACTATGTTCATATATCCTTGTCATTACTTTCCTTGCTATATGCACTGTGGCAATGTTGTTTGACATACATGGCTTATACTTTGCCTATTGTGCAGAATGTATTTTGTTGATGCTACACGGTCATCTTCCGGCCCAGTTTTTGATTGTGTGTATTGAGGGATGTATTACCCCTATTTTGCCAGATACCTTGCTCATATATTTAATAAAGTTTGTATTTATGACCATTAGACTATTTTTCCTCTTTTCTTTGTGGGTGACCTGCCAACTGTTTGAAACTTTGCACCAGCCCCTTTGCCGCAGGCAGCACTTGAGCAGATTGACTTTCCGGCGGTCTTTAGTAAAATGGTGCCAATGGCGGTGCATGCGCAGATTGAGATCTTAACTCAATGACGTCCTATAGATACTTAATTGTGTGAGATCCCTTACAATCTATTTGAAGAATTGTGGTTAGGTTTAAAAAAAGCAGGGTAGCAAAGTCTGATGTGAAAATATTTCAAGATGTGGGTAAATGCCATATGGAATTCAAAGTTATACTTTTTCTTGGTGTCTTGAGATCTACTGATTACAAAGGGTATGTAAAATTTACGGTCAGTATATGTAGATGGCCATGGTATGGGATTTTACATTAGTGGGACTTTGTGGCAACATTGTACATCTGTGTAATTTTTTATAAATCCTATTAAGATTGGATATGTGTATTGGATTTTACCTAATATAAAAGAAAAACAATTCTTAAGTCTGAAGACTTGCCTATTATGGATTCAACGTGCCTCACGTTCTGGAGAGCCCCACATGTCTGTTCATTAAATTAGGAAATTTATTGATTTCAAATGGACACTATGTAATACTTTACTTGACCAGTGGTGGCACTGCATGGCTCCTCCACACTTTACAGCTGATTGTTGGAGGTCCCAGTAGCACGACACTTTCTGATCAAAGTATCACTGTGAAAGGTTTCTAATGAAAAAGAACTTTCCAAAACAGACCCTCACTGAAAAGTGTAACAAATTTAATTATACAGCACTTTCACTTATGTCAGCATAACAAAGCATGTCTAGCAGCGTGCATAATATTCCAGCAAACAACCATGCTGCCATATAGTCAAGCATATTTATGAGCTCTGTGAAACTCCGCCCCCACCACTGATTGGCAGTTTTCGGTCCATTTACACATCAGTGGTGTGGGCGGGGTTATACAGAGCCCAACATTGAGAAAACTGCTAGATCTGCAGCAGAGAAAACAGGGATCGAATCAAAATGACAGCAAGCATCCCAGCAAGTGATACATCACTAGAATCAGGGTCTCGGTCTCTACTTTATGCTGCTCTCAAATTAGCTAGCAAAAATCTGGTGACCAATTCCCTTTAAACGATAGCTAAAAAAGATGATCTTTAAAATATGTCTAGTAGCAATGATGAATATGATGTACGTGCGTCTTCTTTCAACCTTAAAATTACTAAACTATAAAAATTAAATCAAAATTCATCAATGATTCAGTTTTTTTTTCAAATGCAATGCTCCAAGTCCCTTATATCGTCTAGTAGACTTCAGAGCGGGCTGCATATATGGTAATATATATGAAATCAAGAACAAAATATAGTACAAAACTGGTTAACAGTAAACTCCTAAACGCCCCATTGTGGTAAATGCAGTAGCTTAATTCTACAAGATTTGGAACTGGTAAAACAGTTTTGAACATTATAAGGATAGATTGCAAAACTAACAAGCAAGACCTAAAATTCAGATGGTCTTATAAGAACAGCACTATAAAGCTGGTCATACATATGAGATAGCTGTGGACCAAACAGATGTGTTTGGCAGACAGTTATCTTTCCAAAGATCAGGCAGAGAGGAGGAAGGCTCTGCCAAAAATCTCTGGCAACGGCTTATTTCTCCTGAAAACAACAGGATCGGATGTTCAAATTTCAGCTGTATGATCTGATGGTCAGCCAGTCCACCAAAATCGTCTGGTGTGGCCACTTTACATCTAATGTGTATGGGCGCTTTAATACTTCCTGCCATAGCTCCAAAAAAGGAACTTTCTGCTTAATTTCTGATATCAAGAACGTATTTCTAGAACTCGATGCTCGGGCCTTGTGAGACCATCCCGTTGTGCTTAATGGTAGAAATAACACTGGTAAAGAAATTAAAAGAAATGTTCAGTTGCTGACCACTCTATGAAGCCTGCACATTACAAGAGATTACTTTTTAATGTTATGCTAACGGTTTAATTACAAACTTTTGTATAGTTACAGTTTAATTATGAACTTATGAATAATTAATCTCCTACCAACTTAACAGCATTGAGTGTTATAAAAGTAATATTACCCCGAGACTATAAATGTGCCAATCATATTAAGTCTAATGGCAAGAAGCAGACGCAGCAGACTACTGCCAGGTGAAGAGGAAAGAAGAAGATCCTAATCAGCATTCTTCACAATTTCTACAAAACTTTACAAGCCACGCTTCTTAAATAATGCCCAGAGCAAACATATGTAAGAGCATTGGTTTCTGCAATGATGTTATGGAAGGCTGTGATGTCGGTAAGTGTGTGGTGTGCTGCAGACACTAGGAAGGCCCGTCTGATGCAGATAAACAGGTGATGCCAGACTGCCAGTCACCGTAGTGTACTACATGCTATTGGCTCCTTTAATAAGCATTGTTTTCATCAAATTGCAATACTGAACATCTAGCAGCCCATAAACTACACTCAAACACTCAGATAGTAGGAAGAAATAAGAAAAAAAGATGCCAAGTGAACTGCACAAAGAAGTAGAAGTAATCCTTATTAAAGAGAATCTGTCCTAAGGAGATGCTCATTAGCATTATGACACATTACTGATGCTCTATTACCACTTACCTACCATAGAACAACCTATCAGTGCTGGGTAGGCTAAAATGTTGCATACCTCCTAATACAGGAGTAACTAGGGACCAAGATATCACAATAGGGATTAATCCGGACACCAGTGACGGGCATAAAACGGTTCTGTTCACCTGGTTCAGGTGTATAATGCACAACACCAAGACGCACAAAATAGAGGAATCACAGCAGCTGCGACACCACCAATTACAAAAACCAAGGTAATATCAGGTAGGAAACGGGTGTTCTGCGCTGCTGGGGAGGATCCAAACCGAGATTCAGTGAGGCAAAGAGAGAAACAATACAGTGGATTATTTTCAACGTGTTTCCAATACATCCAAATTCTTCATCAAGATGAATAACCATGAAGCCAGCATCGCAGAACACCAGTTTGCTTTTCCTACTCAAAATACTTTATAATGTCTTCATGGCTCTGGAAAGAGAAAGTCATGAAAAAAAACTACTTTTAGGCCGGCGTCACACTAGCGAGTTTGATGCGAGTTAGTCGCACGACTTACTCGCATCAACACCCGGCACGGCCGCCCGCTCTCGGACCAGAGTGCGCGGCTGCATGTATTTCTATGCCGCCGCGCACTCTGGTCCGAGAGCGGGCGGCCGTGCCGGGTGTTGATGCGAGTAACTCATGTGACTAACTCGCATCAAACTCGCCAGTGTGACGCCGGCCTTACAGGAAAGGCGTGCACTCTGTAGTAACAAATAGGTGCAGGCTGAACCTGGAACCAGTCCAGATAAATCATACATAAATGAAAAAACAGCCGCACTCAAAATAATTTTTTCAATGCAAATGAAAGAATTTATTGAGGTCACCACAGAATAACATGTTGGGGTAACGTTTCGACCCCGTGTTGGGTCTTTTTCAAACCTTCGGGTAAATTATGAAGAGGAGACAAGAAAGGCCACTGCGGGATATGTATACTTGGAAGGCTAGAGGCCATATATGTAGAAGTCCAGCAGGGAGAGGACCAGGTGGTAGTCCTAGGATATGCTGTTAGGTTGGAATTGAATGTGCTATATTAGAAAGTTGATTAATTTCATGTATATTATTCATTTATGAAATAAAAATTAAAAGACTGTTACACTTTAAGTGACAGTGTGCTATTTGCACTTACAAGTGTATCCAGTGCACCATTTCCTATTTTTAGTGACATGTAAAGTAATCTTACTTGGATTAGCAGAGCTGCAACCGACAAAACAGTGATTTTATATAAACTAACACAAGAAATCCAGTAGGTGACGGACCACCCTGATGAATGAAAGCGAGCGGCTGCAAGGAGAATAAAACTTCATTTTCTCGGAGTGACTGCTGCTCCAGCAAACCAGCCCAATGTGACTTAAGCACCATTTACCTGAGATTACTACCATATCTGTGAAGCGACAGGTTACCTCTAATACACCCTACAAATTAGTACTCACTGCCTTCTTAACCACTCTTGAAAATCTAAAACGAATTGTAAAAAAAACAAAAAACACATCTACTCACTGCTGAAATGTAAAATGTCCAAGCAGGGCAAATTACATGAATACCGTAGCTATTTTAGTTGAAATGGAGGAAATGAGGCCTGAGCGCGCAGAAAAAGTTCTGCAATTAAACTATTATTTCTGTTCAACCCTCCATTTTTTTCAGTCATTTCTATGCTCACAAGCTTTCACTGAAAAGATAGTCACCATAGCAAATTTGCCGTCACGCTAACACCTCATTCACATCCTGTAGTAGCGGATTTTAGCCGTGGCGGTCACTCCGTACTTCCTGATGGGAAGAGTCCGGCTCTACCCCTGAGCTTACATTCCTGCCCTGTACACACTGTATAGTGTCTGTAATCTCTAGACTGGATATTCTTTAGCACATAATGTAATATGTTGGCACGTGACACTAGAACACGACCATATGTACTTATGCTTTTGGGTATTGCTTCAGTGTTACCCAGCAGTTCATGTGCAATTACTGGAAATAGTAGGTCAGAATGGAGGAAAAAGACACTGTGGAAATTCAACAACCTCCAATATAAACTGAATATATATTCATTTACAAGTGACCGGAGATCGTCACTGCCATCATTAGACACATCAATATAAGGAACAAGCTAAGCAGAAAATATGCTGTACATGTTAATGAAATGCACTTTTGCTACAGAATTGTTAATCGAGCCAACCAATGTCCCTTATGGCTTCTTCAATATTATGCCACGGATATATTTCACTACCAGTTGCTAGGATACACCACAAAGGGGATTCTGTGTTCACATAGACAGTGATGAACTAAATAGTGACATACTTTGCTTGAATTTGTTGAGAAGCAAGTTCTACCCAGAATGTGAAAATCTTTGTAAAAGAAGATTAATCAGATGTAATACAGCTACCAAGGCTTGGGAACGCCATCTTCAAGGGGTTTCATCGAAAACAGAAAATGCCACATACTTTAAGCAATGCAACATCTGCAGTTCTTGGGTTCCCTCCATGCATTCTCTAGGTTCAGGGTAGTGAAATTTACAGAAAAATAAACATTTGCAACAACTGAACTGTGCCCACAGTAAAAAAATAAATTATTTATCTTGAACTTTGTTCCTATTTCTTAAACATGCCTCAAATGCATCAGTACACACCGCAATAACCTAGGGTGTGGAGTTGGTAAGCTAAACCTCCGACTGACCCCACAGCACTGCCGTCTACTGAGCATGTACATAAAGTGCAGCACAAATTCATCCCCTACTGAGCATATACATAAAGTGCAGCACAGATTCACCCCCCTACTGAGCATATACATAAAGTGCAGCACAGATTCATCCTCCCCCTACTGAGCATGTACATAAAGTGCAGCACAGATTCACCCCCTACTGAGCATATACATAAAGTGCAGCACAGATTCACCCCCCTACTGAGCATATACATAAAGTGCAGCACAGATTCACCCCCTCGCCATACTAAGTGAGCACAATACCTACTGAGCATACATACAGTGCAGCACAGATTCATCCCCCTACTGAGCATGTACATAAAGTACAGCACAGATTCATCCCCTACTGAGCATGTACATAAAGTGCAGCACAGATTCACCCCCCTACTGAGCATGTACATAAAGTGCAGCACAGATTCACCCCCTACTGAGCATGTACATAAAGTGCAGCACAGATTCACCCCCCTACTGAGCATGTACATAAAGTGCAGCACAGATTCACCCCCCACTGAGCATGTACATAAAGTGCAGCACAGAATTCATCCCCTACTGAGCATGTACATAAAGTGCAGCACAGATTCACCCCCCTACTGAGCATGTACATAAAGTGCAGCACAGATTCACCCCCCCCCTACTGAGGTCATTACATAAAAGTGCAGCACAGATAATCCCCCTACTGAGCATGTACATAAAGTGCAGCACAGATTCATCCCCCCACTGAGCATGTACATAAAGTACAGCACAGATTCATCCCTACTGATATTACAACAGTGCAGCACAGATTCACTCCCCCTACTGAGTATGTACATAAAGTGCAGCACAGATTCCCCCCCACTGAGCATGTACATAAAGTGCAGCACAGATTCACCTCCCCCTACTGAGCATACATAAAGTGCAGCACAGATTCACCCCCCTACTGAGCATGTACATAAAGTGCAGCACAGATTCACTCCCCCTACTGAGCATGTACATAAAGTGCAGCACAGATTCACTCCCCTACTGAGCATGTACATAAAGTGCAGCACAGATTCACACCCCTACTGAGCATGTACATAAAGTGCAGCACAAATTCATCCCCCTACTGAGCATGTACATAAAGTGCAGCACAGATTCATCCCCTACTGAGCATGTACATAAAGTGCAGCACAGATTCATCCCCTACTGAGCATATACATAAAGTGCAGCACAGATTCACCCCCCCTACTGAGCATTACATAAAGTCGCACAGATTCACCCCCTACTGAGCATGATACATAAAGTGCAGCACAGATTCACCCCCCTACTGAGCATATACATAAAGTGCAGCACAGATTCACCCCCCTACTGAGTATGTACATAAAGTGCAGCACAGATTCACCCCCCTACTGAGCATATACATAAAGTGCAGCACAGATTCACCCCCCTACTGAGTATGTACATAAAGTGCAGCACAGATTCACCCCCTACTGAGATGTACATAAAGTGCAGCACAGATTCACCCCCCTACTGAGCATGTACATAAAGTGCAGCACAGATTCACCCCCTACTGAGTATGTACATAAAGTGCAGCACAGATTCACCCCCTACTGAGCATGTACATAAAGTGCAGCACAGATTACCTCCCCCTACTGAGCATGTACATAAAGTGCAGCACAGATTCATCCCCCTACTGAGCATGTACATAAAGTGCAGCACAGATTCACCCCCCTACTGGCATACATAAAGTGCAGCACAGATTCACCCCCTACTGAGCATGTACATAAAGTGCAGCACAGATTCATCCCCTACTGAGCATGTACATAAAGTGCAGCACAGATTCATCCCCCTACTGAGCATGTACATAAAGTGCAGCACAGATTCACCTCCCCTACTGAGCATGTACATAAAGTGCAGCACAGATTCACCCCCTACTGAGCATGTACATAAAGTGCAGCACAGATTCACCCCCCTACTGACATGTACATAAAGTGCAGCACAGATTCACCCCTACTGAGATGTACATAAAGTGCAGCACAGATTCACCACCCTACTGAGCATTACATAAAGTGCAGCACAATTCACCCTACTGAGATGTATCATAAAGTGCAGCACAGATTCACCCCCTACTGAGCATGTACATAAGTGCAGCACAGATTCACCTCCACGGTTACAGTGCAGACAGATTCCCTACGATACATAGTCAGCACAGATTCACCCCTATGTACATAAAGTGCAGCACATTCACCCTACGAGATGTACATAAGTGCAGCACAGATCACCCCTACTGAGTTACATAAGTGCAGCACAGATTCACCCTACTAATTACATAAGGCAGCACATTCACCCTACTGAGCATTACATAAGTGCGCACAGATTCACCCCCTACTGGCTTACATAAAGTGCAGCACAATTCACCCTACTGAATTCATAATGCCACAGTTCACCCTAGGATTAATAAAGTGCAGCAATTCACCCTACTGTATTACATAAGTGCAGCACAGATTCACCCTACTGAGATTACAAAGTGCAGCACAATTCACCCCCTACTGAGATTACTAAGTGCAGCCAGATTCCCCTAGTTAAAGTGCGAATCCCACTGGATTACATAGTCACACATCCTATGGATTACTAAGTGGCAATACCCTAGAGTCATAGGCAGACATCCCATGATAAAGTGCAGCAAGATCCCCCTATGTACAAGTCGATTACCATGCTCATAGGCCACATCACCCCTCTGATTAATAGTGCAGCACTTCCCATGAGCATTATAAAGTGCAGATTCCCCTACTGGTTAATGCAGCCAGATCACCCATGATACTAATGAGCCAGATTCCCACTGAGATACTAGGCAGCAGATTCACCCATGAGCATTACAAAGTGCAGCAGTTCACCCTAATTATAGGCAGCCGACCCCATGGATAAAGTGCAGACGATACCCTACTGGTTACATAAAGCAAGATTCACCCACTGATACATAGTCAGCACACCCTGGCATTCTAGTGCAATCCTATGAGTGGTTTTTTTTTTTTTTTTTTTTTTTTTTTTTTTTTTTTTTTTTTTTTTTTTTTTTTTTTTTTTTTTTTTTTTTTTTTTTTTTTTTTTTTTTTTTTTTTTTTTTTTTTTTTTTTTTTTTTTTTTTTTTTTTTTTTTTTTTTTTTTTTTTTTTTTTTTTTTTTTTTTTTTTTTTTTTTTTTTTTTTTTTTTTTTTTTTTTTTTTTTTTTTTTTTTTTTTGCTAGAAAATGAACTTATCCCCAAAGCA
>JARQOD010000004.1:280082927-280133219 GCA_033576555.1 Oophaga sylvatica
TTACTTGACCAGTGGTGGCACTGCATGGCTCCTCCACACTTTACAGCTGATTGTTGGAGGTCCCAGTAGCACGACACTTTCTGATCAAAGTATCACTGTGAAAGTGTTCTAATGAAAAAGAACTTTCCAAAACAGACCCTCACTGAAAAGTGTAACAAATTTAATTATACAGCACTTTCACTTATGTCAGCATAACAAAGCATGTCTAGCAGCGTGCATAATATTCCAGCAAACAACCATGCTGCCATATAGTCAAGCATATTTATGAGCTCTGTGAAACTCCGCCCCCACCACTGATTGGCAGTTTTCGGTCCATTTACACATCAGTGGTGTGGGCGGGGTTATACAGAGCCCAACATTGAGAAAACTGCTAGATCTGCAGCAGAGAAAACAGGATCGAATCAAATGACAGCAAGCATCCCAGCAAGTGATACATCACTAGAATCAGGGTCTCGGTCTCTACTTTATGCTGCTCTCAAATTAGCTAGCAAAAATCTGGTGACCAATTCCCTTTAAACGATAGCTAAAAAAGATGATCTTTAAAATATGTCTAGTAGCAATGATGAATATGATGTACGTGCGTCTTCTTTCAACCTTAAAATTACTAAACTATAAAAATTAAATCAAAATTCATCAATGATTCAGTTTTTTTTCAAATGCAATGCTCCAAGTCCCTTATATCGTCTAGTAGACTTCAGAGCGGGCTGCATATATGGTAATATATATGAAATCAAGAACAAAATATAGTACAAAACTGGTTAACAGTAAACTCCTAAACGCCCCATTGTGGTAAATGCAGTAGCTTAATTCTACAAGATTTGGAACTGGTAAAACAGTTTTGAACATTATAAGGATAGATTGCAAAACTAACAAGCAAGACCTAAAATTCAGATGGTCTTATAAGAACAGCACTATAAAGCTGGTCATACATATGAGATAGCTGTGGACCAAACAGATGTGTTTTGGCAGACAGTTATCTTTCCAAAGATCAGGCAGAGAGGAGGAAGGCTCTGCCAAAAATCTCTGGCAACGGCTTATTTCTCCTGAAAACAACAGGATCGGATGTTCAAATTTCAGCTGTATGATCTGATGGTCAGCCAGTCCACCAAAATCGTCTGGTGTGGCCACTTTACATCTAATGTGTATGGGCGCTTTAATACTTCCTGCCATAGCTCCAAAAAAGGAACTTTCTGCTTAATTTCTGATATCAAGAACGTATTTCTAGAACTCGATGCTCGGGCCTTGTGAGACCATCCCGTTGTGCTTAATGGTAGAAATAACACTGGTAAAGAAATTAAAAGAAATGTTCAGTTGCTGACCACTCTATGAAGCCTGCACATTACAAGAGATTACTTTTTAATGTTATGCTAACGGTTTAATTACAAACTTTTGTATAGTTACAGTTTAATTATGAACTTATGAATAATTAATCTCCTACCAACTTAACAGCATTGAGTGTTATAAAAGTAATATTACCCCGAGACTATAAATGTGCCAATCATATTAAGTCTAATGGCAAGAAGCAGACGCAGCAGACTACTGCCAGGTGAAGAGGAAAGAAGAAGATCCTAATCAGCATTCTTCACAATTTCTACAAAACTTTACAAGCCACGCTTCTTAAATAATGCCCAGAGCAAACATATGTAAGAGCATTGGTTTCTGCAATGATGTTATGGAAGGCTGTGATGTCGGTAAGTGTGTGGTGTGCTGCAGACACTAGGAAGGCCCGTCTGATGCAGATAAACAGGTGATGCCAGACTGCCAGTCACCGTAGTGTACTACATGCTATTGGCTCCTTTAATAAGCATTGTTTTCATCAAATTGCAATACTGAACATCTAGCAGCCCATAAACTACACTCAAACACTCAGATAGTAGGAAGAAATAAGAAAAAAAGATGCCAAGTGAACTGCACAAAGAAGTAGAAGTAATCCTTATTAAAGAGAATCTGTCCTAAGGAGATGCTCATTAGCATTATGACACATTACTGATGCTCTATTACCACTTACCTACCATAGAACAACCTATCAGTGCTGGGTAGGCTAAAATGTTGCATACCTCCTAATACAGGAGTAACTAGGGACCAAGATATCACAATAGGGATTAATCCGGACACCAGTGACGGCATAAAACGGTTCTGTTCACCTGGTTCAGGTGTATAATGCACAACACCAAGACGCACAAAATAGAGGAATCACAGCAGCTGCGACACCACCAATTACAAAAACCAAGGTAATATCAGGTAGGAAACGGGTGTTCTGCGCTGCTGGGGAGGATCCAAACCGAGATTCAGTGAGGCAAAGAGAGAAACAATACAGTGGATTATTTTCAACGTGTTTCCAATACATCCAAATTCTTCATCAAGATGAATAACCATGAAGCCAGCATCGCAGAACACCAGTTTGCTTTTCCTACTCAAAATACTTTATAATGTCTTCATGGCTCTGGAAAGAGAAAGTCATGAAAAAAAACTACTTTTAGGCCGGCGTCACACTAGCGAGTTTGATGCGAGTTAGTCGCACGACTTACTCGCATCAACACCCGGCACGGCCGCCCGCTCTCGGACCAGAGTGCGCGGCTGCATGTATTTCTATGCCGCCGCGCACTCTGGTCCGAGAGCGGGCGGCCGTGCCGGGTGTTGATGCGAGTAACTCATGTGACTAACTCGCATCAAACTCGCCAGTGTGACGCCGGCCTTACAGGAAAGGCGTGCACTCTGTAGTAACAAATAGGTGCAGGCTGAACCTGGAACCAGTCCAGATAAATCATACATAAATGAAAAAACAGCCGCACTCAAAAGAATTTTTTTCAATGCAAATGAAAGAATTTATTGAGGTCACCACAGAATAACATGTTGGGGTAACGTTTCGACCCCGTGTTGGGTCTTTTTCAAACCTTCGGGTAAATTATGAAAGAGGACAAGAAAGGCCACTGCGGGATATGTATACTTGGAAGGCTAGAGGCCATATATGTAGAAGTCCAGCAGGGAGAGGACCAGGTGGTAGTCCTAGGATATGCTGTTAGGTTGGAATTGAATGTGCTATATTAGAAAGTTGATTAATTTCATGTATATTATTCATTTATGAAATAAAAATTAAAAAGACTGTTACACTTTAAGTGACAGTGTGCTATTTGCACTTACAAGTGTATCCAGTGCACCATTTCCTATTTTTAGTGACATGTAAAGTAATCTTACTTGGATTAGCAGAGCTGCAACCGACAAAACAGTGATTTTATATAAACTAACACAAGAAATCCAGTAGGTGACGGACCACCCTGATGAATGAAAGCGAGCGCTGCAAGGAGAATAAAACTTCATTTTCTCGGAGTGACTGCTGCTCCAGCAAACCAGCCCAATGTGACTTAAGCACCATTTACCTGAGATTACTACCATATCTGTGAAGCGACAGGTTACCTCTAATACACCCTACAAATTAGTACTCACTGCCTTCTTAACCACTCTTGAAAATCTAAAACGAATTGTAAAAAAAACAAAAACACATCTACTCACTGCTGAAATGTAAAATGTCCAAGCAGGGCAAATTACATGAATACCGTAGCTATTTTAGTTGAAATGGAGGAAATGAGGCCTGAGCGCGCAGAAAAAGTTCTGCAATTAAACTATTATTTCTGTTCAACCCTCCATTTTTTTCAGTCATTTCTATGCTCACAAGCTTTCACTGAAAAGATAGTCACCATAGCAAATTTGCCGTCACGCTAACACCTCATTCACATCCTGTAGTAGCGGATTTTAGCCGTGGCGGTCACTCCGTACTTCCTGATGGGAAGAGTCCGGCTCTACCCCTGAGCTTACATTCCTGCCCTGTACACACTGTATAGTGTCTGTAATCTCTAGACTGGATATTCTTTAGCACATAATGTAATATGTTGGCACGTGACACTAGAACACGACCATATGTACTTATGCTTTTGGGTATTGCTTCAGTGTTACCCAGCAGTTCATGTGCAATTACTGGAAATAGTAGGTCAGAATGGAGGAAAAAGACACTGTGGAAATTCAACAACCTCCAATATAAACTGAATATATATTCATTTACAAGTGACCGGAGATCGTCACTGCCATCATTAGACACATCAATATAAGGAACAAGCTAAGCAGAAAATATGCTGTACATGTTAATGAAATGCACTTTTGCTACAGAATTGTTAATCGAGCCAACCAATGTCCCTTATGGCTTCTTCAATATTATGCCACGGATATATTTCACTACCAGTTGCTAGGATACACCACAAAGGGGATTCTGTGTTCACATGACAGTGATGAACTAAATAGTGACATACTTTGCTTGAATTTGTTGAGAAGCAAGTTCTACCCAGAATGTGAAAATCTTTGTAAAAGAAGATTAATCAGATGTAATACAGCTACCAAGGCTTGGGAACGCCATCTTCAAGGGGTTTCATCGAAAACAGAAAATGCCACATACTTTAAGCAATGCAACATCTGCAGTTCTTGGGTTCCCTCCATGCATTCTCTAGGTTCACGGTAGTGAAATTTACAGAAAAATAACATTTGCAACAACTGAACTGTGCCCACAGTAAAAAAATAAATTATTTATCTTGAACTTTGTTCCTATTTCTTAAACATGCCTCAAATGCATCAGTACACACCGCAATAACCTAGGGTGTGGAGTTGGTAAGCTAACCTCCGACTGACCCCACAGCACTGCCGTCTACTGAGCATGTACATAAAGTGCAGCACAAATTCATCCCCTACTGAGCATGTACATAAAGTGCAGCACAGATTCACCCCCCTACTGAGCATGTACATAAAGTGCAGCACAGATTCACCTCCCCCTACTGATCATGTACAAAGTCAGCAAAAGTTTTCCCCCCTCTGAGCATGTACAATAAAATGCACACAGATTCACCCCCCTACTGAATATTTACATAAGTGAAACTGATATCCTCCCCTACTGACATGTACATAAAGTGCAGCACAGATTCCCCCTTGAGCAGTACATAATGAGCAACACAAATTCATCCCCCCACTGAGCATGTACAAAAGTACAGCACAGATTCACCCCCCTACTGAGCATATAAAATGTGCAGCACTGTTCATCCTCCCCCCTAGAGCATATACATAAAGTGAGAATGATTCACCCCCTACTGAGCATTACATAAAGTGCAGCCAGATTCACTCCCCCTACTGTATATTACTTAAAGGCAGCACAGATTCATTCCCCTACTGAGCATAAAATTTAAAAGGGTCAGCACGATTCACCCCCCTATGAAAGAGCATGCATAAAGTACAGCACAGATTCTACCCACTACTGACATGTACTAAAGTACAGCACGGGATTCCACCCCCCTACTGAGCATATACATAGGAATAAGCACAGATTCACGCCCATACGCATGTACAAAAAAGTGCAGCACAGTTCACCCCACTAGTGAGCTTGTAATAAAGTACAGCACGATTCACCCCCTACTGAGACTTTAGCAGCCTGGATTCATAAAGTGCAGCACAGAAGCACTCCCTCTAGAAATACTAAAGTGCAGCACAATTCAACCCCTACTGAGTATGTACATAAAGTGCAGCACGATTAATCCCCCTACTGAGCTTGTACATAAAGACAGCATCAGATTCACCCCCCTACAGTATTGTACATAGTGCACACGTTCACCCCCTGATATACATCATGGCGCAAGATTCATCCCCCCCTACTAGCATGACATAAGTGCAGCACAGATCACCCCCTACTGAGCATGTACATAAAGTGCAGCACAGATTCATCCCCAACTCGAGCATGTACAATAGTGCAGCACAGATTCACCCCCTACTGAGGTATATACATAAAGTCAGCACAAGATTCATTCCCCCTACTGAGATATTACATTAAAGTGCACACAGATTCACACCCCCTACTGAGCTATAAAATAAAGTGCAGCAAAATTCACGCCCCTATGAGCATGTACATAAAGTGCAGCACAGATTCATCCCCCTAGAGGTCATGTACAAAAGTCAGCACAGATTCACCCCCCTACTGAGATATTACATAAGTGCAGCACAATTCACCCCTCTACTGAGTTTGTAATAAGTGCAGATATTCATCCTCCCCTACTGAGCATATACAAAAGTGCAGCACAGATTCACCACCTACTGATATACATAAAGTGAGCACAGTTTCACCCCTACTGAGATGTACATAAAGTGCAGCACAGATTCATCCCCCTACTGAGCATATACATAAAGTGCAGCACAGATTCACCCCCTACTGAGATTACATACAGTGCAGCACAGATTCACCCCCTACTAAGCATGTACATAAAGTGCAGCACAGATTCACCCCCCTACTGAGCATGTACATAAAGTACAGCACAGATTCATCCCCCTACTGAGTATGTACATACAGTGCAGCACAGATTCACCCCCCTACTAAGCATGTACATAAAGTGCAGCACAGATTCACCCCCCTACTGAGCATGTACATAAAGTGCAGCACAGATTCACCCCCTACTGAGCATGTACATAAAGTGCAGCACAGATTCACCCCCCCACTGAGCATGTACATAAAGTGCAGCACAAATTCATCCCCTACTGAGCATGTACATAAAGTGCAGCACAGATTCATCCCCTACTGAGCATGTACACATAAAGTGCAGCACAGATTCACCCCCCTACTGAGCATGTACATACAGTGCAGCACAGATTCACCCTCCTACTGCGCATGTACATACAGTGCAGCACAGATTCACCCCCTTACAGCGCATGTACATACAGTGCAGCACAAATTCATCCCCTACTGAGCATGTACATACAGTGCAGCACAGATTCATCCCCCTACTGAGCATGTACATAAAGTACAGCACAGATTCATCCCCTACTGAGTATGTACATACAGTGCAGCACAGATTCACCCCCTACTGAGCATGTACATAAAGTGCAGCACAGATTCACCCCCTACTGAGCATGTACATAAAGTGCAGCACAGATTCACCCCCCTACTGAGCATGTACATAAAGTGCAGCACAGATCCACCCTCCCCCTACTGAGCATATACATAAAGTGCAGCACAGATTCACCCTCCCTACTGAGCATGTACATAAAGTGCAGCACAAATTCATCCCCTACTGAGCATGTACATAAAGTGCAGCACAGATTCACTCCACCTACTGAGCATGTACATAAAGTGCAGCACAGATTCACCCCTACTGAGCATGTACATAAAGTGCAGCACAAATTCATCCCCACTGAGCATGTACATAAAGTGCAGCACAATTCATCCCCTACTGAGCATGTACATAAAGTGCAGCACAAATTCATCCCCTACTGAGCATATACATAAAGTACAGCACAGATTCACCCCCCCTACTGAGCATATACATAAAGTATGCCACAGATTCACCCCCTACTGAGCATATACATAAAGTGCAGCACAGATTCACCCCCCTACTGAGCATATACATAAAGTGCAGCACAGATTCACCCCCCTACTGAGTATGTACATAAAGTGCAGCACAGATTCATCCTCCCCTACTGAGCATATATACATAAAGTGCAGCACAGATTCACCCCCCTACTGAGTATGTACATAAAGTGCAGCACAGATTCACCCCCTTACTGAGCATGTACATACAGTGCAGCACAGATTCACCCCCCTACTGAGCATGTACATAAAGTGCAGCACAGATTCACCCCCTACTGAGATGTACATACAGTGCAGCAGATTCACCCCCTACTGCGCATGTACATAAAGTGCAGCACAGATTCATCCCCTACTGAGCATGTACATAAAGTGCAGCACAGATTCACCCCCCTAACTGAGCATCACATAAAGTGCAGCACAGATTAATCCTCCCCCTACTGAGCATGTACAGAAAGTGCAGCACAGATTCACCCTCCCCCTACTGAGCATGTACATAAAGTGCAGCACAGATTCACCCTCCCCCTACTGAGCATGTACATAAAGTGCAGCACAGATTCACCCTCCCCTACTGAGCATGTACATAAAGTGCAGTACAGATTCAACCCCCTACTGAGCATGTACATAAAGTGCAGCACAGATTCATCCCCTACTGAGCATGTACATAAAGTGCAGCACAGATTCACCCCCCTAACTGAGCATACACATAAAGTGCAGCACAGATTAATCCTCCCCTTACTGAGCATGTACAGAAAAGTGCAGCCAGTACCCCCCCTACTGACTGTCAAGTGCAGCCGATTCACCCCCTACTGAGCATGTACATAAAGTGCAGCACAGATTCACCCCCCTACTGAGCATGTACATAAAGTGCAGTACAGATTCAACCCCCTACTGAGCATGTACATAAAGTGCAGCACAGATTCACCCTCCCCTACTGATCATGTACAGTCATGGCCAAAAGTTTTGAGAATGACACAAATATTAATTTTTACAAAGTCTACTGCTTCACTTTTTCTAATGGCAATTTGCATATACTCCAGAATGTTATAAAGAGTGATCAGCTTAACAGCAATTACTTGCAAAGTCAATATTTGGCTAGAAAATGAACTTTATCCCCAAAACACATTTCAACATCATTGCAGCCATGCCTTAAAAGGACCAGCTAACCTCTTTTCAGTGATTGCTCTATTAACACAGGTGTGGGTGTTGATGAGGACATGGCTGGAGATCAATCTGTCATGATTAAGTAAGAATGATACCACTGGACACTTTAAAAGGAGGCTGGTGCTTGGCATCATTGTTTCTCTACTGTTAACCATGGATATCTCTAAAGAAACACATGCAGTCATCATTGCAATGCACAAAAATGGCCTAACAGGGAAGAGTATCGCAGCTAGAAAGATTGCACCTCAGTCAACAATCTATCACATCATCAAGAACTTCAAGGAGAGAGATTCCATTGTTGCCAAAAAGGCTTCAGGGCGCCCAAGAAAGACCAGCAAGCGCCAGGACCGTCTCTTAAAAGTGTTTCAGCTGTGTGATCGGGCTACCAGTAGTGCAGAGCTTGTTCAGGAATGGAAGCAGGCAGGTGTGAGTGCATCTGCACGCACTGTGAGGCGGAGACTCTTGGAGCAAGGCCTGGTCTCAAGGAGGGCAGCAAAGAAGCCACTTCTCTCCAGAAAAAACATCATGGACAGACTGAAATTCTGCAAAAGGTACAGGCAGTGGACTGCTGAGGACTGGGGTAAAGTTATTTTCTCTGATGAATCCCCTTTTCGATTGTTTGGGACATCAGGAAAACGCCTTATTCGGAGAAGTCAAGGTGAACGCTACCACCAGTCTTGTCTCATGCCAACTGTTAAGCATCCTGAAACCATTCATGTGTGGGGTTGCTTCTCAGCCAAGGGAATCGGCTCTCTCACAGTCTTGCCTAAAAACACAGCCATGAATAAAGAATGGTGCCAGAATGTCCTCCAAGAGCAACTTCTCCCAACCCTCCAAGAGCAGTTTGGCGATCAACAATGCCTTTTCCAGCATGATGGAGCACCTTGCCATAAAGCAAAGGTGATAACTAAATGGCTCAGGGAACAAAACATAGAGATTTTGGGTCCATGGCCTGGAAACTCCCCAGATCTTAATCCCATTGAGAACTTGTGGTCAATCATCAAGAGACGGGTGGACAAACAAAAACCTAAAACTTCTGACAAAATGAAAGCATTGGTTGTGCAAGAATGGACTGCTATCAGTCAGGATTTGGTCCAGAAGTTGATTGAGAGCATGCCAGGGAGAATTGCAGAGGTCCTGAAGAAGAAGGGTCAACACTGCAAATAATGACTTGCTGCATTAACTCATTCTAAATGTCAATATAAGGTTTTGTTACTCATATGCTTGCAATTATTATATTTCTGTCTGTAATAAAAACATCTGTCAAACACACATAAAAACCAGAGGGCAGCAGATCATGTGTAAATATAATATTTGTGTCATTCTCAAAACTTTTGGCCATGACTGTACATAAAGTGCAGCACAGATTCATCCCCCTACTGAGCATGTACCTAAAGTGCAGCACAGATTCATCCCCCTACTGAGCATGTACATAAAGTGCAGCACAGATTCACCCCCCTACTGAGCATGTACATAAAGTGCAGCACAGATTCACCCCCCCTACTGAGAATGTACATAAAGTGCAGCATAGATTCACCCTCCCCCTACTGAGCATGTACATAAAGTGCAGCACAGATTCACCCCTTACTGAGCATGTAAATGAAGTGCAGCACAGATTCACCCTCCCCTACTGAGCATGTACATAAAGTGCAGCACATTCATGCCCCCTACTGAGCATGTACAGAAAGTGCAGCACAGATTCACCCTCCCCCTACTGAGCATGTACATAAAGTGCAGCACATATTCATGCCCCCTACGGAGCATGTACAGAAAGTGCAGCACAGATTCATGCCCCCTTCTGAGCATGTAAATAAGGTGCAGCACAGATTCACCCCACCCCTACTGATCATGTACATAAAGTGCAGCATAGATTCACCCCCTACTGAGCATGTACATAAAGTGCAGCACAGATTCACCCCCCCCTACTGAGCATGTACATAAAGTGCAGCACAGATTCACCCCCCACTGAGCATGTACATACAGTGCAGCACAGATTCACCCCCCTACTGAGCATGTACATAAAATGCAGCAGTTTCATCCCCCCAACTGAGCATGTACATAAAGTGCAGCACAGATTCAGTCCCCTAGAGCATGTACATAAAGTACAGCACAGATTCAGCCCCCTACTGAGCATGTAATAAAGTGCAGCACAGATTCATCCCCCTTACTGAGCATGTACATAAAGTGCAGCACAGATTCATCCCCCCTACTGAGCATGTACATAAAGTGCAGCACAGATTCATTCCCCTACTGAGCATGTACATAAAGTGCAGCACAGATTCACCCTCCTACTGAGCATGTACATAAAGTGCAGCACAGATTCACCCACCCACTGAGCATGTACATAAAGTGAAGCACAGCATCACCCTCCCCCTATTGAGAATGTACATAAAGTGCAGCACAGATTCATGCCCCCTACTGAGCATGTAAATAAGGTACAGCACAGATTTACCCTCCCTACTGATCATATACATAAAGTGCAGCACAGAATCAACCTCCCCCTACTGAGCATGTACATAAAGTGCAGCACAGATTCACCCCCCTACTGAGCATGTACATAAAGTGCAGCACAGATTCACCCCCACTGAGCATGTACATACAGTGCAGCACAGATTCACCCCCCTACTGAGCATGTACATAAAATGCAGCACAGTTTCATCCCCCAACTGAGCATGTACATAAAGTGCAGCACAGATTCAGTCCCCTACTGAGCATGTACATAAAGTGCAGCACAGATTCAGCCCCCTACTGAGCATGTAATAAAGTGCAGCACAGAATCACTCCCCACTGAGCATGTACATACAGTGCAGCACAGATTCACCCCCTACTGAGCATGTACATAAAATGCAGCACAGTTTCATCCCCCCAACTGAGCATGTACATAAAGTGCAGGACAGATTCACCCACCTACTGAGCATGTACATAAAGTGCAGCACAGATTCAGCCCCCTACTGAGCATGTACATAAAGTGCAGCACAGATTCATCCCCTACTGATAATGTACATAAAGTGCAGCACAGATTCATCCCCTACTGATCATGTACATAAAGTGCAGCACAGATTCAGCCCCTACTGAGCATGTACATAAAGTGCAGCAGATTCACCCCCCTACTGAGCATGTACATAAAGTGCAGCACAGATTCATCCCCTACTGATCATGTACATAAAGTGCAGCACAGATTCATCCCCTACTGAGCATATACATAAAGTGCAGCACAGATTCACCCTCCTACTGAGCATGTACATAAAGTGCAGCACAGATTCAGCCCCCTACTGAGCATGTAATAAAGTGCAGCACAGATTCACCCCCCACTGAGCATGTACATACAGTGCAGCACAGATTCACCCCCCTACTGAGCATGTACATAAAATGCAGCACAGTTTCATCCCCCCAACTGAGCATGTACATAAAGTGCAGCACAGATTCAGTCCCCTACTGAGCATGTACATAAAGTGCAGCACAGATTCAGCCCCCTACTGAGCATGTACATAAAGTGCAGCACAGATTCAGCCCTCTACTGAGCATGTAATAAAGTGCAGCACAGATTCATCCCCCTTACTGAGCATGTACATAAAGTGCAGCACAGATTCATCCCCTACTGATCATGTACATAAAGTGCAGCACAGATTCATCCCCCTACTGAGCATGTACATAAAGTGCAGCACAGATTCACCCTCCTACTGAGCATGTACATAAAGTGCAGCACAGATTCACCCTCCCCTACTGAGCATGTACACACAGTGCAGCACAGATTCATCCCCCTTACTGAGCATGTACATAAAGTGCAGCACAGATTCATTTCAGCTAAAAGCCAAGATCCTTAGATCAGGAACAGAGCAGACATTTATAGGACATTTCATAACTTTCCCTAATTCTTATGAAAACATTTACAGCACATCCTGCATTGTACTACTGTACCCAATTTATTATATATTTTAGAGGTCAGAGTTGGTCCATTTTATACATACCCCGACTCCACCAAAATGGACACTACATCCACCACTCGAAGTACTGACAATAACACTTGTGCAAGTGTGACTGATGTATCTGTAGGCCGATTTACACTTTTAGAAAAGTCACATGGGTATTATTATGCATTAGACCAGAGCAGATTCTGTCATAAGGGTGGTGATCTAAAGAGTCTCTCAGGGGCAACAGTGATCCTGCAGGATTTGTGCTGCCCCATGAGAGACACCACTAAGCCTCAGGCAGTGTCTATCTGCACAGTTTCACCATATTTGACAGCTGTGACACTATGTTCTGTGCTGGTGGTAGGGACATCGCACAGTGCTGCAGGCTCGGTACTCATGTTGCTCCTCCTCCTGGCTCCCTAGTCCTCTCCTATGACAGTGGGGGCAGCCAGACTGAGGTTCAATATTTTGTTGCACCTTACGGAGGGGTTTTACATCAGGATTCAGGAATAATCACCTGAATGAATAGGCCTATATGCTTTTACCCATTTTATATTGAAGTGTTCCAGAACTACATTGACACCAATGCATTAAAGTGGATCTGCTATCAGATTTTACAGTACAAACTGCACACATTATTAACCCCTTTACAACCTTGGACATATAGGTTTGATGTGGGCTCCGGTGCAGAGACTGCATCTTTTACTTCACATCACAGATAATCTGATCAGTTTTCATGTGTCTCTAACAGCTGAGGGTGGATCCACAATGCACCTGTGGCTGTTAAGTTAAATGCCGCTTTCTATGAACTGTTCCAATATTTATGTTCATCTCTATCTCCCATAATGACAGTTCTGCTTCACGTCACTTGTCTTACCTATTGCATTATTTCTGTGCTGTGTTGTGTATAAATATGTGATTCTTCAAATTTTGTATTAGTCTTTGCCTGATGAAGAGACCTGAGTAGTCTGGAAAGCTTGCAATTTGTTATCATCTTTTCAGTTAGCCATTAAAAGGTATCAACCACTGAGGACTCTCAATTCTAAATATTTTTCTATCTCTGACAGCAGCATTTAACTCACTCGAGCTGAAAAAGCGTAATAAAAGAAGCGCATCAGTGCTCTTGTCTTATGATCGCAGGGCGCCGATGGGTAGTTATGACAGCCGGTGGTCTACAGAAGACTCCCATGTCCGTCATTGTAAACATCTTATGAACATAGGCCCATAGATGGTGTTCATAGGAGATGGTGATTTTTGCTAGAGCCATGCTATGTGTAGCACAACAGATCAGACGATCACAGCTTCAAGTCTCCAAAGAGGACTATTGAAGCAAGTAAAAAAAAAAATGTTTTAAAAAATATAAAAAAAACAAAAAAAGCCATAAGTTCAAATCACCCTCTATTGCCCCATTCAAAATAAAATAATAATAAAAAATACATATACTTGGTATCACTGAATTAAGAAATGTTTGATCAAAATATAAAGTAAATTATTCCAATCTGTAAACAACGCAACAAGAAAAAAAATCAAGACGCCAGAATTAGGTTTTCTTGGTTGCCGCAACATTGCAATAAAATGTAATAACAGGAGATCAAACATTGTATCTACACCAAAATGGTATCAATAAAAAAGTTAGCCAGCTCACAAAAATAACCTCTTAACAAGCCCAAGATCACGAAAAAAGGAGACGCTATGGGTGTCGGAAAATGACTTTTTTTTTTACCCTTACAAACTTTGGATTTTTTTTTCACCACTTAGATAAAAAAAAGGACCTATACATGTGTGGTATCTGCATACTTGTACTGATCTGGAGAATCAGAATGGCAGGTTAGTGGTGTCATTTAGTACACATATTAAAAAATTGTGGAAATGCACTTTTTTTTGCAATTTCACCGCACTTGGAATTTTTTCCCGTCCTCCAGTAAACTCTATAGTAAAATCAATGGTGTCATTCAAAAGTACAACTCATTCCATTAAAAAACAAGCCCTCATACAGCTATACTGAAAAATAAAAACAAGTTATGGCTCTGAGAAGAAGGGGAGCAAAAAACAAATGAAAAATCTCAAGGCGGTGAAGGGGTTAAACAAACATATCTTGCACCAACTAAGTCTGGGGTATGTACTTTGAACATGGACAGAATAACTGTTTAAAGCGGTTTGAAAGTTGAAACTCAATTTCCGTTCACCTAGCCTCAAATACAGCTTCTCAGAGTCCCTACTCCCTGTTGCTGCTGAAATCTCACACTGCTCAGTATGAGCTGCGTTTGTCAGTCAGGCTGTGCTCGCTCATGCTTTAGTTTTACTCCTGAAATGCTCTTTTCAGGATTATACTGCCATTTTTACACTTATTTTAAAAGAAAATCTAAACAATCTATTAAATAATGCATATAGTTTGCATTGTGAAATCTGGTGACAAATGCCGTTAATGCTTTAGTGAGTGCCAATATGCCCTATTACCGCAGTCATTAAGAGTCCTTATTCCTCAGCGCTACTTTTTTGAGCACCAAAAATCAAGTAACGCTCTTTCTGCTCTGAGCCCCTTCATGTACCTAAACAGTAGTTTCTGACCACATGCAGAGTATCACAGCATTCGGGAGAAAGGGTGATACATTTTTAGCTCCATTTTCTCCTATAACCTTTGAGGAAATGGAAAATTTGGGGCTAAAGCAACAATTTAGTGGAAAAAATTTAAAATTTCATTCCACTTTAAAATAATTCCTCTGAAACATTTACATAGTAAAACTGCCCGACACCAGTTCTGAATACTTTGAGAGGTGCAGTTTTTATAATGGAGATTTCCAAATGTTGACTCTTCAAAACTGATTAAATACGTAAAAACAAATCTTTGAACCACTGAAGAATCTTAAACTTTAATATTTTTAAATCCGTAAAAAAAAAAAAATACTTGTAAATTTCTTTGAAAAAATAACTAAGATTTTGAGGCTAAACTTGGAGGCTTTTTAACAGTCTAGAAAAATAAAAGCATGTTTGAAAAATGGAGATGTAAAATAGACACAAGGAAGATGTTATGTAATTCTACTGTCTGGAATCACTGATTTAGGTGAATAAAATTTCAAAGTGTGAAAAATTATTAATTTCTTTTAAATGAACCTAATTTTACCACTAATAAAGTACAATGTGTCCTAAAAAAAAATCTCAATCACCGGCATATACAGAAACAGTCCACAGTTATTACCACATTATTTGACATCAGATATGAAAAATGGGACTTGGTTATAAAGGCCAAAACTGGCTGTCACAAAGGGGTTAATGGATTGCCCACACTAAGGCTATGGTCATACGTTGCGTTTTTGCTGCAGTTTTTTTCTGCAGCAAAACCTGCTCTCTTGGCAGTGCGAAACTTGCTGCAAAACAGCAGTTTTTGCTATGTATTTTTTCTGCGTTTTTGTCATGCTACATTTGTCTCTTATGCATGCTGATAAAGGTTAGTGGAAAAAAAATCTGATTCTACTTCATCAGGTTTTGGCACAAACAATGCAGAACAAACCTGATACCTACATTTTTTCAGCATTTTTTCACCACCCATTACTTTCAATGGGATAAAAATGCTGAAAAAACGCTGAAAGAAGTGACATGCTGTATTCTGTGAAACCAAAGGTTTTGCACATAATACAAAAAACCCAAAACAGGCTGTGTGCATGAGATTTCTGATCTCTCATAAACATAGCTGGTACTGCAAAATGAAGCTAAAATTAGCATTGAAAAAAGCTAAAAAAAACAACCAAAAACATCAAAAACGCAATGGGTGAACATACCCTAAGGTCCCCAACCAATTGATCTTTAAATCATAAAATATAAATACATATATGTATATATATATATATATATATATATATATATATTTTATGATTTAAAGATCTATCGGTTGGTGACCGTATGTTAACCCGTTGCGTGTATATATATATATATATATATATATATACATATATATATATATATATATACACACAATGTTCCAAATTATTATGCAAATTGGTTTTAAGTGTCATAGGCGTTTTTTTTTTCTGTAAATGAAACCCATTGATGGTATTGTGTCTCAGGGTTCTTTGGATCACTGAAATCAATCTCAGATACCTGTGATAATTAGTTTGGCATGTGAGCCCAATAAAAGGAAAACTGGATGTTCCACACTATTAAGCAGGTCAGAGTTTTCAGGTAACATGGGAAAGAAAAAGGATCTCTATGCTGCTGAAAAGCATCAAATAGTGCAATGCCCATGTCAAGGAATGAAAACATTAGATATTTCCCGAAAACTTAAGCGTGATTATCGTTAAGAGAATTGTGGCTGATTCTGAGTACAGTGTTCGTGCTAATAAAGGCAGAATGAGGAAGGTTTCTGCCAGGCAAGTTCATCGGATTAAGAGAGCAGCTGCTAAAAAGTCATTACAAACCAGCAAACAGATATTTGAAGCTGCTGGTGCCTCTGGAGTCTCTCGAACCTCAAGGTGTAGGATCCTTCAAAGGCTTGCTGTGGTGCATAAACCTACTATTCGGCCTCCCCTAAATAGTGCTCACAAGCAGAAACGGTTGCAGTGGGCCCAGGCATACATGAAGACTAATTTTCAAACAGTCTTGTTTACTGATGAGTGTCGAGCAACCCTGGATGGTCCAGATGGATGGAGTAGTGGATGGTTGGTGGATGGCCACCATGTCCCAACAAGGCTGCGACGTCAGCAAGAAGGTGGCAGAGTCATGTTTTGGTCCGGAATCATGGAGAAACAGCTGGTAGGGCCCTTTAAGGTTCCTGAAGGTGTGAAAATGACCTCTGCAAAGTATATAGAGTTTCTGACTGACAACTTTCTTCAATGGTATAAAAAGCAGAAACATGCCTTCAGGAGTAAAATCATCTTCATTCATGACAATGCACCATCTCATGCTGCAAAGAATACCTCTGAGCCATTGGCTGCTATGGGCATAAAAGGAGATAAACTCATGGTGTGGCCACCATCTTCCCTTGACCTCAACCCTATAGAGAACCTTTGGAGTATCATCAAGCAAAAGATCTATGAGGGTAGGAGGCAGTTCACATCAAAACAGCAGCTCTGGGAGGCTATTCTGACTTCATGCAAAGAAATACAAGAAGAAACTCTCCAAAAACTCACAAGTTCAATGGATGCAAGAATTGTGAAGGTGATATCAAAGAAGGGTTCCAATGTTAACATGTAACTTGGCCTGTTAGGATGTTTTGGAGTTAAATAGCTTTTTTGTTCAGTGAATGTGACCTCCTAATGTTGCAAATTCCACAAATGAGCATTTTCAGTTCTTTAAAACATATCAAATGTTTAGAAATTCTACTGTGCCTAATAATTTGGAACAGTGCATTTTCAGTTTTTATTTATTTTGGAGATTATACTGTTATCATTGGGAGGTTTCTTCTATAAAATTCGATGTATAATCTAACGGGTGATGACTTTTATTAGACTGACTGTCATTTGCACCGACCACTTTGGAAAATCAGAGTAAAATATCATTTGCATAATAATTTGGAACATGGTGTATATATATATATATATATATATATATATATATACATATATATATATATATATATGTATATATATATATATATACACACACACACATTTTTGCCACAGCTGTATAAAGACACCACTGCACAGCTTTATAAAAATCAGCTTATCTACATGTCTGACAGCCATTCATTCCATTCCAGTGTCAGTTGAATTCCAACCAGAGTCCACCTCATTCTACTTAATGTGCTTCTGATTGGGTGATCACCTGAACCAAATCTTATTTAACAAAGGAAAGTATAAAAAACACTGCTGTGTTCACAATCCTCTTTCAATAGGACAAGCTGGATGGCAAAACAAGTGCTAGTAATATCCCAAAAGTAATAGGAATAAAAAATAACTTTTAACCATGCCAAAGGAGTTGAAAAGAAAAGTCTTCAGTGAGGAAAAGAAGGGCTCAATTCTGGCTTTACTAGCAGAGGGTTACAGTGAGCGTCATGTTGCATCCATCCTTAACCCCTTCATGACCCAGCCTATTTTGACCTAAATGACCTGGCCATTTTTTGCAATTCTGACCAGTGTCCCTTTATGAGGTAATAACTCAGGAACGCTTCAACGGATCCTAGCGATTCTGAGACTGTTTTTTCGTGACATATTGGGCTTCATGTTAGTGGTAAATTTAGGTCGATAATTTTTGCGTTTATTTTTGAAAAAAATGGAACTTTGGCCAAAATTTTGAAAGTTTCGCAATTTTCAAATTTTGAATTTTTATTCTGTTAAACCAGAGAGTTATGTGACACAAAATAGTTAATAAATAACATTTCCCACATGTCTACTTTACATCAGCACAATTTTGGGAACAACATTTTTTTTGTTAGGAAGTTATAAGGGTTAAAAGTTGACCAGCGATTTCTCATTTTTACAGCAAAATTTACAAAACCATTTTTTTAGGGACCACCTCACATTTGAAGTCACTTTGAGGGGTCTATATGTCAGAAAATACCCAAAAGTGACACCATTATAAAAACTGCACCCCCCAAGCTACTCAAAACTACATTCAAGAAGATTATTAACCCTTCAGGTTGCTTCTAAAGCAACGTGGAAGGAAAAAATGGACATTTTAATTTTTCCAACAAAATTTTTCTTTTAGCATCAATTTTTTCATTTTTGCATGGGCATCAGGATAAAATGGACCCTAAAATTTGTTGGGCAATTTCTCCTGAGTATACAGATACCTCATATGTGGTCATAAACCACTGTTTGGGCGCACGGCAGGGCTCAGAAGGGAAGGAGCGCCATTTGACTTTTTGAATGGAAAATATGCTGGAATATTTAGCGGTTGCCATGTCGCATTTGGAGAGTCCCTGTGTGCCTAAACATTGGAGCTCCCCCACAAGTGACCCCATTTTGGAAACTAGACGCCCTAAGGAACTTATCTAGATGCAGAGTGAGCACTTTGAACCCCCAGGTGCTTCACAAATTGATCCGTAAAAAAAAGAAAGTACTTTTTTTTTTCACAAAAATTTTCTTTTAGCCTCAGTTTTTTCATTTTCACATGGGCAACAGGATAAAATGGATCCTAAAATTTGTTGGGCAATTTCTCCTGAGTACACCGATACCTCATATGTGGTCATAAACCACTGTTTGGGCGCACGGCAGGGCTCAGAAGGGAAGGAGCGCCATTTGACTTTTTGAATGGAAAATATGCTGGAATATTTAGCGGTTGCCATGTCGCATTTGGAGAGTCCCTGTGTGCCTAAACATTGGAGCTCCCCCACAAGTGACCCCATTTTGGAAACTAGACCCCCCGAGGAACTTATCTAGATGCAGAGTGAGCACTTTGAACCCCCAGGTGCTTCACAAATTGATCCGTAAAAAAAAGAAAGTACTTTTTTTTTTCACAAAAATTTTCTTTTAGCCTCAGTTTTTTCATTTTCACATGGGCAACAGTATAAATTGGATCCTAAAATTTGTTGGGCAATTTCTCCTGAATACACCGATACCTCATATGTGGTCATAAACCACTGTTTGGGCGCACGGCAGGGCTCAGAAGGGAAGGAGCGCCATTTGACTTTTTGAATGGAAAATATGCTGGAATATTTAGCGGATGCCATGTCGCATTTGGAGAGTCCCTGTGTGCCTAAACATTGGAGCTCCCCCACAAGTGACCCCATTTTGGAAACTAGACCCCCCAAGGAACTTATCTAGATGCAGAGTGAGCACTTTGAACCCCAAGTGCTTCACAACTTGATCCGTAAAAAAAAGTAAGTACTTTTTTTTTCACAAAAATTTTCTTTTAGCCTCAGTTTTTTCATTTTCACATGGGCAACAGTATAAATTGGATCCTAAAATTTGTTGGGCAATTTCTCCTGAGTACACAGATACCTCATATGTGGTCATAAACCACTGTTTGGGCGCACGGCAGGGCTCAGAAGGGAAGGAGCGCCATTTGACTTTTTGAATGGAAAATTAGCTCCAGTCGTTAGCGGACACCATGTCATGTTTGGAGAGCCCCTGTATGCCTAAACTTTGGAGCTCCCCCACAAATGACCCCATTTTGGAAACTAGACCCCCTAAGAAACTTATGCAGATGCACAGTGAGCACTTTGAACCCCCAGGTGCTTCACAAAACTTTATAACGCAGAGCCGTGAAAATAAAAAATCATTTTTTTTTCTCAAAAAATTATTATTTAGCCCCATATTTTTTATTTTCACAATGGTTACAGGAGAAATTGGACCCCAAAAGTTGTTGTCTAATTTGTCCTAAGTACGCTAGTACCTCACATGTGGGGGAGAACCACTGTTTGGGCACACGTCAGGGCTTGGAAGGGATGTAGTGACGCTTTGAAATGCCGACTTGATGGAATGGTCTGCGGGCGGGCAGAGCCCCTGATGTGCCTAAACAGTAGAAACCCCCCACAAGTGACCACATTTTGTAAACTAGACCCCTCAAGGAACTTAACTAGATGTGTGGTGAGCACCTTGAACCCCCACGTGCTTCACAGAAGTTTGTAAGGCAGAGCCGTGAAAATAAAAAATCATTTTTTTCCTCAAAAACTGATTTTTTTAACCCGCAATTTTTTATTTTCACAAGGGTAACAGGAGAAATTGGACCACAAAAGTTGTTGTACAGTTTGTCCTGAGTACACTGGTACCCCATATGTGGGGGGGAACCACTGTTTTGGCGCATGGGAGAGCACAGAAGGGAAGGAGCGCCATTTTGGAATGCAGACTTGATGGAATGTTCTGTGGGCGTCATGTTGCCTTTGCAGAGCCCCTGATGTGCCTAAACAGTAGAAACCCCCCACAAGTGACCCCATTTTGGAAACTAGACCCCCCAAGGAGCTTATCTAGATGTGTAGTGAGCACTTTGAACCCCCAAGGGCTACACAGAAGTTTGTAACGCCGGGCCATGAAAATAAAAAAATCATTTTTTCCACAAACATGATCTTTTAGTCCCCAATTTTTTTATTTTCCCAAGGGTAACAGGAGAAATTAGACCTCAAAAGTTGTTGTCCAATTTGTCCTGAGTACACTGATATCCCATATGTGGGAGAAAACTACTGTATGGGCACACTTCGGGGCTCGGAAGGGAAGTAGTGACGTTTTGAATTGCCGACTTGATGGAATGGTCTGCGGGCGTCATGTTAAGTTTGCAGAGTCCCTGATGTGCCTAAACAGTATAAACTCCCCACAAGTGACCCCATTTTGGAAACTAGACCCCGCAAGGAACTTATCTAGATGTGTGGTGAGCACTTTGAACCCCCAAGTTCTTCACAGAAGTTTATAACGCAGAGCCGTGAAAATAAAAAATCATTTTTTTTTCCACAAAAATAACTTTTTTAGTCCCCAATTTTTTTCCCAACAGTATCAGGAGAAATTAGACCCCCAAAGTTGTTGTGCAATTTTTCCCGAGTACGCTGATACCCCATATGTGGGAGTAAACCACTGTTTGGGCACACGTCGGGGCTTGGAATAAAGGGAGCACTGTTTGACTTTTTGAACGCAAAATTTGCAGGAATCAATGGTGGCGCCATGTCGCGTATGGAGATCCCCTGATGTACCTAAATAGTGGAAACCCCTCAATTCTAACTCCAACCCTAACCCCAACACACCCCTAACCCCAACCCTAACCCCTACACACCCCTAACCCTAATACAAACCCTAACCATAACCCTAACCCCAACACACCCCTAACCCTAATCCCAACTCTAACCATAAACCTAACCACAAGCCTAACCCTAATCCCAACCCTAACCCCAAAACACCCCTAACGCTTATCCCAACCCTAACCCTAATCCCAACCTTAACCCTAATTCCAACCCTAACCCTAATTCCAACCCTAACCCTAGTTCTAACCCTTACCCTAGTTCTAACCCTTACCCTAGATCTAACCCTAACCCTAGTTCTAACCCTAAGGCTGGGTTCATATTGCGTTTTACCAGCCCGTTCAACACGTAGCGTTGACGGGCTGGTAACGGTATAGCATAACGCGATCGTGTTATGCTATACCCGCTAGTGCAGAGGAATCAGCGATGATTCATCTGCGCTAGCGGTGATGGAGCCCAGACGCTGCAGCCTGCGTCCAAGGCTCCGTCACTGAATGACGACACGTCGCGAACGCATGCCGCTTCATGGCATGCGTTGCGATACGCACACAAATGGGGTGAATGGCAGCGTTAACGGACTGCGTTACACCGCGTTATACCGCGGTGAAACGCAGTCCATCTAACAGACTGCCATAATGCAATATGAACCCAGCCTGACCCTAAGGCCCCGTGCACACGTTGCGGATTCACTTGCGGATTTTTCTAAAATCCGCAGGTAAAACGACCTGCCTTTTACCTGCGTATTTAGCGCGGATTTGCTGCGGTTTTTCTCTGCGGTTTTACGCCTATAATGGAATAGGTGTAAAATCGCTGCGGAATCCGCACAAAGAATTGACATGCTGCGGATTTAAAACCGCAGCAAATCCGCGCTGAAAAATCTGCAGCATGTGCACAGCGTTTTTTTTTACCATTTATTTGCATTGTACTGTACATGGTTTCTGGATCTGCTGTGGATCCGCAGCGCCAAATCCGCTGCGGATCCGCAGCAAAATCCGCTGCTGATCCGCAGCAAAATCCGCTGCGGATTATAAGCGAAATCCGCTGCGGATCAGCAGCGAAATCAGCTGCGGATCAGCAGCGAAATCAGCTGCGGATTAGCAGCGAAATCCGCTGCGGATCAGCAGCGAAATCAGCTGCGGATCAGCAGCGAAATCAGCTGCGGATCAGCAGCGAAATCCGCTGCTGATCCGCAGCTGATTTCGCTGCTGATCCGCAGCTGATTTTTGCTGCTGATCCGCAGCGAAATCAGCAGCGGATCAGCAGCGAAATCAGCCGAGGATCAGCAGCGAAATCAGCTGCGGATCAGCAGCGAAATCAGCTGCGGATCAGCAGCGAAATCCGCTGCGGATCAGCAGCGAAATCCGCTGTGGATCAGCAGAGAAATCAGCTGCGGATCAGCAGAGAAATCAGCTGCGGATCAGCAGAGAAATCAGCTGCGAATCCGCAGCAAAATCCGCAACGCGTGCACAGGGCCTAATAGGAAAAAAAAAATTTCTTTATTAGTTTTCCCTACCTATGACAGGGGGGGGGTTCACTTACTTTTTTTTATTTTGATCACTGTGACAGTTTATCACAGTGATCAAAATAAATTTTTTGACTATGCAGGGCGCACTGCGCATGCGCCGGCCGGCGGGCGCACTGCGCATGCGCCCGCCATTTTCCAAGATGGGGCGCCCATGAAGAATCCCGGGCAGCCGCCGGGAAGGATCCAGGGACATCGGTGGACCGGGAGAGGTGAGTATGGGGGTCGGAAGTGAGGGGGGGGATCGGAAGGTGGGGGCAGCGGAGGCCAGGACGAGGGGAGCTTTTAGTGACGGCGGTGACCGACCGCTGCCATCTTTCGGTGGCGGCGGCCGATCGCCGCCGTGAATCCGTGTGGGGGAGTCAGGGCTCGGTGTCCAGCCATGGCAGATGCTATTGCAGCATCGGCCATGGCTGGATTGTAATATTTCACCAATTATATTGGTGAAATATTACAGATTGCTCTGATTGGCTGTTTCACTTTTAACAGCCAATCAGAGCGATCGTGGCCACGAGGGGGTTAAGCCAACCCCCCTGTGGTGAAGCACAAAGGGTCCTGTGCCGGCGGGTCGGGTGACCTTTCAGTGACCCCGGTCACCCGACCCGCAGGGACGCGATCCTTTCATGACGCCACATAGGCCTACGTAGCGTCATGGGTCGGGAAGGGGTTAAAATTTCTAATACAGCAGTCAATTACAACAAGGTCAAGCAGCAGACATTGAGGAAAACAAAGCTATAGACCAGCAGAGGGCGAAAATGACTCTCCACTGACCGGGATGACAGTCATCTTATTCGAATGTCACTCAGCAACTGCAGGATGACATCAAGTGACCTACAAAAGGAATGGCAAATGGCAGCTGAGGTGAAGTGCACGGCAAGAACAGTTCGTAACAGGCTCCTGGAGGCAGTGCTCAAGTCATGTAAAGCTAGAAAAAAGCCTTTCATCAATGAGAAGCTAAGGAGAGCCAGGCTGAAGTTTGCCAAAGACCATAAGGATTGGACCATAGAGGACTGGAGTAAGGTAATCTTCTCTGATGAGTCTAATTTTCAGTTGTCCAACACCTGGTTGTCTAATGGTTAGATGGAGACCTGGAGAGGGCGTACAAGCCACAGTGTCTTGCACCCACTGTGAAGTCTGGTGGAGGATCGGTGATGAATCTGGCATGGTTCGCTGGGTTTGCAGGTTAGGTGGTTTATGAGTTAATGTGGAGGACCTCTCTTTGGGATCTTGGGAGAGTTCTTATAGCCTCATTGTGGAGCCATTCTCTGTCGTTTATACTCTGAGCTGAGTGTGTCTGACCCTGTTCTGCCTGTGCTTCATGCCTATCTTTGTAGGTCTGCTTGGTTTTTGATCTGGTCCCGTCCCTGTTAAAGTCTTTTGTCTGCTGATTCTGCACCTCGACACTCTCTCTGTGCATGACCTTTTGGCTACGTCTTGATCTCCCTTTGGTTGTCCCTGCTGTACCTCGCCGCCCGCTCTGTGTATGAACTTTGGCTACATCTTGACCTCCCTCTGGCTGTCCCTGCAGTACCTCGCCGCCCTCTCTGTGTATGAAAATATTGCTTTGCTGACCTGACTACTGTTTCTTTCTCTTCACCGCTGCATTCCTGTGCTACTGTCGGCTCCCAGTGGGGCTTTGCTGTAGCTCCTCCCCTTTCTCTGACACGCTGTCACGTGACCGCAGGTCCTGTTGGTTCTAAGTATTTCATAGCACCTCAGCTCTCCTCATTTCCCGGCTCTTGGCTGCTCATACCCACACTAGACACCGGACCCTCGATCCCTTGCAGCTGCGGGTAAGAGTCCTCAGTATTTCCCTGTCTGCGTCCACTGTAGCCGGGGTACTAGTTACCAAAGGTCCACACCTTACAGAATAAAGCCGCATACAAGGTTATCCTGGAAAAACAGTTGATTCCTTCTGCTCAGGCAATGTTCCCCAACTCTGAAGACTGTTTTTTCCAGCAGGACAATGCGCCACACAGTTAGGTCAATCAATGTGTGGATGAAGGACCATCACATCAAATCCCTGTCATGGTGAGCCCAATCTCCAGACCTGAACCCAATTGAAAACCCCTGGAATGTAATCAAGAGGATGATGGATAGTCACAAATCACAAGCCATCAAACAAAGAAGAACTGCTTAAATTTTTGTACCAGGAGTGGCATAAGGTCACCCAAAAGCAGTGTGAAAGACTGGTGGAAAGCATGCCAAGACGCAAGAAAGCTGTGATTAAAAATCATGGTTAGTCCACAAAATATTGAGTTCTGAACTCTTCCTGAGTTAAAACATTAGTATTGTTGTTTCTAAATGATTATGAACTTGTTTTATTAGCATTATTTGAAGTCTGCAAGCACTGCATTTTTTTTGTTATTTCTCATTTTCTGAAAATAAATACAAAATTTATTGTTTGGAAATTCGGAGACGTATTTATACGTCATAGATCATGTCGTTGCATTCTGGTGCTGAGACCGCATGTTTTCCGGCACATGACAGCTGATTTAATTAACTGTCATGTGCCCATAACAGCCCGGGTGGATCCACTCACGGTTGTTAACATGTTAAATGTCGCTGTTAAAAAAAATAAAAAAGTTATGACTCTGGAAAGACCGGAAGCAAAAAACGGAAACACAAAAACTGAAAATGCCAAAGTCATGAAGGAGTTAAGAAGACCTCCTACTCTGCACTTATTACCTGTATTCATTGCGCCTGTTTAAACGAATTATCTATATAAGTCACCAGTCCACATACAATCAATCACACTACAACTTCTCTTCCACTTCTTAAGTGGTTTAAGGGGAAACGTGTAAATGTTTTGGAGTGGCCTAATCAAAGCCCAGACCTTAATTCAATTGAGAATCTGTGGTCAGACTCGAAGATTGCTGTTCACCAGAGGAAACCATCTAACATGAATTAGCTGGAGCAGTTTTGCCTTGAAAAATTGGCAAAAATCCCAGTGGCAAGATGTGGAAAGCTCATAGGAACTTACACAAAGTGACTTGCAGCTGTAATTGCCGCAAATGGAGGCTCTATAAAGTACTGACTTTAGAGGGGTGAATACTTACTTTCGCAAGCCACTGTATGTCCCATACCTAATATACAGACACTTTGTAAAATGTTTAGATGAACTGACTATCACTGTCACACATAGGGATCGCACTAGCGATCACGATGACACGACCTGGCGAGATCGTTAGTGCGATCGCTATGTGGTCGCTCGTTAGTTTCCAAACACAAAGATCTCATCAGAGATCAGCGATCTGTATAACGACCTCTGCGGTCGTTGGGAAAACCTAGTCCCACCTGCGATGCTGGTGAAGTCGTTCACAAAGGGTGTCACACTCAGTGATTCAGGTTCACCAGCGGGACACCAACGACCAAAAAACGGCTCAGAACGTTCCTGAGCGATCAGCGACATCGCAGCGGGGGCCACATCGCCGCTACATGTCACACACAGCTGCGTCGCTAACGAGATCGCTACTGCGTCATAAAATCGGTGACGCTTTAGCGATCTCGTTAGCGATCTCGCTTAGTGTGACAGTACCTTTACAAAAATCCACTCCCCAAAATGTATAGTACATCAGGGTCTTGTCACAGATCTAGCTAGCAGGCACAGTTCCATCAGCACAACTGCTTCATAGAGCTCAGAAGGAGGAGCAGCTAGGAAAATTCTTCATACCGCATCTACTCATAGGTTCACCTGCAAAATATGTCGGAAGACGTCTAACATTATTACATAGTGTGCTAGTATCAATCACCTAGAATTCAGATTTCCATCCTTTGTGTCAAGATATTGAATACTGCAAAAGCATCGAAGGCTTAAAATCTTAATATATCTTACGTCAAAAATTCCTTTAATGATCTGCCGCAGAAGAAAGAGAATAGTATATTATTTCACCACATGTTGGCAACAGTGATAATTTATAATCCACATACTAGTACCTCACCATTTTCAGTTTTCTTTCAGGCTAGTTGTTGTAAATGTAATTTGCTAGTAATGATCACGGACAATTTTAGAATTTTTTTTTCAAGCACTTAATATCATTGCAATTATACTAACGTTAATCTTTTTTAATCACAAAAGCATGCAATTTTGCAAATGAGGAGGATGACTAATCCTACTTATAACAAAGCAAGATATTTCTGTTAACCCTTTAAGGGAATATTATAACAGGATTTTATTCGTGCTCCATTACAATAATATTTACTTGCAAAAACATTCCCCAAAAAGGTCATCAGTGAAAGACTGACAGCTCTTAACACTTTCACGACATGCACCGTACATGTACAGCTCATGTCGTGTCTCTTCCTTTGATGTGAGCTCCAACGCTGAGCCCACACCTTTCCCGGAACATGTCAGCTGTTTTGAACAGCTGACATGTGCCCCTAACAGCTGCGGGTGGAATCGCAATCCACCCGCAGCTGTTAACCTGTTAAATGCCGCTGTCAATCTCTGACAGCAGTATTTAATGAGATCACGCCGGAAGCGCGTCATTAATCCCACCCTTTGGCGCCTGTGTCACATGAACGCAAGTCGCCGGTGAATTGGCATGACGACTCAGAGTCTGCAGGAGACCCCTGTGGTTGTCATTGCCAGATTGTTAAGAACGCCGCCCGGCGTTCGGCACTTATAGCATGTGAGCATTTCTGCTACACACAGGCGATTTGATCTTCACCTGTGTGTAGCAGAGGCGATCGGATTATCGCAGCTTCTAGTCTCCTATGGAGACTATTGAAGCATGCAAAAAGTAAACAAAAAATGTTTTAAAAAATATTAAAAAATATAAAAAATTGAAATCACCCCACATTCGCCCCATTCAAAATAAAACAGAAAAAAAAAAACACACATTTGGTATCGCCCGATCTATGAAAATATAAAAAGAATTAATCCGATCAGTAAACAGCGTAGCGAAAAAAAAAGTCAAATCGCCAGAATTAAGTTTTTTTGGTCGCTGCAACATTGCATTAAAATGCTATAACATGCGATCAAAAGGTCGTATCCACACCAAAATAGTATAATTAAAAACGTCAAATCGGCACACAAAAAATAAGCTCTAACCAACTCCAGATCATGGAAAATGGAGATGCTACGGGTCTTGGAAAATGATGCTTTTTTTTTTTAAACTAATTTTGGATTTTTTTTTCACCACTTAAATAAAAAAGAACCTACACATGTTTGGTATCTATGAACTCGTAATGACCTGGAGAATCACAATTGCAGGTCAGTTTTAGCATTTGGTGACCATTGTAAAAAACAGTCGTGGAATTGCAATTTCACCGCACTTGGATTTTTTTTCCCGTTTTCCAGTACACTACAGCATATGGTAAAACCAATGGTGTCGTTCAAAAGTACAACTCGTCCCGCAAAATAACAAGCCTTCGCATGACCATATTGACGGAAAAAGAAATAAGTTATGGCTCTGGGAAGGTGAACGAAAAACAAACGCAAAAACAAAAAAGGGCTGCAGTGTGAAGGGGTTAACATGGTATCCAAATACAGGCTTTGTGGAAGCCACTGTGTCTAGCAGGTCCCAGGGGAACCCTGGACTCCACTCTTCAACTCTTGAAAAAAGATCTGAGTTTACACTGGGCCTCCTGGGTTGCATCCACATAGTAACTGCTGGCCTGGAGAAGTCAATATCAAAACTGAGAGGCAGTTGGTCAAGTCAAAATAAAAGCCAAGGTCAAGGACAGGAATAAACCAGATAAGTCAGAGTGGAAAAGCAGCAGTGAACAAGAGTAAGTATAAGCTATATAACTTGCAATCCACTCCGTGACGCTAAAAACCCTAGTCCCGCCTGCGCCACTGTCATATGCGTCACAAACGAGGTCGCTCGTCGTTCGCAAAAGGTGCCAAACACAGCGATATAGGCTCACCAGCGGGACGCCAACAATCAAAAAACGGTCCAGAACGCTAGTGAACGATCAGCGACATCACAGCAGGGGCCACATCGTTGCTACATGCCACACACAACGAGGTCGCTAACGAGATCGCTAAATAGTGACGTTTTAGCGATCTCGTTAGCGATCTCGTTTAGTGTGGCATACCCTTAAGAAGAGATAGCTGTTGGTCGAATCCGTATTCAGCTAAAACAATATAATGTATATAGAAAGCTCTATTATTAGGATAGGTCATCAATTTCAGATTGTTGTGAGTTCAACACCCAGAACTTCTATTATGAAGCTGTTATCAGCTCTTTCAATGACCAGAAGTAAACAGTCTGCAGTGGCCATTCTCTAATATTGCAATGCAGCGCCTACTGAATCGAATTGGAATGGCGATTACACAATGTACAGAATTGTGCAGTTCCAGCTCTACGCACTGTACCCAGCCACCACCACAGCAGGTAACAGCTGATCTGCAAGGGAGTGAATTGTCAGAACTCCACGGATCTGATATTGATCATCTATCCAAAAGATAAGTCATTAATATCATAGTCCTGGACAACCCTTGTAATAAAAAATAATGTTCGGATAGGTCATCAGTACATGTGGGAAGATATTCTTATGATACTTGTGCAACATGGATTTCTAGAAAGAAAGGGATCTATAGACTACAGGAAGAAACCTCCTTGGCACTATGTAAAGTTTGAATGCTGAAAATCCAAAACAACTTTAAAAGCAAATAGCTATTGATTTAAATAGATCCTTAGAAACACCACAAGACTTACAAAGTTTAGGCTATGTGCACACGTTGCGGTTTCTTAGCGGCAAAACCGCTTACACAATACAACTCATTAAGGCCTATGGGATTCCGCAATGCTGTGCACATGCTGTGGGTTTTTCCGCGGCGGAATCGCATCGCGGGAGAATCCGCAGCATGCTCATTCTTTTTTGCGGAACCGCGGCGATTCCGCCGCCATAGGAATGCATTGAACCGCTTACTTTCCGCATGTGGCTGTGCCCACCATGCGGACAGTAAGCGGTTCATGTGCGGATGGTACCCAGGGTCTGGAGGAGAGGAGACTCTCCTCCAGACCCTGGGTACCATATCCATGTAAAAACAATAATTAAAATAAAAAATAATGATATTCTCACCTTCCGGCGTCCCCCGCAGCTTTCCCGCCTCTCAGCGACGCTCCCGCCAATCGCGTTCCCAGTGATGCTTTGCGAGATCACCCAGATGACGTAGCGGTCTCGCGAGATGCTACGTCATCGGGATGATTGTCGCAAAGGATTCTTGGAACGGAACTTGCCGGGAGCGTCGCTGAGAGGCCGGAAAGCTGCGGGGCCGCCGGAAGGTGAGAATATCATTATTTATTATTTTTTTATTATTTTTACATTAGATCTTTTTACTATTGATGCGGCATAGGCGGCATCAATAGTAAAAAGTTGGTCACACTTGTCAAACACTTGTTTGACTCGTGTGACCAACCTGTCAGATCGCTTGTAAAACGCTAGCATTCTGCAAGCTAATTCCGCTTGAAAAACGCTAGTGTTTAGCGGGAATACGCATACCTATAATATGCGTATTTCCCGCGGCAGGGAGGTGCGGAATTGCCGCGGAAATTTCCATGGCAATTCCGCAACGTGTGCACATAGCCTTAGGAAATTAAAAATAGACTATTGTTTTTTATGTTATTTGTACTTGGAAATGTTCACTAGTACAATGATATCTGTATGAAGTAGTACTTTAATAAGAAAAAAAGATCTAGCCAATACATAAAGGACACAATATGCTTAAGAAATGTACTGCCAAATACATTCTACTGCAAAATACCAACAATCTGAAACACTGTAGCCTAACCAAAGAGGAACATTTGTTGATAATTGCTCTTTTGATCAAACATATTTTAGAAAAAATCTGCATACTGCTCAGATGAAATTGGAAAACTACAGTATGTCTGTTAGCCAAACTTACAGAAAAGGCTTTCGGCCAATTTTATGAATGCAGATTCTTAAATAAACAACAGTAATTTGCCAATGTAATATTTAATAAAATGAAAACTTTCATATATGGATGACTGATCATAAGACATAAAAATAGACCTGCCTTTATGGAGTGAAACAAAACAGCTATGAGATTAGAAAATACATTTTCATTAACATTTGCTCAGGACTGAGGCCAGAAGCATAACTGTAGCAGACAAGAATTAACCCCTTTACAACCAATAACAGACATAGTCTATCATGAGGGTGTCAGTTCCCGCTTTATGATGTGCTATGTCCGTTATGCTTTAAAACAGTGAGTGCGTGTAATCATGCAGTGACAGAGCTGTACTGACAGCTGTCACTGACAACTGAGCGGCATGGGAAGAGGTGCGGGAACCCATGTCATCATTTGCCGCACTCAGAGCGCTGTGATCGGTCAGTCAATGTGAGATCCACTTCCTAAGCCCCACAGTGTGCCTAATCAACATTTAGCATCCACGTTTGGCATTTCTGTACAGAAGAAAGCTTGCCTAATTTACGGGTGCTTGCCTCCAGAAGCATGAGCTAGTCATAATGTACTGGGCACTAAAATGGCATATTTGCATTTTCACTTTGCAACAGGAGAATTGTCACTACACCTGTAGATGAAATCCCAGAGGGGTGTAATTTCCAGATAGGGGTCAATTGAGTGGGGATTCTGCTCGTTTAAAACTTAGGGGCTCTGTATATTGAGTCCGTAAACTATTCTACTAAATTTTTTCTCCAAGAGTCAAATAGCGCTCCTTCACTCCCGAGTCTCACCATGGGGCCAAACAGTACTGTACAGCCACATACGAGGTATTGCAATATTCACAAAAAAATAGTTTAGCAAATTATATGGTAATTATTACCCATTTCCCATTGTGAAAATGTAAAATCTGGGGCTAAAACAACATTATAGTGCTAAAAATGTAAGTTTTTTTTTCTTCACCAGTCAATGGTATAAAATCTTGTGAAACACATGTGGTGTCAATATGTTAACTGTACTCCTAGGTGATTTGACTAAGAGGTGTGGTGTGTAAAATGTGGTCACTTATGGGAGTAATGCTGTCCTGACACCTCAGGGTCTCTGCCAAAGTGACATGGCACTCGCAAATGATTGAAGCAAAATCTTAACTCCAATATGGCGCTCCCTAGATTCTGAGCTTTGCACTGTGCCTAAAAAGTAGTTTTTGACCACAAATGGGAGACTAACTTACTTGTGGGACTAACTTACTCAGCAGACATTGGTTAAGAAATTCTGTGGTCCATTTTCTCCTATTAGCAATTTTGAAATTAAAAAACTTGGGGTAAAAAACATTTTAGTGCAAAAAAATTAACTTTTAATTTTCACAGACAAGTGTTATACAATTCTGTGAAATACCTGTGAGTTTAAAATGCTTACTATACCCCTATAGGGATTCTTCAAGAGGTGTAGTTTCCAAAATGGGGTCATTTGTAGGGGGTTTCCACTGTTCAGACACATCAGGGGGGTCTCCAAACGTCACATGGCGTCATCTACCGACTCCAGTCAATTTTGCATTCCAAAAGTTGAATGGTGCTCCTTTCCTTCCAAGCCCTGCCGTGCGCCCAAACAGTAGTATTCCACCACATATGGAGTATCTGCGTACTCAGCAGAAATCGCAGAACAAACTGTATGGTTCATTTTCCCCTGTTACCCTTGTGAAAATGCTAAATTTGGGGCTAAAGTTAAATTTTTGTCAGAAAAACTAAAATGTTATTTTCCGTTCACATTACATTAATTCCTGTGAAGCACCTGAAGGGTTAATAAACTTATTGACTGTGGTTTTGAATACTTTGAGGGGTGCAGTTTTTAGAATGTTGTCATTTTGGGTATTTTCTGTCATATAGGCCCCACTAAGTCACTTCAAATGTGATGTGGTCCCTAAAAATATGGTTTTGTAAATTTTTGGGAAAAATTAGAAATTGCTGATAAACTTTTACCCCTTCTAACAAAAAAATGATGTTTCACAAATGATGCTGATGTAGTGGTAAATGTTATTTATCATCTATTTTGTGTGGTTTAACTATCTGGTTTAAGGGCATAAAAAAAATCAAAGTTGGAAAATTTTCACTTTTTTGCCAAATTTTAATTTTTTTCTTTAATAAATAAATGCAAATAATATCAACCAAAATTTACCACTAGCAAAGTACAATATGTCATGAAAAAATAATCTCAGAATCATTGGGATCCGTTGAAGCGTTCCAAAGTAATTACCACATAAAGGGACACTGGTCAGATTTAAAAAAAAATGAGGCCCAGTAATTACCTACAAAGTGGCTTGGTCCTTAAGGGGTTAAACAAATTTCTTGGCCTATTTCTATTTTTCACAGGCTTGCGGATCGCTTTGCACAATTTCAGTGGGTCGGTGCTCTATGGCCATGTACAGGAGCTGCGCAAATTTCCTGAGTTTCAATGTTCTCCGGCACAGCATGTGATTTGCGGGCCTGGGATGACAATCTTTGCTAAGTACGCTGCACAGGTGACGTCCTGCAAGCCCAGGTAATCATAAAACAGTTTGGAAATTTGGCCATCGAATGTTCACGGGGGCCAGAGACCTGGACTGGGGATGGTCGTTGAATGAAGAGATTTGCTCAACTTTACCTATTTTGTACAAAACTAACCAGTAGGTGTATATCAGTTTTGTAAAAAACAGCCAAATCACTAGAAGTTGTGGCAAGTAACAAACATCGCTCTGCAAACATCTGAAATTATATTCATACTTCTAAATTGCTGATAAAATGTATACTAATCTAGTGCTGGTAATTCTGAGAAAATATGTGATTATTTTTACAACACTGGGGACTTAAGGAGATCCTTTCATGTCCATTCTCTGATCTCTGACACATTTTAGCCCTCCATCCTGTGATGTGGAAAGATAACATAGAAGCAATTTGGAACTCTCGTAACATTATTAGTATCAAAGACTCACACATCTGAAACTCCAAGAATTGATGATAGATTCACAAGTAGATAAAGACCGAAATCTCCTCGCTATTTTTCTATTTGAAGAACTCACATCAAAAGATAGAAAACCTACATTGATTTTCTACCATATAACCATCTAAGAAAACAAAACATTCAAATTGTAACCCAATATTCACAGAGTGGTATGAACAGTATGGTAAGAGTCGTATGCATTGCTTCACATGCTTTTACTAAAAGGTTGCCAGATTTCTGTGATGGGATCTGATCTTGCCTTTAGCAAATATCTTATGGCTCTCACACACATGTATACATAGTTCACTAAGGCTGACTAGCAGGGTCAAGTAATTTTTATGTCACTGAGAACGAAGTAAAGATGGCAAAATAGCTAGAGGGTGTGTGGGGGGAGGGGTCACTATTTCACTCCACTTAATTTTTTTTTTCATTTTCCCATACATTATAAAATGAATGAAGTTTTTCAAAATTACAACTTTTCCGCCTAAAAAGAAAAAAAAAATACCCCTCATAAGTAGATAGCAAAAATTAAAGTGCAAAAATTACAATTGGCTTTAACAGGAAGGGGTTAAGGTTGCGTTCATGTATCGAATATATATTACCCCGTCGGCATCCCGTGATTGTGTGATTTTTCAATTTTTTGCGTGATTTTTCAATTTTAAAAATTGAAAAACAAATAAAGTTCTTTGCTGGTGAATGATTAACATTTTTTTCTTCTCTGCCAGACTGTAACATAGCTGTGTGCCTATGAGCCACAGCTATGTTACAATGGGTACGGAAAGTATTTAGATCCCTTTAAATTTTTCACTCTGTTTCATTGCAGCCATTTGGTAAATTAAAAAAAGTTCATTTTTTTTCTCATTAATGTACACTCTGCACCCCATATTGACTGAAAAAAAACAGAAATGTAGAAATTTTTGGAAATTTATTAAAAAGAAAAACTGAAATATCACATGGTCATAAGTATTCAGACCCTTTGCTCAGTATTGCGTAGAAGCTCTCTTTTGAGCTAGTACAGCCATGAGTCTTCTTGGGAATGATGCAACAAGTTTTTCACACCTGGATTTGGGGGTCCTCTGCCATTCTTCCTTGCAGATCCTCTCTAGTTCCGTCATGTTGGATGGTGAATGTTGGTGGACAGCCATTTTCAGGTCTCTCCAGAGATGCTCAATTGGGTTTAGGCCAGGGCTCTGGCTGGGCAAGTCAAGAATGGTCACAGAGTTGTTCTGAAGCCACTCTTTTGTTATTTTAGCTGTGTGTTTAGGGCCATTGTCTTGTTGGAAGGTGAACCTTCGGCCAAGTCTGAGGTCCAGAGCACTCTGGAAGAAGTTTTCATCCAGGATATCTCGGTACTTGGCTGCATTCACGTTTCCTTCAATTGCAACCAGGCAGCTGAAAAACACCCCCATAGCATGATGCTGTCACCACGTTTCACTGTTGGGATTGTATTGGGCAGGTGATGAGCAATGCCTGGTTTTCTCCACACATACCGCTTAGAATTATCACCAAATCTTATTTCTCATAGTCTGGGAGTCCATCATGTGTTTTTTTTAGCAAAAACTATGAATCTTTCATATGTCTGGCACTGAGGAAAAGCTTCCGTTGGGCCACTCTGCCATAAAGGCCCGACTGGTGGAGGGCTGCAGTGATAGTTGACTGTGGAACTTTCTCCCATCTCCCTATTGCATCTGTGGAGCTCAGCCACAAATGATCTTGGGGTTCTTCTTTACCTCTCTCACCAAAGCTCTTCTCCCACGATTGCTCAGTTTGGCTGGACGGCCAGGTCTAGGAAGACTTCTGGTGGTCCCAAACATCTTCCATTTAAGGATTATGGAGGCCACTGTGCTCTTAGGAACCTTGAGTACTTGAGAAATTCTTTTGTAACCTTGGCCAGATGTATGCCTTGCCACAATTTTGTCTCTGAGCTCCTTGGCCAGTTCCTTTGACTTCATGATTCTCATTTGGTATGATATGCACTGTGAGCTGTGAGGTCTTATATAGACAGGTGTGTGCCTTTCCAAATCAAGTCCTATCAGTTTAATTAAACACAGCTGGACTTCAATGAAGGAGAAGAACCATCTCAAGGAGGATCACAAGGAAATTGACAGCATGTGACTTAAATATGAGCAAAAGGTCTGAATACTTATGACCATGTGATACTTCAGGTATTTTTTTAATAAATGTGGAAAAATTTCTACAGTTCTGTTGTTTTTAGGTCAAGATGGGGTGCAGAGTGTACATTAATGAGAAAAAAAATGAACTTTTTTGAATTTATCTAATTGCTGCAATGAAACAAAGAGTGAAAAATTTAAAGGGGTCTGAATACATTCCGTACCCACTGTATTTAGAGCCAAATGAGGTATCGAAAGTTCTTTTCGTATGGAATCTCATCTGTGGCTCTAAATACAATATATATGGCTCCTGCGTGGAGCCTGCATTACACCAGTCACAGCCTGCATAACATTTCACTTGTTACAGCAGCAGGGTGTGAGAATACCCAATTCTGCTCCAAAGATGCGTTTGCCATATTTTTTTTTTAGCTAGACAGTTATTTTGGGATTTATGAATAAATGTCCATCACCCAGTTAGATAAGCTGTATGAAGACACTCACTATACCTCCGCCATCTCTCTTTTATGTTAAGTCCATAGTCACACTGTGCTGCCTTCTATGTACACTCCAATTAGAAATGAGCCCATGATAGAATGCAATTTCAACTGCTCTCATAGCCTTCATAATATTATGGCATAATATTAATAGGGTAACCTGAGGCAAAACGTCACAACAAGAAATTCAGACCAAATAACTGGAGATGTTTCACAGGTGAAATTCAGACAATTAGACTAAAAACCCATTTTAAGTCCAATTACAGAAATCCTGACATTCTAAATACACGGACAATGATTTTAATTTTCTTAAAACAGCCACAGTGAATTAAGACGGTTCATCTTTGATAACAGAAGCGTTTTGAGATCTCAGACTTAACATGTTATCTTTCAAAGACATACTAGAATATAATTATTACTACATGTTCCGATTAGTCATCAAGAAGTCCGCACATTGTGATGATTCACATGAATCAAAAGGGTATAGGGACAGATACTGACCTAATTGGACAAGCCCTTTAAGCTAAAAGGGATTTTCAACTGGTGAACAACCCTGTATTAATGGTTCCAAGAATGTGAAGAAAATGTAAAAAATTAAAACCAATATGGTTCAGCCAAACTCATTGCTGCATTCCTCACCGGTCTCCTGGCATCAACATCTAATGAGGGCGTCACTTGAGTGCTTCAAAGACTCATGGGCCGCGGATCAGCTACATAAATCACATTTCAACCTGTCTCTGATGAAATCTGAATGCTGCAGTCAATTAGCTACCAATTATAAAGGGTTCTCCAGTAGTGGACACCACTTGAACAATAGCAAAATCAATTTTAAATTAAAGTCGCACTAAGTATAATAGAGAGGGCACTGCTGCATTTATCCACAATACAGCGAGATTCACCATGGGTTAAAATGGAAAGAACGCTAGTATTTAAAACTGCCATGATAGTCGATTGTTGAAAGAAAACAGAAGCAAGTGAAAGAAGAACTAGTTATCCTGATTCCTTTTTTTCCAAAATGCTTATAAAGCCAAAAGCCATTTGTTCATATTCAACTCACTGGAAGAGCCACAACTTTACTGACCATGTATTTATTCCATTTCCTATACAGGCAGGATTGAATGGTTTTATTTTAGCAATACTTGCTACACAGATCCTTACTAAGCCTAATTACCATAATAAATCTGCAATCCGGGAGTATGGAACAAACTATATGTCAATTAGGTTCACCTAGAATGGCTTAACCCCTCTCTGACATCTGACATACTATCCCGTACATGTGACCCGGCACAATTAGACCATGGACGGGATAGTACATCATGGCGATCGGCCATGCTTCCAACGGGAGCGCGGCCGATCGGGGCTGCATGTCAGCTGATTCTCACAATCAACCGCTCATGGCACTTTAACCCCTGGAACACTGCGATCAAACAAAATCGCAGCATTGCTGTGGCAAGCAGAGGGCTGACAGCCCCTCTGCCTTTGGATCGGAGACCCTATGGAGTGACGCGGGTCCCGATCGCTGCCATGGAGACCCAATGTCATCATGACAACATCCGGGTCACAAGAGCTGAGAAACTTCCTGTCATGCGCAGAGCATGATCAGGAAGTCTCTCAGGTCAGTGTGCACTACATGCAACGCTGACAGCCGGGGGTAGCCGAGACCCCAGAGAACATGATTCCGGTCAGTTTTTACCGACCCCGGTGTTGCGATCGCCTCTCTTAATGGTATATCAGCAACTGCAAAAAAAGTCTGATTTTCCATTTAATTTCTCTATCCTCTGATGTGATCGCACATCAGAGGAGAGAGAAATAGGGTCCCCGATCACCCACCCGGTGCCTCCGTAGTCCCTGCATGCCCCCCTGAAGTCCCCCATGCCGCCAGCTTCTTCCGGGAGAAAATTGCAGGCGCATACTCAGTGCGCCCGCCGAGATCTGCCGGCCGGCACCTGGTAACAATAGGAGATTTTTTCCAATTAGTTCTTTTTGATCACTGTGATAGACCCTATGACAGTGACCAAAATAAAAAAATAGTAAATCAAACCCCCTTTTATCACCCCCTTAGTTAGGGAAAAATAATAAAATTAAAAAAAATTATTTATTTTCATTTTTCCATTAGGGTTAGTGTTGGGCTAAAGTGAGTTGGGCTAAAGTTAGGGTTGGGGCTAAAGTTAGGGTTAGGTTTAGAGTTGGGTCTAAAGTTAGGGTTGGGGCTAAAGTTAGGGTTAGGGTTGGGGCTAAAGTTGGGGTTAGGGTTTGGATTACGGTTATGGTTGGGATTAGGGTTAGGGTTGTGCTTAGGGTTAGGGGTGTGTTAGGGTTAGGTTTGTGGTTAGGGTTATAGTTAGGGTTGGGATTAGGGTTAGGGGTGTGTTGGGGTTAGGGTTGGAGTTAGAATTGGGGGGTTTCCACTGTTTAGGCACATCAGGGGCTCTCCAAATGCGACATGGCGTCTGATCTCAATTCCAGCCAATTCTGTGTTAAAAAAGTCAAATGGTGCTTCTTCCCTTCCAAGCTCTGCCATGCGCCCTAACAGTGGTTTACCCCTACATATGGGGTATCAGCATACTCAGGACAAATTGCACAACAACTTTTGAGTTCCAATTTCTCCTGTTACCCTTGGGAAAATAAAAAATTGGGAGCGAAAAGATCATTTTTGTGAAAAGAATATGAATTTTTATTTTTACTGCTCTACGTTATAAACTCCTGTGAAGCAGTTGGGGGTTCAAAGTGCTCACCACACATCTAAATATGTTCCTTATGGGTTCTCCTTTCCAAAATGGTGTCACTTGTGGGGGGTTTCCACTGTTTAGGCACATCAATGTGCTCTCCAAACGCGACATGGCGTCCGATCTCAATTTTAGCCAATTTTGCATTGAAAAGTCAAACGGCGCTCCTTCCCTTCTGAGCTCTGCCATGCTCCCAAACAGTGGTTTACTTGCATATATGGTGTATCAGCATATTCCGAACAAATTGTACAACAGCTTTTGGGGTCCAATTTCTCCTGTTACCCTTGGTAAAATAAAACAAATTGGATCTGAAGTACCCGTATATACTCGAGTATAAGCCGACCCAAGTATAAGCCACAAAAAATTGGGAAAACTTATTGACTCGTGTATATCCCTAGAGTGGGAAATGCAGCAGCTACTGGTAAATTTCAAAAATAAAAATAGTTGCCAATAAAAGCAAAATTAATTGAGACATCAGTAGGTTAAATGTTTTTGAATATCCATATTTAATCAGGAGCCCCATATAATGCTCCATACAGTTCATGATGGCCCCATAAGATGCTCCATACAAATTACGCCCCATATAATACTGCACAAAGGTTAATAATGGCCCCATAAGATGCTCCATAGATTATGCCCCATATGCTGCTCCATAAAGGTTATGGCCCCATAAGATGCTCCATAGAATGGGCCCCATATGCTGCTCCATAAAGGTTATGGCCCCATAAGAAGCCCATAGAATAGGCCCCACATGCTGCTGCTGCGAATAAAAAAAAATGACATACTCACCTCTCGTCGCTGGGGGCCAGGTGCCGGTGTCCTGAGCAGGCGGGGACACTGGCATGCTATGGGGCTCAGGCCCCCGGCACCTGCGATATTCACCTGTCCTCGTTCCACCGCCATGCGCCGCTGTGTCTTCTGGGTCCTCTGGCTGTGAATGTTCAGGCAGAGGGCATGCACCAACCACATCATCGCGGTGCACAGCGGTGGAACTGGGACAGGTGAATATAGCAGGGCTCCCCCCGTCCTCCCTTTTATACACACTCCCTGCTGGTGCATCTCTGCACCCCCTGCTTCTCCCATTGTCTCCGGCGCTGCAGCTCTTCCTTTCATCAGCGGTCACGTGGTACCGCTCATTAAAGTCATGAATATGCACATATTCATGACTTTAATGAGCGGTACCACGTGACCGCTGAACACAGGCGCCAGAGACCATGGGAGAAGCAGGGGGCTGCAGAGACCGTGCCAGGAGGGAGTGAGTATATGTGACAGCCGCGCTCCCCCTCCCCCGCCGACCCCCTGGTATACGACTCGAGTATAAGCCGAGAGGGGCACTTTCAGCCCTAAAAAATGGGCTGAAAATCTCAGCTTATACTCAAGTATATACGGTAAATTTTTTGTGAAAAAAAGTTAAATGTTCATTTTTTTTAAACCTTTCAAAAATTCCTGTGAAGCACCTGAAGGGTTAATAAACTTCTTGAATGTGGTTTTGAGCTCCTTGAGGGGTGCAGTTTTTAGAATGTTGTCACTTTTGGGTATTTTCTATCATATAGACCCCCAAAAGTGACTTCAAATGTGATGTGGTCCCTAAAAAAAAATGGTGTTGTAAAAATTATAAATCGCTGTTTAACTTTTAACCCTTATAACTTCCTAACAAAAAAAATATTTGGTTCCAAAATTGTGATGTAAAGTAAACATGTGGGACATTTTACTTATTAAGTATTTCATGTGACATATCGCTGTGATTTAAGGGCATAAAAATTCAAAGTTGGAAAATTGCGAAATTTTTTGCCAAATTTCTGTTTTTTCACAAATAAACACAAGTCATATCAAAGAAATTTTAGCACTGTCATGAAGTACAATATGTCTCGAGAAAACAAAGTCAGAATCACCGGGATCCATGGAAGAATTCCAGAGTTATTACCTCATAAATGGACAGTGGTCAGAATTGTAAAAATTGGCCTAGTCATTAACATGCAAACCACCCTTGAGGGTAAAGGGGTTAAAAAAAGGTCCTTCTGTACTGCCCCATTGAATAACATCGGTTAGAGTACAATGTGTTTTTTAATGGATAGCACTATATCAGTAGATATGGTCGTGTATGCGAGCCCTGATGGTGCTTGTGAGAAAATAGCAACATGCACTAGTCTGTTCTGACCAGACTAGGGCATGTTAATAGTAGACATCACCTGCAAACAGATCCAATTCATGTGAACCCAGCATTCTAAATCATGTATCTATTAATTTATCTATGATTCTAAGTCATTTATCTAAATCTATTTATCTATAAAAAATATTTAAAAAAAAAAAAAAAAAGTTTAAATCACCCCCCATTCGCCTCATTCACAATAAAACAATAAAATAAAAATAAAAAATACACATACTTGGTATCACTGCGCTCAGAATCGCCCGATCTATCAACATATAAAAAGAATTAATACGATCGGTAAACGGCGTAACACCAAAAAAATAAAAGCGCCAGAATTACTGTTTTTTGGTCGCCGCAACATTGCATTAAAATGCAATAACAGGTGATCTACACCAAAATGGTATCAATAAAAACGTCAGCTCAGCACACAAAAAATAAGCCCTCACCCAGACCCAGATCACGAAAAATGGAGACACTACGGATCTTGGAAAATGACAATGTTTTTTTTTTTTTACAAACTTTGCATTTTTTTTCACCACTTAAATAAAAAATAACCTAGACATGTTTAGTATCTACAAACTTGTAATTACTTGGAGAATCAGGCAGGTCAGTTTTAACATTTAGTGAAGATGGCAAAAAAAACTATTGTAAATTGCACCTTTTCTGCAATTTCATCGCACTTTGCATTTTTTTCCCCGTTTTCCAGTACACTATTTGGTGAAATCAATTTTGGCATGCAAAAGTACAACTCGTCCCACAAAAAAACAAGCCCTCAAATGACCATATTGACACAAAATAAAAAAGTTATGGCTCTGTGAAAAAGGGGAGCCAAAAATGGAGATGCAAAAATAGAAATACCCCTGGTCCTTAAGGGTTAAAATGGGTTGTCCAGTACTAGTACCCCTTCTTGATCTAAATGTTTGGGACTGATAAAATAAAAAAGCTTATACTCACAGGTCATGCCAGCGCTGATCCAGGGTGTCAGCACTCACGGTCACGGGGCTCTAGTGCAGTGGTTTTGACATGTAACCCCAGCACCCAATCAGTGTTGGCGTCATTGTCTCCACCTTTGGTCAAATTGAACATGAAGAGGAAGTCCGGGCTGCAGCTGATCTAAATTCCTCTGTATGTTCAATTTGACAGGAGGCAGGAGCAGTGACGCTGGCGCGGATTGGGTGCAGTAGTCACATGTCACAACAACTGCACAAGAGCCCCAGGACCGCGAGTTTCGAAATCGCTGGAACAGCGCCGACACGGGAGGGAGGTGAGTATAAGCTTTTTTATTTTATCGGGGCCAAGTGTGGGGTATGACAAAATGTTGTCCAAGTAGTGGACAACTTCTTCAAGGCTACAGCGACAACTACTTGTGTTAGCCATAAAGCAGAATTTGAAGAGTTCGCAAACTTTCAATCACTACTGTAGGTCACACTTACATAAGTCTTAATGTAGCCATAAAAATTAGAAAGTGTCTTAACTGTAGGCGACAAAACTACTGCCCATGTAATAGCATAATAGCAGACCTAATGATTAATTTGTAACTGTTCTTAAAATCAAGTAAATACCTTGATCAGATGTTCAAAACTATCAACATACTAGAATTACTTTCCATGAGCAAGTACAAAGCAATCTACAGACTAGCTCAGCTTTTCAACATTTTATTGAATAAATCTTTATTTAAAACCTTGAGTAAATTGTGCGTATATTTGATTGCATCCATACAACTGCACTTAAAGGGAACAGTCATGTTGAAAATGGTATCTGATCAGATTGATACAGCACATTTTAATGGGAAAAGTTTAAATAATTGTATTTTATTAATTGAAATCACTGGCGTTTGTATGAATATGAGTCCAGTGGGCAGTCCTACTAGTGATTGACCATCTTCCCTGTGTGATTGTGCATAAAATGATACCTGTCAATCAGAGCAGGGTTCCCCAACTCCAGTCTTCAAGGCCCACCAACAGGTCACGTTTTCAGGATTTTCTTAGTATTGGTCCAGGTGATAATTGCATGACCTGTGCAATACAAAGGAAATCCTGAAAACGTGACCTGTTGGTGGGCCTTGAGGACTGGAGTTGGTGAACCCTGAATCAGAGAGTAAAACCGCACCCTAGACTCATACATACAAATGTAGTAGGGTCGGGGGAGCAGTCCTGAATCCCTAAGCATGTCCCGGTGTATAATGTATATAATGCATATTTACTTATATTCGTTGCTTCGTGTTGTTGTTAAGATTTGTACTGTATGCTGCTCTAAAAGATGTGTGAATAATGTTACTACACTGTGTGCAGAATTATTAGGCAAGTTGTATTTGAGAGGATTTTTTTTTATTATTGAACAACAACTATGTTCTCAATCAACCCAAAAGACTCATAAATATCAAAGCTTAATATTTTTGGAAGTTGGAGTGTTTTTTTTTTTTAGATTTGGCTATCTTAGGAGGATATCTGTTTGTGCAGGTAACTATTACTGTGCAGAATTATCAGGCAACTTAATAAAACCCAAATATATACCCATCTCACTTGTTTATTTTCACCAGATAAACCAATATAACACAAAATTTAGAAATAAACATTTCTGACAATCAAAAAAAAAAAAAAAAGAAAAGAAATCAGTGACCAATATAGCCACCTTTCTTTACGATGACACTCAAAAGCCTTCCATCCATAGATTCTGTCAGTTGCTTGATCTGCCAGACACTGTTCCGAGAGGTGTAATGTTTTCCCTCCCTGTAGAGCTCTGACAAAGAACACATCTAGTGTTCGAAACGCATTGCTGCGTCATCGCTATTGTGCCTGCGGTATGTTATTTTACGGATTTTGAATAAACAGTCTATTTTATACCAGCTGGACTACACACCCTTTTTTCCCTCATTGTTTTCCAAGCTGATTCTCTTGGAGTCCGTGCTGATACATGCTGAAACAGGTGAGCTGGTCTACTCTTCTATTTGGATCCAAATTATGTTACGGTAACTCTTTGCTATTTTTCAGATGCCAAGACCAATAGATTTTGCGGCATTTATAAAACAGTGAGAGGGAGAGCGCTCCTTCTCTTACCTTTCTAGCGCATCATGTGATGTGATCAAGGGGGAGCTGAAAGTTGTCATGGCAGACATGGTGACCTCTCGGTCTGCCAGGTACGGTGGCCTGTTAGGCTCAGCCAGCAGCTGAGTCTAAAGGTACTGTCACACTAAGCGATCGCACCAGCGATCACGACAACGACACGACCTGGCGAGATCGTTGGTGTGATCGCTATATGGTCGCTAGCAGCTTCCAAACAGGAAGATCTCAAACGACACATCAGCAATCTGTATAACAACCTCGGCGGTCGTTGGGACCTGTCACACACATTGTATTGTTAAAGATCCCGACCTCGATAGGCATGATTGAGCGCAACCTTTTCCACGCCCCTCAGCACAGATTGGTGGTCACTGTATGTCATATGTCACAGCTCTCGCTTAGTGATTGGACGTCCGCGTCATAAAAGACAACACAAGTGGTTGATATGAATTTCCAGCATCGTTCCATACTACGTCGTATAAAATGACACACCTGTGGTGTTAATATGATCACTACACCCCTACATAAATTCATTGAGAGATGTAGTTTGTAACATGGGGTCACTTAAGGGGGTGGGGGGTTCTGCTGTTCTGGCACCTCAGAGGCTCTGCTAATGTGACATGGCACCCGCAAACCATACCTGTAAAATCTGCACTGTAATATGCGCCTTCCTTCTGAGCTTTGTACTGCCCCTCAAAAGTAGTTTTTGACCACTAATGGGGTATTGGCGCACTCAAGAGAAATTGAATAATAAATTGTACTGTTTTTCTCCTATTACCCCGTTTAAAAATTACAAACTTGGGGTCACAGAAATATTATAATGGAAAAGTGGTAATATTTCATTTACTTATCCCAATCTTATACAAGCTTGAGGATTAAAAATACTCACTTCTCCCCTAGATGAATTCCTTGAGAGGTGTAGTTTACAAAATGGAGTTACTTGTGAGGGTTTCTGCTGTTTTGGCATGTCAGGGGTTCGTTAAATGGGACATGGTGTCCGCAACGTTTTCCAGCCAAAATAGCGCTCCTTCCCTTCTGAGCTCCGCACCCAAACAGTAGTTTTCCCACACATATTGGCAAGTCATATCGAACAAAACTTACCACTATCATGAAGCAGAATATGTCACAAAAAACATCTCAGAATTACTGAGATACGTTGAGGCATTCCAGAGTTATTACCTCAAAGTTACACTGGTCAGAAATGTAAAAATTGGCCTGGTCACAGAGGCTGAAAGCAGGCTTTGGCACAAAAGGATTAATAAGAAAAAATAAAGTATTCCTAGTGATTTGTTCAATTAAATCTCTGCTGAGTGAGGGGTCCCAGTCAGTTATCTGTATGCATATTCATGAATGAAGGCTGTCAATTATTGATGGAGCCGCCCTCTGGACTTCAAAGCCTTGAATGAGCAGGGATTTAAAATAATATGATTCGAGTTATAATTACAGATGAGTGAACCCGAACTGTAAAGTTCCAGGTTAATACCAGTGCTGAACATTTTACATTTTGGGGAGAGAGAGTGAGAGAATATTTTCCAGCTCCAAATTTCGGGTCCCCAGTGATGTAGATGGGGTTCGGGTTTAGGTACCCGAATCGAACATTGGAGTAAAGTTTGGTCGAACCAGATGAACCCGAAATTCTACGGGTCTGTTCATCCTAGTTATAATGAATCTCCTCCCTCAAAACTGTATATTAATACCATCAGTTTTTCCTGCTTTAGAATATCCTGCTAGCATAGCACTTTCAAAGCGAGAGGTTCTTAGAATCCCTCATCATTGTGCTTGTAGAAAAACCTCATAGCTGAACTCACACAGAATGATTAAATGTGTTTTTAATGGCATGGATTTTATTTTTAAAAGTGATACGCCCCGATGTTGCGTTGAAGTCTATAGTCAAAAAATGTAAATTTTATGGCAACACAATTTTATTTTTTGTCATATTTGTTATATTTTATGCAAGTGTTTTTCTCATAATGCAGCATCCTTTGGGCATGGCATTTTTTTCTGGCGTTTTCCCCATAAATTTCTCTATAGAATTTGAAAACCGCTAGAAAACACTAATGCCGTATAATTGGAAGTGGATGCTGAAATAATCGGAGATTACTGATTGATTCAATTGTATAGTACAATTTCCCTAATAGCAAACTGTTCATTTCGCTAGGAAACAACTTCCCTGACTATACGAAACATGTTATTTCATAGGAAACAATTAGCTTTTATTCATCTATGAAAACAATAGTTTATTTTGCTTGCCAGAATTTTGTTTCCATTCATAAAACCAGTGGTTTTATATTTAGAAATTTCTGACCAGTGTCACTGTAACAGTATGACGTGTTGTGTCCATAACACAAACATTGGATGAAAGAACCCACCATAAATTAGAAGCATGATACATCATTCATTCCAGTTTGCAGCAATTTAAAAATGAGCTTTAAATCACAAAGGTAAGATGAGGAAAGATTAAAATAATAATGTATACAGGGGAATTTAATATTTTGTCTGGAATCATACTCTGACCACACACATCAGATAGTTCCTGCCTAATCACTCATTCCAATTGTGCCCCTCACCTTCACCTTTGGACTCAAAAGTTCATTATTTTAGTTGTGGGTTGGATGATCATAGTACCCCTTCCGTTCCTTACCAATAAAAAATAGTCTGAATCATTATAAATAATCTACATTTATCTTCACACCATCCCCTCCATACAGGCAAAGTTCAGAAATGAAAGCCTATCTGTACACCCAACTATATATTTGTAATAGGGGGTTCTGGCTCTTTCTGGTTCATTAGTCACCTATGGATGGTTCTAGCTGTTTTCCTGGTTTATCCCTTACCTGCCTTACGTTTACCTTTTAAATACATTAGGAAATGCCAACCTTAACCACCGGCAGGTAAAGAGTATAACAGAGATTATCTCTTGACAATGGCACATATCAAAGGGTGGCTGTAAGCAAAAAGTCAGTTCTTAAACTTGATAAGCAGGAAAAATTTGCAAGCATAAGGATCTGGTGACTATGACAAGGGTCAAACTATTTGCTAGTCAACTGGGGTAGAGCATATTGTGAGACGTTCCTGGTGTGCAGTGGTTTAACTCAACCAAAACAGACCAAGTAAGGACTTCCAGTGAACTTGCCTCAGGCAAAGTTCACCCAAAGTGCCCTGGTAGGTATGGAGGCTAAAATCTAGTCTATCTGGCTCAGTGCCATAGCTAAAGCATGTAATGCTAATTTCAGCGCCCCTGCATGGTTCCCCTTCCTTCTACATGTAGGGACGCTGGCATACTCACAGACCCGGCCGGAGTGCTCCCTATGCTGTCTCAGCCAGTATTAATGTGACATTTCATAGTTACTGTGTACTTTGCTGCCACCTAGTGGTTATTGTTTAGTGCTGTCTCGGGTTCTATTTCCCATAATGCTTTGCTCTCTCTCACTCCTCTCAACTGTTTTCCCTTTCCGGCATCCATCTTGTGCTTCGTCATTCTGTGTGCCTCATCATTCATGCTAGGAGCTTCAACACAGCATTCCTTTTAGACCTCTATATTCTTTCTTCTGAAGCCACCTTGATACCTCTTGCCTGAAGGAAATTGTATGTTTTATCTGCACAAGGTATTGTAATGCCAATAAACCTTTCAGTTACATTCAAGTTCACCTTCTCAAGAAGATATCTGTGCACGATTAAGATTAAGAAGGAAGTGTTATAGTGAGTTCCTATCTATCATTGCTTGTATCGGAGATTGTCACTCACAAGGATCAGAGCTGTCTCTTACATATATCGGTGGCAGAATAGTCTAAAAGGAGCTGTTGTTGCGGCCTATTGCATGTTTACCTCACAGACTGTTAACCAGAAAAGACACCTCTTACTCCTGCTTGCATAGGAAGCCCAAGTCCTTTGTGCCTGTGTGTATATGATACAGTCTGCTAGCAAGTGTGCGCCATCCGCATCTCACAAGTATAGAAACATGTCCATGAAAGATAGTATGGATCCCTGTGATGTGGAATCAGAACTAGAGTTGAGCGATACTTTCCGATATCCTAAAGTATCGGAATCGGAATGGTATCGCCGATATCACTAAAATATCGGCGATACCCGATACCGATACCGGAAGTCCCATGTAAGTCTATGGGAACAAAATATCGCAACTAAAAAAACCCCATTCTTTCCTTGTGAACACTAAATATACACACATAGAATACATATATATATATATACACACATGTCATTGTGACATATATATATATACATATATGTATAGTTTATACACTTCTACATAGTAAAATATCCTCTGATTCAATTGCCGGGTAAAGCTGGCTTCAGTGAAAAGACAGAAGCACCCGACATGAAATGACACTTGGTGTACATAGGGTTAACCATGTCTTTTCATGTCGTTTGCTATCTGATTTGCACAAACAATTAAATCAGTCTATGTGTGCAAAATTTCACACCTGTAGGGGTTAATTAAAGGTGTAAATTCGTTGTAAAAAAACCTGACTTTTTTGCTACGAATTTACACCTTTAATTAACCCCTACAGGTGTGAAATTTTGCACACATAGTCTGATTTAATTGTTTGTGCAAATTAGATAGCAAAGGACATGAAAAGACATGGTTAACCCTATGTACACCAAGTGTCATTTCATGTCGGGTCATAGGTCATAGGTGTTCGGTCTGGATGCCGAACTTTACTGTTCGGGTTCGCCCATCTCTACTTGCAAAATCACCAATCTATAGCACTAGCTTCTCCAAGAGCAGTTCTCCTAATCACAGCTCTGACTATCCTGAGCTATGTGCTTGTTCAAGTGCCATTATCTCTATATGTACCGTAAATACAGTGATAGCAGTGTACATTATAAAACAAATCACTAATAGCTGAATGTGTTACAGCAGAACTTTATAGTTCTACTAATACTATAACTCAGCCTATCCTATCAGAAACAAAGAAGTAAAGAGCAACATAGCTCTGACCTGCTCCAGAGACAAATTGAGAATATTTCTTTAATTGTAACCACAACAATACCAGCACATTAAAAAGTTGTTGTTGTCCAATGTCCATATAGTACTATATTATGCTAAACAGTGGCCAGAGACCGCCATACCATGCCACAATAGTCCCATAGTTTGTTTTCATAGGACAGTGCGATTCTGTGCCTGCACACAGCCATATACTTTGCATAAAGTACCATATTCTACCTGCAAAGAACCAAATTGTGTGTTTGCAGTCCTACAATGAGCCTATATTGCACCCAATAAACTACACATTAGACCCAAATTAGAGTAATACTTGCCCATGTACATAGATGCCAGAGAGAACCACGTTTGTAAGTTACTGTGTA
>JARQOD010000004.1:280133319-280170372 GCA_033576555.1 Oophaga sylvatica
GTTTGATTGATCCGATTCCTAACTGAAGGTGGTTTTCCAATCCTTAAAGAAAACTTCAAACTTGCTCCAAATAGTAAAACATAATCTAATATATTCATGTTTTACCCTTACCCCTCCTGTGCTGCTGGCCACAGGACCAACCGTGTGTTGCTTTCCATTGCGCTTGACAGCAGTGATTGGCTGCCTGAGTGACATGGCATTCAATCGACCTCAAAGCATGGTTAACAACTCCTGAAGGTTCTCAGCTCCCAAAACTTTCATGAATGGGCTAATCTCTAAATCCCACCCTTGCCCACTCAAATTGTATAAAATATAGACATGCGGACCCTCGATTTTACCTGATCCGTAGACCATATTGTTTTATATCCATTCAGGAGTTAGGAACACTCTGGCACAACAAGATACTTCTCTTTTATATCCTAAATATGCATGCATGCTAATATTCTGTTACTTTTGATGATGCCAAACCCTATATAGATTTGTATAATCATTGGGTCACATGGCAAAACAAAAATAGGGACAAAGTCAAGTTTGACACCAAATCAGACAAATTCACATTTAGGAGAATCAAAGAACAATCAGACTAATGATCTGTTGAGACTGGGTACACCTTTAGAATACATATAGCCAGTGGCACAACATAAATCTTTTACACGTCAATGCAAAGTCAATAACATGGCCCTCTATAATTGAAAATAAAAATAGTTTGCGCACATAAAAACTACAAGACACAAAAGGATCTGTAGAAAAATAGGAATATGCATGTGTCAAATGGAAAACAATACATAAATTCAGACGCACTCTGTAGAACAGTTTGAGATGCAGATGTAATAATACAGTAATAAATAAATATTGCACTAAGACCCGTGAGAAAAAGGTGATGAGAAAAGCCTGTAGTCTATTATGTAGTAAACCCCAAACCAAAGGACTAAATAGTCATAATACGCATAAGGTATTTATTCATATGGGTATTAATATGGACAAACCCTGAAAAAGTAAAAGAGGTCCTCTTTTAACGATGGAGCAGAAAAACGCTGCAGAAATCCTAAAAAACCTTTTATGCAGAAAGGTCAGAAGAAATTGACACTGTCCCGGCCGGTGACAGCTCAGATGAATGAGTATTAGTGGTGCACTGTGGAGAAAATAGTCCTGTTTGCACAGGTTTTACCTGACAACCCCGATGGGTCACTTGCAGTAGAAAGTCTGACTTCAGCCTCCTATGGCCCGCAGACGAAACTTACATCCGTTGATGAAAGCCGGTGATCTCTGGCCTCCGTGGCCAGATCAGGAACGCCGGCTGATGATGTTGAATCCTCACTAGGAAGAAGGATGTGGGCAGGACCTGTTGGTAAACTAGCCTGCCTCAAGCACAGTAGTACACAAAATCGCAATATCTAACTGTCCCTCAGAGTGAGCAGAGTAGCGTTCTGTCCCTAACTGAGTTCACAGCACAGTGACGCTAAAATGGCTGCGGCGCCTTTTATAGTGCATTCTGACATCATTTCAGCAGCCAATCACAGCCATGCCATTAGTTAAGATGACCGCAGCATTACAGGATGTGCCCACACTTCATAAGATTCATCATTGGCTGACTAACATCACATTGCCTCTCAAAGAATTATGGGAACTTCCGATTCCGGTATACGATATTGAAAAAGTATCGGAATTAAGTATCGGAATTCCGATAACGCGAATATCGGCCGATACCCGATACTTGCGGTATCGGAATGCTCAACCTTAATCAGAACAGACGCATCACGTCTCAGACAACACAGATGCACGAGAAGCAGACTCTATGCTAATCCCTGAACAAAGTGTTCGACCTAAGCGCACAAATAAACCCACGCAAAAGGTCAGAGAGAACTTTGAGGCAACTAGAGATGAGTTTATCAATAACCTGAGTATCTTATGGGAAAGAACCGAGCGGTATATTGCAGCTATTTCACGCCATAAGAATAACACAGCAGACCTAACCACAGCTTTGCATCGGTTATCTGAAGCCTATGATTGCTATCAGCGGCTATCCACAAAGTATGCCACATTTCTGGGTAATTCTGATATGGACGATGCCTTAGCAGAGTTAACTGAGCGAAAGACCTTACTCCAAAGAAACAATGCTATCGTGCAAGATGCCAAAGACAAGGCAGAGTGCCGCATCACACACCTGCAAGAAGTGAGGTCACAGCGATCGACTTCAACTAAAATCACATCTTGATCCTCCAGATCTTCTCGTTCCAAAAGATCGACATTATCTGAGAAGCTAATAGAAATCCGTGCTGATGCAGAAGAAGCCAGAGTAAGGAGTTCATTTGCTAGGAAGGAAGCAGAGATAGCGGCCCAGATGAAAATCCTCCAAACAGAAAAGGAAGAAGCTGCTGCCATGGCTAAATTGAAGGTGTTTGAGCAAGCAGTAGCTGACGAGACCGCCGTAGACTGTCCTTCCCTAGAAGAAATAGAAGATCCGGCTATACGTACCAAGGATTACGTGTTAAAACACCAAACATCCACACATCCTGCTAATTATGACCTAAATCACGAGTCAGAAGCCTTAAACATTCACACACCGGTACTGCTCCCAACCAACCACATAGACGCTCCTGCCCAGCCACAGATTCTACTGTTGTGAATGGGTTTGAGATGAGTTCTGAGCAGAGACTCCCTCTGGTGGTTACAAGCGGTACTGGTCTGTTCAGTGAAGATTGTGAGGACTGGGAATCAGGTGTTACTGACTGGTCTTATATAAGGGAGTCACCTTCCCATCAGGGTTACCGGTGATCAATTGTTCGGGTCTGAATCCTTCATTCCTGTTTCCCTTGTAGCCTGCTGTGTCGTGTCTGCATCTCCTGCTAACAGATAAGACATTTTCTTCTTTTTGTTTTTTGTGCTATATTTTTGCATTTTGTCCTGCACTTCTGTGGGGGCCTTCTGGGTCCCCTCCGGGGGCTTTTGCCCTCTCAGTTTAGTTCAGCCACTGATGTTTGTACTTTTGCTTTTTCCAGTTTTTTCAGTGGCTGCTGTTTTGATTTTGTTACACCAGAGAACTAATTTAGGTGGTAGAGGTCGTGTGATCTCAGGTGATTTTGAAATTAGTAGAGTTGGTGCTTTTCAGGGTTTCTGGGATTGCAGTAAGTACCCTTCCTATCCTTTTCTATTTAGTTAGTTTGGGCCCCAGCGTTTGCTCATACTATTTTCTTTCTGTGTCAGTATTTCTTCTTGTCTAACCGCCATTACTTGTTTGGGGGCTTTCTGTTATCTTTGGGGTTCTGCTCCGGGGCAGATAGCTTTCCTATTTCCATCTTTAGGTGTAGTTAGTTTCTCAGGCTGTGACGAGGCGTCTAGGACCAACGTAGGAACGCTCCACGGCTGCCTCTAGTTGTGGTGGTTAGTCAGGGTACTGCAATCTCATAGATTCCAACTTCTCTGGTGTATTGCCTTTTTTTTACCTGCACTCCTCAGCTACCGAAACATAACAGTATCACCGGCCTAAAAATTGAAAATTGTATGGTACTCACAGAAGGGAAAAAATATTGTGAAAGAAAAAAGGTTGTCAGAGTTGTCAGAGATATTTTTCTGTTTGTTGCATTTTTTTCCCTCTGTATCTCTGGGTGCTGGGGAGGATCTTTTCTCTCAATGGAGTTTGCACGGTTGTCTGGCCGTGTGGATCAGCTTGCCACTGAGGTTCAGAGTATTGCTGCATATCTTGCTAGGTTGCCTGTTGTGGAACCTAGGATCCCCATGCCAGATTTGTTTTTGGGGGATCGAGCTAAGTTTCAGAATTTCAAAAATAATTGTAAATTGTTTTTTGCCTTAAAATCTAAGTCCTCAGGGAACGCAGCGCAGCAGGTTCAAATTATCATCTCTCTCCTGCGCGGCGATCCTCAGGATTGGGCTTTTTCCCTGACACCTGGGGATCCTGTTTTGAGTGATGTTGATGCATTTTTTCAGGCTTTGGGGTTATTGTACGATGAGCCTAATGTCACTGATCAAGCTGAAAAAGCCTTGTTGGCATTAAATCAGGGGCCTTATGACGCTGAGTTATACTGTCAGAGATTCCGTAGGTGGGCAGTCCTGACCAAATGGAATGACGACGCTTTGGCAGCCCTTTTCCGGAAGGGTCTGTCAGATAATGTAAAGGATGTTATGGTGGGATTCCCTGTCCCCTCTGGTCTCAATGATTCTATGTCATTAGCGATTCAAATTGACAGACGTTTGCGTGAGCGGAGAAGTATGTGTGGAATGGTGTTGCCTTGTGAACCAGCTTCTGAACCCATGCAGTGTGATAGAGTGGTGTCTGGGGCACAGCGTCATGAGTTTCGAAAGCGCAATGGGTTATGTTTCTACTGTGGTGATGCCTCTCATGCTATTTCAGTCTGCCCTAAGCGGGGAAGACGTTTTGCACGCTCAGTTGTCTTGGGTAGTGTTCAGACTAAGTTTTTATTAACTGTTACTCTGATATGCTCTCTGTCCTCATTTTCTGCTCAGGCTTTCGTTGATTCTGGAGCAGCTATTAACCTGATGGATTATGATTTTGCTAAACGTTGTGGGTTTCCCTTGATACCCCTACAGAAGTCTATTCCCCTACTGGGGATCGATTCTACCCCTTTGGCTGAGAATAAACCCCAGTTTTCTACTCAGGTGATAATGAGGGTTGAACCTGATCACCAGGAGTGCTGCAAATTTTTGGTTCTGTATAATCTGCATGACATTATCGTGCTGGGTTTCCCTTGGTTACAGTCTCATAATCCTGTTTTGGATTGGAAATCTGTGTCTGTAACCAGTTGGGGCTGCCAATGTGTTAATACCAACACTCCTGTTTTTTCTGCCTCCCCCCAGGCTCAGGATGTTCCTGACTTTTTGATTGATTTTTCTGATGTGTTTAGCGAAAGTAAATCTGCATCCTTGCCTCCCAATAGGAGCTATGACTGCGCTATTGAATTAGTGCCGGGTAGTAAATTCCCTAAAGGTCGCCTTTTTAACTTGTCTGTACCTGAACATGACGCTATGCAGTCTTATATCAAGGAATCATTGGAGAAGGGTCATATCAGACCATCCTCTTCACCCTTAGGTGCCGGTTTTTTCTTTGTGGCCAAAAAAGATGGTTCATTAAGGCCGTGTATTGATTATCGTCTCTTGAACAATATTACGGTGAAATATCAATACCCGTTACCCTTGATTTCTGACCTGTTTTCCAGGGTGAAAAACGCTACTTGGTTTACCAAGCTTGACCTCAGGGGGGCGTATAACCTTATTCGCATTAAGCACGGGGATGAATGGAAGACGGCATTCAATACCCCTGAAGGGCATTTTGAGTACCTAGTGATGCCCTTTGGGCTCACTAATGCTCCTTCCGTCTTCCAGTCCTTCATGAATGACATTTTCAGGGATTTTGTGGACAAATTTCTGATTGTTTATTTGAATGATATCTTGATTTTTTCTAATGACTGGGACTCTCATGTGAAACATGTTCGAACTGTGTTCCAGATTTTGAGAGAGAATGCTCTGTATGTGAAGGGATCAAAGTGTCTTTTTGGCGTACAGAGGATCTCATTTCTGGGATTCATTTTGTCCCCATATGTTATTGAAATGGACCCGGTCAAGGTTCAGGCCATCTGTGATTGGGTCCAACCTACTTCATTAAAGGCTCTTCAGAGATTTTTGGGTTTTGCCAATTTTTATCGTAAATTTATTGGTAATTTCTCGGTTATTGTTAAACCATTAACTGATTTGACCAGAAAGGGTTCTGATGTGGTGAATTGGCCTCCTGAGGCAGTCTCTGCGTTTCAGGAACTTAAGCAGAGATTCACTTCTGCTCCTGTTCTACGGCAGCCTGATGTTTCTCTGCCATTTCAGGTGGAGGTTGATGCCTCTGAAATTGGGGCAGGTGCCGTTTTGTCCCAAAAAGATCCAGAGACCTCTAAAAGTAACCCTTGTGCCTTTTTCTCTCGAAAATTTTCTCCTACTGTACGTAATTATGACGTGGGTAATCGGGAGTTATTGGCCATGAAGTGGGCTTTTGAAGAGTGGAGACATTGGCTGGAGGGAGCCAAACATCAGGTGGTGGTCCTTACGGACCATAAGAATCTGGTCTATCTGGAATCTGCCAAGCGACTCAATCCTAGACAGGCCAGGTGGGCCTTGTTTTTCACACGTTTTAATTTTGTGGTTTCCTTTCTTCCTGGCACTAAGAATGTTAAGGCGGATGCCCTCTCGAGGAGTTTCCTTGCGGACTCTCCTGAGTTATCTGATCCTTCTGTTATTTTGAAAGAGGGTGTAGTTCTTTCTGCCATCTCGCCCAATTTGAGACTTGCTCTGGAGGGGTGTCAGGAGGATAGGCCCGAGTGTTGCCCTGTTGGAAAATTGTTTGTCCCGGACCAGTGGAAAAAGAGTGTGATGTCTGAGATTCATTGTTCCGCATTGGCTGGGCATCCCGGAATTTTTGGTACCAGAGACTTGGTTAGTCGGTCCTTTTGGTGGCCTACCTTGTCTCGTGATGTCAGGGAATTTGTGCAGTCCTGCGGGACTTGCTCTCGCTCCAAGCCTTGCTCTCGCTCTAGTGGTTTGTTGATGCCATTGCCTGTGCCCAAGAGACCATGGACCCATATCTCTATGGATTTCATTTCCGACCTTCCTGTTTCTCAGAGAATGACCACCATCTGGGTAATTTGTGATAGGTTTTCCAAAATGATACATCTTGTGCCATTACCTAAGTTGCCTTCCTCCTCTGAATTGGTGCCGTTGTTCCTTCAGCACGTGGTTCGTTTACACGGCATCCCTGAGAACATTGTGTCTGACAGAGGAGTCCAGTTTGTTTCCAGATTTTGGAGGACTTTTTGTTCTAAACTGGTGTGTTCAATTGTCTTTCTCCTCGGCATTTCATCCTCAGATCAATGGTCAAACTGAGAGAACAAACCAGACATTGGAGACGTATCTTAGATGCTTTGTGTCTGCTGATCAGGATGACTGGGTCTCTTTTTTGCCTTTGGCTGAGTTTGCTCTTAATAATAGGGCTAGCTCTGCCACTTTGATGTCTCCGTTTTTCTGTAATTCTGGGTTTCACCCTCGATTTTCTTCAGGACAGACGGAGGCTTCTGTCTGTCCAGGTGTTGACTCTGTTGTGGAGCGTATGCAACAGATTTGGGACCAGGTAGTGGAGAGGTTGTCTCTCTCTCAGGAGAAGGCCCAGCGGTTTGCTAACCGGCATAGGACTGATGGTCCTCGGTTTAAAGTGGGGGACTTGGTCTGGTTGTCCTCAAAGAATATTCCTATGAGAGTAGCATCTCCTAAATTTAAGCCTAGGTTCATTGGACCTTATAAGATCATTGAGATTCTTAATCCTGTTTCTTTTCGTTTGCTTCTTCCAGGGACATTTAAGATCCATAACGTGTTCCACAAGTCCTTGTTGAAGAGGTTTGTTGAGCCAGTGGTTCCTGCTGCTGTGCCTCCTGACCCTGTTTTGGTTGAAGGCAATCTGGAGTATGTGGTTGAGAAAATATTAGATTCTCGTTTTTCTAGACGGAAACTCCAGTATTTGGTTAAGTGGAGAGGTTATGGTCAGGAAGACAATTCTTGGGTGTTTGCTTCGGACATCTATGCTAGGAAACTCATCCGTGCGTATCATAGAACTCATCCTGACCGACCTGGTTGCTCAAATGAGGGTTCGGTGACCCCTCCTCAAGGGGGGGTACTGTTGTGAATGGGTTTGAGATGAGTTCTGAGCAGAGACTCCCTCTGGTGGTTACAAGCGGTACTGGTCTGTTCAGTGAAGATTGTGAGGACTGGGAATCAGGTGTTACTGACTGGTCTTATATAAGGGAGTCACCTTCCCATCAGGGTTGCCGGTGATCAATTGTTCGGGTCTGAATCCTTCATTCCTGTTTCCCTTGTAGCCTGCTGTGTCGTGTCTGCATCTCCTGCTAACAGATAAGACATTTTCTTCTTTTTGTTTTTTGTGCTATATTTTTGCATTTTGTCCTGCACTTCTGTGGGGGCCTTCTGGGTCCCCTCCGGGGGCTTTTGCCCTCTCAGTTTAGTTCAGCCACTGATGTTTGTACTTTTGCTTTTTCCAGTTTTTTCAGTGGCTGCTGTTTTGATTTTGTTACACCAGAGAACTAATTTAGGTGGTAGAGGTCGTGTGATCTCAGGTGATTTTGAAATTAGTAGAGTTGGTGCTTTTCAGGGTTTTCTGGGATTGCAGTAAGTACCCTTCCTATCCTTTTCTATTTAGTTAGTTTGGGCCCCAGCCCAAATAATATAATAATAATAGCTCATACTATTTTCTTTCTGTGTCAGTATTTCTTCTTGTCTAACCGCCATTACTTGTTTGGGGGCTTTCTATTATCTTTGGGGTTCTGCTCCGGGGCAGATAGCTTTCCTATTTCTATCTTTAGGTGTAGTTAGTTTCTCAGGCTGTGACGAGGCGTCTAGGACCAACGTAGGAACGCTCCACGGCTGCCTCTAGTTGTGGTGGTTAGTCAGGGTACTGCAATCTCATAGATTCCAACTTCTCTGGTGTATTGCCTTTTTTTTACCTGCACTCCTCAGCTACCGAAACATAACATTCTACTGCCAAATAGTGACAAGGTAACTTTCAGCACCAACCCACAGTTTCAGCTACGACAAGCAGACCCTCCAGAGACTAAACTACACCTAAACCCTCGTGCAACATCATTCTGGCCTCAAGTGTCTCATCCTTACACGCCAAGGGACTTACACACCTCAGAGGTACCACAAGTCACTCTTGCAACAAGGAACGAGAACACAGACATGTCAGAGTTTGCCAAATATATGATACGCAGGGAACTAGTAAACAGTAGTCTCTCAAAGTTTGATGACTCTGCTGAAAACTATAGATCCTGGAAATCAACCTTTGAAGCTGTAATCACAGGTCTTAACCTTACCGCCAAGGAACAACTGGACTTGCTTGTCAATTGGCTAGGCCCAGAATCCACAGAGCGCATCAGAACATTAAGAGCAATCCATGTTGGCCATTCAGATGCGGGTCTCACTGCAGCATGGGAGAGGCTGGAGCAAACCTATGGCAGCGCGGAAGCTATAGAAAGCGCATTATTTAGGAAACTGCAAAACTTCCCAAAGATAACTAACAAAGACAATCGCAAACTGCAGGATCTAAGTGATCTACTGAAGGAATTGGAGTTAGCCAAACTAGACCCTCGTCTTCCAGGACTGAGCTACCTAGACACCGCACATGGTGTGAACCCGGTGGTCACTAAGCTACCACACGGCGTGCAAGACAAATGGGCAGACTTGGGATCAAGGTACAAGAGAGAGCATAAAGTGTCTTTTCCATCTTTCTCTTATTTTGCCAGGTTTATCAGCGACCAAGCTCAGATGAAAAATGATCCCAGCTTTGACTTTGCCGAACCTGCTTTGACCTGTTCATCATCATTCTCAAAGCAAGGTAAAACAACGAGTGAATATAAAGACTTCAAAGGGACGGTATCTGTGAGAAAGACAGACATTCCACTTGCAACATCGTCATTTACTAAGCAAGGCTTCCCTCTAGGCAATGCAAAGAATCTCAGTCTTATGTGCCCTATCCATAGAAGTCCTCATTCCTTGAGAGAATGCCGTGGGCTCAGAGCAAAACCCGTGCAGGAGCGCAAAGACATCCTCAAGGAGCTTGGAATATGCTACAAGTGTTGTGCCTCCTCATTCCACATCGCTAAAGACTACAAAACTATTGTTAAGTGTGCTGAATGCAGTAGCAATGAGCATGTGACAGCTATGCATCCAAATACATCTGAAGACAATGCTCAACCTTCAGTATCTAAGCCCGAGTCAAGGTATGGCGGGGAGCCACAAGGCCATGAGCCAACTAAAACTGCTGTATCCTATTCGTGCATGGAAGTATGTGGAGAAGAAACAGCCCCAGGTGTTGTGCCAAGGTATGTCTTGTCAAAGTGTATCCTGAGGGGCAACCTGAGAAAGCCACTAGGATGTACGCCATCATAGACGAGCAAAGCAACAGGTCTCTAGCAAAGCCCAAATTCTTTGACATCTTCGGCATACAAGGACCAGCAACACCATACACTCTCAATACCTGCTCCGGTCGGGTAGAGACATTTGGCAGAAGAGCCATTGGGTATGTTATCTCTCCAATCAAAGAGAACATGCCTATACCCTTGCCGACAATAATTGAGTGTGACCATATACCTGATGAAAGACAGGAGATTCCCACTCCAAAGGCTGCACTTCACCATTCCCATTTAAAGCACCTAGCTAAAGATATTCCTCCTATAGACACGAATGCTGACATCCTGATCCTGCTCGGAAGGGATATCCTGAGGGTCCATAAGGTGCGTCAACAATGCAATGGTCCAGATGATGCCCCATATGCACAAAGACTCGACCTAGGCTGGGTGATTATGGGTGATGTATGCATGGAAAAATGCCACAAACCATCCAGGGTAAACTCCTTCAAAACCTATGTGCTAAACAATAGTCGCACAACTCACTTCAAACCATGTCCTCATCATTACAAGGTGAAGGAGAAGTTTATCAACACCATTCAGAAGTACGACATTGTTCCTACTGCCTATGATGACATAGGAAAATCTGTGTTCTGCACAACACGTGAAGATGACAAAATAGCTCTATCTATAGAAGACAAGGAGTTTATGAAAATAATGGATAGTGGATTCTTCAAGGGCGAGTCTAACCATTGGATCGCACCCCTGTCATTTCGAGATACAAGAGCTAGACTCCCTAACAACCGGGAGCAGGCTCTATCCAGATTCTACTCACTCCAACGAACATTCCGAAACAAGCCTGAAATGAAAGATCACTTTGTGGCCTTTATGGAAAGAATCTTTCACAATGACCACGCGGAACCAGCTCCACCATTGCTAGAGGATGAAGAATGCTGGTATCTACCCTCTTTTGGAATTTATCACCCGCGGAAACCCAAGCAGATCAGAGTGGTGTTCGACTCAAGTGCCAAATATCAAGGCATATCCCTGAATGACATCCTCCTCACTGGTCCCAACTTGACTAATAACCTTGTAGGAGTGCTCATGAGGTTCAGGAAGGAGCCGGTTGCCATCACCACTGATATAGAACAGATGTTTCATTGTTTTGTAGTAAGAGAAGACCACAGAAATTACCTTCGGTTTCTATGGCACAGAGACAATGATACCAAGCAGGAAGTGACAGAATACCGCATGAAAGTACATTTGTTTGGCAATAGTCCTTCACCGGCGGTTGCTTCATATGGCTTACATAGGACAGCCTTCGATGGTGAATCAGAGTATGGGAAAGATGCAAGAAACTTCGTAGAAAGAGATTTCTATGTGGACGATGGCCTAAAGTCCTTGCCCACGGCTGAAGAGGCCATCGATCTGCTAAAAAGGACACAAGGTATGCTTTCCAAGGCCAATCTGAGACTACACAAAATCACATCCAACAGCACCGAGCCGCCATTCACTTATGTTGGTTTAGACGTGTTTGGACCATGGGAAGTTTCTGCACGCCGTACTAGAGGTGGCCATACTAATAGTAAGCGTTGGGCAGTACTGTTCACATGTATGAGCATTCGGGCTATACATATAGAAGTCATTGAGTCAATGGACACTTCCAGTTTTATCAACGCCTTACGACGATTCCTTGCCATAAGAGGACCAGTAAAGCTATTGAGATCTGACTGCGGGACCAACTTTACAGATGCCTGTCGTGAGTTGAAAATTAACTCAAACCCAATCCAAGATTACTTGGCTGATCTTGGCTGCACGTGGATCTTTAATCCACCCCATGCTTCTCATATGGGTGGCTCTTGGGAAAGGATGATAGGCATCACCCGTAAGATATTGGATTCTATGCTTTCAGATTCTAGTGTTTCAAGGTTGACCCATGAGACCTTAACTACCTTTTTGGCCGAAGTAACTGCCATTGTCAATTCAAGACCTCTTATCCCCGTGTCTGTGGATCCAGAGTCACCTACCATACTTACTCCAGCAATTCTTCTCACTCAAAAACTCGCCATAGTTTACCAGTCCACAAGAAGATGTTACATCTAGTAACATATACCAAAGACAATGGAAACGTGTGCAACATTTGGCTAATTGTTTCTGGGCAAGATGGAAAAAGGAATACCTTCCTCTTTTGCAAGAACGCAGAAAATGGCGACACGAGAAACCTAACTTACAGGTAGGAGATGTCGTTCTCATGAAGGACCAGAAAGAACCAAGAAATGTATAGCCTATGGGACTTATTTCCAACATTTTCCCAAGTGAAGAGGGCAGAGTACGAAAGGTTGAAGTAAAGATCTCAAGATAAAGTAATTCAAAAACCTTCACCAGACCTATATCTGAGGTTGTCTTACTCTTGTCCTCTGAAAGAGATCTCTGCTCCATTGAGGGCGAACTCAAAAGAGTTTATCTGAAATCTTGACCAGTGGATTACAAATGGGTTGGAGACAGTTTGGCATAATGCGGCTTCTCCAATCCGAAGATGGGTGATCGATTGGATTACTTCAGTAGACAGGTCACATTTACTAAACTACACCTGTTTTTATTGTTGCATTGCCAGTTTCTGCTGTTATTTTTCAGGTTACGATATTCTTCTTCAAGGACATCGCACAGGTTGTTTATATTGTGAAATCCTAAGATTTCAGACGGGGAGTATGCTGTCTCAGCCAGTATTAATGTGACATTTCATAGTTACTGTGTACTTTGCTGCCACCTAGTGGTTATTGTTTAGTGCTGTCTCGGGTTCTATTTCCCATAATGCTTTGCTCTCTCTCACTCCTCTCAACTGTTTTCCCTTTCTGGCATCCATCTTGTGCTTCGTCATTCTGTGTGCCTCATCATTCATGCTAGGAGCTTCAACACAGCATTCCTTTTAGACCTCTATATTCTTTCTTCTGAAGCCACCTTGATACCTCTTGCCTGAAGGAAATTGTATGTTTTATCTGCACAAGGTATTGTAATGCCAATAAACCTTTCAGTTACATTCAAGTTCACCTTCTCAAGAAGATATCTGTGCACGATTAAGATTAAGAAGGAAGTGTTATAGTGAGTTCCTATCTATCATTGCTTATATCGGAGATTGTCACTCACAAGGATCAGAGCTGTCTCTTACATATATCGGTGACAGAATACTCCCTGCTTCCTGTGTCTGTCCCGACGGCACGCCTAGTGCGCACGCACTCCCCTGCCCTTAATGGGGTAGAGAGCGCACATGATAAAGAGCTGGTTGACAACCTGTATAAAAGGCACCCTCCCCAATAGGGAGGTGTCTAAGCAACATTGAGTCATTAGTGAGTGAAGTGTGGTACTAGCGAGTTATTAGGTTCCCTGATCCTTGCGTAGCTAGGTCTTGAACCCGAACCCCTGGTCCGTGTGTGGCCAGAGCCTGAACCTCGTTCCCTGGTCCGTGCATGGCCAGTGCTTGAACCTCATCCCCTGGTAAGTGTGTGGCCATTGCCTGAACCTCGTCCCCTGGTGCATGTGTGGCCATTGCCTGAACCTCGTCCCCTGGTCAGTGTGTGGCCATTGCCTGAACCTCGTCCCCTGGTCCGTGTGTGGCCATTGCCTGAACCTCATCCCCTGGTCCGTGTGTGGCCAGTGCCTGAACCTGCTCCCTCGGTCCTTGTGCGGCCAGTCTCTGAATGTGTACTTTGTATATTTGGACTGCTAAAACCAGTCTCCAAATGCAGCCCTGTCTGTGACTCCATGTTAGTATCCGACCTGCAGATGGAGTAGTCTGAACGGAGTCAGTGTCAGTGTCTACGTGCAGGACGCTTGGGGTCAGCAGCTGCAGTACAAGGAACTGCCTAGGAGTGGTACCTGGTGGCTACCTGCAGCTCAAGCATGACAACCACCAGGAGCTCCAGTGACCACCAGGTAGACTCTTAGCCACACCCTTCCTAGGTAAGCCTGACCCCGTGGTATAGTGGGTCCTTGAACCACATGCACCACCTGCATGCATGACACAGCAACTGTAGCACAAACTGCTCAAAGTGTTAATGCTGGCTGTGATAGAGATAAGTTAGCACCTTTATTACACCAAAAAAAAAGTGAGCATCAGAACTGTGCCATGTAGCAATGAAAGGAGGTGGCCTGGTCTCATGGATCTTGTTTTTTACATCAAGTTTTAGAGAAGCAGCTAAAAGCAGACAAATAGGAATAGAATAAGAAAAAAAGGCGCTTATAGAGTTAATATGTATACACCATTTAATAAGTGAATAAGCAGATATATGCTCACCTTTCTTAGTTGTGCTAACATACGCACAACTCTACGCCAAAGTGTCAGTGTCCTGTAGGATTGAGGCAGCTGAGAAATTTGCCCTGGAGAAGTGCGATTGTAAACTTAGTTTTTAAGTGTCCTCTCAAACATTTCATTCACAAAATTGGCTTACATTTTAAATAGAAATGTTTTACCGAAAAATTAGTTTTTAACTGTATTAACTATGAATATGTATTTTTCATTTTTAGATACAGTTTTGGGAAAAGGCGATCCTTATATTTTGTATTTAAGAACAAGTAGCATTTTGAGGGAAAAAAAAGCTTATTGCTCCGAAATGCGTCATTTTTTATTTTGACGTTTCAGTAATAATGGATCATCACCATCATTGCACCATTGTATATACACACTTGTACTGTACTTTTTATCTCCCCCACCTCATTGTAGATTGTAAGCTCTCACGAGCAGGGAGGCTTATTTTGCTTTAATTATTGTATTGTTAACGTTGTTACTTATGACTTGTGTTTTGAAACTGTTAAACTGTAAAGCGCTGCGGAATATGATGGCGCTATATAAATAAAGATTATTATTATTATTATCATCCGTCCCTTGCCAGAAGTGAGAATAATTAATTCCTGATTAAGTGTGCCTTTTTCGATGTCTTCCAGCACCTTTTGGGAAGATTATAGTTTTTAGGCATAATGTGAGTGGCCAGGTGTGCCAATGTGGCGCCCTGAGGGTTCAGTCGCCACAGAGATGTTGCATCTCATCCAGAGGTGTGACACCTGACTCTCAGGTAAGGAGGAAGCACCCCATTGACTCCATCACCGCATCCACACACATTATGCCAGTGCTGAGCATCAGGCTGGTTAGGAAAGGGTGTAGAAGTGGGTGGGTGGAGCCAGCTGCCGCATGAGGAGCAGAATGTTAGTCTAGAGTTTCAGTTTGAGCCAGGCAGTCAGTGTGTGGGTACTGGACTGTCCTGCTGCTCCTCTGAGTTCACCTCAGGGAGCCGTGCTGAGAGAGCGAATGGGTCCTGTCCTGGGCCGAGACGACTTCACAAGTCGTAGCCCATTGCTAAGGAGGACCAGGCGAACATCGGGGAACGGTCCCTAGACTAGTGGGAAGTTCCGCTCCGCTAGTAACACCGAGAATAGTGGGTCTCTTCAAGGGCCACTAGCCACCATAATCTCACCGGGAGGAAGCTTAGGGGTCAAGTACGTGCAGAGCATCGGGTACAAGATTAATCTGTGGTCTGAAAGGGCCTAATACTACCGGGTGCATGGAAGTAAGGAGTGTAGCACCAAGAGAAGAAGCCGGAAAGGAACATAAAGGGAGTCTTTGGGAGTGTGACCAATCTACCTGAGGGTTGCTGGACTACTCACTGGAGGGACACAGTGCCTGGCTGGAATCTGTACCGCGGATAACAGACTGTGAGTAAACCTTTGAAACTGCAACAGAACTGTTTCCCTGATTCTTCCAGCGACGCACACTCCACTCTGCTACATCTCTCTGCACCATTGCTTTATCTTTCATTTATCTGCCCTGGAGCGTCCCCCTGCTGCCGAACCTGGAGCCGAGGAGAATCCCTGCACCGCTACTGACATCACAGCGGAGGTATCCGGCCCCGCGGAAGAATCAGCGGCAGGTCCTCTCCCCACGCAGCCTACAGGTGAGCCCGGCAGGCTGCCAGCGTCCCCAGAGGAGAACAGGCCCTGCGGCCTAGAGGACCGGAGGTGAACCGGCTCTGCAGGTAACCAGCGACGATATCACTGCTGCAGCTGATGACACCCTGGTGGAACCCCTGACACCCCCACCAGCCCAGTGCACACCAGCCACATGGACACCAGTGGTGGAGTCGATGACCCTGGTGCTAGGCACTGTGCCCATGGACAGGAATGGTCCTGTGCTAGCACAGCCAACAGGTGTCGCCCCAGCTAAGTAAATGAATAACCTGGACAGGGTCCACATTAACTGTAAATAGTTTTCTGTGTGATTTCATGCTTTGATCAATAGTATTTTTGCATATGTTTTTCTAATATGTTTTCGTATCTGAACTGTGTGGCTGAGGACTCTGCCAGCCCAAAAACTCTCTCTGTATATAGTTAGCACTTCGGTGCCTCATCTTGGTTTCACTTAATTACCTCAGAAGTTTAAAACCCGTTTGGTGTGGCTGAAAGTGAGGTCTGCTACAGAGATCCAGAAAAGTCTTGCAGCCCACCCAGGACCACCGTTGGAGGTTTGGAGCGGGTCCTCCACAAGTATATGTTTACTTGAACTTTGAAGTCAATATTAAAAGTGTTTTCTTGCAACGTTTAACCTGAAGTGCCTCCCATAAAGGGATGATGCGTTTGAAAATGTTTTATTGTTTTGCTAGCATTCATAAAAATTTTGTATGTTTCTTATGTAACATCTTTACTCTATTACAGCCCGGGAGTGCTGTGTTTAACCAGGGGGAATGTGGCGCCCTGAGGGTCCAGTCTCCACAGAGATGTTGCATCTCACCCAGAGGTGTGACACCTGACTCTCAGGTAAGGAGGAAGCACCCCATTGACTCCATTACCGCATCCACACATATCATGCCAGTGCTGAGCATCAGGCTGGTTAGGAAAGGGTGTAGAAGTGGGTGGGTGGAGCCAGCTGCAGCATGAGGAGCAGTGTGTTAGTCTAGAGCAGAACCGGGCAAGGGGCGGCCCGCGGGCCGCATCCGGCCCGCCGGCTGTCAGTGACCGGCCCGCGGAGGCAGGGGTGGGATTCAGCCCAGGGGTGGGATTCAGCCGGTTCTCCCCGGTTCGATGGAACCGGTTGTTCAAAAAGCAGCCGGTTCCCCGAACCGGGGAGAATGAGAGCGGCGATCCGGTACTATTTTGCACCTGAGAGTCGGCGGTTCCCTGTGCCGGCTGTCAAGCTGACAGCCGGCGCAGAGAAGCTGCTGCGTGCCGGCTCCCAGGAATCAATTGCACTGGCGTCTATACAGACGCCAGTACAATTGAAGCTCTGACTGCGGGTCAGAGCGACGCCAGCAGCGTGATCAGGTCATGTGATCACGATGCTGACGTCACTCGCCGGCGGTGCCCAGAAGGGGGACCTGCTCTGGTGGTAAGTGTGCTCCAGAGGAGCTGAAGAAACCACTGAAGACGGGGGGTACATAATGTGGGGTGACATGGGGGAGTACTTTATTGTGGGGGGATTAGGAGTGGGAATGATGGGGGGAGTACTTTATTGTGGGGCGATTAGGAGTGGGAATGACGGGGGGAGTACTTTATTGTGGGGGATTAGTAGTGGGAATGATGTGGGAATACTTTATTGTGGGGGGATTAGGAGTGGGAATGATGGGGGGAGTACTTTATTGTGGGGGGATTAGGAGTGGGAATGATGTGGGAATACTTTATTGTGGGGGATTAGGAGTGGGAATGATGGGGGAGTACTTTATTGTGGGGGGATTAGGAGTGGGAATGATGGGGGGAGTACTTTATTGTGGGGGATTAGGAGTGGGAATGATGGGGGAGTACTTTATTGTGGGGGGATTAGGAGTGGGAATGATGGGGGAATACTTTATTGTGGGGGGATTAGGAGTGGGAATGATGGGGGAATACTTTATTGTGGGGGGATTAGGAGTGGGAATGATGGGGGAGTAATTTTTTGTGGGGGATTAGGAGTGGGAATGATGGGGGAATACTTTATTGTGGGGGATTAGGAGTGGGAATGATGGGGGGAGTACTTTATTGTGGGGGGATTAGGAGTGGGAATGATGGGGGGAGTACTTTATTGTGGGGGGATTAGGAATGGGAATGATGGGGGAGTACTTTTTTGTGGGGGGATTAGGAGTGAAAATGATGGGGGAGTAATTTTTTGTGGGGGGATTAGGAGTGGGACTGATGGGGGAATACTTTATTGTGGGGGGATTAGGAGTGGGAATGATGGGGGAATACTTTTTGTGGGGGATTTGGAGTGGGAATGATGGGGGAGTACTTTATTGTGGGGGGATTAGGAATGGGAATGATGGGGGAGTACTTTTTTGTGGGGGGATTAGGAGTGTAAAAGGATGGGGAGTAATTTTTTATGGGGGGATTAGGAGTGGGATGTGGCGGTACTTTACGTGTGGGGGGATTTGGAGTGGAGATGGGGGGCTATTTTATGTGTGGAGGGATTTGGAGTGGGGATGGGGGCTATTTTATGTGTGGGGGATTTGGAGTGGGGATGGGGGTATTTAATATGTGTGGGGGGATTTGAGGGTACTGAAGAGTATGTATGTATGAGGAAACAGTATGGGGGATGGTTGCAGACAGTATGGGTGAACGGGTGAATGTATGTGGACACAGTATGGGGAGTCAGGGGTATGTGTGAGCAGACAGTATAGTCAGGGGGTAAATATATGAGGAGACAGTATGCTGAACAGGGGGGATGTGTGAGGAGGGAGGGGAATAGTGTGAGGTGACAGTATATTGCAGATATTTTTATCTAGGGGCATTATAATGACTCTTCTGTCTTTAAGGGCATCATGCGGAGAGTTGGTGCAGAAGAGCGGAGAAGATGGAGGTCTGCAGAGACGGCTGTGGATGAGAAAACTCATCATGGGATCTGGACAAGATGAAGAAAAGGAGAACGACTCCAGAGACAGCGTCATCTATAAGGTACCTGGATGTAAATATTATTTGTGATACTGACTAATTCTCATGTCTTTATTTGTTAGGAGCATTAAAGGGATTCTCCAGGTCTGTGTCACATAGAATGACTGCAGACTCAGCACAAACCTGGACAACCCCTTTAATGCTCCTAACATAAATAAAAACATGAGAATTAGTCAATTTCAAAATTCTCACAGTGCGCACTGCACGCTGTCAGGATTCTCTCGTGCCGGTGATTTACATACATGCGGTCATGTGCTGACTAGACATGTGTGGCCTCACTCAATGAAAATGAACGGAGCGAGGCCGGGCACGTCTAGTCGGAATGTGGCCAGAAGTATATAAATCACATGCTTGTGCTGACATGACCGTGTACTCTCGCCACCGGTAAGGGAGAATCCTAAAAGTGTGCAGTGCATTCGTTGTGAGAATTCAGAAGCTGCAATGTCAGGATTCAGCTCTGCAGGTCCCAGTAGTTATCACATTTACACTTCACTCATGCCATTTTCATACTTATGGTCCTGTGACAACGAGCTTCTCCTCCTGCTTCTCTCAGTTTTTCACTGAACATTGAGAGCATTAGGGAGAGCAGCTCGTCGGTACATGACTAAGTGTGCAAATCGCATGTGTGCGGGGGGGGGCTGAAACAAATTCTTGCCCCGGGTGCCAGAAAGCCTAGATACGCCTCTGGCCGCAACACACCGCCAGCCCCAGCCCCCGCGGACTGATCTCTGCAGTGCGGCGATTGTGTAGCGGCGCGCCGCGGCCATCTTCAGTCACGAGGAGGAGCTGAAGAGAGAGGAGAGAGCAGAGGCTGCGAGGCAGAGCTGCAGAGTCTCTGAGGTACTGTGTGTGTGAGCAGCTGCCTGAGCTGCGGCGCTGCCTGGGGCTGGCCTGGCCTGGAGACTATTTGGGCAGTATGTGCTAAGTTCTATTTGGGCAGTGAGTGTAGTATGTCACTGTATTATTTGGGGCTGGGCAGTGGGCCCTCAGCACTGTATGACAGTGTGAGCAGCTGCCTGAGCTGCGGCGCTGCCTGGGGCTGGCCTGGCCTGGAGACTATTTGGGCAGTATGTGCTATTTGGGCAGTATGTCACTGTATTATTTGGGCAGTATGTCACTGTATTATTTGGGCACTGTATGAGGTATTATATGAGCACTATGTGATGATATTATTTGGGCACTGTATTGTTTGAGCATTATGTGACGGTATTATTTGGGCACTCTGTGACTGTATTATTTGGGCACTGTATTATTTAGGCACATTCAGTGCCAGGAGCCCTTCCTTCTTGCCTGCGTCTCCTTAGCTGCTGCAGAACCTCATTTTAAAGAGGGAAGGGAAGGAGAGTGGAGTGGTTTTTGTGAAGCTATGAGGGGCTGCCTTGCTTCTGCAGAACCTGTTTTTGACTAAAACCTTTTATGTGGAAAAAAATAATCACACCTGGATCCTGCAGTTCCTCCAGGACTACAAGTCCCAGCAGAACGTGGGGAGCAGTGATGTAAACCTTCAGCCTCTGACTAGCTATACCTCCCCCCTTCTTTAAAAAGAGGTTCTGCAGCTGCGGAGGGAACATATATGTATGAATCACAACCCAGCTGCTGCAGAACCTCTTGAGGGAATCCCATTCCGCAGGCTTCGGGGGTGTGGCTTCAAAAATGGGTGTGGCTTAAAAGGGTGTGGCTTAAAATGGGTGTGGTTTACCGACGCACAAACACAGAACCTGTTGTTAAAAATTTGAATCCCACCCCTGCTTGTGTGCTGTTCTTCGCATATCCACCTCAGATATTGAACCTAACTTCAATGAACTTGTTCAGGCCCAAAACAGGCTAGATTACTCTCATTGAACATTTTCATGTTATTGAAATGTTTAATTTTCTGTTCTTTACGAAGTTAAAGGGATGCCGTTCGTTAAAAAACTAACATGATATCTTGACCTAAAATAGCAAGTTTTTTCCAAACACTGTTAAAGTTAACAATTTTCTAAAGTGAACAATCACAAGCTGGTTGCAGTTCAACATCTTATCATTAAATAATGATGTAATTAGGTCCTCCGTATTTTCATTGTATTTTAAATCTTTGCATTGTTTAACATACTGTTTGTTTATGAAAAGATAGCATATGTATATATACAGTATTGGGTAGAACGGAGTTAATTATATTAGTCCGGCCCTCTAAAACCATCCCAATTTCTCATGCGGCCCCCTGGCAAAATTAATTGCCCACCCCTGGTCTAGAGTTTCAGTTTGAACCAGGCAGTCAGTGTGTGGGTACTGGACTGTCCTGCTGCTCCTCTGAGTTCACCTCAGGGAGCCGTGCTGAGAGAGCGAATGGGTCCTGGGCCAAGACGACCTCACAAGTCGTAGCCCATTGCTAAGGAGGACCAGGCGAACATCGGGGAACGGTCCCTAGACTAGTGGGAAGTTCAGCTCCGCTAGTAACACCGAGAATAGTGGGTCTCTTCAAGGGCCACTAGCCACCATAATCTCACCGGGAGGAAGCTTAGGGGTCAAGTACGTGCAGAGCATCGGGTACAAGATTGATCTGTGATCTGAAAGGGCCTAATACTACCTCGTCCGAGGGCTCTGTGGTGGCGGGTGCATGGAAGGAGTGTAGCACCAAGAGAAGAAGCCGGAAAGGAACATAAAGGGAGTCTTTGGGAGTGTGACCAATCTACCTGAGGGTTGCTGGACTACTCACTGGAAGGACACAGTGCCCAGCTGGAATCTGTACCGCGGATAACAGACTGTGAGTAAACCTTTGAAACTGCAACAGAACTGTTTCCCTGATTCTTCCAGCGACGCACACTCCACTCTGCTACATCTCTCTGCACCATTGCTTTATCTTTCATCTATCTGCCCTGGCAGGACACAGTCTTACCTGTAGAAGACTTATCATCTAGCTGCACAACACCATCCCTTCCAGAGGACCTGCACAGAAGCGCTGGTCACCCTGACCAGGTACTACAGGTGGCGTCACGACAAACTGCATGAACATTTAATCCCTTGTAAATACATCCCCTTTTTAGTGAGCGCCCAGGCCCACGGACCGAGCTGCAGCTACCGTGACATCCCCCATAGAAATCAACGGGCTCGGTGCCGAGTACCCCAGGGCCCTGGCGGGTGACTCACCTGCATCAGTTAAGTTTGCAAGTGATGGCAACACTATGGCACGAAGTGTGAGCTGGCAGAGGCAGGGTGATGCTTTGGTAACGTACTACTGGGAAACATTGGGTTCTTGCATTTACATGAATGGTAATATGACACGTACTATCCATATAAAAATGGTCGCACCTCATCACCGTAAAGGTATTCCTGAATGGCAGTGGCCTCTGTCAGTAGGATAACGTGTCCTTATAGGAATAGTTTGAGAAACATCACTAGTTCATTCCATGGACACCCTACCTTGCATCTTACAAAACTGATCATTTTCTATTGTTCGTGCAGCTTTCCTCACACAGGGACCAGCACTTCTGTCCATACAATGGCTGCTGGTGGAGGAGCGAGTGATCAGACCGGTCCATCAGTATCCTCCACTTATAAGACACATCACATGGGAACTGTCCTTTTCTATGGAGGAGACTGATGGACCGCTCTGGTCATTGCTCCTCCACCAGCAGCCATTGTATGGACAGAAGTGCTTGTCCGTGTGTGAGGAAAGCTGCACTAACAAGAGAAAGTGGTCAACACCTTTAAAAGGATTTGCTGTCATTTATGTTATGGCTGATCATTTTGTCTGATGAGATTTTCTGAATGTAGAAGGTGTTATTTTTAATGATAGTGTAGTTTATTATCATTTTTAAATCATATTTTGCTACTGGCATTAAAATGACACTTTGACATTTAAAAAAAAAAGGTTTTTCTGAACATTTGCCATGCCATCTTGTAGATTTGTTGAAGAGAAAGGTGTGAAATACCCTGTGATGAGCTACATTGAAATCTAGAGTACTAACCAAACAAATCATGTCTCTATAGCAACGGAAAGTGTATTTTATTAAAGCTACCTTGTGTCGGTACATCTCCGAGAAGAGAATAATAACTTGCGCGGTTTGGCTGCAGCTAGATCTGCCATTGTAGTAGACATAATCCTATTTGCACATGAAGACGGGAAATCGGACATTTCGTAGACAGTGTTGCAGTTTTATATAGTGTTGCATATAGTTTATTGATTTTTATTGCTCATTTGCTGCTGTTTTTCCCTAGTGGTTTCAATGGGAAAAAATCACAGATGTAAAATAAGGCTGATGTATTCCTTTGCAATAGAACTGCTAAAAAAATTTGTTGACTGCAAATTTGGCAATGAGAATAAATTCCTACATCAACAACTCATTTCAGCAATCATGAACCCGTAACTTGTAATATGGTCACACACAAGGACACTTACCCCATTATTAATAATTACTTGGCTTTTTCTTTCAACCATTTTCATACCAAAGGCTACCTGAAGGGCTAGTGATAGCGGTTTCTAATTAGCATAGATGGTGCACAGACAAGAACATGGTCTGATAATACCACATCTGCAGGCAACTGTTATTTGGTCACTATAATCACTTTTTCTGCATTCTCTGCCCAGGACATGTGGTATGATCAGATCATGTTCCTGTACGGTCAGACACAGTCATTACACAGTACGGGCACATTTATATGATTATCTCAGAACAGGAACATTTTTTTTAAACATATCCAATTGTAGAACTTAAATTTATTCCAAGATCCATTGATTAAAATGTACTTTGTTAATGGGAAAACCTCTTAAATTCCCAAAGAAATCTAGGATGTATGCCATAGAGACCTGGTAACTTGTCTAACATCTTTCTGGTCTTGAAAAGTTTTATTATTTTGGAGAGCTTACTTTATATAAGAAAATGCAATGGCAAGTGAAAATCAGTGAATTTACATAGTGGAAAAGAAATGTTAAGTAAGTTTACCTACTAATTACTTTTTAAAAGTTTAACAAAGGCTGTGAAATATTTTTCCAAAGAAGTAGTTCTACAAATATGTTCCCATTTCTTTTGAAACAAAACCAGCATCTACACCAAAAACATGATAGAATTACATCCATTAACTTGAGATGAGTAAAATGATTCACAGGACCCTAGTCCAGCAGCCAAGTCTACATTCTACGGGTCACTAGACCAAAGCCCTTTAAACCTTCTCCTTTGGTCGTTCTGAGAAGTAGGTCCAGCAAGATGTCATAATCGCGTTGTGACACACACATGACATTGCACATGGCAGGCTGATGAGGAGAGGCACTGCGAATGCTGGCAATCAGAGGTTCACCAGTCTCTGGTACGGCAGCCATAGACTACCGATGTGGCTGCTGTACCAAGGTCCTGCATATCATTTTGCTTAATGGAAGGCTAAGGCTACTTTCACACTTCAGTCTTTTGTGTCAGGCATAATCCGTCCTATGCCTGACAGGACGGATCCGGCGCTGATTTAAAAAAACTGATGCAACTGATCAGTTTTCTTGCCGGATCCATCCTGACCTTTTCAATCCGGAAAGAGAAAATTTTCCATGTTGAAAATGTAGGTATCAATGTCCGGACCGAGGAGAGAGAGAGAGAGAGAGAGAGAGAGACACCTTGGATTCCGGATCAGTTTTCTCACGGATTTGTGAAAACACTGGTCTGGTTCCATAGACTTGCATTATTTCCGGCCGCCTGAAGTGCCGATTCAGGCACTATCATGCAGCTCCGGACAAAAAAAAAAACGTTGCAGCCAGCATCTTGTCCAGCCGCCGGAATGTACATTTCCGACGGATCCGGCCAAAAACGGATGCAACGCAGTGACATCAGGCGCGATCCGGCGCTAATGTAAGTCAATGGTAAAAAACACGCTGCATCGCGCCTGATACAAAAAGCCTGATGTGTGAAAGTAAGCCTTAAGTATAAAACAAATACAATTTATAATTAATACTCCATTAGGCCAAATTCAGACATCCATTTAGCATAGTCTGGGTATGGACAAATTCAGGTCCCTATAAATATACACCCTTGAGGTGGTTGAATTTGGATCATTTAGACCGCAGTAAGTCTGAAAATCACTGTCCATTCACAGACATCTGAATTCGGCCTTGCAACTCCCAAGAGAATATAACATTTTGCTTAAATTGTGTTATCACTGTATTATGCTAGGATTTGGAATTTTTACTTGGGCTACCAATTCATTGCTCAAGGCAACAGTTTTGTTCCGGACGCATTTTTATACAGCTGAAATGACTACCTACATGGATCGTATGTGTTGGATAACTCAATTGGGGACTTGAGTTGCCTTTTTGATCACCCATGTCAGAATGCAGTTTTCCCACACACATGGAGCTTCTAGGATTTTGTGTAGCTTGGGAAACAGCGTTGTACCTTTCTAGAAGAGGTAAAGCTAATTTTATTGACATTCAACCAAAATTTTTTCCCACTACTGACTAATTGGCAGATTGACCTTTTCTAGCAGTGAGGCATGTTCTTTATTAAAGATAAAAAGCCTTGACACTTGAATTTCTATAGGTCAAATTTTCAGCTTTTTTAATATTCTTTCCAGCTCTTAAAACCTAGAGTATAATGCAGATATATTGTGAAATCATTAGCCGATTAAGACAAGGTATAAGCCGACAAAAGTACAGCATGATTATTATGTACAATCTATTGTGTATTGTCCTTAAAACAACATGAATAAAGAGTGCTGCAAGTGTATTCTGAATAAAATATTTGTCAAATTGTCATGTTGGATAAAGAGGATTAAACAGAATAAAAGAGAAGCTACCTGCACCCACTTCCTTCTCTTCTTCATCAATGCTATTTTTTATACTGTCATATTCCTCGTCAATTGTTTGAACGCCACGAATTTGAGATAAAACTCTTCTCGCCTTTTGCATCTGGCCTTTTTGAATGAGCCAACGTGGACTTTCTGGTAGAAAAAGAAAGCCAAGGAACTGGAGTATAGCTGGAACAGCTGAAAGCCCAAGCATGTATCTGCAAATAAAGAGGAAATAGAAAGAAAAATTGCAAATTAAGGTAATTTGCAGAAACAATTCAACTGTTGAAGTTTGCACTTATAAATACAGACATATACATTATATATACATACTAACAAATTATACTGCTCAAAAAAATAAAGGGAACACAAATACCACATCCAAGATATCAATGAATGAAATATTCCAGTTGTAAATCTTTATTCATTACACAGTGGAATGCGTTAAGAAGAATAATAAAACACATAATCAATGGAAATCAAAATGAATATCCCATGGAGGTCTGAATTTGGAATAACACTCAAAATCAAAGTGGAAAATCAAATTACAGGCTAATCCAACTTCAGTGGAAGTGCCTCAAGACAAAGAAAGGATGCTCAGTAGTTTGTGTGGCCTCTATGTGCCTGTATGACCTCCTTACAATACCTGGGCATGGCCCTGATGAGGCAGATGTTCTCCTAAGGGATCTCCTCCCAAACCTGAATTAAAGCAATAGTCAACTCCTGGACAATCTGTGGTACAACGTGGCATTGGTGGATGGGACAAGACATAATGTCCCAGATGTGCTAGATTGGATTTAGGTCTGCGGAACGGGTAGGCCAGTCTAAAGCATCAATGCCTTCATCATGCAGTAACTGCTGACACACTTCAGTCACATGAGACGTGTTGTTGTCATGCATCAGAAGTAACCCAGGGCCAACTACACCTGCATATGGTTTCACAATGAGTCTGAGGATCTCATCGCTAGCACATGGAGGGTTGTGCAGTCCTCCAAAGAAATGCCCACCCACACTATTACTGAACCACTGCCAAACCGGTCATGCTGGAGGTTGCTGCAGGCAGCAGAATGCTTTCCATGGTGTCTCCAGACTCTGTCACATGTGCTCAGTCTGTACCTGCTCTCATCTGTGAAGATTACAGGGCGCCATTGTCGAATCTGCCAATCTTGGAGTTACCTGGCAAATGCCAATCGCCGTCCGGTCCTCATATCACCCTCATGGAGTCTGTTTCTGAAAGTGTGAACAGACACATGGATCTCAGCGGCCTGTTGGAGGACATTTTACAGGGTTCTGGTATTGCTCCTGCTATTCCTCCTTGCACAAAGGCAGAGATAGCGGTCTGTTGTGAACGTATTGGAGACGACTTCGGAACTGAAACTCCCTCTGGTGGTTGCTGAGGGTATTGAAATTATGTGGAATACCAAGAGTCCTACACCTGCAGCTGACGAGTGGTTGTCAGGTGATACTGACTAGCCTAATAATAAGTGAGCTGACCTCCCATGATCCTCGACGGTGATCAATTGTTCTTCCTAGTCTAGGTTGGAATTCAGCTTGCTTTTCTGCTGTCTCCTGCTTACATTCAGATAAGTTTCTTTCAGTTTATTTTACTGTGGTTTGAATTCCTTGCTTTTTGCTGCATTGCTTTTTGTCTTCAGCTGGGTCCCCTTTGGGGGGCTTTGGCTGGTCTCCGTTCGTTTTTTGTATTTGTTCATTTGCTCAATTCTTGTGATATTTTACTGCTGGGTAGCTACGTGTCCACACCAGAGATCTGATATAGGTGGTCGAGACCGTGTGGTCTCAGTGTTTTTGGATTCAGAAGTGTTGGAGTTTTTCCTAGCGTTTTTCTGGGTTGCAGACAGTATTCTCTCCTGTGTTGTCCTATCTAGACAGTTATGGGCCCCAGCTTTTGCTCAATCTATTTTCTGTCTGTGTTCGTATTTTCATGTTGTCTAACCGCCATTATATGTTTGGGGGCTTCCTACTCTTTTGGGGTCTACTCCGGGGCAGTTAGCTTTCCTCTTTCCATCTTCAGGGATAGCTATCTCTCCGGCTGTGACGAGGCGTCTAGGGCACCGTAGGAACATCCCATGGCTGCTTCTAGTTGTGCGGTTAGTTTATGGGTCTGCAACCTATTTGTTTCCAACCTCTCTGGTGTTAGGCTGCCTATGCATTTTTTTGCTCCTGCCTCCTCAGCTACCAAAACATAACAGCGGTCCTGCTGCTGGGCTGATGCCCTCCTACTTCCCCCTCCATGTCTCCTGGTATCTGCTCCATACTCTGGACACTGTGCTAACAGACACAGCTGGATGAGCTGCACTACCTGAGCAACTTCTATGGGTTGCTACTGTACCTCAAGGGGTGAGAACAATGACAAAATGCAAAAGTGACCAAAACAGCAGCCAAAAAGGATGAGAACAGAGAAATGATCTGTGGTCACCACTTGCATAACCACTTCTTTATAGGAGTACTCTTGCTAATTGCCCATCATTTCTACCTGTTGCCTGTTCCATTCATTTGCACAACAGCAGGTGAAACTGATTCCCAATCAGTGTTGCTCCATATCTGGACAGGTTGCTTTCACAGAAGTGTGATTGACTTGGAGTTACATTTTGTTGTTTAAGTGGTCACTTTATATTTTTGAGGTGTGTGTGTATACATATATATGTACACACTTTTTTTTTTACAAACTAACTTTTTCCAGAAGTGACAAATATAGTCACAGTTATTTGTGTACACATTGTGAGACAGTGAGAGTATGTGTATTGAATGGGGTGTATATTTCACCTAGCTACTTTACTGACTGGTATAAGGGAGGTGTGTGGCTTTGTAGACCTAGTGGTAGAGAAAGGTCACTACACCTTACATTCATTACACACTTGCAGCTCAGGCCTGAAACTACTCAGGTCTTAATTAGGAGACCAGAAGTAGGTGTCTGCAAACACAATCAGAGAGCTAGCTTAGCCTGGACACAGGGAAGGTGTCTCGGCACAAGAAGCAGACTCCAGGAGGGGAGCACGCTTAGTCTGGACAAGGGGTCCAGGCACAGAAGGTGTCTCCAGGAGTGTGAGCTATCTCAGTCTGGGTGCAGGAAGTACCCCGGACACAGGAGTAGTCGCAGTGAGAATCCGTGCGAATAGCGGCTGAATAGGAGTGGATCTCTCTCAAGTCTGGACATGGAAGGTGCCTTCAGACACAAGGAGGAGTATCTGTGAAACTCCATACTGGTAACATATATCATATGTGTTGTTTTGGGTCAGGCTGGTAGAGCCGGGACCCGGATAGACAGGGCAATCTATCTATGTGTAATTAGTGGCTAGACAAGCCTAGGTTTTCTGTTTATGCTTTGTTTTATCTGTTTGCTGTGGACTTTAATAAAACTGGTTGCGGCCAGTTTTACACCAGAACTGCTGTCTGAATGAACTGTTTTCGTGCCATTCTGTCTACCCAGACAGCGATCCTAGAGCTATACCCCCTGGAAATGTTACAATTGGCGGAGAATGCTGGGGCAGCGCAGTGGCTGATACAGTTAGTGCTGGAGTGTGCATGCAGCACAGAGGCTTAGAGACAGCAATAAAGGTGAAGTCTGTTGAAATAGCAGCAGAGAAAAAAAAAGTGTGTCAGCAGAAACGTCTGTTTGGAGCAGTCTTGGAGAGACAGTGGCCCTGATAGGGTCTGCAGAGAGAAAATGTATGCACAGCAAAGCTGAACTTGTTGTGAAAATGACTGTGGAATGTGCAGCAGCAAAAGAAAAGTCTGTGGAGCAGTCTTAAAGAGACAGTAGCCCTAATAGACTTTGCAAAGAAAAAAAAAAAAAGTGTCTGCACAGCAGAGCTGAATTTTTCTATGGAAAAGACTGTAGAGTGTGTATGTCTTGAGTGAAGACTGCCGTTGTTAAGACAGAGAAGTCTGACAGCATGGATGACAGCATGAAGGCGCTGTTTGAACAAATGGCGCAAGTTAATATGCAACATAAGACTGCTGTGATTGAGACAGATGAGTCCGGCAGTATGGAGGAGCTCGTTGAGTACTTGGTGCAGGCCCAGCGAAGCATGCAGCAGAGCATGGAGCAGCAGCGCCTGCAGCACCAGCAGCGCATGCAGCAGGCCCAGCAGCAATTCCTGCAGCAGCAGCAGGAGAATAATCGGTTATTTGTTGAGCAGATGACAGCACCAAAAAAGGATTTCGGTGCCGCGTCCCGAAGTAATGTTGTGAAGGCACCGGCGTTGTCCGCTATAATGAAGGCGGTAAGACGGTCCTTGAGAAAAATGACACCTCGTGATGATGTGGAGGTATATCTTACTAGGTTTGAGAGACTGGCAGAGAAGGAGAATCTGCCACTATCTGAATGGGCCATGGCGGTCGTACCCTATCTGACTGGGGAACCCCAAAAAGTCTGGGCTGACCTGAGCAAGCAGGACAGCGAAGACTATGCCAAGTTGAAAGCGGAGATTCTTGCCCGGCTGGGTGTTACGGTGACAGCCCGTGCCAGGGGAGTTCATGACTGGAGATACAGTTGGGAGTCTGCAGTCAGCAGGCTTGATTATGGAGTTGAAAAGGTGATAGTGGACCGCTACACCCAAGCACGTCCTCCTGAGGTACAGCCGTCTGAGAGGTCGTCACTTCGGAGTTCCCGGACGCTGAACTCTCGCGGTAAGAGCGTTCCAGCTGTTGGGGATATGGGGTATGCTGATAAGCGGGTTCAGGCCCGAGGGGACATGTGGGTGGGAGAGTGTGATGGACAGTGTTGGAGCTGGCGTGAAATTGCAGCCAACTGTCCAATAGAGGGGGAGCCTATGTGTTGTGATGTTGGCAGATCCCTCTCTCTCTGCGCAGAACCTGTGTGTGTGTCCACCTCAGCCGAAGAGACTGGACCACAGGGGTCCCCGGTGGTTGTAAATGACTGCCCAGCACAGGCCCTCTTGGACTCAGAGAGTCCAGTGACTTCCGTATGTGACAGCCTGATTGATAGGGACTTCATCCCTGATAAGCACCTGAGTATGGTGTGTATCCATGGAGACACCAAAGTCTACCCAGAGACTGCCGTGGACTTGGTCCCCAAACTCGGGGAGGTTTCATATGAAGTGGGGGTAGTGAAGGACCTGGTGCAACCCGTTATATTGGGTAATGACTTTCCCCGGTCTAAGGATCGCTGGGGGAAAAATGTTTCTGATGGACAGTGTGATGAAGCTCCTACTGAGGGTGCGCAGTCCCGAGGGGCGGAACACAATGCTAGTGGGCCGTTAAACTTATGTGATGATGATAATGATAATGATGATGATGATGATGATCATGATAATGATGATGACCATGATAATGATGATGATGATAATGATGATGATGATGATGATCATGATAATGATGATGACCATGATAATGATGCTGATGCTGATAATGATAGTGATGATCATGATAGTGATGATGATACTGATCATAGTCATGATAATGATATTGATAATAATGATGACTGTGATAGTGATGAAATTCCTTTGCAGGTGATGTTGGGAGACGAGGATGGTGGTTCTCGGGAACCGAGTGTCCCTGACTTACCTGTGTCCTGTGACAATTTTGAGAGTGAGCAGTGGCGAGACCCCACTCTTAGGACGGCACAGGAAAATATGATTGTTCTAAATGAGGTTTCCCAGGAGCCTGGCTCTGAGGAGAGGTTTCCTCATGCTGCCATGGACAATAGCCTATTGTATAGGGACACTGAAGTCCAGGGAGAGGTCGTGAGTCAGCTCCTGGTACCTGAGCTATATAGAAGTATAGTGCTGGGGTTGTCACATAGTCACATACTTGAGGGACCAGATGGTGAAGTTAATGTTGTGGATGACATGTTAACTAAGGTTCCAGATCAAGATGTGAATGAAAATGAATTGTATAACCCTGACAGTGAGCAGGATGTGAATGAAAATTAATTGTATAACCCTGACAGTGAGCAGGATATGAATGAAAATTAATTGTATAACCCTGACAGTGAGCAGGATGTGAATGAAAATTAATTGTATAACCCTGACAGTGAGCAGGATATGAATGAAAATGAATTGTATAACCCTGACAGTGAGCAGGATGTGAATGAAAATGAAGTGTATAGCCCTGACAGTGAGCCAGATGTGGCTGAGAAAAAGGGGTCAGATAGTGATAGTGAATTATCTGATGACCATAAAGCAACCAGTGCAAATGAGGAAGGCATGGTAGCAGAGGAGGTTGAGAGTCCTGAGAAGAAAGCTGATGCTGACCTTACAGCCAGACAGAAGATGGCATCTGAAGATGTTTTACAGTTGGCCGGTTCCCTGGCGAAGACTAAGGTGAAAGGAGGAGAGCTGAGCTTTAAAGGCAGGACTCTGAACCTGAACACAGCACAAGTGGATGCTGTTGAAGATGAGAAGTTGTCGGTGTATGGTATGGAGCTGCATGATGCCCAGGACTCTGAAGGTAATGCTGCAGAGGTGGAAAAAGCCATGAAAGTGGTGGTCACCAAGCCAGATGCCTCATCAGAAGCTGAGGTTTCAAGTGAAGCTGTGAGGAACAAGACTGAAGATATGGGGACTGACTCTGTCCAGGAATCTGTTTCTGCCGAAGACAGCGGAGTGGACGGGTTACGGTCCGGATCAGTAGCTGGCATTGGTGAGCTCAAGCACACTTTCATGGAGTCTACATCGGAGCCACGTCCCAACAAATGGGAAAAGCGATGTGTCACTCCGTTGCCGCTGCAGACACACGGGAGCCCAGATGGGATGCAGAACATGGTGGAAGAGAAGAATCCGGCGGGTTCTGAGTGTACAGATGCAGCTGTCAAGGAGAATTTGAGAGCTGGAATGGATGGAGATATTGGAGACCATAGTGATGTGAATGAAGAAGTAGAATGTAAGACTGACGGTGGGGCTTCTGAGCATGTCCTACCAGAAGAGGCTGAAGAAGGGGCTGAGGACATGAAGGACGTCCAACGGGTACAAGATGAATTGATTGCTTCTCGAAGAAAACTCCAAACTGTGATGAAGGAGCGTGATGAGAGCCATAAGCATCTTCTGGAGAAGCTCAATGAAGTAAAGAGGGTTCAAGGGGAACTGGAGAAAAGTGAAAAACCCCCTATACCTTCTGTGATAGTTGGTGACACATGGTCAGTGCACCAGGAACAGGAGGTACGTGAGTTTCTGAGGAAGAGTCAGCAGAAGTGTTCTGATGTGCCGGGTCGTACTTCTCTGGCAAGGCTCTATATCGAAACTGAGCCCGGCCCTAAGGTCAAGATGAAACCGTGCAGGATACCCGAGGCCCGCAGAGAGCATAGGCCTGGGAGGGTACAGGGTAGTACGGATGCTTCAGATGAAGAGAAAGCTGATGTTGGCTATGACTCAGGTGAAGATACAAATGACAGTGGTGAAGATGAAGCTGATGAGGGCCATGACTGGTCCAGAGTTCACTGTCTCTGTTGGATTGTTAACCAGCCCTCCGGTCTGGATGACCAGCCCTCCGGTCTGGAGAAGAGGGGGGGATATGTGAGACAGTGAGAGTATGTGTATTGAATGGGGTGTATATTTCACCTAGCTACTTTACTGACTGGTATAAGGGAGGTGTGTGGCTTTGTAGACCTAGTGGTAGAGAAAGGTCACTACACCTTACATTCATTACACACTTGCAGCTCAGGCCTGAAACTACTCAGGTCTTAATTAGGAGACCAGAAGTAGGTGTCTGCAAACACAATCAGAGAGCTAGCTTAGCCTGGACACAGGGAAGGTGTCTCGGCACAAGAAGCAGACTCCAGGAGGGGAGCACGCTTAGTCTGGACAAGGGGTCCAGGCACAGAAGGTGTCTCCAGGAGTGTGAGCTATCTCAGTCTGGGTGCAGGAAGTACCCCGGACACAGGAGTAGTCGCAGTGAGAATCCGTGCGAATAGCGGCTGAATAGGAGTGGATCTCTCTCAAGTCTGGACATGGAAGGTGCCTTCAGACACAAGGAGGAGTATCTGTGAAACTCCATACTGGTAACATATATCATATGTGTTGTTTTGGGTCAGGCTGGTAGAGCCGGGACCCGGATAGACAGGGCAATCTATCTATGTGTAATTAGTGGCTAGACAAGCCTAGGTTTTCTGTTTATGCTTTGTTTTATCTGTTTGCTGTGGACTTTAATAAAACTGGTTGCGGCCAGTTTTACACCAGAACTGCTGTCTGAATGAACTGTTTTCGTGCCATTCTGTCTACCCAGACAGCGATCCTAGAGCTATACCCCCCTGGAAATGTTACAACATTTATGTTTCCAACATACATAATTGCCTAACAGGATTACTTTTTTCCGCAGCATTCCTGCTTTACTAGCAATTATACTTAAACCAGTAAATTAAGAAATCGTTACATGCTAAAGCTTTTTAAGTAAAAAAAAACAAACTTTTGAAACACATGAGCAAGGAAAAGTGGCATAAGGTAGGTACTAGGTAACTTTCTTGCTTTTTACTAAAGGACAATTGTTTTTAACGCATCAGACATTCTATAAGTAGAAGGTATAAACACATCTCCATCCTGCAGGAAAGACAATTTTTGCAGTTAGCATGGTGGAGGATGTTCTGCACTGTGGGGTGGAGAGAGAATTGAAATGTTTTATTTATGCCTTCAAAATATCACACAATTGTTAACCACTTACAGGGATTCCATCACGCCCAAAGTGCATTTTAAATTGGCTGTACCGCATTGTAGACTACTTGGCCTCATAGCAACCACTGTTCCTGTTACTAGTATAGCTTCTGAGAAAAAACTTTTAACCCGTATGTAAATACGGAGGCTTCAGTGCACCTTGGCATGGTCAAGAGTTTGGTGCACACCACTCACTATACTAATACACCCTGAAGTGTAGGGAGGAGAGTCAGAAGAAAGGAGACGGAGGAGAATGCGCATGGCCCCACACATGCCAGCAGCTTTCAGATAGTGCTTGCTCTGGGAAATGCAAATTGGGAGGTATAACAGTGCAACAATGTCTCCTTATTTCCATATGAATTAAAAGTTATTTTCTCAGTTGTAGTGGTAGTATGGTTATTATTGGGGCCAAGTTGCCTATAATACGGTTTAGCCCACTTAAAAATTGCACTTTGGAGGTGACAGACTCCCTTTTTGGGCTTGGACCCCAAAATTTGTGCCATGAATAGAGATGGGCGGACACCTGGATGTTCAGGTCTGGCGGGTTCGGCCGAACAGTTACAAAAAGTTCGGGTAGGGTACCAGAACAGTACCCGGACCCCATTCACTTGAACGGGGGCCCAAACATCCAGTGTTTGCCATGCTGTCATGTGCATAACAGCGCAGCAAACACCACTTTTGATTGAAGGTGAAATCATCCCCGCCGGTCAGAGAGCCACGGTTCCCAGCTGTGGTTCCCAGACGAGGTTCACAGCTGTTGTCGGAGGTATAAAGCTTTCCTCTGGTCACTGGTGTCAGCTTATGGGACTGCTGATCCCATCATCCAACACCTACTGCCACTAATTACAGTGAGAGCAGGAGCGGCGGATGGGAGTATTCATTAGCCGCTCCTGCGCTGTAAACAAACAATGAAAAAAAAAAAAAACTGGCATGTGTTCCCCTGTATTTTTGCTAACCAGCCAGAAAAAACTCACAACTTGGGGCTGCAACCCTCAGCTGTCAGCTTCAGCAAGGCTAGTTATCAACAATAGAGGGTTCCCCACGCTGTTTTTTTCATTATTTAAATAAATAAAAACGATGTGGGGTCCCCCCCATTTTTGACAACCAGCCTTGCTAAAGCAGATAGCTGAGGGCTGGTATTCTCAGGCTGATAAGGGGCCATGGATATTTCCCCCCCCAGCCTAAAAATAGCAGCCCGCAGCTGCTCAGAAAAGGCATATCTATTAGATGCGCCAATTCTGGCACTTTGCCCGGCTCTTCCCACTTCCCCTGCAGCGGTGGCAAGTGGGGTGATAGTTGGGGGGGTTGATGTCACCTTTGCATTGTCAGGTGCCATCAAGCCCACGGCTTAGTAATGGAGAGACGTCTGTTATGTATCGGTAGCTGAGGAGAAATAGCAAAAATAGCCAAAGTAGCAATATTATTATTATTATTATTATTTATTTATATAGCGCCATTAATTCCATGGTGCTGTACATGAGAAGGGGTTACATACAAAGTTATAGATATCAATACACCAGAGAGGCTGGAAACTACTGGGTTGCAGGACCCTAAACTAACCGCAACACTAGAAGTAGCCGTGGAGCGTACCTACGGTGATCCTAGACGCCTCGTCACAGCCGGAGAGATAGCTACACCTAAAGGCAGAAAGATGAAAGCTAACTGCCCCGTAGCAGAACCCCCAAAGAAATAGGAAGCCCCCAAACATGTAATGGCGGTTAGAAAAGAAGAAAATACAAACACAGACAGAAAATAGAATGAGCAAACGCTGGGGCCAATCTGTTAGATAGAAAAGTAACGAAAAAATTTGACTGCAACCAAAAAAAACCCTGACAAAAATACCAACACTTCTGTTAACAAAAAACCTGAGTCACGATTTTTACCACCTAAATCAGATTCTGGGGTAACAACAAGCAATTCAAAAAAAAAAGTGACACAGGAACAGAGCGGGCAAACACAAACTGACCCAAAAATGCAATATTCAAATTGAAAACTCTAAATTTTTAAAACCTGGCTTAAAGTACCTTTCATTGCAAGGTGGCTTTAACCCCTTATTAACCCATTCGCCACCGTACAGGCAATGGGAAAAAACGGGCAAAGTGCCGAAATGGCGAATTAATTTTTATTTGCCCTTTTTTGGGGGGTCTGGGGGCAGGTTAGTAGCCAGGGGGGGGCCCAAAAAAAATGCACCCCCCCTGGGGTAGATTATCTGCCCCCCCTGCTTCTTTGTCTGTCTGGTGGAGAAAATACGGGGGAGCCCACGCATTTTTTTTTTAACGAATTTTTCACCTTTAATTAACCCCCACATGTTGAAATTTCACACCAAATCATGTATTTTTTGGAAAAAAAAAAATTTTCAAAATACATGAAATGACGGTTAATTTTTTAAACCTGTGTCATTTCATTCGGGGTTTTGGTAATTTCACAAAAAACCGGGAAATTGAATTTAGGCTATTACATTGTAGAAGTGTAGAAATAAAAATGTATATATATATGTCCAAACTATAATATATATATTATATAAATAAGTTTCTATGTGTGTAATTTTTATTGATTCATTCTTTTATTAAAGTTCAGTTATTTTAAAAATTGCGGGATGAATTTCCGGCTTTTCATAGGACACATGCGATTTTAATCGCAAGTCCAAATTTCGGTCCGTTTGTAATCCCTTTTTCATCGCTCCCATAGACTTGCATTGGGGTGGACCCCCAACGGGGCAAACGCAGCATGCGCTTGCACTCGGAGTTTAAAAACGGAAACAAAAAATCGGTACTGTGAGCGCTCCTAGATTAAAAAGGCCCAGCAATGCGATTTTTCTAGCTTTTCAGTCTCCAATTTTGTCCCAGTGTGTCCGG
>JARQOD010000004.1:280170472-280437264 GCA_033576555.1 Oophaga sylvatica
GGGTGCGCGCCCGGGGCAAAACCATGCTAGTGGGCCGTTAAACTTATGTGATGATGTATGATAATGATGATGATGTGATGATCTGATAATGATGATGACCATGAAATGATGAAGTGATAATGATGATGATGATGATGATCATGATAATGATGTGACCATGTAATGATGCTGATGCTGATAATGAAGTGATGATCATGATAGTGATGATGATACTGATCATAGTCATGATAATGATATTGATAATAATGATGACTGTGATAGTGATAAATTCCTTTGCAGGTGATGTTGGGAGACGAGGATGGTGGTTCTCGGGAACCGAGTGTCCTGACTTACCGTGTCCTGACAATTTTGAGAGTGAGCAGTGGCGAGCCCCACTCTTAGGACGGCACAGGAAAATATGATTGTTCTAAATGAGGTTTCCCAGGAGCCTGGCTCTGAGGAGGGTTTCTCATGCTCGCCATGGACAATAGCCTATTGTATGGGACACTGAAGTCCAGGGAGAGGTCGTGAGTCAGCTCCTGGTACCTGACTATATAGAAGTATAGTGCTGGGTTGTCACATAGTCACATACTTGGAGGGACCAGATGGTGAAGTTAATGTTGTGGATTACATGTTAACTAAGGTTCCAGATCAAGATGTGAATGAAAATGAATTGTATAACCCTGACAGTGAGCAGGATGTGAATGAAAATTAATTGTATAACCCTGCAGTGAGCAGGATATGAATGAAAATTAATTGTATAACCCTGACAGGAGCAGGATAGTGAATGAAATTAATTGTATAACCCTGACAGTGAGAGGATATAATGAAAATGAATTGTATACCCTGACAGTGAGCAGATGTGAATGAAAATGAAGTGTATAGCCCTGACAGTGAGCCAGATGTGGCTGAGAAAAAGGGGTCAGATAGTGATTAGTGAATTTATCTGATGACCATAAAGCAACCAGTGCAAATGAGGAAGCATGGTACAGAGGAGGTTGAGAGTCCTGAGAAGAAAGCTGATGCTGACCTTACAGCCAGACAGAAGATGGCATCTGAAGATGTTTTACAGTTGGCCGGTTCCCTGGCGAAGACTAAGGTGAAAGGAGGAGAGCTGAGCTTTAAAGGCAGGACTCTGAACCTGAACACAGCACAAGTGGATGCTGTTGAAGATGAGAGTTGTCGGTGTATGGTATGGAGCTGCATGATGCCCAGGACTCTGAAGGTAATGCTGCAGAGGTGGAAAAAGCCATGAAAGTGGTGGTCACCAAGCCCAGATGCCTCATCAGAAGCTGAGGTTTCAAGTGAAGCTGTGAGGAACAAGACTGAAGATATGGGACTGACCTGTCCAGGAATCTGTTTTCTGCCGAAGGACAGCGGAGTGGACGGGTTAACGGTCCGGATCAGTAGTGGCATTGGTGATGTCAAGCCACTTTTCATGAGTCTACATCGGAGGGCCACGTCCCAACAATGGGAAAAGCGATGTTCACTCCGTTGCCGCTGCAGACACACGGGAGCCCAGATGGGGATGCAGAAATGGTGGAAGAGAAGAATCCGGCGGGTTCTGAGTGTACAGATGCAGCTGTCAAGGAGAATTTGAGAGCTGGAATGGATGGAGATATTGGAGACCATAGTGATGTGAATGAGAAGTAGAATGTAAGACTGACGGTGGGGCTTCTGAGCATGTCCTACCAGAAGAGGCTGAAGAAGGGGCTGAGGACATGAAGGACGTCCAACGGGTACAAGATGAATTGATTGCTTCTCGAAGAAAACTCCAAACTGTGATGAAGGAGCGTGATGAGAGCCATAAGCATCTTCTGGAGAAGCTCAATGAAGTAAAGAGGTTCAAGGGGAACTGGAGAAAAGTGAAAAACCCCTATACCTTCTGTGATAGTTGGTGACACATGGTCAGTGCACCAGGAACAGGGGGTACGTGAGTTTCTGAGGAGAGTCAGCAGAAGTGTTTGATGTGCCGGGTCGTATCTTCTCTGGCAAGGCTCTATATCGAAACTGGCCCGGCCCTAAGGTCAAGATGAAACCGTGCAGGATACCCGAGGCCCGCAGAGAGCATTGGCCTGGAGGGTACAGGGTTAGTACGGATGCTTCAGATGAAGGAAAGCTGATGTTGGCCTTGACTCAGGTGAGATACAAATGACAGTGGTGAAGATGAAGCTGATGAGGGCCATGACTGGTCCAGAGTTCACTGTCTCTGTGGATTGTTAAACCAGCCCTCCGTCTGGATGACCAGCCCTCCGGTCTGGAGAAGGGGGGGATTGTGAGACAGTGAGAGTATGTGTATTGAATGGGGTGTATATTTCACCTAGCTACTTTACTGACTGGTATAGGGAGGTGTGTGGCTTTGTAGACCTAGTGGTAGAGAAAGGTCACTACACCTTACAATTCATTACACACTTGCAGCTCAGGCCTGAAACTACTCAGGTCTTAATTAGGAGACCAGAAGTAGGTGTCTGCAAACACAATCATGAGAGCTAGCTTAGCCTGGACACGGGAAGGTGTCTCGGCACAAGAAGCAACTCAAGGAGGGGAGCACGCTTAGGTCTGGACAAGGGGTCCAGGCACAGAAGGTTCTCCAGAGTGTGAGCTATCTCATCTGGGTGCAGGAAGTACCCCGGACACAGAGTAGTCGCAGTGAGAATCGTGCGGAATAAGCGGCTGAATAGGAGTGGATCTCTCTCAAGTCCTGGACATGGAAGGTGCCCTTCAGACACAAGGAGGAGTATCTGTGAAACTCCATACTGGTAACTATATCATATGTGTTGTTTTGGGTCAGGCTGGTAGAGCCGGGACCCGGATAGACAGGGCAATCTATCTATGTGTAATTAGTGGCTAGACAAGCCTAGGTTTTCTGTTTATGCTTTGTTTTATCTGTTTGCTGTGGACTTTAATAAAACTGGTTGCGGCCAGTTTTACACCAAACTGCTGTCTGAATGAACGTTTTCGTGCCATTCTGTCTACCCAGACAGCGATCCTAGAGCTATACCCCCCTGGAAATGTTACAACATTTATGTTTCCAACTTACATAATTGCCTAACAGGATTACTTTTTTCCGCAGCATTCCTGCTTTACTAGCAATTATACTTAAACCAGTAAATTAAGAAATCGTTACATGCTAAAGCTTTTTAAGTAAAAAAAACAAACTTTTGAAACACATGAGCAAGGAAAAGTGGCATAAGGTAGGTACTAGGTACTTTCTTGCTTTTTACTAAAGGACAATTGTTTTTAACGCATCAGACATTCTATAAGTGGGAAGGTAAAACACATCTCCATCCTGCAGGAAAGACAATTTTTGCAGTTAGCATGGTGGAGGATGTTCTGCATGTGGGGGGGGGAGAGAGAATTGAAATGTTTTATTTATGCCTTCAAAATATCACACAATTGTTAACCACTTACGGGATTCCAATCACGCCCAAAGTGCATTTTAAATTGGCTGTACCGCATTGTAGACTACTTGGCCTCATAGCAACCACTGTTCTGTTACTAGTATAGCTTCTGAGAAAATAAACTTTTAACCCGTATGTAAATACGGAGGCTTCAGTGCACCTTGGCATGGTCAAGAGTTTGGTGCACACCACTCACTATACTAATACACCCTGAAGTGTAGGGAGGTAGTCAGAAGAAAGGAGACGGAGGAGAATGCGCATGGCCCCACACATGCCAGCAGCTTTCAGTAGTGCTTGCTTGGGAAATGCAAATTGGGAGGTATAACAGTGCAACAATGTCTCCTTATTTCCATATAAAATTAAAAGTTATTTTCTCAGTTGTAGTGGTAGTATGGTTTTATTGGGGCCAAGTTGCCTATAATACGGTTTAGCCCACTTAAAAATTGCACTTTGGAGGTGACAGACTCCCTTTTTGGGCTTGGACCCCAAAAATTTGTGCCATGAATAGAGATGGGCGGACACCTGGTGTTCGGGTCTGGGGGGGTTCGGCCCGAACAGTTACAAAAAGTTCGGGTAGGGTACAGAACAGTACCCGGACCCATTCACTTGAACGGGGGCCCAAACATCCAGTGTTTGCCATGCTGTCATGTGCATAACAGCGCAGCAAACACCACTTTTGATTGAAGGTGAATCATCCCCGCGGTCAGAGAGCCACGGTTCCCAGCTGTGGTTCCCAGACGAGGTTCACAGCTGTTGTCGGAGGTATAAAGCTTTCCTCTGGTCCTGGTGTCAGCTTATGGGACTGCTGATCCCATCATCCAACACCTACTGCCACTAATTACAGTGAGAGCAGGAGCGGCGGATGGGAGTATTCATTTAGCCGCTCCTGCGCTGTAAACAAACAATGAAAAAAAAAAAAAAACTGGCATGTGTTCCCCTGTATTTTTGCTAACCAGCCAGAAAAAAACTCACAACTTGGGGCTGCAAACCCTCAGCTGTCAGCTTCAGCAAAGGCTGTTATCAACAATAGAGGGTTCCCCACGCTTGTTTTTTTCATTATTTAAATAAATAAAAACGATGTGGGGTCCCCCCCATTTTGAACAACCAGCCTTGCTAAAGCAGATAGCTGAGGGCTGGTATTCTCAGGCTGATAAGGGGCCATGGATATTTCCCCCCCCCAGCCTAAAAATAGCAGCCCGCGCTGCTCAGAAAAGGCATATCTATTAGATGCGCCAATTCTGGCACTTTGCCCGGCTCTTCCCACTTCCCTGCAGCGGTGGCAAGTGGGGTGATAGTTGGGGGGGTTGATGTCACCTTTGCATTGTCAGGTGCCATCAAGCCCACGGCTTAGTAATGGAGAGACGTCTGTTATGTATCGGTAGCTGAGGAGAAATAGCAAAAATAGCCAAAGTAGCAATATTATTATTATTATTATTATTTATTTATATGCGCCATTAATTCCATGGTGCTGTACATGAGAAGGGGTTACTACAAAGTTTATAGATATCAATACACCAGAGAGGCTGGAAACTACTGGGTTGCAGGACCCTAAACAAACCGCAAACACTAGAAGTAGCCGTGGAGCGTACCTACGGTGATCCTAGACGCCTCGTCACAGCCGGAGAGATAGCTACACCTAAAGGCAGAAAGATGAAAGTAACTGCCCCGTAGCAGAACCCCCAAAGAAATAGGAAGCCCCCAACATGTAATGGCGGTTAGAAAAGAAGAAAATACAAACACAGACAGAAAATAGAATGAGCAAACGCTGGGGCCCAATCTGTCTAGATAGAAAAGTATACGAAAGAATTCTGACTGCAACCCAAAAAAACCCTGACAAAAATACCAACACTTCTGATTAACAAAAAACCTGAGATCACATGATCTCTACCACCTAAATCAGATCTCTGGTGTAACACACACAGCAATTCAGCAAAAAAAAGTGACACAGGAACAGAGCAAAAGTGCAAACACAAACTGAGCACAAATGCAATATTATCAAATGACAACTCTCAATTATTAACCTGGCTTAAAGTCACCTTTCAATTGCAAGGTGCTTTAACCCCTTATTAACCCATTCGCCACCGCTACAGGGCAATGGAAATAGACGGGCAAAGTGCCAGAAATGGCGAATCTAATTTATAGATTTGCCTTTTCTGGGGTGTCTGGGGGCAGATGTTAGTAGCCAGGGGGGGCACAAAATAAATGCACCCTCCTGGGCTAGTATTATCTGCCCCCACTCGCTTGCTTTGTCTGTCTGGTGGAGAAAATACAGGGGGAGCCCACGCATTTTTTTTCAACGAATTTACACCTTTAATTAACCCCTACATGTGTGAAATTTCACACACATACACTCATGTAATTGTTTGTGAAAACCATATATCAAAATACATGAAATGACATGGTTAACTGTATGTAAACCATGTGTCATTTCATGTCGGGTTCGGTAATTTCACAAAAGCCGGCAATTGAATTAGCGGCTATTACAGTATGTAGAAGTGTATGAACTATAAATATATGTATATATATATGTCACAATGACATATATATTATATATATATATTATATATGTATTCTATGTGTGTATATGTATTGATTCTATTCTTTATTAAAGCTGTCAGTGTGATTTTACAGTATAGCGGGGATGAATTGCCGGCTTTTCTATAGGACACCGATGCGATTTAATCGCAAGTCACATGTGCGGTCCGTTTGTAATCCGATTTTTCATCGCTCCCATAGACTTGCATTGGCGATAGTCGACCCACAATCGGTGACAATCGCAGCATGCTGCGATTGCACTCGGACGTTTAAAACGGACCACAAAAAATCGGATACTGTGAGCTGCTCCATAGATTAACATAGGTCCGACTGCAATGCGATATTTCATAGCATTGCAGTCGTCCAATTTTGTCGCCAGTGTGACTCCGGCCTAACCCTAATTGTAACCCTAATGCTAACCCTAACCCTAATTCTAACCCTAACTCTAATAGAAAAAAATAAATATATATATATTTTTTTATTTTATTATTTGTCCTATGGGGGTGACAAAGGGGGAGTTCATTTACTTTTTTTATTTTCATCACTGTGAGAGTTTATCACAGTGATCAAAATAAATGTATGGAATCTGCCGGCCGCCGGTCGCACTGCGCATGCGCCAGCCATTTTCCAAGATGGTGGCGCCCATGAAGAATTCCGGCGGGACTCTGGGACGCCCACTGAGACATCGCAGGGACCGGGAGAGGTGAGGGGGGGATCAAAAGGCGGGGGGAGCGGAGGCAAGGAGGAAGGGAGCAGATAGTGACGGCGGCGACTGATCGCCGCCATCAATCGGTGTGGGGGCCGATCGCCGCCGTTACTCGGTGTGGGGGGGGTCGGATCTCGGTCTCCAGCCATGGCAGATGCTATTGCAGCATCGGCCATGGCTGGATTGTAATATTTCACCAAATTTCATTGGTGAAATATTACAAATCGCTCTGATTGGCTGTTTCACTTTTAACAGTCAATCAGAGCGATCGTAGCCACGTGGGGGTTAAGCCAACCCTCCTGTGGTGAAGCACAAAGGGTTTTGTGCCTGCGGGTCGGGTGACCTTTCAGTGACCCCGGTCACCCGACCCGCAGGAATGCGATTTATACCATGACGCAGCATATGCGTCACAGGTCGGATTGGCATCGACTTTCATGACGCATACGCTGTGTCAAAGGTCGGGAAGGGGTTAAAGGAGTCTGTGTCATTGTTTCAATTAAAGGACTTTATTCTGGCTGTGTCTTTATTTACCATACAACTATAGGATTAGTAATGGATAGGTGTCTTATAGACAATGCAATGGGTGCAATGGGTCTGCACCAGACGTAGTCTGCTCCATATATTTCAAATCCCATATTTCAAATTACAGATTTCTAATTACACTACTCTGAATTAGACTAGAATTATACAATGCATTTGGCCACTCATCACCCATACAGTATTGTCATCATTACCATCTGATCATGATGTTCTTCTGTTCCCACAGGTATGAACTGTTGTGTTCCACCGCTTTTCCATGCTCCTGAATGCCCCATGTGAATTGTATTATTTTCTGGTATGAACTGTTGTGTTTCCATCGCTTTCCCACGCTCCTGAATGCCCCATGTGAATTGTATTATTTTGTTGCTTTGCTCACCATATTCTTGTGTCCATAATTGTACTCCATTCCTCTTATCTTTACCACACATCTGAGTGGTCTGTGTAACCCCTTCCCGTTTTATGACCTTTGCTTAACTCTACACATCTGGCTTGGGCAGGCACACCCCACTTTCCAATCACACCTGAATCTCCTTAGCTGCACATATATTCAGTGCAATGGGTCTGCACCAGACGTAGTCTGCTCCATATATTTCAAATTCCATATTTCAAATTACAGATTTCTAATTACACTACTCTGAATTAGACTAGAATTGGACTGGAATTCGACTGTAAGGTAACAGACTTTAACACCACTACAATGTTTCGGCTTCTTTTTACTATCACCCCCATACTACTTCATTTTTCCCTATCTCCTGTAATCCCCCCACCTAGTAAGGAACTAGTCATTTCCCTCTCCATCCTCCCCAGCCATCTCACCTCTTCCTCAGAACTGATCCTACACATTCAATTCTTTTTCTTTAGGCACACACGCCCACATCATGCCCTATCCTACTCCCACCTTCTAACGCTCTGTCTGCTTATCCTCATTGCTGGCGACGTATCCCGAAATCCTGGCCCTCCTCAACGCAACCCCACACTCATTTCTAACACCCTGCCACCATCCTCTACACGTCTTTGCAACCATGACAACCTTATACCCATTCACCCAGCCCCTACTCCTCCGGTCCCCTTACCTGGAGAACTATGGAACGCACACTCTGTCTGTAATAAACTGTCGTTCATACATGACCTCTTTATCACCAACAAACTCTCCTTCCTCGCCATCACTGAAACCAGGCTCACTCCCTCTGACACAGCCTCTCCAGCTGTGCTTTCCTATGGTGGATTCCATCTCTCTCACACCCCTCATCCCAGCAATAAATGTGATGGAGGAGTTGGCTTGCTCCTCTCCAATACCTGTTCCTTTACCCCAATTCCTCTACCACCCTCCGCTATTATTCCCTCGTTCGAGGTGCACTCCGTCTGCATCTATTCCCCCTACAACCTCCAGCTGGCTGTCATCTACCGACCCCAGAACTAGCCATCTCCACCTTTCTCGACCACTTCACCACCTGGCTACTCCATTTCCTCTCTGCTGACATCTCTACCATCATCATGGGCGATTTCAACATCCCCATTGACACTTCCACCCCGGCTGCCTCTAAACTTCTATCGCTCACGGCTTCTCTCGGCCTCACTCAATGGTCCTCTGCGGCCACCCACAAAGATGGTCACACGCTGGACCTTATCTTCACCCATCTCTGTTCCCTCACTAATCTCACTAACTCACCCCTCCCCCTGTCTGACCACAACCTACTGACATTCTCTTCCCTCTCCTCTCCTAATACGCAACCCCCACTCCACAAACTCACTCACCCTCACAGGAATTTCAAACACCTCAATTTACAATCACTCTCTGAGTCCCTTCTCCCTCTTGCAGACATAGCTTCCCTTCATGACACAGATGCTGCTGCCACTTTTTATAACACCACAATAACAGCCACACTTGATTCGGCCGCCCCCCTCACGCAGAGCAAAACTCGTACAATCAACAGGCAGCCCTGGCTGACCAGCCTGACCAAAGAACTGAGACGGGCTTCCAGAGTCGCTGAGCGGAGATGGAAGAGAACCCATTCTACCGAGCACTTCAACGCATACAAGCAGTCCCTTGCCAGCTTCAAGTCCATGCTCTCTGCCGCAAAACAAACTTACTTCGCATCTCTCATGTCTCACAACCCTAAACAGCTCTTCAACACTTTCAATTCTCTACTCCATCCCACAGCATCTCCTCCCTCTCCTCTCATTTCTGCTGAAGCCTTTGCCTCCTTCTTTAAGCAAAAGATCAATACGATTGATACGCAGCCCCAAAAGCCCTTCTTAGCCACTCAGCCCTGTTCTTTCAAAACCAGCTTCACCACCATGACAGAAGATCAGCTCTCCACCCTCCTGTCAAGATCACACCTCACCACTTGCACGCTTGACCCGCTCCCGTCCCACCTCATCCCAAACTTTGCCACAGCCTTCATCCCTACTCTCACACACCTCTTCAACCTTTCACTTACAAATGGTGTCTTTCCCTCATCCTTCAAACATGCCTCAATCACACCCATCCTCAAAAAGCCCTCCCTCGACCCATCCTCTGTGTCTATCGCCCAATATCGCTTCTCCCTTACGCCTCAAAACTACTGGAACAGCATGTATATCTTGAACTGTCCTCCCAACTTTCCTCCTGTTCCCTCTTTGACCGGTTACAATCTGGCTTCCGACCGCATCACCCAGCTGAAACTGCCCTAACTAAAGTCACTAACGACCTGCTAACCGCCAAGAGCAAGCGACACTACTCTGTCCTCCTTCTCCTGAACCTGTCTTCTGCCTTTGACACCGTGGACCATTCCCTCCTGCTACAGATACTTTCATCTCTTGGCATCACAGACTTGGCCCTATCCTGGATCTCATCATACCTAACAGACCGAACATTTAGTGTCTCCCTCTCACACACCACCTCCTCACCTCGCCCCGTCTGTCGGTGTTCCTCAAGGCTCAGTCCTAGGACCCCTACTCTTACCAATCTACACCTTCGGCCTGGGACAGCTCATAGAATCCCACGGTTTGCAGTATCACCTCTACGCCAATGACACGCAGATTTACCTATCTGGACCTGACCTCACCTCCTTACTGACCAAAATCCCACAGCGTCTGTCTGCTATCTCAGCCTTCTTTTCTGCTCGCTTTCTCAAACTGAACATGGACAAAACAGAATTCATCATCTTTCCCCCACCTCATTTTACCCCTCCACCAGACCTATCCATCAATGTCAATGGCTGCTCACTTTCCTGTTATGTTTCGGTAGCTGAGGAGAAACAGCAAAAATAGCCAAAGTAGCAATACACCAGAGAGGCTGGAAACTACTGGGTTGCAGAACCCTAAACTAACCGCAACACTAGAAGTAGCCGTGGAGCATACCTACGGTGATCCTAGACGCCTCGTCACAGCCGGAGAGATAGCTACACCTAAAGGCAGAAAGATGAAAGCTAACTGCCCCGTAGCAGAACCCCCAAAGAAAAAGGAAGCCCCCAAACATGTAATGGCGGTTAGACAAGAAGAAAATACGAACACAGACAGAAAATAGAATAAGCAAATGCTGGGCCCATACTGTCTAGATAGAAAAGTATAGGAAAGAATTCTGACTGCAACCCAAAAAAACGGCAAAAATACCAACACTTCTGATTAACAAAAAACCTGAGATCACACGATCTCTACCACTTAAATCAGATCTTTGGTGTAACACACAGCAATTCAGCAAATATAAAGTGACACAGGAACAGAGCAAAAGTGCAAACACAAACTGAGCACAAATGCAGCGCCAGGCCCCAACAGGGGACCAGGCTGAAGTCCACTGTAAGGCAGCAAACCAGCAAGTAAAAATCCAACCAGAGGCAAAAAAAAACAGCAATTCACTTATCTGAATGAAAGCAGGAATGCAAGCTGAGCTCCAAGCAAGATCTGAAGAACAATTGATTACCGGCAAGGCTGCTGAGAGTTCAGGTCACTTATATCAGACCATTCGGACCCAGCTGAAAGCCATTCAGCAATTGGTTCATTACCCTCAGCAACCACCGGAGGGAGCCCCAGCTCCGAAGTCGCCTCCAACGTGTTCACAACACTTTCCCCAGTCCCGCATGCTCGGTGCCTTGGGGTGATCCTCGACTCTGCCCTCTCTTTCAAACCACATATCCAAGCCCTCGCCACCTCCTGCCGCCTCAAACTCAAAAATATTTCCCGAATCCGCGCATTCCTCAACCATGAAACCACAAAAACACTAGTGCACGCCCTTGTCATCTCTCGCTTCGACTACTGCAGCCTCCTACTCTCTGGTCTCCCATCTAGCACTCTGGCACCACTCCAGTCCATCCTACACTCCGCTGCCAGACTAATCCTCCTGTCTCCCCGCTATTCCCCAGCCTCCCCCCTATGCCAGGCCCTTCACTGGCTTCCTATTGCCCAGAGGCTCCAGTTCAAAACCCTAACCATGACATACAAAGCCATCCACAACCTGTCTACTCCATACATCTGTGACATGGTCTCCCGGTACCTACCCACACACAACCTTCGATCCTCTCAAGATCTCCTTCTCTACTCCCCCTTATCTCTTCTTCCCACAACTGCATACAAGACTTCTCCTGTGCTTCCCCCATACTCTGGAACTGTGTGTCCCTTGTCTCGTACATGTTTATTGTACTTGTCTATATTTCCCTATTCCACATGTAAAGCGCCATGGAATAAATGGCACTATATAAATGTATAATAATAATAATAATAATAATTACTAAGCCGTGGGCTTGATGTCAATACAATACAAAACAAAGGTGACATCAACCCCCCCAACTGTCACCCCACTTGCCACCGCTACAAGGCAAGTGGGAAGTGCCGGGCAAAGCACCAGAATTGGAGCACATAACAGATGTGCCTTTTCTGGGAAGAGAAATACCCCCAAAACATGTTTCCACCTCTATGCTTGACAGTGGGTACGGTTATCTTTGGGTCATAGGCAGCATTTCTCTTCCTCCAAAAACAGTGAGTTAAGTTAATGCCCAAGAGCTCAATTTTTGTCTCATCTGATCTCAGCTCCTTCTTCCAATCACTCACAGAATCATCAGGATGTTCATTGGCAAACTTCAGACGGGCCTGAACATGTGCCTTCTTGAGAAGGGGGACCTTGCAGGCACTGCAGGATTGTAAACCTTTATGGCATAATGTGTTATCAATGGTTTTCTTGGTGACTGTGGTCCCAGCTTTCTTGAGATCATTAACAAGTTCCCCCGTGTAGTTTTAGGCTGATCTCTCACTTTCCTCATTATCAAGGATAACCCGCGAGGTGAGATTTTGCATGGTGCCCCAGATCAATGCCAATTGACAGTCATTTTGTATTTCTTCCATTTTCTTACTATTGCACCAACAGCTGTCTCCTTCTCACCCATCGTCTTACTTATGGTTTTGTAGCCCATTCCAGCTTTGTGCAGCTCTATGATCTTGTCCCTGACATCCTTATAAAGCTCTTTGGTCTTGCCCATGTTGTACATATTAGAGTTTGATTAATTGAGTCTTTGTATAGGAGTCTTTTATAAAGGTGACTATGTAAGACAGCTGTCAATAATGCAGGTAACAAGTTGATTAGGAGCGTCAGGTCTGTAGGAACCAGAACTCTAAATGGTTGGTAGTGGATCAAATACTTATTTCTCACTGCAAAATGCAAATAAATTTATATAATTTATACAATGTGATTTTCTGAATTTTATTTTTGATATTCTATCTCTCAATGTTAAAATTAACCTACCCTTAAAATTATTGACTGCTCATGTCTTTGTCAGTGGGCAAACTTACAAAATCAGCAAGGGATCAAATACTTATTTTCCCCCACTGTAAGTCTTTTTACTGACGTGAGATATAAGTGAATAGAATCCCCTGACAGGTGAAAATGCAGTAGCTGTCAGCTGCATATTTTAGCCAACACCCTGCTGCATCAGCCACGATCAGTGTTGACACCGACCATGGATGTTTAACCCCTTAGATTTTGCTGTCAATAGTGACTACAGCATTAGATTGCTAACAGTGTTTGGGGGCTCCCTGTTTAACCCTATTGGTATCCTGGGTTCATGGTAGTGTGATCCTCCTGGTTGACATGGCAATTCACAGCCAAGTAATGGCCCTAGATTTTTACAGATACAGTGACCTGTTCAGAAGTTCGCAACATTTAGGTGGTAAAAATAAAATTTTTCTTTCCAGTCTTGCCATTTTGCATTAATTCCTGAAAAGCACCTGAAGAGTTGATAAACTACCTAATAGCAGTTTTAAATACAATTAGTGGTGCTGTTTTTAAAATGGTGTCAGTATTGGGGATTTTCCAATATATAGGGCCACCAAAGTCACTTCAAAATGGACAAGGTCTCTAAAAACATAAGTTTTTTATCTTACCTTGAAAAAAATGAAAAATTACTGCTGTAATTTTAAAACAGGGGAGCAAAAAATATTTCAGTCTAGGGACCACATTGTCATACTGAACCAATCCCAAGGGCTGCAATTTTTTTTAAAGGGTAGTTACATGAAAACATCACCAAAGCCACCATCAGTGCATTAGTTCATACAACTTGGTTCCGGTGATGTATTTGAGAAAGATTTGGGAGTTTCTGCTCAAAAAAACCCAGTGTAAACAGACACCAATTTAAACTGAGGTTTTGTTTTTAGCAGAAACTCGCTATACCCTCCTCAATCTTACTCTCTAAATTTTGACACTTAAGTTTTAACAGTCATGAAAATAGAATCAGTCTTACCGGTAATTCGGTTTCTAGGAACCTTCCACAACAGCAGCATCGAAGGATGTCTCCCTGCCCTAATGGGGGACAGGAAACACAAAAGAGGTTAAATACCCCTCCTCTTCCTACAACCTCCAGTGTTTTTTTCTGGACACAGTAGCATGTATAGTTACCACCAAAGAGCAGGAATCATCCAACAAGAACATCAGGTAGGGAGGGAAATTAATGCTGTCGTGGAAAGTTCCTAGAAAGCAAATTACCGGTAAGACTAATTCTATTTTCTACAGTCACCTTCCACGACGACAGCATCGGAGTTATACCAACAACTAATTTCTTAAGGAAGGACAACAGCCTGCAGAACTCGTCTGCCAAACGTTAAATCCCTATTGAAATTTATTCTATATTGTCTGGTGAACGTATGGACAGATGACCAGGTGACGGCTCTACATATCTGCTCAGAAGATGCGTTCCCTCTCTCTGCCCACGATGTAGATACTGCAATAGTAGAATGGGCCTTCAGCGATGCAAGAGGAGAAAGATTCTGTGTTGAATATGCCAGACAGATAGCCTGCTTGATCCAATTCGCAATCGTATTTTTTACCGCCTTCTTGCCTTTATTCCGTCCTGAGAATTGAATAAATAGATTTAGTCCATCCTCCAATCTTTAGTCTGTGGGAGGTAAGAGAACCACACTGCAGACATCAAGGGTATGGAAGATTTCTTCCTTTGTATTGGAAGGATTTGGGCAGAATGAGGATAACACAATATCTTGACCTCTATGGAAGTCCGAGACTACCTTAGGCATAAAGGAGGGATCTAACCGTAGGATAATGCTATCTATAGTGATAGGTAGGGCTCCTGTACTGATAGGGCCTGCAACTCACCTATGCATCTAGCGGTAGTTATTGCAACTAGAAAAATAGTTTTTAGGGTCAGGTTCTTTAAACTTATGGTTGATATGGGTTCAAATGGATCCTGGGTTAGACTGTTAAGGACTAGATTCAAATCCCAGGGGGAACCTGACTGCGAAGCCTAGGACAAAATCTAGCTGCAGAGGTCATAAATCGTTTAATCCAACGGTGGCCGACTAAGTCCTGATCAAAAAAGGAACTAAGAGCAGAGACCTGCACTTTCAGTGTACTGTGTGTAAGCCCTAGATCCAACCCCTTCTGAAGAAAATCTAAGATTTGCGAGATGTTGGGATCGGGAGTATCTGGGAAACACCAGGATGAGAATCTCTTCCAAACTTTGCCATAGATGGTGTTGGTCACAGACTTTCTACTCTTCAGGAGGGTTTGAATTACTCCTTCTGAGAGCCCTTTAGCTTTTAAAATTTTGACTTCAATAGCCAGGCCACAAGATTCAATCTGCGCAGGTCTGAATGTAGCAGGGGACCCTGATAAAGGAGGTTGACCTTCTGGGGGAGAAGCAAGGGACCTTCCTGAGCCATGTCCAACAAAGCACTGTACCAGCTTCTTCCTGGCCACATGGGGGCAATTATAATCGTGGTGACTCGGTCTAACCGAATCTTCTGCTGCGTCCTTGCGAGCATTGGAATTGGTGGGAAGGAGTATGCCAGGCTGAACCTCCATGGATGGGAGAAGGCGTCTAGTCCCCACTCTCCGTTCACGGGACTGAGAGAAAAGAACGTCTTCAACTTTGCATTCTGACCATTGGCAAACAGGTCTAGGTCGGGATTGCCCCACTTAAAGGTTAAGGACAAGAAGACCTCTTGAGCCAGGCACCATTCTCCCGGCTAGACATCCTGCCTGCTGAGGAAGTCCACCTGGATATTGTCTGACCCTTTCAGATGTACTGCTGAGATGGACAGATGTTTTTCTGCCCAGGAAAAAATCCTTGCAGTGATTAATTTTAAACTGACATAGTTCGTGCCTCCTTGGTGTCGGAGGTAGGCTACCGTGGTCATGTTGTCGGAATAGACACGCACGTGGTGATCTTGGATAAGGGCTCATGTGACTTTCAATGCCTCCTCCACTGCCTTCAGTTCCCTTAGATTTGAGGAGCTGGAACAAACGTATTATCCCCACAGCCCTTGAAAGCAAGATCCCTCCACCACAGCACCCCAGACTCTCCGTCTGACGTGTGTACAGATTACCTTCGGGGAAGCTGATCCCAATTAACCCCCCTGTTATGATTTGGTAACTGAGGAGAGCAGGCAAAAAAGGAAATACACCAGAGCAGTTGGAAACTATGAGATTGCAGTACCCTGACTAACCACCACAACTAGAGGCAGCCGTGGAGCGTTCCTACGTTGGTCCTAGACGCCTCGTCACAGCCTGAGAAACTAACTACACATAAAGATAGAAATAGGAAAGCTATCTGCCCCGGAGCAGATCCCCAAAGAACATAGAAAGCCCCCAAACATGTAATGGCGGTTAGACAAGAAGAAATACTGACACAGACAGAAAATAGTATGAGCAAACGTTGGGGCCCAAACTTACTAAAAAGAAAAGGATAGGAAGGGCACTTACTGCAATCCCAAAAAACCCTGAAAAGCACCAACTCTACTAATTTCAAAAACACCTGAGATCACACGACCTCTACCACCTAAATTAGTTCTCTGGTGTAACCAAAAACAAAACAGCAGCCACTGAAAAAACTGGAAAAAGCAAATGTACAAACAACAGTGGCTGAACTGAACTGAGAGGCAAAAGCCCCCAGAGGGGACCCTGAAGGCCCCCACAGAAGTGCAGGACAAAATGCAAAAATCAAGCACAAAAACAAAAAGAAGAAAATGTCTTATCTGTTAGCAGGAGATTCAGACACGACACAGCAGGCTACCAAGGAAACAGGAATCAAGGATTGAGACCAGAACAATTGATCACCGGCAACCCTGATGGGAAGGCGACTCCCTTATATAAGACCAGTCAGTAACACCTGATTCCCAATCCTCACAATCTTCACTGGACAGTCCAGTACCGTTTGTAAGCACCAGAGGGAGCTTCTGCTCAGAACTCATTTCCAGCCTATTCACAACACCCCCGCTGGAGGTTTCAGTAGTCTAGCCACCATGACAGGGCCAATTTCACATGACCAGGAAGATGAATTCTCTTGGTCAGAGTATTCTGATGTTTCCTTGAATATAGAAGCACGAGACAGCAGGACTCGTGTATGGGCTTGAGCCCAGGAGACTGCCTGGATGCACAAAGTCCAAGATCCCAGAACAGACAATGAATCTCTAAAAGTTGGCGCTCTCTGGTCTATGAACCTGGAGATCCTCTGGACGAGGTCAAGTTGACGATCCCTGGGTAAGAAGGATGTTCTCTTCTCTGAATCCAAAATAATTCCCAGGAACTTCCTCCTTGAGAAAGGATGAAGATTCGATTTCTCCAAGTTCAGAATCCAGCCTTGGGATTTCAAGATTTCCAGGGTTTTCGTCACATCTAGGTTCAGATGAGGGATAGATGGTGCGACGATGAGAAAGTCATCTAAATAAGGGACAATGCAAACCCCCTGGCTTCAGATGAAAATTACTGCCTCCGCCATAATCCTGGAAACACCCGCGGTGCAGAAGAAACGCCGAATGGCAGAACATTGAACTGGAAATAGCTGATCTGGTGATTGTTGGGAACTGTAAATCTGAGGAACTTCCTGTGGTCTGGATGAATAATAGGCGTCTCTCAGATCCACTGTAGCCATGACTCAATTCTGTCCAATGAGCGGGATTGCTGATCTGATCGACTCCATCTTGAATCATCTGTATCTGATCATCTGGTTCAGGGGTTTCAGATTTATGATAACCCTGTGTTTCCCTGAGGGCTTCTTTATCCAGAATAGGCGAGAATAGTGGCCTCTGCCTATCTCCTGTTTTGGTACCTGAGAGATCACCTCCTATTGTAAGTAGATCCTGCAGATCTGATAGCAAGGAATCTTTGAGATGTGGAGAATGCAGGGAGGTCATTCTCAGGCACTGAGGGGGAGGACTCTCGAATTCTAACCTCAACCCGTCCCGAATGTTACGAAGGACCCATCGGTTTGTGGAGATGGCTTGCCACTGGGCAAGAAAACGCAAGAATCGACCCCCGACCAGAGGGCAGTCATTGTTTGTCAGGGGTTTGCTGATGGTGGGGGACAAGAATGTTTTTGCTCTTACAATCTTTGGCATAGCTCCATTGCCCTGTTTTGCCTATCCCCCTGAATTCCTTCTGGAGGCCTGGTCACGGGGGTGGGAGGGACAAAAAAAACGCTTACTGGAACTTTTCTGCTCGGGAAGTGATTTCTTTTTATCCGTAGCTTTTTCTAGGATATCATGAAGTACTGTCCCGAACATATAGTGTCCCTGAAAGGGAATGGCGCAAAGTTTAGTTTTGGAGGTAAGGTCGCACCCCCGTGACTTCGGCCACAGGGCTCTCCTAGCTGAATTGGAAAGGACTGCGGATCTTGCTGCTACCTGGACAGACTCAGCAGAGGCATCAGCAAGGAAACCCGTTGCCTTCTGAAGAAGGAGAGAATCAAGTATCTCCTCTCTGGAGGTCCCCTGAGTAAGGTGATTTTCCAAAGTGCGCAACCATAGGAATAGAGATCTGGCGACGCACGTTGAGGCCACGTTCGATTTGAGGAGATTGGTGGATGTGTCCCAGGATATTCTTAACAAGCTCTCAATTTTTCGATCCATAGGATCTTTGAGCTCGGATGAATCTTCAAAAGGAAGAGCTGTCTTTTGGTCACCCTAGACTCCTGCACATCCACCTTAGGGATCTCCCATAGGGAAGTATCTCCGTCCAGGGGAAGACGATTATTCAATTCTGAAGGTACGCCAAGTCCTTTCTCAGGGAAGCCCCACTCGTGAAGAACAAGGTTTTGAACATTCTCATGTATGGGAAACCCTTTCTGATCTTAAGGTTTCAGCCCCCCAAATATCTAATCCTGTACAGAGTATCTCACTTCCTCTTCCTCAAGCCACATGGTGCTTCTCACCATACTAATCAGTTCTTCCATATCCTTGGAAGAAAAGTAATATTTTTTATTCTCGAATTTGGGGGTGAAAGTGGAACCCTCATTCTCCCAAATATACTCCGAACACGAGGTACGGATTTCGCCCGAGTCTGAGTCAGATTCCACAGGTGCCATCTTCCTTTTCTTAGGAGGAGGGGGATGTTTTACTGGGGCCTGGGAAAATGCAGACATAGAGGATTGAACATCCTGTTTAATTAGAGTTTTAATGCTGTCCAGGAGAGAGGGCTGTTCAGCACGCAATACATCATCCGTGCAAGGCTGGCAAAGCTGCTTCTTATATGCAGAGGGAAGCCTGGAAGCACAAACACCACACTTGCGGCTGGGCACCTTATCCTTCTTCGGGTGAGGGACCTTTCTCCCTAACAAGAGAGAGAGAAGTAACCCATAGGCACCAAAAAAACCCGGATAGCAAGGGACCTTCATCCACTACTTACTTGGAGTAGGACTGTGAACGCTGGGCTCTGCAGAAGCAGACAGGGAGGGTTTGTCGCCGTCCATATGGTCAGTCAGTCACAGAGGGACATAGACAATGTGTCTTACCTGGCGGCGCCCTTGACCAGGATTTAAAGGAACCAAGGTCCCAGCGTGATTCTGTGCTCCTCCTCCCACCCAGTAAACAGGGGGGAACTTCAAAAGAACGCCCCAAACATGGCCGCTGTCCCAGAGTATGCCGGCTGCGAGTTCATTCCAGCGTGGAACGCATCGGGATGCAAACTGGAAGTTCGGCTGACGTCACTTCTGGCACACATGAACTCCTGGGATCAGCCGCACGGAGGGAGGAAGAGGCCGGGAAGCTGCAGGAGGACCCCGGCCGCACATCATTGCCCCGCTTTACCCCCCAAGGAGGTGCAGGAGGGGCAGGAGAAGGTCCCAAGTCACACGGATATCGTGGAGACGGGAGCAGCACACAGAGGGGGAAAGCGGAGCCCCTGACCTCGGCTGCCCGGCATTGAATAGGTAGGCGTAGGGTTCTCCAGAGCACTGGCCACTGCAGTACCATCGGAAACCTCTTCATTCCCCATAGGGGACAGGAAAAACACTGGAGGTTGTAGGAAGGGAAGGGGTATTTAACCTCTTTTGCGTTTCTTGTCCCACATTAGGGCGGGGAGATATCCTCGGATGCTGTCGTGGAAGGTGACTGGAGAGACATGTTCTGGATTGCTACATGTGTGCAAGATCAGAACCGTTATCAGCAGATAAGTGCATTATTAGAAACACCAACAGTACATGAATGGAGCATCAGAACTACCTTTAGTACATCAATGCAGCACCAGAACGGCAGAAACACATCAGTACATCAATGCAGTAACCACTTTCAGTACATGAATGCAGAGCCAGAACCACTGTCAATACATGCTCTTCACATTGAGTTTCTCCAAAAAATCCCTTTACTCTGCACATCTGTTTAATATCCACCTTACACTACCCCTCTATATAATCTTCCCACATAATATCCCCCTCACAACCCCTCTTCATAATGTCCCCCACATAGTGCCCCTATTCCATATCTCCCCAACTGCCTTTTTCCAAGTCCCCCACCTCATTGTCACTTGCTATGCTATACCCCCTTTCACAATCTCCACAATTGCCCCATAATGTCCATAATTGCCCCTTGATGTCTCAAATTGCCCATAATGTCCAAAATTGTCAAATTATGGGCGAGCCCTTCCCACAACCCTTCCTTTACCTGGTATCTCATCTAAAATAACATGACGTAGTTGGCACTCATAGAAAGTGAGCATTTCTGCTACACACAGGCGATCATCGCCTGTGTGTAGCTGAGGAGATCAAAGTACTGCAGCTTCTAGTCTCACATGGAGACTATCGAAGAATGCAAAAAGTAAAAAAAAAAAAAATATATATATAGATATCTATCTATATATTTTTTTTTACTTTTTGCATGCTTCAATAGTCTCCATGTGAGACTAGAAGCTGCAGTGCTTTGATCTCCTCAGCTACACACAGGCGATGTGTATATCTATCTATCTATCTATCTATCTATCTATATATATATATATATATATATGTTCAAATTACCCCCATTTAAAATAAAGCAATAAAAAAATGAAACATACACATATTTGGTATCGCGGGAACAGAATCACTCGATCTTTCAATATAAAAAAAGAAATAACCAGATGGCTAAATGGCGTAGCGAGAAAAAAAATTCAAAACGTCAGAACTGCGTTTTTTCGGTCGCCGCTACATTGCAATAAAATGCAATAACGGGCGATCATAAGATCATATCTACACCAATATAGTATCAATAAAAACAGCTCAGCGCGCAAAAAATAAGCCCTCACCCAGTCCAAGATCATGAAAAATGGAGATGCTACAGGTCTTGGAAAATGGCGTTAGTCTGTTTTTTTTTAACCAAATTTTGGATTTTTTTCTCACCACTTAAAAAAAGAAGCTAGACATGTTTGGTGTCTATGAACTCGTAATGATCTGGAGAATTGTAACGATCAGTTTTAACATTTAGAGAACAAGGTTAAAAAAAAAAAACCTGTGGAATTGCACTTTTTTTTGCAATTTCACCACACTTGGAATTTTTTTCTTGTTTCTCAGTACACAATATGTTAAAACCAATGGTTTCCTTTAAAAGTACAACTGGTCCCACAAAAAACAAGCCCTCACTTGGCCATTTTAAGTGAAAAAAAAAAGTTATGGCTCTGGGAATAAGGGGAGCAAAAAACAAAGGTTGTTAAAAGGTTCTTGTTTGGTGAAAAAAATATCCAAAATTTGCTAAAAAAAAAAAAAGCGCCATTTTCTGAGACCTGTAGTGTCTCCATTTTTCATGATCTCGGGTTGGGTGAGGGCTTATTTTTTGCGTGCCGAGGTGACGTTTTTAATGATACAATTTTAATGTAGATTTGATCTTTTGATCGCCCGTTATTGTATTTTAATGCAAATTTTTTGATTGATTTTTTTTATTGTTTTATTTTGAATGGGGCTAAAGGGGGCGATTTGAGCTTTTGTTTATTTATTTTTTTACTTTTTGCATGCTTCAATAGTCTCCATGGGAGACTAGAAGCTGCCATAATCCGATCGACTCTGCTACATACAGGGCTGTATGCAGGGGTGGGATTCAAATTTTTAACAACAGGTTCTGTGTTTGTGCGTCGGTAAACCACACCCATTTTTAAGCCACACCCTTTTTAAGCCACACCCATTTTTGAAGCCACACCCCGAAACCTGCGGAATGGGATTCCCTCAAGAGGTTCTGCAGCAGCTGGGTTGTGATTCATACATATATCTTCCCTCCGCAGCTGCAGAACCTCTTTTTAAAGAAGGGGGGAGGTATAGCTAGTCAGAGGCTGAAGGATTACATCACTGCTCCCCACGTTCTGCTGGGACTTGTAGTCCTGGAGGAACTGCAGGATCCAGGTGTGATTAATTTTTTCCACATAAAAGGTTTTAGGCAAAAACAAGTTCTGCAGAAGCAAGGCAGCCCCTCATAGCTTCACAAAAACCACTCCACTCTCCTTCCCTTCCCTCTTTAAAATGAGGTTCTGCAGCAGCTAAGGAGCCGCAGGCAAGAAGGAAGGGCTCCTGGCACTGAATGTGCCTAAATAATACAGTGCCCAAATAATACAGTCACAGAGTGCCCAAATAATACCGTCACATAATGCTCAAACAATACAGTGCCCAAATAATATCATCACATAGTGCTCATATAATACCTCATACAGTGCCCAAATAATACAGTGACATACTGCCCAAATAGCACATACTGCCCAAATAGTCTCCAGGCCAGGCCAGCCCCAGGCAGCGCCGCAGCTCAGACAGCTGCTCACACTGTCATACAGTGCTGAGGGCCCACTGCCCAGCCCCAAATAATACAGTGACATACTACACTCACTGCCCAAATAGAACTTAGCACATACTGCCCAAATAGTCTCCAGGCCAGGCCAGCCCCAGGCAGCGCCGCAGCTCAGGCAGCTGCTCACACTGTCATACAGTGCTGAGGGCCCACTGCCCAGCCTCAAATAATACAGTGACATACTACACTCACTGCCCAAATAGAACTTAGCACATACTGCCCAAATAGTCTCCAGGCCAGGCCAGCCCCAGGTAGCGCCGCAGCTCAGGCAGCTGCTCACACACACAGTACCTCAGAGACTCTGCAGCTCTGCCTCGCAGCCTCTGCTCTCTCCTCTCTCTTCAGCTCCTCCTCGTGACTGAAGATGGTCGCGGCGCGCCGCTACCCAATCGCCGCACTGCAGAGATCAGTCCGCGGGGGCTGGGGCTGGTGGTGTGTTGCGGCCAGAGGCGTATCTAGGCTTTCTGGCACCCGGGGCAAGAATTTGTTTCGGCGCCCCCCCCCCCCCCCCGCACACATGCGATTTGCACACTTAGTCATGTACCGACGAGCTGCTCTCCCTAATGCTCTCAATGTTCAGTGAAAAACTGAGAGAAGCAGGAGGAGAAGCTCGTTGTCACAGGACCATAAGTATGAAAATGGCATGAGTGAAGTGTCCATGTGATGACTGCTGGAACCTGCAGAGCTGAATCCTGACATTGCAGCTTCTGAATTCTCACAACGAATGCTCTGCACACTTTTAGGATTCTCCATTACCGGTGGCGAGAGTACACGGTCATGTCAGCACAAGCATGTGATTTATATACTTCTGGCCACATTCCGACTAGACGTGCCCGGCCTCGCTCCGTTCATTTCATTGAGTGAGGCCACACATGTCTAGTCAGCATGTGACCGCATGTATGTAAATCACCGGCACGAGAAAATCCTAACAGCGTGCAATGCGCACTGTGAGAATTCAGAAATTGACTAATTCTCATGTTTTTATTTATGTTAGGAGCATTAAAGGGGCTGTCCAGGTTTGTGCTGAGTCTGCAGTCATTCTATGTGACACAGACCTGGAGAACCCCTTTAATGCTCCTAACAAATAAAGACATGAGAATTAGTCAATTTCACAAATAATATTTACATCCAGGTACCTTATAGATGACGTCGTCTCTGGAGTCGTTCTCCTTTTCTTCATCTTGTCAAGATCCCATGATGAGTTTTCTCATCCACAGCCGTCTCTGCAGACCTCCATCTTCTCCGCTCTTCTGCACCAACTCTCCGCACGATGCCCTTAAAGACAGAAGAGTCATTATAATGCCCCTAAATAAAAATATCTGCAATATACTGTCACCTCACACTATTCCCCTCCCTCCTCACACATCCCTCCTGTTCAGCATACTGTCTCCTCATATATTTACCCCCTCACTATACTGTCTGCTCACACATACCCCTGACTCCCCATACTGTGTCCACATACATTCACCCGTTCACCCATACTGTCTGCAACCATCCCCCATACTGTTTCCTCATACATACATACATACATACTCTTCAGTACCCTCAAATCCCCCCACACATATTAAATACCCCCATCCCCACTCCAAATCCCCCCACACATAAAATAGCCCCCCATCCCCACTCCAAATCCCCCCACACATAAAATAGCCCCCCATCCCCACTCCAAATCCCCCCACACATAAAATAGCCCCCATCCCCACTCCAAATCCCCCCACACATAAAATAGCCCCGCATCCCCACTCCAAATCCCCCACACATAAAATAGCCCCCCATCCCCACTCCAAATCCCCCCACACATAAAATAGCCCCCCATCCCCACTCCAAATCCCCCACACATAAAATAGCCCCTCATCCCCACTCCAAATCCCCCCACACATAAAATAGCCCCCATCCCCACTCCAAATCCCCCCACACATAAAATAGTCCCCCATCCCCACTCCAAATCCCCCCACACATAAAACAGCCCCCCATCCCCACTCCAAATGCCCCCACACATAAAATAGTCCCCCATCCCCACTCCAAATCCCCCACACATAAAATAGTCCCCCATCCCCATTCCAAATCCCCCCACACATAAAATAGTCCCCCATCCCCACTCCAAATCCCCCCACACATAAAATAGTCCCCCATCCCCACTCCAAATCCCCGGCCCCCACACAAAATAGCCCCCCATCCCCAAATCCCCCCACACATAAAGTAACCCCCTATCCCCACTCTAAATTCACCCCCCCATACACACACATTATGCCCCCCCCATCTTCGGTGGTATCTTCAGCTCCATATTGGAGCACACTTACCACCATCGTTCCCCCACCTTACCGCCGCCGGCCAGTGACGTCAGCAGCGTGATCACATGACCTGATCACGCTGCTGGCGTCGCTCTGACCCGCAGTCAGAGCTTCAATTGTACTGGCGTCTGTATAGACGCCAGTGCAATTGATCCCTGGGAGCCGGCACGCAGCAGCTTCTCTGCGCCGGCTGTCAGCTTGACAGCCGGCACAGGGAACCGCCGACTCTCAGGTGCAAAATAGTACCGGATCGCCGCTCTCATTCTCCCCGGTTTGGGGAACCGGCTGCTTTTTGAACAACCGGTTCCATCGAACCGGGGAGAACCGGCTGAATCCCACCCCTGGCTGTATGTGGCAGAAATGCTCACTTGTTATGAGCACAAACCATCGGGTAGTGACAACCAAAGAGGACTACTGGAGACCTCTGGTTGTCATGCCAACCCATCGGTGACCCGCGATCACATGACGGGGTCACCAATGGGCGGGATTTCCGTTGCGCTTGGATCGCGATTCCACCCGCAGCTGTTGCGTGCACTTGTCAGCTGTATAATAATAATAAAAATAATAATCTTTATTTATATAGCGCCAACATATTCCGCAGCGCTTTACGGTTTAACAGTTTCAAAACACAAGTCATAAGTAACAGCGTTAACAATACAATAATTAAAGCAAAATAAGATGACCCTGCTCGTGAGAGCTTACAATCTACAATGAGGTGGGGGAGATACAAAGTACAGTTGTGTATATACAATGATGTATTTACAATGATGGTCCAGCCATCTTGAGGGAGTGAGGGATGGATGGAGATAGTGAATGGGCTACAGTACACACACACACACACACTTACACATAGAATGACTTTGATTAGTGAATGTGATAGGCTGCTCTGAACAAATGTGTTTTGAGGGAGCGCCTGAAGCCATGCAAATTGTGGCTAGTCCTAATTTCTTTAGGTACAGCATTCCAGAGGATTGGCGCAGCGCGGGAGAAGTCTTGGAGTCGGGAGTGGGAGGTACGGATTCGTGCAAAGTTTAGTCGAAAGTCGTTCACAGAGCGCAGCAGTCGGTTAGGCCGATAGATAGAAATGAGGGAGGAGATGTAGGGGGGTGCTGCACTGTGGAGAGCTTTGTGGGTGAGAACAAGTACTTTGAATTGGATCCTATAATGAATGGGCAGCCAGTGTAAGGACTGGCGAAGAGCGGACGTGTCCGAGTACCGATTAGCCAGATGGATGACCCTGGCTGCTGCATTCAGTAAGGACTGGAGAAGGGATAGTCGAGTAATGGGGAGGCCAAGTAATAGAGCGCTGCAGTAGTCCAGGCGGGAGTGGATCAATGCTACAGTGAGGGTTTTTGTTGTTTCCATGGTGAGAAAAGGGCACATTCTAGAGATGTTCTTTAGGTGTAGGCGGCAAGAGCGGGCAAGAGATTGTATATGGGAAGTGAAGGAGAGATTGGTGTCAAACATAACACCCAGACAGCGAGCCTGCTGCTTGGGTGTTATTATGGTGCCGCCCACAGAGAGGGAAATGTCAAATTTACGGAGGTTAGTAGACGGCGGGAGCAGAAGAAGTTCAGTTTTGGAGAGGTTGAGTTTCAGATAGAGAGCGGACATGATGTTGGAGACTGCCGACAGACAGTCACTGGCGTTCTGTAGTACAGCGGGGGTAAGGTCGGGGGATGACATGTATAGTTGTGTGTCATCAGCATAAAGATGAGACTGAAAGCCAAATCTGCTGATGGTCTGTCCAATTGGGGCCGTGTAGAGAGAGAAGAGAAGGGGGCCGAGGACTGAGCCCTGGGGTACCCCAACAGCGAGAGGAAGAGGCGATGACGTGGAGCCAGAGAACGAAACACTGAAGGAGCGGTCAGAAAGATAGGAAGAGAGCCAGGAGAGAGCAGTGTCCTTAATGCCTAGTGACTGGAGCCTAGACAGTAGGAGACGGTGGTTAACTGTGTCGAAAGCTGCAGAAAGGTCTAGAAGAATGAGCAGAGAGTGGTCACCATTACATTTGGCTGTCAGAAGGTCATTGGTCACTTTGATGAGTGCAGTTTCAGTCGAGTGTAGGAGGCGGAAGCCAAACTGTGAAGGGTTTAAAAAAGGGAGTGAGTGGAGAGGTAACGGGTAAGGCGGGAGTAGACTAGGCGCTCCAAAAGTTTAGAGATGAAGGGGAGATTGGAGACCGGTCTGTAGTTGTTTGTGCAGGAAGGGTCGAGAGCGGGTTTATTTAGTGATGAGTAACGAAGGAGTGTTTGAAGGAGGATGGGAAAATGCCAGAGGAGAGTGAGAGATTAAAGATTGTAGTTAGGTGAGTTGTGACAACTGGAGAGAGAGACTGGAGGAGATGTCAGGGAATGGGGTCGGTAGTGCAGTAGTTGGACGAGAGGAGTCTGGAGACTTCTTCTTCTGTGATGGGATCAAATGTGGAAAGTGAGCCAGGGGAAATGCAGGGAGGGATAGGAGTCACAGCACTTGGTGGTTGAGAGCAGATTTCCTGACGGATAGTATCTATTTTTTCTATAAAGTGGGAGGCCAGGTCGTCAGCACAAATGTCTGTGATAGGGGCTTGTGCTTTTGGCCTGAGGAGGGAGTGAAAAGTGTCAAAAAGTTCTTGGGGTTGTTAGCTAGTGAGGAGATCAGGGTGGTGAAGTAGGTCTGTTTGGCGAGGTGAAGGGCAGCATTATAAGTTCTTAGCATAAATTTAAAGTGGATGAAGTCTTCTGGTGTGCGGGTTTTTCTCCAAAGGCGTTCAGCACTCCTAGAGCATCGCTGAAGAAGTTGAGTTTGCAATGTGAGCCAGGGCTGTTTTACTGTGTGTTTGGAAGTTCTGAGGGTGAGCGGCGCTACTTGGTCAAGGGTGCTTCTAAGAGTGTCATTGTAGTGATGAACAGCCAGATCAGGACAGGAAAAAGAGGAGATTGGGGACAATGATGAGTGTAGGGAGTCAGAAAGTGTCTGAGGGTTAATGGCTTATAGATTTCTGAATGTGTGGTAGGTAGGAGTGCGCTGGGGTGGTCGAGGATTTGTGAGCGTGAAGGAGACAATGTTGTGGCCAGAGAATGGAAGCGGTGAGTTATTTAGGTGGGAGATTGAACAAAGCCGGACAAAGACAAGGTCAAGGGTGTTACCATCCTTGTGTGTCTCAGAGGTTGAAAGCTGTGAGAAGCCTAGAGAAGTGGTTAGTGATAGAAGCTGAGATGCAGATGTGGAAGTAGGGCTGTTAATGGGGATGTTGAAGTCTCCAAGGATAAGCGTTGGTAGTTCTGATGACATGAGGTGCGGCAGCCAGGCTGAGAAGTGGTCAAGTAACTGGGTGGGCGAGCCTGGGGGCCGATATATGACTGCTACTCTGAGGGAGAGGGGACGGAAGAGCCTGATGGTGTGGACCTCAAAAGAAGGGAATGAGAGTGATGGAATTGGGGGGATGACCTGGAAAGTGCATTGTGGGGACAGGAGTATGCCTACTCCACCACCATGTCTGTTTGTGGGTCTCGGGGAATGGGAGAACTGTAAGCCACCATAGGAAATGGCAGCAGAGGAGACAGTGTCAGAATCCTGAATCCAGGTTTCTGTGAGGGCCAACAGATGAAGAGAGTTGTTCAGAAAGTGGTTGTGCAGGAAGGATAGCTTGTTGCATACAGACCGTGGATTCCAGAGGGCACAATTAAAAGAAGGAGATGAGGGCGTGCAAGTAATATTAATAAGATTATTATGGTTTCGATATGAGGTAGGGTAGGGGTTGAGGTTGGGGGATGGTGGACCAGGGTTGGGGGAGAAGTCCCCTGAAATCAGTAGGAGTAGGAAGATAAAGAACAAGTAGCTGTTGGAATTGTAAGTAGGTTTTTTTCAGCGATGTGTTTGGGCAAGATGGGCTGAGGTTTTTCAAGAAGGTAAGGAGTGCATGGGAGCTGTACATGGGAGAGGGAAGTATAGAGGGGCTGATGTTTATGAGTCGTGATGGAGGGGGGATGGGGCGGTAAATGTGGATGGCAAGGGAACACAGGAGGATAGCAATAAAGTACATGATTAAAAGGAAAGCAAAGTGTGCGGTACCTGAATCCTGCCCTGATTAATTGCCATGGATAACTGCCGTTTACACTATGCTTATCTTCTGTGATGCTTTGCTTCTGGGATGACTGTATGCACCCCACACTGCGTGCTCCCCTTAGACTACTCCTACATATATAGCCCACACTACAGGGTCAGGAGAGAGGGGATTGTGGGAGCTGGTTTGGGATAATTTGGCAGCTGGGGCCAGCACACCAGGGGGTGGTTAGATCATCAAAGGCAATAGACCTGGCTACATCTATATGCTTTAGCACCTTCCACCTGATAAGATCTAGAGAGGCGGTATAGGTCATAGCTCAGCATCGTATAGCATCTGTATAGCTCAGCATCGGAGCCCGCACCAAACAGGGCGAGTCCGACATTGGTGTACATTTACGCCTGATGTCGGAAAGGGGTTTATATTAAAAGTAAATGCAGAGTCCTAGTGATTTATAAATAGGAGCTAAAACAGTAGATTGATGTCCCTGGGTGGGAATGGCTGGAGGTCTCAGCTATACATTCAAATTAGTATTGTACTTCATGTCCTCAGATACTGTACAACAGTTTTGTAGGAAAATCTTTGTGAATAGGATTGATAGTGTGACCAGATCTCAATTTAAGAACAGTAAAACTTTTACAGTATTCAGTTATCTACTATGATTGCAAATGTATAATTCTGCTGATCCACATATAATATTTGTAAGCTTGTCATTATTTTGTTTTTAGAAAGTTATTTAAAAAGGTAAAAGCACTGAGAACTCATTCATTATCCCCACTGACATTGCTAAGAAACATATGTGCAGGTGTTTCAAAGCACGAAAATTAGCCCAAATATGGTCTCAGTGTACTGTACCTTCATATTCCTGCAATATTGTGTCAAATTAAGGGACTACTAAGCAGCCCACAAAGTGGATGCAAATAGAAAGAAAAATTCTATCGTATCATATAGGGAACCAATGTTCCAGGGCTTTTTCATTGTTGGTTTATGAACAGACGTCAGAACACTCAATAGTGAATGAACAGACGTCAGGCTGCTCAATAGTTAATGAACAGACGTCAGACCACTTGAAAGCTTGCAGTTCCATGTTTTAGTTCGCTTTCAAAGGTAACATTCAGAACGTTATTTTTTATGCTTTAACTGTGAATATTGTCCTCCTGGAAGACCCATGATCTAGAACACAAACCTAGCTTTCTGACACTGGGCAGCCCAAAATCCTTTGGTAATCATAAGATTTCATGATATGCTTTAGCAAACAGCTCTGTCTTGGTCTCATCTGTCTACAAGACGCTTTCCCAGAAGGATTTTGGCAACCTGCAGTCTAGCTTTTTGATGTCTCTGTGTCAGCAGTGAGGTCCTCCTGATTCTTCTGCCATAGCGTTTCATTTCATTTAGATGTCAATGGATAGTTTGTATGGACACTGATGCACACTGAGCCTGAAGGACACCTGGAATTTCTTTTGAACTTGTTTGGGGCTTATCCACCATCAGGACTATCCTGCGTTGCAACCTTTCATCAATTTTTTCTTTGCTGTCCACTTCCACGTAGATTAGCTACAGCAGTGCCATGGATTGTAAACTTCTTGATTATGTTGCGCACCTTAAGGCCCCGTCTCACATAGCGAGATCACTGCTGATCGCTGCAGAGTCACAAATGTTGTGACACAACAGCGATCTCAGAAGCGATCTCGCTATGTCTGACACGTACCAGCGATCAGGCCCCTGCTGGGTATCGCTGGTCGTGTCAGAAATGCCTGGACTTTTTTTGATCGCTGGTCTCCCGCTGGCCAGCATGTATCGCTGCGTGTGACAGGCGGGAGACCAGCGATCAGCCAGCCGGAGCTGGTAACCAAGGTAAACATCGGGTTTCCATGCGCCGGGCGGTGCCTGGAAACCTGACGTGTACCTTAGATACCAGCGCGCTGCTGCAGGGGAGCTTGTAACCAAGATACACAGCGGGTTTCTAAGCGCCGAGCGGTGCCTAGAAACCCGCTGTGTACCTTGGTTACCAGCTCCCTGCACCAGCGTGCTGGTATGCCGGTAACTAAGCGACGTGTGTCGCTTGTTACCGGCGTACTCGCTGTCCTGATCGCTGCTGAGATCTGCCTGTTTGCAATCATGTAGCGACTCAGCAGCGATCCTGACAAGTTCACATCGTTGTCGGGATCGCTGGTGAGTCGCTATGTGAGACAGGGCCCTTAGAAAATGGAATATCCAGATCTCTGGAGATGGACTTGAAAAATATCAACAATCTCAAGGATACAACAAAATCGGTTCTCATGTCCTCAGACAGTTTTCTTCTCCTCCTCTTTCTGTTCTCCATGCTTAGTGTGGCACACACAGACAAAAGGAGATAAGTTGACTCAATCTTTGCATTGTATCTGGTTTCATGTGTGATTTTCATATTAGAGGGACAGTTGTAAATATAATAATTCAATCTATTAGCTTTTTTTGAACTGAACTCTGTACAGGATGTTTTAAATCTTGGATTGATATGGCAAAAAACTAGCATATACTTATCCTTGCCTTATTATCCTCCCACTTGAATTTGTGGTTACTTGTTCTGTGTCCTCATATTTCTTCAACTGGTGTGCTACATTTGCTGATTTTTTTTTAACTCACTGAGGCATTTTTAGCCATAATTTAGATTTATAATTATCTTTATGTATATACTTTATTAAGAATCAGCAAATGTGACATACTACTGTTATTCTTAGATTTTTTTTGTACATACAATTCATATACATATATATATATATATAATATATATATGTATATGAATTGTATGTACAAAAAAAATATATATATATATATATATATTCCGGGGACATTTCTCATTATATCTACCTCAGGTTTTGCATTTTTTGCACATAACCATTAAAGGAAATCACAATACTTATATTTAATCTGAACAGGTGAATTATGTAGTATAGTACAAGAGTGCTGTTAATATTATGGAGTATGATTAATATATGTATTAGTGTATTTATGTCTATTTCTGTATAACAGATTGATTACCACTTTTGGTATTTGTGAAAAAAAACTTTCCCCTTTATGTTATTTTTTTATGTTTTTTTACTATGCATAATAAAGATTAAATAATTTTAATACTATATATTTCTGTATTTGGGGCATTTCTACATTTGGTGGTATTCTAGTGATTTTCATATTGCCTATGCCTGTTACTTGCCACAGGTGAGTTTGAACGAGCATCATGTTTGAAATAAAGTTGTTTACCTACAATTTTTGCAAGGTGCCAACAATTTTGTCTGGCCATTTCTGGAGTTGCGTGTGTCCAATTTGCCTTTAGTTTTTTTTTTGTGTTGATATAATATACACGTTTATTTCCTTTGTGAGTAACAAAACGTCTACCGTAATTGCAGTAATTTTCTGGGAGAATTTCAAGGATGTCAACACTTTCCGCCATGACTGTATAGATCTATAGGGAAATGCTCATGCTACAGTTCACTAGTTATCAGGTAAAAAAGGTTGGGCATTTAACCCCTTACCGACATTGAACGTAATAGTATGCCGATATCAGACTCCCTCCCTTTGATGTTGGCTCCGGCGATGAGCACACTTCTTTTCCGGCACATGTCAGCTGTTTTGAACAGCTGACGTGTGCCTCTAACAACCGCGGGTGGAATCGCAATCCACCAGCAGCTGATTAATTGAATGCTACTGTAAATCTCTGACAGTGGCGTTTAACTCGCGCTTCCGGGAAGCGCGCCGGAAATCCCGCCCACGTGATCGTGGGTCACTGATGGGTTGGCATGACAACCAGAGGTCTCCAGCAGATCTCTATGGTTGTCACTGCCAGATTGCTATGAGCGCCGCTCGGTGGTCGGAGCTTATAGCAAGTGAGCAATTCTGCTACATACAGGCGTTCTGACAAGTGCAGCTTTTAGTCTCCCATGGAAACTATTGAAGCATGCAAAATGTAAAAAAAAAGGATGTTTTTAAAAATATAAAAAAAAATTAAAAAAAGAATTTTCAAATCACCCCCATTCAAAATAAAACAAAAAAAAACAAACATACACATATTTGGTAACCCAAACCCGAGATCACGAAAAATGGAGACGCCACGGGTATCGGAAAACGGCGCAATTTTTTTTTTTTTTTCTTTAACAAACTTTGGAATTTTTTTCACCACTTAAATAAAAAAAAGAATCTAGACATGTTTGGTGTCTATGAACTCGTAATCACCTGGAGAATCATATTGGCAAGTCAGTTTTAACATTTAGTGAACTAGGTAAAAAAAATTTAAATAACTGTGGGATTGCACTTTATTTCCAATTTCAATTTCTTGTTTTCCAGTACACGATATGTTAAAACCAATGGTGTTGTTTAAAAGTACAACTCATCCAGCATACAACAAGCCCTCACATGGCCATTTTTACAAAAAAACTAAAAAAGTTATGGCTCTGGGAAGGGGAGCAAAAAATGAAAATGCAAAATAAAAAAAACCCTCTGGTCGTTAAGGGGTTAAAAAAAAGTCATACTGCTATTTGTTCATATTAGAAAAAAATGTGTTAAGCTCATTCTAATTTATGTGCATCATTCATCACATAGCAGTGCAAAATCATCTTTCCCATATTCGCTATTAGGGCAGATATAGGAAGGAGAGGGGTCAGGATACTCAGAGGAGTCAGAGCAGAGAGCAGCTACAAAACGTGGGATAAGTGGACGTTCTCCAGGAAATTCATAGGCTGGTGCAATTTTACATGCAAAGATAGTAATGTAATGCTCATGATCAATGTTTTGCTCTTGATGCTTGATGTTTTGCTCTTGATCCTTTGAGAATATTGTATCTGGTGGTAAGGACTACCACCAGTGATTGACTGTAGAGCTTTACTTAAGGTACTGCCACACTAAACGCTCCCGCTAACGATCACAATAATGACGCATACTAATGCGATCATTTTTGTGATCGTTTTAATGTCGCTAGTAGCTGCCACACTTAGCGATCTCGTTAACGACGCATAAGCGGTTAGCGATCTCCTTAACGACTTTGCGATGTAAAAAACAGCGCAAATCGTTCACAAAACGTGCCAGACACAGCGATATAGGCTCACCAGCGGGACGCCAACGATCAAAATACGGTCCAGAACTATAGTGAACGATCAGCGAGATCACAGCAGGGGCCACGTCGTTGCTACATGCCACACACAACAGCGTCACTAACGAGATCGCTAAATAGTGACGTTTTTTAGCGATCCAGTTAGCGATCTTGTTTAGTGTGGCATACCCTTTAATCATTTCAGTGCATACAATTGCTGGAAGATAAATGTGTGTGTAACCATCAATGTCATGGAGGAAAAGATTTCATGCTTAAAGTGAATACTCATGTAGCCTCAGTGTGGAAGCGATGCAGCCAAAAGCCATGGTGTCATGTGGATTTACCATGAATTGATGCTACTTGCAAATTGTTAATGGCTGCCTGGTTTTGTGCATAAAACTGCAGCTCCAATTCTCACTAAAACACATTGCCATAGTTTTTGTCATTGTAACTGTCCATCTGGCCATGCTGTGGCCACTAATTGTGGTGGAAAGCTTAGTGACAAATGAGAGGCAGTGGCCTACCAAAGATTAATGTCTATTGCTGATTTGATCACCAGAGCTGTTATTTGTCAAACAAAATTGGAAAGGGGTTTTGAAGGTTGAAGCAGATATCGTAACCTGTAATGAATTGGATTAGTCTCAAGTCTTTGTTTGGACTCTTTAAACTAATGCTGCTGTGAAGCCTTGAGCATTATGTCATTCACCTTATAGAAGGTTCCGCATGGCATTTTTCTAACCTGATGGTTGTCGTTGGCGGTTGAGTATTTGTAGCATTGCTATACGTTTTGATAAGAAAATGGAGACTAAAGAGTATCCAGATGAAATGTGCAGGAAGATGGTTGAGGATGCAAATCCAGCATACACCCCTAACAAATTTGGAGCGGTCTCAGTTTGACCCAGTCTGATGGCCATATTTGAGAGAGAAGAAGAGATGGATGAGGAAGGAGAGGATGGAAGATAAGGAGAAGGAGATTGGAGTTATAGACAAACAAGATAAGCTTGTTGGAATAAGAAAATTGCAACATTTCCTTGTTATTGATAAAATCAGTGAAGAAGAGGAGGAAGTTCCATCACAAAGAAAGTGGTGGATTGCAGAACGTCTGAGGAGGACCATCAAAACATTAATAAAAGAGAAGGAAATGTCCAACCATTTAGATTCGTTAGGGCAATTTTCTGTTGCGGTAATATTAAGACATTGGCGTAAGGTACTTAAAATCAACAGGTCCAGTGGAGCACGATAATATTACAACAATAACATCTGAATTACAAACTTTATCAGATTTACCGTCATCTGAAGTAAAAATAAAAATAATAATGGATAGACACCCTGACATAAAATCTGCTAGGCTGGAGATACCATGAAGATATTATATAAAAGATGACTAGAGAAAGCAAGTGGTGGATTCCAAAATGTCTCAGGAGGAACATCAATAAGAGAGGAGGAAAGGCCCGACCATACAGATTTCTTACGGGCAATTTTCTGTTGCTGTAATATTAAGACAATCCAGTAAAGTATAACGTTATTAACAGGTCCACCAGATCATGATATTGTCACAACCGTAAGAACAACAGAAACACAAACTTCATCAGATTTACATAATCAGAAGTGTAAGAAATTGTGTAGAAACAACAGGACATCAGATCTTCCAGGCTGTTGATACCGTATTACATAAAAGATGTCCAGAATTCATGGATTAAATGTTAACTATAAAATTTTAAACAACTTTAAAAATAAATTCTTTTTGTCTGATCTCTTATGTAGTATGTCTGATAAATAAAAGGAAATCTTACTAGTTATGGACAAATAGAAGTCTATTTAGACCTGTAATCATGTATTAGCTGTCACACAGCTTTCCTAGAAAAAGAAATAAAGGAAGAAATTACCAAATGGATAAATGCTTCAAGTATAGACAAAAACAGGCTGCACGGCACTCCTCTAAATGTAAGTACACGAATAAGATTCCACTCCACAAATAATGTAAAAAATACATTTGGCACTCCAAGATAGATGCAAAGAGTTCAAGAGTATTTTAATAGTACAGGGTCATCCACTGTATAAACAATATACACTGTGTTCCAAATTATTATGCAAAAATTGTTTAGGAGTGATAAGGTAAGAATTTTTTGTTTTGTCAGTTAAACTCATTGATGGTGATGTGTCAGGGCTCTTTATATCACTGTAAGCAATTGCAGACACCTGTGCTAAATAGTTTGGCAGGTGTGTCCAATGAAAGGCAAGACTACTTAAGAAGGCTGTCCCACATTATTAAGCAGCCTACATTTTTTACCAAAATGGGAAAGAAAAAGGATGTGTCGGCTGCTGAGAAGCAACAAATTGTGGAGTGTTTAGGTCAAGGCATGACTACAATCAACATTGCCAAGACACTTCATCGTGATCATCGCACAATCAAGAAGTATTTAGCTGATTCACAGTACACACGTGTGCGTGCTGATAAGGGAAAATTGAGGACTCTTTCCTAAAGGCAATTACGTCAGGTTAAAAGAGCAGCAGCAAAAAAGACTTGTCATAGCAGCAAACAAGTTTTTGAAGCTGCTGGTGCCTCCGACGTCCCCCGAACAACAAGATGCAGGGTCCTTCAGAGGTTTGCAGCTGTGCGTAAGCCATCCTGTCAACCTCCTCTATCCACTGCACACAAGCAGAAACGGCTCCAGTGGGCCAAACAATACATGAAGACTGACTTAAACTGTTTTGTTCACCGATGAGTGCCGTGCAACGCTCGATGGTCCAGATGGATGGAGTGGAGGATGGCTGGTTGATGGACACCCCATGTAAACACGGCTACGGCGCCAACAAGGAGGAGGTGGAGTAATGTTTTGGGCTGGAATCATGGGGAGAGAGATTGTTGGCCCCTTTAGGATCCCTGAAGGGGTAAAGATAAACTCCATAGTGTATGTTGAGTTTCTCAAACAGTACTTCCTGCCATGGTTCAAGAAGAAGAACCGTGCATTCCGCAGCAAGATCATTTTCATGCATGATAATGCACCGTCTCATGCTGCACATAACACATCTGTATCTCTGGCTGCTATGGGCATAAAAGGGGACAAACTTATGGTGTGGCCTCCATGCTCCCTTGACCTCAACCCCATTGAGAACCTCTGGAGCATCATCAAAAGATGTGTATGATGGCGTGGGGCAGTTCACATCTAAGCAACAGCTCTGGGAAGGCATTCTGTCCTCATGCAAAACAATTGAAGCAGAAACCATCCAAAACCTGACAAATTCAAAGGACGAGAGAGTTCAGAAGCTCCTTTGGAACAAGGGGTCCTATGTGCAAATGTAACATCACCTAGAATAAAGTTTTGAGTTGAAAACGGTTTGATTTCAGTTTGTAATAACCTGCTAATGCTTATAATTTCAAAAATGACCATTTTTTGTTCTTTATTAACCCCTTCACCCCCAAGGGTGGTTTGCACCTTAATGACCGGGCCAATTTTTACAATTCTGACCACTGTCTCTTTATGAGGTTATAACTCTGGAACGCTTCAACGGATCTTCGCGATTCTGAGATTGTTTTCTCGTGACATATTGTACTTCACGTTAGAAGTAAAATTTCTTCGATATAACTTGCGTTTATTTTTGAAAAAAACGCAAATATGGCGAAAATTTTTACAATTTTGCAATTTTCAAACTTTGAATTTTTATTCCCTTAAAACAGAGAAATATGTCACATAAAATAGTTAAGAAATAACATTTCCCACATGTCTACTTTACATCAGCACAATTTTGGAACCAAAATTTTTTTTTGTTAGGAAGTTATAAGGGTTAAAAGTTGACCAGCGATTTCTCATTTTTACAACAAAATTTACAAAGCCATTTTTTTTAGGGACCACCTCTCATTTGAAGTCACTTTGAGGGGTCTATATGGCAGAAAATACCCAAAAGTGACACCATTCTAAAAACTGCACCCCTCAAGGTACTCAAAACCACATTCAAGAAGATTATTAACCCTTCAGGTGCTTCACAGGAACTAAAGCAACGTGGAAGGAAAAAATGAATATTTAACTTTTTAGCCACAAAAATGATCTTTTACAAACTTTTTTTTTATTTTCACAAGGGTAAAAGGAGAAAATGGACAGATAAGGTTGTTATGCAATTTCTCCTGAGTACGCCAATACCCAATATGTGGGGGAAAACCACTGTTTGGGCACACGGCAGAGCTCGTAAGGGAAGGAGCGCCGTTTGACTTTTTCAAACTAAAATTGGCTGGAATTGAGATTGGACGCCATGTCGTGTTTGGAGAGCCCCTGATGCACCTAAACAGTGGAAACCCCCACAAGTGACACCATTTTGGAAACTAGACCCCCTAAGGTACTTATCTAGATCTGTTGTGAGCACTTTGAACTCCCAAGTGTTTCACAAAAGCTTATAATGCCTGGGTGTGAAAAAAAAAAAAAAACAATTTTCCACAAAAATGATTTTTTAGTCCCAAATTTTTGAATTTTCCCAAGGAAATTGGACCCCAAAAGTTGTTGTCCAATTTGTCCTGAGTACGCTGATACCCCATATGTGGGGGGGGGGAACTGTTTGGGTGCACGCAGGGCTTGGAAAGGAAGTAGTAACGTTTTGGAATGCAGACGTTGATGGGGGTCATGTTCCGTTTGCAGTGCCCCAGATGAGCCTAAACAGTGGAAACCCCCCCACAAGTGACCCCATTTTGGAAACTATACCCCCTAAGGAACTTATCTAGATCTTTGGTGAGCACTTTGAACCCCCAAGTGCTTCACACAAGTCTATAATGCCCGGGCATGAAAATAAAAAATCCTATTTTTTTCCCACAAAAATTATCTTTTAGTCACTAATTTTTTTTTTCTCAAGGGTAACAGGAGAAATTGGACCACAAAAGTTGTTGTCCAATTTGTCCTGAGTACGCTGATACCCCATATGTGGGTGGGAACCACTATTTGGGCGCACGGCAGAGCTCGGAATGGAATGAGCACCATTTGATTTTTCCAAACAAAATTGGCTGGAATTGAGATTGGATGCCATGTTGCATTTGGAGAGCCCCTGATGTGCCTAAACAGTGGAAACCCCCCACAAATGACCCCATTTTGGAAACTAGACCCCCTAAGGAACTTTTCTAGATCTTTGGTGAGCAATTTGAACCCCCAAGTGCTTCACACAAGTTTATAACGTAGAGCCGTAAAATTTAAAAATCATATTTTTTCCACAAAAATGATCTTTTCACCCTAATTTTTATTTTTCCAAGGGTAACAAGACTCCAAAAGTTATTGTGCAATTTTTCCTGAGTGCGCTGATACCTCATATGTGGGGGTAAACCACTGTTTGGGTGCATGGCAGAGTTTGGAAGGGAAGGAGCGCCGTCTGACTTTTTCAACGCAGAATTGGCTGGACGCCATGTCGTGTTTGGAGAGCTCCTGATCTGCCTAAACAGTGGAAACCCCCATAAATGACGCCATTTTGGAAACTAGACCCCTCAAGGAACTTATCTAGATGTGTGGTGAGAACTTTTAACCCCCAGGTGTTTCACTAAAGTTTATAACGTACAGCCGTAAAATAAAAAATCTTTTTTTTTTTTTACAAAAATGATTTTTTCGTCCCCAATATTTTATTTTCACAAGGGTAACAGAAGAAATTGGAACCCAAAAGTTGTTGTCCAATTTGTCCTGAGTACGCTGATACCCAATATGTGGGAGAAAACTACTGTATGGGCGCACGTCAGGGCTCGGAAGGGAAGTAGTGACGTTTTGGATTGCAGACTTTGATGGAATGGTCTGGGGGCGTCATGTCACATTTGGAGAGCCCCTGATGCACCTATACAGTGGAAACCCCCCACAAGTGACCCCATTCTGGCAAATAGACCCCACAAGGAACTTATCTAGATGTGTGGTGAGCACTTTGAACCCCGAAGTGCTTCACAGAAGTTTATAACGTACAGCCGTAAAAATAAAAAATCTTATTTTTTTTTACAAAAATGATTTTTTCGCCCCCAATATTTTATTTTCACAAGGGTAACAGAAGAAATTGGAACCCAAAAGTTGTTGTCCAATTTGTCCTGAGTACGCTGATACCCAATATGTGGGAGAAAACTACTGTATGGGCGCACGTCAGGGCTCGGAAGGGAAGTAGTGACGTTTTGGATTGCAGACTTTGATGGAATGGTCTGGGGGCGTCATGTCACATTTGGAGAGCCCCTGATGCACCTATACAGTGGAAACCCCCCACAAGTGACCCCATTTTGGCAAATAGACCCCACAAGGAACTTATCTAGATGTGTGGTGAGCACTTTGAACCCCGAAGTGCTTCACAGAAGTTTATAACGTACAGCCGTAAAAATAAAAAATCCTTTTTTTTTTTTTACAAAAATGATTTTTTTTGCCCCCAATATTTTATTTTTACAAGGGTAACAGGAGAAATTGGACCCCAAAAGTTGTTGTCCAATTTGTCCTGAGTACGCTGATATCCAATATGTGGGAGAAAACTACTGTATGGGTACACGTTGGGGCTCGGAAGGGAAGTAGTGACGTTTTGGATTGCAGACTTTGATGGAATGGTCTGGGGGTGTCATGTCGCATTTGGAGAGCCCCTGATGCGCCTAAACAGTGGAAATCCCCAACAAGTGACCCCATTTTGGAAAATAGACCCCACAAGGAACTTATCTAGATGTGTGGTGAGCGCTATGAAGCCCCAAGTGCTTCACAGAAGTTTATAATGTACAGCCGTAAAAACAAAAAAATATTTTTTTTTGTACAAAAATGATATTTTCGCCCCCAGTTTTTTATTTTCCCAAGGGTAGCAGAAGAAATAGGACAAATTGCACAATAACTCTTGTGGTCCAGAGTACGCTGATACCCCATATGTGGGGATAAACTACTGTTTGGACGCATGGCAGAGCTCAGAAGTGAAGGAGCACCGTTTGACTTTTTCAACGCAGAATTGGCTGGAATTGAGATCAGACGCCATGTCACATTTGGAGAGCCCCTGATGTGCCTAAACAGCTGAAACCCCCCAATTCTAACTCCAACCCTAACCCCAACACACCCCTAACCCTAGTCCCAACCCTAACCACAAACCTAACCCTAACACACCCCTAATCCCAACCCTAACCCTAATCCTAACTTTAGCGCCAACCCTAACCCTAACTTTAGCCGCAACCCTAACCCTAACCCTAATGGGAAAATGGAAATAAATGCTTTTTTTTAATTTTATTGTTTTTCCCTTACTAAGGGGGTGATAAAGGGGGGTTTGATTTACTATTTATAGCGGGTTTTTATGATTGGCAGCTGTCACGCTAAAAGACGCTTTTTATTGCAAAAATAGTTTTTGCATCATCACATTTTGAGAGCTATAATTTTTGCATATTTTGGCCCACAGAGTCATGTGAGGTCTTATTTTTTGCGGGACGAGGTGACGTTTTTATTGGTACCATTTTTGAGCACGTGACGTTTTTTGATCGCTTTTTATTTCGATTTTTGGGAGGTTAGAATGAACAAAAATCAGCAATTCATGAATTTCTTTTGGGGGAGGCGTTTATACCGTTCCGCGTGTGGTAAAATTGATAAATCAGTTTTATTCTTCGGGTCAGTACGATTATGGCGATACCTCATTTATATCATTTTTTCATGTTTTGGCGCTTTTATAGAATAAAAACAATTTTATATAAAAAATAATTATTTTTGCATCGCTTTATTCTGCGAGCTATAACTTTTTTATTTTTTCGCTGATGATGCTTTATGACGGCTCGTTTTTTGCGGGACAAGATGACGTTTTGAGCGGTACCATGTTTTTTTATATCGGTCTTTTTGATCGCGTGTTATTCCACTTTTTGTTCGGCGGTATGATGATAAAGCATTGATTTTTTGCTTTGTTTTTTTTTTTTTTTTTTTTTTTTTTTAAGGGGTTCACTAAAGGGGTTAACTATTGGGACAATTTTATAGGGGGGGTCGTTACGGACGCGGCGATACCAAATATGTGTACTTTTATTGTGTTTTTTTTTTTATTTACAGGAAGAAGTGAATTTATTGGGGAATATTTTTTTTTTTATTTATTTTGAATTTTTTTTTTACACGTTTATTTTTACTTTTTTAACTTTTTTACTTTGTCCCAGGGTGGGACATCACAGTATTTTATCAGATCGCTGGTGTGACAGTGTGCACAGCACTCTGTCACACCAGCGATCGCACAGGCATAGATGCAGGCTTCTCAGTGCCTGCTCTCGGCAGGCACTGAGGTAGCCGCCTCCCTCCAGGACCCCGGCGCCATCTTGGATCCGGGTCCTGGGAGGGAGGAAGCCCTCAGAACAGCGCGATCACATCGCGCTGCTCTGAGGGTCTCAGGGGGGCGCGCAGGGAGCCCCCACCCTGCGCGATCCTCCCCTGTGCCCCCAGTACACCGCGATCATGTTTGATCGCGGTGTGCTAGGGGTTGATGTGCCCGGAGCGGTCCGTGACCGCTCCTGACACACAGTCATGGGTGTCAGCTGTGATAATCAGCTGACACCCGGCGGCGATTAGCTGCGCTCCCCTCAGGAGCGCAGCTGATCGCCTATGACGTACTATCCCGTCCCCGGTCATACGGGCCCAGGTACCATGGACGGGATAGTACGTCCGATGGCAGTAAGGGGTTAAAATGAAAAGGTTAAAAACTCTGCTGTGCGTAATAATTTGGAACATGCATTTTGAGTGCAGTTTGAGTGTTTTATTTAAAAAAATATATACTGTTATCATAGGCAGTTTGTACAAAAACCTTTCAATTGTACTCTAATAGTTATTTGACTGGAAAATTACAATGACTGCAATTCATATAGGTAATTTGGGAAAATCTGAGAAAATATTATTTGCATAATAATTTGGAACACAGTGTATTTGACATTTGGGTCAGATTGGTGCCACATCTCCTGCGCAGTAGTGCATATCTCCAGCACAGTGTCAGGCTTTAGTAAGAAGCCTCCCCTGTTCTGATGAATGCCATGCAACTGGCCGAAACGTTAATTATATTGCTCCTACATTGGATGAACCTGTAATAATAAAATACTCTTACGTTCTTTGTTTCCATCTTGGAGTGCCAATTTGTTTTTTACATTATTTGTGGAGTGGAATCTAATTTGTGTACCCACTATTAGAGGAGTGCCGTGCAGCCTGTTTATGTCTATACTTGAAGCACCAAGAAATGGTTGGAAACAACTATTTGGACCTGACTCCTGAAAATGTTTTGTTCTGTGTATGTGGACTAGAGAAATTCAGAATTTATTTTATTTTTTAAAATTAAAAAAATATCCAGTACAGCATATCCATCAGTATTCTGATTTTTAGAAGCTTTTTGTGCATTTAACTTGCATGTGTAATGAGATCAGGATGGCACAAGTGGCTGGAAAAGTCCAAGGTCAGACATGCTCAAGTACTTATTCTTAACGTCTGTACTTTTATAATGACATGAAAATTAAATAGGTTTCATAAAAATATAAATACAGGGTTTTATACACAATGCAGACATTTCCATGCCAAGCATACAAGCCAAAATAAATGAGTCACAATGATTTATCTTCCTGGGTAGGCAGTTATCCATATTCATATCTCATTTACAGAAATAGGATGTTTCGCCATATGACAAAGAGGTGTACTGAAATGTCGCAGCAGGCATGCTATTCATCACAACAAGACGCCGCTTTATTTGTATTACTACTGTAGGTATAGTTTAGAAGTTAGAGAACTTTACCTACCTATATTACATGCAAGAAATACCAATGTTTGGTATAGATGAAAAAAAGACAGATTTTTGGGTATCTCAAAGCCAAATGGGGTAGCTGTAGGCCTGCACATTATAGTTAATGTGAAAGTAAGGGTAGGGGTCTCGATTGAATGAGCTGTGGCAGCTTTTACGTGACCATCTTTTTAGGATGGTGGGAAGTGACTGTGGTATGGTCCCTTTGGCAAATACGTGGCATATTGGAATCGATGTATCGATGATATATTCTTTATCCGGACAGGTACACAGCAAGAGTGTATGGCCTTCATTGCCACTCTGAATCGGAATACGCTTAATATTTTCTGACCCATCACGTTTCATGCACTTCGGTCTCTTTTCTAGATTTGGAAGTCTACAGGCAACAAGACACATTGTGCGCGAAGTTATTTTGCAAACAGACGGCAACTAACAGCGTACGTCAATATTCAAGTCTTCAGCCCTTACAACAGTCAATGGGGTTAGATGAAAGGGATTCTGCAAAATCACTGTGGTATACTCCAAGTTGACATACCTTCCAAATTAATTGTCAGGGACCGCCCTCTTTTAAAAGGTAAAAAAAAGGGCTCCGAATCTGGGTGATCATCTCACTGACAGCCAATTGTTTTAGACCTACCCAAAAATTTAATAGAGGTATCTCGCTTAGGGCTCCTTCCCCTGTGGAGTATGCAATATCTGTCCAAACATGCCCCCTTATTAGGGACTCTAATCAACCATATTGACTCCAAATACTTCCCCTTAAAAGTATACATCAATTGCAAAACTAAAAACCTTATCTATGCTATCTAATGTGCTTGCAATAAGGTCTACATCTGTCAGACGTCACACGAAGTCAGGAAAAGAATCCAGAAACATATATCCACCATCAATCTGCATGCACTGATTTACTAAAGGAAAAAACCCTGAGTTTGGCTGCTGCATATTTTCTCCATTACCATCAAGGTAAGCCCAATAACATCAATATCATTGGGTTGCAGAAGCTAAACACCAGCACTGGGGGTAGCGAATGTCGTAACAGGCTTCTACAAATAGAATCCAGATGGATTTTTATTCTTTGATCTCTATGACCTTCTGAGCTCAATGAAGAAATGCTATACACAGGTTTCCTAGGTTAATGGCATTCTATGAAGGCTCTTCGAGGATGCATGGGAGTTTGATGCTAGACGGTACTGTTAGGGCACTTATGGACTAATTATTGCTTATTTATTTATGCTTTCAGGCCTGCTGTCTTCTGCTATTATTACATCTAAATGTAAATAAAAAACAGTCATAAGGTCTAATAAAATATACAGTTTATTGAAATATCTAAAATATACAGGTCAAATGACACAAACGGGGAAAAGAATGCAGCTTCATAATGCACATGACCCAAAACACGGGCTGTGAGAACAGCAGGAACCGTGCATAATCAATAGTCTGCCAACAAAGGGCAACATATACCAAAGCCACATACACGGCAAGTAGTGTCAGATTTGAAAAGAAACAGCATGTGCTGATTATGGTAAGTACCAAGGTAGACAATCTGGACCCACAAAAATAAATAGGCTAAATAAGTGGCAATAGTATAAGAATGCTGTGATATATACCAAAGTGGTGCACAGGTCCGCCGGCTCAGAACCCACTCTGTATCTTTGACGGCAAGGTGGATAAGGACGCAACTGTGTCCTTTGTTACAGACAACAGGGAGGATGAGGTCACTTCCGGATATCTCCACCAGTATGTGCCTGGATCCTCTGTCTTTCTGACAGCCGGGTCCAGTAAGGACACAACAGCGTCCCTGGTTACAGACTGAAGAGTTGATGTAGTCACTTCCAGTCAGCGTGTACGCATGCGCAGGCATCCCTGCTTGTATCTTACCATCTATGGGATGCACATGGAGTATCATAAGGAGGAGCATCATGGTGGGGCACTGCCTCCTATTTCTGTATTTTTTTTTGTCACCAGTAAGTGAATTTTTTTAACAAATGTGTATTTAAGCACTGCTAGTTGGTGACTCCCTCACGCTACCTGATGAAGCTGTAAGCAATCTGATGAAGCTGTGGGATATCTGGATGCAAACTCCTTCCCTGCGCTTTGCTTATGGACGGTATTATCAGCGATATATCATGCATTTTTGTGCTACCTAATTGACATTGTTGTTTCACGCTTGGCATTATAAAGCTTGTACATGTGCCACTTTTGGAAATCTACTGCCTCGTCTATTTTGGATTGGTTGTCAATTGGTGTATTAAGACTTAATATAGTGATCCTTAATCAGTGGGGGGTGACTTAGTCCTACCATATTATAGGTGCCTACTGATATCAGTAGACTGACTACATAGACTCCTATTCTGGGGAGATTATGCATGATCTAAAATATACCTGTATCTGATAAACTCTTGAAGATGTTCCATTTTCTGGCACACATGGGATTGGGTTGCTCCAGTCTATTAAATGCTGCTTTTTTTGGCTCCTATATGTTTTTTGGGGGTATTGCACAGATCAGTTCAACTGTGAATATGCTGTATTCAGTGTGACTGGAGTTTGATATTGTGATTTTACTAGTTTTATCATGCCACTTGTAGTCTTTGTTTTCAATAAAAATTATTTTGTAACATTTATGTGTGCCCATTTCTAAATGTATTCCTGCTCTTGTTCAAGCTTTTCTTTATCATATCACAACACTGAGCCATTCAGTTTAAGAGAGTTGTGCAGCGCCCCTCTGCACAGCAAACGGCCTGGGAACAAGAGGCAATACTATCTGAAAAAAAGTAGGCTCTTACTTAGTCTGTTTTATTATGGGATTGGGAGAAAACTTCAGAAAGCAGAAATCTTCCTCCACTGCCATATGCAATGTAAAAAAAAGGAAACTAATCCATGCAACTAGCCAAAGCTGGAGGAAGATCGATGGATATGTTCTGCTGCTGGGTAACGGAATAAGAACTAATCGAAAATGTAATAAATGCTGGCCAAACATAAAAGATCGAAATAAAATTTACTCTTAAGATCCCATAGGTAATATCTGCTTGGGTTATTTAATACCACAGAGGTGACCTGTTACAATATATATGTATCATAGATCTCATTGTACTTTAGCAAGACGAGTGCTTGGCCCATTAGTTGGTAATTCAATATCAAAGGCGTCATTGGTTATAGCTATGGGTATATTATAATTTGTACCGTAAGTATCCAAGAAGCCTAGTTGATCAATTTATTATTATATTGCATGTGTGTAAACACGTTTTAATTTTGTTGTCCTATTGAACAGGCCATGTTCAGTTTTTCCACTAGAAAAAAAAAAACTTAAGAAGGCAAACCAAGCTGTGATTAATTGATCCTTTTTTTACTGCTATGTTTAGCTCTAAACTAACACACTTCAGAATGGGGGAAAGGTCCCTGAAACACCATTTGTAATGTGCATAATAGTCTGGTAAAAGAGCTCAGCTAAAGCAGCTGTCAATTCTGTGCGGATTACAAGCAGGGAATATTGTTTGCCACATTAAGCTGGCTTTGTGAATTTTAGAAATGAGGTTTGAAAATCAAATCGTTTAGTCCACTGAGAAATAGAAAATTCTCTTTAGGCAAGACAAAATCTGATATTGCAGGATATTACCTTAAAGGGGTTTTCCACTACTAAAACAACCTCTTCTTGATGTTAATGTTTGGCGCCAATAAAATAAAAACACACTCACCTTTCGGTCCTGGCGCCGTTCCAGCTGTGTCAGCACTCGCGTACCTGGAGCTTTCGTGAGGTTGTTATGACATGTGATTCCTGCACCCAATCAGCTCTGGCATCACGGTCCCTGTCTCTTACAAATCGAACATCAAAAGGAAATCAGAATATTCACAACTCTCATTTCCTCTTGTTCGATTTGTCTGAAGGTGGGGACAGTGACGCTACTGCTGATTGGATGCAGGGCTCACATGTCATAACAACCACACGAGAACACTGGAACCGCGAGTGCCGACCCAGCTGGAACAGTGCCAGCACGGGAAGTGAGTATATGTGGTTTTATTTTATAGGTGCCAAACATTCAGATCAAGAAGGGGTTGTCCTAGTAGTGGACAACCCCTTTAACATTTAAAGTATCATAAAGAGGTTAAAAGGGATGTTTAATGAAGGCAAGCAATAGGGCATAACATCATAGAGAACGTGGTTCCCCCGATTGCTAGTACTTGAAGAAAAAAATGGTTTTAGATGTCTTTTGGAATGGCCTGGCTTTTGAGAATGTCCTTGTAATCAACAGACTTCCCAAAAAAGTTTTTTTTTTTGCTTGTTATACAAAAGTATTGCAGAGATGACACACTTCGGGGAGAGGGGGTATTTAATTTCTTTAGCTTAGGAGACAAAACAAAATATATTGTCTCATCAGAAGAAGGTGGCTACCCCAGAAAATAGGTATATGAAAGTCTTATGTAACAAACTGAAGAGAAAAAAAAAACCTTATTGGAAGACCCCTGACTATGGGGAAAATATCAAAATCCATGAGAGCTAACCGAGCCATTTCAAAAGACATCCACAACCATTTTCCTCTTCAAATACTTTGACAATTGATGTGGAGGAGTATTGATAATCCAATTGTTAAGACACCAGGCAGAATAGTCATTTTAGATACTCTCGAAGAAGTTACATTGCTCTATCACATATTATATAAAGTGTGCAGCTTTCTAACCGCTCAATTTAAATATCCCACGAATAGGTTACATGAGTCACTGAGATCTATTTTTCTCTTTGTACAATACCTCTGAACTGATACACTGAACACCTTAATGACCTTCTGAATTTACATTTTTGCACTTTTGTTTTTTCCTCCCCTTATTCCAAGAGTCAAAACTTTTTACTTTTCCGTCCCCATAGCCACATGAGGGCTTGATTTTTGCGGGACAAGCTGTATTTTTCAAATGATGCCATTCATTTTATCATGTGATGCACTGGAAAGCGGGGTAAAAAAAAAAGTGCATTGAAAATGCAAAAAATTGCAATTTCACAATTGTTTTTTTTATTTTATTTAATACGTTCACTATATGGTAAAACTGACCTGCCAATAGTATTCTCTAGGTCAGTACGAGTACGCAGATACCAAACATGTATTGGGTTTTTTAAGTGGTGGAAAAAAAATCTAAAATTGGTAAGAAACATTTTTTTTATCGCCATTTTCTTAAGACCAGTAGCCTTTTCAACCTTCAGGATATGGGGCTGTGAGAGCTCTTATTTTATGTGCCCAGAGCAGATGTTTTTATTGATGCCATTTTGGGGTACTGCATTTTATTGCAATATACAGTGCCTTGCGAAAGTATTCGGCCCCCTGGAACTTTTCAACCTTTTCCCACATATCATGCTTCAAACAAAGATACAAAATGTAAATTTTTGGTGAAGAATCAACAACAAGTGGGACACAATTGTAAAGTTGAACGAAATTTATTGGTTATTTTTAATTTTTGTGGAAATACAAAAACTGAAAAGTGGGGCGTGCAATATTATTCGGCCCCTTTAACTTAATACTTTGTTGCGCCACCTTTTGCTGCGATTACAGCTGCAAGTCGCTTGGGGTATGTCTCTATCAGTTTTGTACATCGAGAGACTGAAATTCTTGCCCATTCTTCCTTAGCAAACAGCTTGAGCTCAGTGAGGTTGGATGGAGATCGTTTGTGAACAGAAGTTTTCAGCTCTTTCCACAGATTCTCGATTGGATTCAGATCTGGAATTTGACTTGGCCATTCTAACACCTGGATACGTTTATTTGTGAACCATTCCATTGTAGATTTTGCTTTAAGTTTGAGATCATTGTCTTGTTGGAAGACAAATCTCCGTCCCAGTCTCAGGTCTTTTGCAGACTCCAACAGGTTTTCTTCTAGAATGGTCCTGTATTTGGCTCCATCCATCTTCCCATCAATTTTAACCATCTTCCGTGTCCCTGCTGATGAAAAGCAGGCCCAAACAATGATGCTGCCACCACCATGTTTGACAGTGGGGATGGTGTGTTCAGGATGATGAGCTGTGTTGCCTTATCGTTTGACATTGTTGCCAAAAAGTTCGATTTTGGTTTCATCTGACCGGAGCACCTTCTTCCACATGTTTGGTGTGTCTCCCAGGTGGCTTGTTGCAAACTTTAAACAACACTTTTTATGGATATCTTTGAGAAATGGCTTTCTTCTTGCCACTCTTCCATAAAGGCCAGATTTGTGAAGTGTATGACGGATTGTTGTCCTATGGACAGACTGTCCCACCTCAGCTGAAGATCTCTGCAGTTCATCCAGAGTGATCATGGGCCTCTTGGCTGCATCTCTGATCAGTCGTCTCCTTGTTTGAGATGAAAGTTTAGAGGGACGGCCAGGTCTTGATAGGTTTGTAGTGGTATGATACTCCTTCCATTTCAATATGATCGCTTGCACAGTGCTCCTTGGGATGTTTAAAGTTTTGGAAACCATTTTGTATCCAAATCCGGCTTTAAACTTCTCCACAACAGTATCACAGATCTACCTCTTGTGTTTCTTGGTCTTCATAATGCTCTCTGTGCTTCAAACAGAACCCTGAGACTATCACAGAGCAGGTGCATTTATACGGAGACTTGATTACACACAGGTGGATTATATTTATCATCAGTAGTCATTTAGGACAACATTGGATCATTCAGAGATCCACAATGAACTTCTAGAGTGAGTTTGCTGCACTGAAAGTAAAGGGGCCGAGGAATATTGCACGCCCCACTTTTCAGTTTTTGTATTTCCACAAAAATTTAAAATAACCAATAAATTTCATTCAACTTCACAATTGTGTCCCACTTGTTGTTGATTCTTCACCAAAAATTTACATTTGGTATCTTTATGTTTGAAGCATGATATGTGGGAAAAGGTTGAAAAGTTCCAGGGGGCAAAACTTTCGAAAGGCACTGTATGTTGTGGTGGCCAGAAAATAGAAACTAAATTACCGGTAAATCTAATTCTAAGAACCCTTCACGGCAAGAGGTTGCCTCCCCATCCTAAGGGACAAGGAAAACAAAGAGGTTTAAACAACCCCTCCTCAGTATTTTTCTAAAAGAGGACATCAGTATGAATGCTTCCAATATTTATTTAACACTAAGGAATCAAATAATCAAACAAAAAGGAGGGGAGGTGCACTACCCATGCGGTCGTGGAGAGTTCTTAGAGTTAGACTTGCCGGCAATTCGGTTTCTATTTTCTCTAATCATAGTAACATAGTAATTAAGGTTGAAGGAAGACTAAAGGCTGGGTCTCACATAGCGATCCCGCAACGATCACGGCGACGATGCGACCTGATAAGGATCGTGCTGCGTCGCTGTGTGATCCCTGGTGAGACGTCAAACATACCGACTCTCTCAGCGATGCAGTAACGACGCGAATGATCATAGCGATCTACGTGACGACGACGGTGGTCGTTGAAACCCTGTCACACTACACCTATTCGAACGACACAGCGCTCGATGTGGGCTGTACAGAGTGACGTTGTAGGCACGCAGGCGTGGCATAGCGTCGCCTTTTCCGCGCCCCCTCATCTCCGATTGGTGCTCACTACTGCGTTCCCATTGGTGGCGCTACTGCCTATTGTTCTCGAGTGTGTAAAAAGGCAACGTAGCTGCGCTCTTGTTTTCATTGCCCCTGGCATTCTCGCAGCACTCGTGTTTTCCTCCTGCTTGCGTCCTGCTTTTTCTTTCGGAGCACAGTAGCGTGGTTTGTTTCTGCTTGCGACCTTCTTCTTCTGGATCTCTGTTGAGTTCTCGACTGCGACTCCGAAAACCTTTTTCACGCGATCGGGATCAATGGTATATGGCGCCGCCAATTGAAACGCAGTAGTGACCGCCAATCGGAGCCAGGGGGCGCGGAAAAGGCAACGCAAAAGCACGCCCTCTATTCTAGTAGCAAGTCGCTGGAGAGATCGTTGTTAAAGGTGTCAAACAGGACGATATGTGCGACTCAGCGGGGCCGCAACGACCAAAAAAATGTCCAGAGTTTTCTTAAACGATCAGCGATCTCACAGCAGGGGCCTGATCGCTGGTATGTGTCAGACGTAGCGAGATCGCTAATGAGGTCGCTGTTACGTCACGAAATTGGTGACGTAACAACGATCTCGGTAGCGATCTCGTTATGTGAGACGGGCCCTTAAGTCCATCTAGTTCAACCCATAATCCCTTCCACAATAGCACCACAGGAGAAATACCAAACAATAACGCTAAAGGGTATGCCACACTAAGCGAGATCGCTAGCGAGATCGCTAACGAGATCACTATTGCGTCACCATTTATGATGCAGTAGCGATCTCGTTAGCGACTTAGCTGTGAGATTCCAAACACAACTCATTAGCTATCTGTGATTCCAAACACATCTCATCAGCGATCTGTATAACGACCTCTGCAGTCGTTGGGAAAAGCTAGTCCCACCTGCGATGCTGGTGAAGTCGTTCATAAAGGGTGTCACACTCAGCGATTCAGGCTCACCAGCGGGACACCAGCGACAAAAAAACGGCTCAGAACGTTCATAAGCGATCAGCGACATCTCAGCAGGGGCCACATCGCTGCTACATATCACCCACAGCTAAGTCGCAAACGAGATCGCTAACGAGATCGCTACTGCATCATAAATGGTGACGCAGTAGTGATCTCGTTAGCGATCTCGTTAGCGATCTCGCTTAGTGTGGCATACCCTTAAGGAGGGACAATTGTCTGCAGGACTTTCCTGCCAAAGGCCAAATCTTTAATAGACATTAAATCTAATCTATAATGCTTAGTAAGGGTATGGGCCGAGGACCATGAGGTGGCCATGCAGATCTGCTTGATGGATGCACTAGCCCTTTCAGCCCAGGAGATGGAAACAGCTCTGGTAGAGTAAGCTTTTAGAAATTTATGAGGAGACAGGTCTTGGCTTCTCGAAGTCTCTATGATTGCTATCTTGATCAAATTTGCCAAGTAACTTTTTAAAGCTTTTTTCCCATTTGGTCCTTAGTACTGGACAAAAAGGTTCTGATTCTTCCCCTAAGCTTCTGTTTGCTCTGGATAGTAGAGAATGGTTCTCCAGACATTGAATGAATGAAACTCCATTTCTCTGCTGCCCGTTGGGTTTTGGCAAAACGAAGGGAGGATTATTTCATGGGACATAGGGAAATCCACTGCCACCTTGGGCATAAAACACGGATTTTGGTAAGAACTTACCGGTAAAATCCTTTTCAGCGAAGGAAGGGAGGGAGACACAGGAATTCATTACTGATGGGTAGGCGGAGCCCCAGATCAGGATGTCACCTCAGATCAAAAGAGTGCTGACTGGCTGGCCCCTCCAGCTCGGGCTCCTCCTACTCAGCTCCAGTCGTACCAAAGCTTTTAGGAAAAGAGCCAAGATCACCAGCGGAGCAACATAACCCCTTCTGAAGGAACTTCAGAGAAAAAACACAAGGATACAGGTTATGCATGCAAAGAAAGCCAAAAACCACAGAGTTCCAGGTACTACTCACGGAACCTGACTACTGCGATGAGCTGGCGATGCTGGAACAGAGCCTTAGCGCGCTGACCTCAGCCCAGATAATCGCTATCAGATAAGGGTCGCACTGCATCTGAAAACATCAACACACTTCTGCCTTGGGAGGGTGCTGTGTCTCCCTCCCTTCCTTCGCTGAAAAGGATTTTACCGGTAAGTTCTTACCAAAATCCGTGTTTCAGCTGCAGAATGGAAGGGAGGGAGACACAGGAATTCATTACTGATGGGACGTCCCAAAGCAGTTCAAAAATAAGGGTGGGAAAAAACCAACAAGAGGCAGAAACCCAACAACCTTAACAACAAAGCGCAACCAGCGCTAAACACAAGTTCATCCAGAACTTTAAACTACAGCTGCCTGCAGGACCCTACGTCCGAGGGCTGCATCAGCGGAAGCACTGACGTCCACTTTATAAAACTTCATAAACGTGTGGACAGAGCGCCAAGTTGCCGCCCGGCAGAGCTGCACTGCCGAAGCACCTTGGTGAAAAGCCCACGATGAAGCCACAGCCCTCGTGGAATGGGCTTGAATCTTAATCGGGCAAGATTCACCCTGAAGACGGTAAGCTTCCAATATAGCTGACCGGACCAACGAGCTATAGAATCCTTGGAAGCTCGTTGACCACGCGACGACCGACTGGAACCACAAATAGGGAGTCCGTCTTACGAAAACCTTGAGTAATAGATAGATAAAACTTCAAGGCCCGCACTAAATCCAATGTGTGTAAAGCTCGCTCTTTCACATTCTTCGGATCCGGGCAGAATGAAGGCAACACAATATCCTGGTTGACATGAAACTGTGACACCACTTTAGGCAAAAAATCACCCCGAGTGCGAAGCACTACACGATCCGGAAAAAACTCCAGAAAAGGAGGCGAACAAGAAAGAGCTGCCAACTCAGAAACTCTCCTCAAGGAAGTGACTGCAACAAGGAAAGCCACCTTCCAAGAAAGTAAAGAAAGGCTAGCAGAAACCATAGGCTCAAAAGGTTTATGCTGAAGAGCCTCCAAAACAAGGTTGAGCCGCCAAGGAGACACGGGTGCCTTCCGCGGCGGAAACTTACGAGATATACCTCGGAAAAAGGAGAGCACGTCTCTATTCGAAGCAATGGTTCTCCGGAACAATAAGGACAGAGCAGAAATCTGACCTTTCAGGGTGCTGACTGCCAAACCCTTGTCTAGCCCATGCTGCAGAAAAGCCAACAGGTTGGGAATGGAAAATTTTCTCGGGTTCCGAGAGGACCCCAAACACCACGAAAAGAAGGTTTCCCAAATTTTGTGGTAAATCCTAGTAGTAGCCGGACTTCTTGCAGCACGAAGGGTAGCAATGACCTCGGCTGAGAAACCTCTACGGGTCAAGATTTCGGTCTCAAGAGCCACGCCGTCAAACGCAGGGACATCAAGTCCGGATGACAAACAGGCCCGAGTCAACAAGTCCGGTTGAAGAGGGAGTGGAAAAGGAGGTGCCGCCAACAGCGACATTATTGTCGAGAACCACACCCTTCTTGGCCAGTCTGGAGCTATCAAAATAGCTGGAATTCTCTCTAGTCTGATCCGACGCAGTACTAGAGGAAGTAAGGATATCGGCGGGAATACATAGATCAGCTCGAACTGATCCCACTGAGCCACTAGAGCATCCACCGCCACAGCCTTCGGGTCCTTGTACCTGGACATGAACGTCGGTAACTTGGCATTGGACCTGGATGCCATCAAATCCACTTGGGGGGTTCCCCAGCGAGAGCACAGTAGTGCAAAAACTTCCGGGTGGAGGCTCCATTCCCCGGGATCCATCCTTCTGCGACTGAGAAAGTCCGCTGTAATATTCTGAACCCCTGGAATATGAATCGCCGAAATGGCTGGTACACTGGCCTCTGCCCAAATCAGAATTCGGGACACCTCTACCATGAGTCTGGAACTCCTTGTCCCACCTTGGTGATTGATATACGCGACAGCCGTCGCATTGTCTGTCTGCACTCGGACTGGCAGACCGCTCAAAGGGACCGTCCAATGTTGGAGGCAAAGGAAAATCGCCCTCAATTCCAAGATGTTGATCGGAAGAACAGACTCTTCCGATGACCATACCCCCTGAATCCAGAGATTGTTCCAAACACCCCCCAGCCCGTCAGGCTGGCATCGGTGGTTATGACTGACCACTTCGGAGGGAGGAAAGACTTTCCCAGGGAGAATGCCCCTGGACGTAACCACCATTCTAGAGAATCCCGCACCGCGCGAGAAATAGTGACACTGCAATCCAGCGATTGCGACCGGTTCCATCGACTCAAGATGAACCTTTGGAGAGTCCTGGAATGGAACTGGGCAAAAGGAATTGCCTCCATGGACGCCACCATCAGTCCCAGAAGACGCATACACTTCCGTAGGGACATTGCCGTTGAGGATTTCATAATCTGTACATGTCGAAGAAGACATGACTGTTTGTCTGGTGGTAGGGAAACTACCGACCGAAACGTGTCGAGATGCATTCCCAAAAAGAGGATTGTCCTCGATGGTTCCAGGGACGACTTCTCCCAATTGACTAGCCAACCGAAGTCCTTCAGAAACTGAAGAGACAAATCCCGAGCCGTCAACGCCTCCTCCTCCGAGGAAGCCATGATCAAAAGATCGTCCAGATAAGGGAGAATCGTAATCCCCTGTCTTCGAAGGATTGCCATGAGGGGCGCCAGAATTTTTGTAAAGACCCTTGGCGCTGAGGCTAAGCCGAACGGCAGAGCCACGAACTGGTAATGATTCTGACCTATGGCAAATCGAAGAAAGCGCTGATGAGCCTTTCCGATGGGAATATGCAAATAGGCGTCGCGAATGTCGATTGACACCAGAAATTCGTTCTGTGACAGAGCTGCCACAACGGAGCGAAGCGACTCCATGCGAAATTTCCGGGCATGGACATGCCGGTTTAATCGCTTGAGATCCAGAATCGGGCGAAATTTGTTCTCCTTTTTGGGAACTACAAAAAGGTTGGAATAAAAACCTTTCCCTCGGTCCTCTGACGGAACCGGTATCACTACACCCTTTTGTAGCAGAGATTCGACCTCTCGCTGTAGAGCGACAACAAACTCGGGTTCCGACGGAACGCGAGATTGACAAAAAACATTTGGGGGTCGAGAGGCAAACTCTATGAAATAGCCTGCCGACACTATCCGCGTTACCCAGGAATCTGGAACGCGAGCCATCCAAGTCGCCTTGAAAAGAAGCAGGCGACCCCCCACTCGAGAATCCTCGAGTGGACCCCTGGCGTCAATCCGACTTTGCGGGCTTCTTGTCAAGTTCCCGCTTGTCCTGACAGAAACTCTGCTTCCAGGGAGTACGAGTTTTCTGAGAGGATTTCTTTCCTGAGAAGGAAGGACGACCCGATCCCCACGAGGAGTGACTAGATCGTCCTCGGCCCCGAAAGGACCGCCGACCACTATAGACACCAGGCTTACTGGACACCGAGGCCATGGCCCTACGCTGTGGTAATGCTGATTCCTTCGCCTTAGCCTTGGAAATCAGCTCTGTGAGGTCGGATCCAAAAAGATGGCCACCCTTGTAAGGTAAGGCCAACAACCCTTGTTTGGAAACTGCGTCCCCGGCCCACTGTCTGAGCCATAAATCTCTTCTGACTGTGACCGCTGAAGCTTGCGCTTTGGCCAGCAGAGATGCCGTATCCAGACCGGCATCAAAGATATAACAGGCTGCCGTTTCTAACCATTCACAAGTTTCCCGTATCTCAGATAACGGAGATTCATTTTGCAACTCCGTCTTCAGACGTGCCAACCAGCCTAGAGAAGCTCTAGCAGCACACATGGATCCTAGCACCGCTCGGAATCCATGACCCGCAGCCTCATAGCTTGCTTTTGCCGCCAATTCCGTTTTTCTATCCAAAGGCTCCTGTAAACTCGCTTTCCCCTTAATAGGGAGTAGTGAGGATTTACTAAGCTGAGATAAAGACACATCCACTTCAGGAGCAGAAGTCCAATTAGCCTTTAACTCCGCAGAGCAAGGATAAAGTGTATCAAAGAAATGCGTTCCATGAAAACGCTTATCTGGACACAGACGTTCCTCCTCTATTACACTATTAAGCTCATCCAGAGCTGGCAATGTTGTACGCGAAGCACGGGACTCCTGGAACATGCGTGCTGATTTACCAGGACGACTAGTTACCTCCTCCGGTAACTGTAATATATCTCTCATGGCTTCAATTAATGCCTCCGTACGCTTCGCCATAGATGAACGCCCCTGCGGCTCGTCCGCATCTGAATCGGATATTTCTCCATCCGAATTTAAAGGGGAACTCTGCCCAATATCAGATACATCTGACTCGCTCCGTGTAGAGGCCGGTAACGGCCTGCGTCGCTTCCTCTGAGAGGAATTAGCAGACATATATTGACCTAAAAGGTCAGACAAGTTGTTGATCGATCGAGCGATATTGTCCAATTTTTCACCGCTGTCGACCGCAGCGCTAGACGCTGTGGAGGTCTGCGTATCTGATTGCCGTAATGGCACTGGGACGTGGTCCGCGGCATCTGAACTCTGTTCAGACATGTCTCACCTGTATGAGCAGGTCAAAGCGGTAATACCAGCAAAAACTATGCGGTTTTTTTTTTTTTTTTTTAAACGCTGAAGGGTTAACGCTTCACCAGGCAGGGTTACCCCAGCGGTATTCAGTCAAAAAATTTAGCTGGTAGAAATAACCCTCAGAGGGGTTAATATTGCAAACTCACCACAATATATATATATGAAGTGTGAGTCCCAGCCAATTTTATGTCTCTAATGAGACTGCAGCTGCAGGATAGCGATCGCTGCGCTGCGGGGTGAGGAATCAGCACTCACCCAGCTGGCCGTGGTGTCTTATGAGGAGAGGAGCGGTCTGAGGAGCCCAGGAGCCTGTGTAATGGCCGCCACAGTGATGGGAGATGGAGGAGAAGCGCCAGAGCGCGCGTCTTCCTGCTCATAAGACCGGGAATCGATAGGCCACGCCCCCTGCTAGCTCAAATAATGAGCGCGAACTCCCCCGCTCCTGCTCCCTCTCTGTCCTGCAGCTATCAGCCTGCGGACAAAAAATCACCACATCTACTTGTAACAGCGCTGTCACAGCAGCGCTGAAGCATACTGACATACAAGTAATAGCGCTGCTCACTCAGACGCTAAAGCACTCACACATAATAATAATAAAAAATTTGTGTGGAGTACTCACCAGCCAAAGCGCCACAGGGACCCTCAGGGGTTTCTGGCGCTGTGCCCATGCTTCCCCCCAGGGCGAGGAACGCAGTGACCGCACGTGTGGTTTGCGTCCCGCCAGGGAAGCTCTCCTCATCCCCCAGGGCCGGCAAGGATTCTGCAGGGACTTTGAGTAAATACAGATCCGCCAAGGGAGAGGTTGGGGTACAGCAGCTGTAAGGTTCTGTGTATCTGTTTCTGAAACTCAGTTTGTTCGTCGGCCATTTTGCTTTCTGTTTTGCTGCAGCTATCTTGCCCTCAGTCAAAATGGAGTTTTCCAGCTTGCATGTTCCCGCCCTGATTCTCTCCGTTTGCTTCTTAAACAGCCACAGCTGAGCAATCAGTGCTTCAGAATCTAGCCTGCAGTGAACCTGTGTTCTGACTCCTGAAGCCTTGGACCTTGTACTCCAGCCATTCCTACTGAGGAACTCTGAAGCACTTGTGGACTCTGAACTCTGCTCTTGAGAGCCTCACGTTTGCATGGACTTGCGGTAACAGAGAAGAAGATCTGAATCTGTTGTGGAGAGTTATTGCTGAGCTTAGATTACTCTGGCCTGCTGTGTCTCCTGCTTCTGTGTTTGCAACCTGTGTGTTTATTTTTGCCAATTTGTATGAAGCAATACAAGACTTTCTTTATCAACCTGTGTCTCAAGTATTTTCATCGCACCCAAGCACAAGACGCTATATGAACTGTACCACATACATTACAAGATTCTGAAGCCAAGCGTTAGTGTCTGCTGGGTCTGGAAAGGCTTGTCTGCTGTACTGTGGATATCGGATGTCCGGTTGTACTTTCTGTGATGACAGTGGTTGTGACTTCTCACAACCATTCCAGGTGAGCAATTCCCTTAAGTTTTTTTTTTCTGCAGTGTTATCACAGGTAAACACTATTGTTTTTTTTTTTTCTCTTCTCTTTTTGTCTGCTGAAACTCTGGATATCAGATGTCTGGTTGAAAGCTTTCTGTGATGATAGTGGTTGTGACTTCTCACAACCATTCCAGGTGAGCAGTTCCCTTAAAGTTTTTTCTTTCTTCAGTGTTGCCACAGGTGAACACTATTGTTTTTTTTTCTCTCCTCTTCTTCCAGTATCCTGTCTTAAAAGATCTGGAAAATGGAGGCCCGCATAAAGGAACTTTGCGGAGTGACTGATAATATCCTTGCAGATTTGCAGAATATAAAGACCCGTTTTACAAATCTTCAGGACCTAAATAATCACAATTTGCAAGTGGTTGGACAGACTACCCAGGATTTGCGAGCCAGGATTGAGGTTCTGGAGGGGCGAGTCCAGGCTCCTGCCGTGGCCCCGAGTTCTGGGATTCCCAAGTTGCCCCCTTTTCGTTTTGGTGGTGAACGTGAAAAATTCAGGGGATTTGTTAATCAATGCAATCTTTTTTTTTCTGCACATGCTTCACAATTTCCTACTGAACGATCTAAGGTGCTTACTATAATTATGTTGCTTACCAACAAGGCTTTGATATGGGCAAACCCTCTGATTGAGACTGAGGATGATTGTTTGAATCACCTTGATGATTTTATTTCAGCCATGGGGCAGGTGTTTGATGACCCCAATCGAGGTGCAACAGCTGAAGCAGCCATGTTAGCTTTGCGCCAAGGTAAGCACTCGGTAGCTGAATATGCCTTGGATTTCAGGAGATGGGCCCTTGATACCACCTGGGACAATTCCGCCAAAAAATCTATTTTTCGAAAGGGGTTATCCCCACTGATTAAGGATGAACTTGCTCGTGCCGACCCTCCCACTGCGTTAGGTGACTTTATTAACTACTGCATCCGTATTGATACTCGTTTAACTGAACGCAGGCAAGAGAGATGGTTCGAAAGCAATCGTACTAACCTTTTCCTACCTTCCTCTCCAGCTAAGGAACCTTTGAATAGGATTACACGGGAACCTGAACCTGAACCCATGCAGGTAGACTCTTTACTACGACGGGTTAGTGATGCACGCAAGGAACATCGTTTTAAGGAGAATCTATGTTTTTATTGTGGTAAGTCAGGGCACTTTATTATTAACTGTCCCAGCCGTTCTCGCAAGACTACTGCAGCACTCATTCATTGTGAGTGTTGCGAGAGGGGATCTGTCAGGTCCGAGCCTCAGGCTCCAGAGAGAGCTGCAGCAACAGATCTTGATTTCTCGGACTTAAACTCCGTTACCTCTGAGGACGTTGACTGTGTAAACGCTGCCATTTTTCAAGTTTCCTCAGCGGTGTCCCAGCTGAGTTGTAAAAAAAACAATTCTCACTGTTTTCTTTCCATCAAACTCTGGGTTGACTCAGCTTGGGTGTCTAGCTCTGCTATGATCGACTCAGGTGCAAGTGGAAATTTTATGGATGTCTCCTTTGCTCTAAAACAGGGAATACGTTCAGTGAAGAAGGCTACTCCAGTACAGATGGAAACTGTGGATGGCTCCCTGCTGACCTCTGGACCAGTGGATCAGGAAACAGAGCCTTTAAAGGTTCTTATGGGTAAAGATCATCAAGAGAAACTGTCCTTTATGCTTATCTCTTCTCCTCACTTTCCCATTATTCTAGGGCTACCATGGCTGCAGGCTCAGAATCCTACCATTAACTGGGAGACCAAGGAATTACACTTTCCAGAGAAACAGATGAGTCCAAAAATTTCAGCTTGCTCTGTTCCTAAAGGAACCATGTCAGTCCCTGAACTACCAGCTGTATACCAGGACTATGTGGATTTATGTGACAAGAAGAACGCTGACCAGCTTCCTCCTCACCGTCCATATGATTGTCCAATTGAATTATTGCCTGGAGCAGAGATACCTTTTGGTAAGATCTACCCCCTGGCGGGGCCCGAGCTGAAGGCTTTAAAAGAGTACATAGACGAAAATCTAGCCAAGGGCTTCATACGCCCCTCTTCATCTCCTGCAGGGGCACCCATATTCTTTGTAAAGAAGAAAGATGGATCCCTGAGACCATGCGTAGACTATAGGGAACTCAATAAGGTTACTATTAGAAACCGTTATCCATTGCCTTTAATCCCTGAGTTATTGGAGAGAGTGCGACATGCCAAAATTTTTTCTAAACTAGATCTTCGTGGGGCCTATAACTTAGTCCGTATTAGACCTGGGGATGAATGGAAGACTGCATTCAGGTCACGCTATGGACACTTTGAATATCTGGTTATGCCTTTTGGTCTGAGTACCGCCCCAGCCACTTTCCAACACTTGGTGAATGACATCTTCAGGGATCTCCTAGATACATTCGTGGTAATTTATTTGGATGATATTTTAATTTTTTCTAACTCCACAGAGGAACATCATGGACATGTGAGAATGGTCTTGGAACGTCTAAGACAAAATCATCTTTACATCAAGCTTGAAAAGTGTGAATTCCATAAGACCGAAATTCAATTTCTGGGGTATGTACTGTCTACACAAGGAATTAGTATGGATGGAAGTAAAACCCAAGCCATCAATGATTGGCCAAGTCCTAGAAATGTGAAGGAGGTACAGCGCTTCATCGGGTTTGCAAACTTCTATAGACGTTTCATTAGAAATTTCTCTGAGGTAGTGTCACCTATCACCCAACTTACCCGGAAAGAGTCTAAGTTCTCCTGGACTCCCCAAGCCCAGGAAGCATTTTCCCGTCTAAAAGATAAATTTACCACTGCACCTATCCTAGTACATCCCAACCCAGAGCTTGCCTTCATAATAGAGGTGGATGCTTCAGACTGTGCCGTGGGAGCTATACTCTCTCAGAGAACAGGTGAGAAGAATGTCTTGCATCCCTGTGCCTTCTTTTCCCAGCAGTTGTCTTCGGCTGAGAAGAACTACGATGTGGGCAATAGAGAGTTGTTGGCCATTATTGCCGCCTTCAAAGAATGGAGACACCTTCTTCAAGGAGCTGCACAGCAAATAGTCGTTCTGACAGACCATCGTAATCTTGAGTTTATCAGGTCGGCTAAGTGCCTGACTCCTCGCCAGGCTCGCTGGAATCTTTTCTTAAACCAATTTAATTTTATTATTTCTTATAGACCAGGATCGCGCAATGGAAAGGCTGATGCACTCTCTAGGATTTACTCAGCAGAGACACGTCCAATTACTCCTCCTAAGACTATTCTTCCTGACTCTAGATTCCTAGGAGTGATTCATCATCAAGACCTAATTAAAGACATCAAGGAAGCATACCATGCGGATTCTTTTTTGGCTCAACCCCAAGGGACGTAAGTCTTGTCTTTAAGAATGGTGTGTGGATTCTGGGACAACGTCTGTATATACCTGAAACAGTCAGATTGAGAGTATTGCAACTCATTCACGATTCCAAAATAGCCGGGCATAGAGGAATTCTAAAGACACAGGAATTTCTTTCTCGTTTCTTTTGGTGGCCCACTTGTAGGAAGGATGTTTTGGACTATGTCACTTCGTGTGAGGTTTGTGCAAGATGCAAAACACCTCGCTCTTCACCAACTGGTCTGTTACAGCCTCTTCCCACCCCGTCCCGCCCGTGGGGATCCATTTCTATGGACTTCATTGTGGAATTACCAACCTCTCAAGGGAAGAACACTATTCTAGTGGTGGTTGACCGTTTAACAAAGGCAGCTCATTTTATCCCTTGTGTCGGCTTACCCACTGCAAAACAGACATCAGATTTGATGATTAAAGATGTGTTTCGTTTACATGGAGTACCGGATGAGGTTATTTCGGATCGAGGGGTGCAATTCACTTCTAGGTTTTGGCAAAATTTCTGTGCAGCATTGGACATTAAAGTAAACCTTTCTTCTGCTTTTCATCCCCAGACTAATGGACAAACCGAACGAACCAATCAAACCCTGGAGCAGTATCTCCGCTGCTTTATCTGCCACCTACAGGATGATTGGGTGGATCTACTTCCATTGGCTGAGTTCTCTTACAACAACTCTCAGAGTGCCTCCACTAAACAGTCTCCTTTTTACTCTAATCTAGGTTATCACCCTAACATTCTACCACGATTTCCCATAGAGACGCCTTTGCCAGCAGTGGCTGAAAGAGTCACGACTTTACAGAAGAATATGGATCTTCTAAAGGAGAATCTGGAATCGGCTCAGGAAAGGTACAAGAAGGCAGCAGATAAATTTCGTAAACCTGCACCAGCTTTTAAGGTAGGAGACCTGGTCTGGCTGTCAACCAGAAATCTTAAGTTAAGGATTCCATCGTCTAAGTTGGGACATAAGTACATTGGACCCTATAAAATCAGTAAGATTATAAGTGCCGTTGCTTGTCGTCTTCAATTGCCCAGAACTATGAGAATCCACCCTGTCTTTCATGTATCCCTACTAAAGGCTGCGACACCCAATACGTTTCCTGGACGTTCTTCTCCTTGCCCTGACCCAGTGCTAGTCGATGGTCAGGAAGAATTTGTGGTGGAAAGGATTTTAGATTCCAGGTTGTATAGAAATCAGTTACAATATCTGATTAAATGGCAGGGCTACCCAGTGGAGGACAACTCATGGGAGCCAGTCAATAACGTTAATGCTCCTCGCTTGCTCCGTCAGTTTCATCAGAGGTACCCACACAAGCCTGGTCTGAGGTCATCCGGAGGTTGTCCCTAAGGGGGGAGTAATGTAAGGTTCTGTGTATCTGTTTCTGAAACTCAGTTTGTTCGTCGGCCATTTTGCTTTCTGTTTTGCTGCAGCTATCTTGCCCTCAGTCAAAATGGAGTTTTCCAGCTTGCATGTTCCCGCCCTGATTCTCTCCGTTTGCTTCTTAAACAGCCACAGCTGAGCAATCAGTGCTTCAGAATCTAGCCTGCAGTGAACCTGTGTTCTGACTCCTGAAGCCTTGGACCTTGTACTCCAGCCATTCCTACTGAGGAACTCTGAAGCACTTGTGGACTCTGAACTCTGCTCTTGAGAGCCTCACGTTTGCATGGACTTGCGGTAACAGAGAAGAAGATCTGAATCTGTTGTGGAGAGTTATTGCTGAGCTTAGATTACTCTGGCCTGCTGTGTCTCCTGCTTCTGTGTTTGCAACCTGTGTGTTTATTTTTGCCAATTTGTATGAAGCAATACAAGACTTTCTTTATCAACCTGTGTCTCAAGTATTTTCATCGCACCCAAGCACAAGACGCTATATGAACTGTACCACATACATTACAGCAGCGCTGGTACCCCTGAGACCTCTAGACCAACTGGTGATCCAAGTCTCCTGTCCGAATATAAAATAATAAAATCTTCTGAGGAGCTGCATTAGCAGCGACCATCCTCTGGACCTCAAATCTTAGACTGGAGCTGAGTAGGAGGAGCCCGAGCTGGAGGGGCCAGCCAGTCAGCACTCTTTTGATCTGAGGTGACATCCTGATCTGGGGCTCCGCCTACCCATCAGTAATGAATTCCTGTGTCTCCCTCCCTTCCATTCTGCAGCTGAAAAGATGGGCCTAGGCTTAGTACTACACAACCCTGTATTCCAGGATTCTCAGATAGGGTTCCCTAATAAAAAAAAGGCCTGGATGTCCCAGACTCTCCTTGCGGTTGCTACCAAGAAAGCTACTTTCCAGGTTAATCTGTCCATCTGAATTTGGTTTATTGGCTCAAAAGGCAGCACAGTCAGATCTTTGAGTATCACATCCAGGTCCCAAGATGGAATTACATTAGATTTCCTGAGGTGTAACCTAGAGGCTGCGGTCATGAATCTTTTTAGCCATCGGTGATGTGACAAATTTTGGTCGAAAAAGGAACTTAAGGCTGACACCTGGACCTTAAAGGCACTAGGTTTTAACCCTTTTGACAGATATTCTGGTAACAAGTCTAATATCCTGACTATGTCTGGACAAAATGGATCTAGCAGAGTAGACCCACATCATAAAATGAATTCCACCATGGTGTACATCAGCATAGTAGACATCTCCAGCTTGTCTCATATGATCTCTCTCAGATTGTGCCAACTTCCTGATGGGGAAACACTGAGATGAGGACTCTGTATTTAGTTAGCTGAGACAGGGGTCTGTTTCCTTGTCTATACTACTATTTGTGTTAAGTTTTCCTTTTTCCAGCCATTCCTCAGGGACTAATACCTCTGCTTCAGAATCTGAACTCTCTCTTGGGTCGTACTCTCTCTTTTTTTGATCCCAATGGTGCCCCAGTAAAGGATTGAGAGAAGGAAGCTAAGGAAGATTGAATCTCCTGACGCACCATTCCTCCTCAATCTTTTCTATGCACTACTGGCAAAACTTTTTTTATGCGAAGATGGGAGTTTTTATTACAAATGGCACATTTGCGATTTGTATTCTTACTTTTAACCTTTGGCGCAGGATCCTTGTCACTCTAGAAATAAAAGGAGAGGGACCTACCCATAGCAGGAATACTCACTGGACCTGGGTTTAAGCCAGCACTGCAGATGCAGCTCTAAGGGCAGACACACTCTCCATACTAGAACCTTACTTCTACCTTCAGTTGTTTTCAGTCAGGGTCAATTATAGTAGAAAGACCGTGACTCGGCACTCCCATCCAATAGGATGAGACTTCTCCATCAGCACAGGTCCTGCCGTGATACAGTGCCTAGATGCAGTCTGGATGCTCTGAAATTCAAATTTCCTCCCGAAAGGCTATGAAACGCAACCGAACGTGACGTTACGCACTTGGACTCTGGCGGCTCACGTCACTTCCTGCATGCGTGTAGCATGCTGGAGACAGTGGGAGTGGAGAAGAAAGATGTGGGCTGAGGAGCTATGGGAGGACCTGGGCTGAGGAGCTATGGGTAGACTCCGCCTACCACAATTCAGTATTGTCACAGGGTGCAAGAGAATGGTGTGGTCCCATACCAGCAGGCACGGGAGCAGCATACAGGTGAGGAAGGCCATGCAATCAACCCCAGGCTGCCCAGCTAATATTAAGTACTAAACACAGAGTCACTGTCGGCCATAGCATCCCAAGGAAATGTCTTTGTGCACCTAAAATGAAGAATAACCTCAAGCACTCAGAGAAAAGATCCAAAAAAAGTCTATTTCAATTTTATTGGCACAGTGGCATACCGAGGGTTCAGATACACTATTTGAGTGCATAGGACCCTGGCCTTATACTATTTTGTGCACCTAAAGACAGAAAACATTGAGAATCGAGAGAGGGGAGAGGCTATTTAAATCTCTTTGTGTTTCCTGTTCCTAATTAAGATGGGAAAGCAACCTCCTGTGGTGCTGTGGTGGAGTAGATAAGCAAAAAACACAATTCTGGCATTTTGATTCTTTTTCTTGTTATGCAATTTACCAATCTGATTAATTTAATTTATATTTTGACAAACCAAACTTTCTGATTTCAGTGATAGCAAATGTGTATTTTTTTGTTTAATTTTAATGGGCCAAAGAGGGGTGATCTGAACTTGTATTTATTTTTTTCCACATTTAAGAACTTTTTTTTCTTTTCCCTGAATTTAATAGTCCCCTTAGGAGACTTAAAGCTGCGATCGTCCAATCACCTGTGCTATACATAGCAGTGCTTCAATGACCCGCTCCCGATCAAAGTGTATGGACAGCGAGATTCAACAGGTTAACAGCCACGGGTGGAGCAAATTAAATCAGTCTTCATGTGCAGGAGTGGGGGGAGAAGTGTGCTCAGGGTGGGAGCCCACATCAAAGGCAGGGACACGACCTTTGACGTAAATATAAGTGAGATTTTGTTGAAAAGCCTCCAGTTTACCTATACCACATATACTCCCATATATATACATCTACACACACAAATACATATTACTTACTATACAAAACCTGCATGTTTTAGGCAGCCCCCAAATCTAAGAAGCATCATTGTCAGAAGCTCCCTGTTCTCCCCAACAGCTGCAGGAACCTTTCCTTGCAACCAGAAAAAATGTAAAACCTGTCCATCTATAATGACCACGGACAAGATAAAGATCCCCAACTCCCATCAGGACTACAAGATCCCAGGTACTTTCAGCTGCATCACATCTAATGTGGTGTACCTAATTATTTGTACGAAATGTCCAACTGGGGGTCTGTATGTGGGGAAAACAGGGCAAAAACTGAGAACAAGGATGAGTTCTCATCGCCACACAATAAGAGAAAAAAGAATGGATCTACCTGTGGCCAAACACTTTTCTATCCCCGGTCATAGCATGATGGACATGAAATTACTTGTATTAAAAGCTAAATTTAAATCTGAGAGAGACAGAAAAGTTTGGGAATATAAACTTATGATGACCTTTGATACACTCAGTGCTGGAATGAATATATCGCATGGATTTATGTCTTTTTACATCAATTAAGGAATTTGCTCCTAAGACCTTCTGGGGCAAAACAACACAATACCAGACCCCAATCAGAGGGCAATAAAACTTTCACACTCCTTATCTATGAACTGTTCCAATATTTATGTTCATCTCTATCTCCCATAATGACAGTTCTGCTTCACGTCACTTGTCTTACCTATTGCATTGTTTCTGTGCTGTGTTGTGTATAAATATGTGATTCTTCAGAATTTGTTTTAGTCTTTGCCTGATGAAGAGACCTGAGTAGTCTCGAAAGCTTGCAATTTGTTACCATCATTTCAGTTAGCCATTAAAAGGTATCAACCACTGAGGACTCTCAATTCTAAATATTTTTCCATCAAATTACAAACACACTACTAATGTTCAAAGAACAAAAAAGTAAAAATAGCCATGGAAACATTCAGTGACTATTTCTAGAACCCATTTGTAGCCAGAGCTCAAGTGCACGGAACATGAGCTCTGTCTTCGTATCCTAAAATAAAATCTTAAAAATCAATTGTCTGCTAAGGCACATTTATGGGCTATGACTTTCATTTGTTATGGCAGACAGTAAACTGCTAAATGACTTTTATAAAAAAATATGGTAAACTGACCACAACGTGCCATGAAAGTACTAGTTTAGGTTTCCTTTTAAAAAGCAAAATGAAAGTTAAGAAATCATAAGTGCAATTTTATTCCACAGCTTATATTCACTTATATCTTGTAGATTGTGAGCCCTCGGGGACAGGGTCCTCTCTCCTCCTATACCAGTCGTGACTTGTATTGTTTAAGATTACTGTACTTGTTTTTTGTTATGTATACCCTTTTCACATGTAAAGCTTCATGGAATAAATGGCGCTATAATAATAAATAATAATAATCTTATTCTGCAGTTTTTTTACTATGCCTACCTGGAGAATCGCTGATGCGCATGCATACTAATCACTGCAAGCCTAGGGTCACCAAAGGTCTAGCAATGCCTATCACCATCAGGAAATCCAGATTCTTCTAGAGAATCCCTGCTTCAAGCAATCAGAATCAAAATAAGGGTATCCAAGAGTAAATGGCATTAACATGCACAAATATATTCACAGTTCTTTCGAAATTCAATATTAGAGAGAATTATTAACCTTTTGAGCAATTCTATTTCATTACGAACCTCCATCCATCTCTAGGAAGGTAACTAAAAGCACCATCCACAACGGCCGCAAAGAACTGTCCGCCTGTGATGAAGAGGGTGTTAATGGTGACCAGTCTTCCTCTCAAATGGGGTGGGGCGGCTTCTGCAATGTATACTGGGACGGTCATGGATGCAATACCTGGATGAACAAAAACAGACATAGGATAAATCATAAAAACCTTCATGTCTCATGAAATTTATCAAAGTAGTAGCATTTTATAAATAGACATTGAAGGGGCATTTCCACCTTGAACATTTGTGGACACCATGTACAGCTGGATAACGATTTAATAGGTAGCTACACATGCGAATGGTTCTTTTCATTCACTTCTCTGGATATTATGCTAAACAACCAGCCATAGTTGCTCCACTGCTTCCATAACTCTTATAGTAGTGAATGAAAAGACCAGTGCCCTCAACGTTCGTTTCCCACCTGCATATGGCACCTCCTCAGTAGGCAGATAAGGCAGTTATCACAGATGAAGACGTTACTGCTGGGACCCTCACTAATCAAATTTGTGACACATTCCGTGGATATGCCATACATGTCAAAAGTAGAAATAAATCTCTAATTAAAACATATAGTGGATATAAAAAAAAAAAAAAAAAAATCGACACACCCCTGTTAAAATGCCTATTTTTGTCATGTTATAAAAAAAATCATACCAAAAAGAATAATTTCAGGACTTTTTCCACCTTTAACATCACTCATAGTCTATACAATTCAATTGAGAAACAAACATCACTTTAAGGGGGAAAATAAAAATAAAATAACGTGGTTGCAAAAATGTGAACAACCTTTTCTAATTGGCTAATTCTGCCAAAGTGAGCAAAGATTGCCAATTCTAGCTGGGCCATCCTGATTGACTGCTAACCAAAAAGACTGAATGCTGTCAAATTCAAAGTGTACTTCAACAAAATATTAGTTTAAAGGTGTGAATATTTATGCAACCACATTACTTTAGTTCATTAATATTCTTTTTCCAAAAAGCCAAAAAAGATTGCAGTTTATTTTTCAATAACAATGTACAATGGAGGTGTGTAGGCACTTGGGCTCGTATCTTTGTTGCATCAGACTGCGTCAACTTCCGACAGGATAACTTATGGTGGTGCATGCGCAGAAATGAGAAATACATAGAATGTGCAGTAAATGAGAAAAGCAGCACTCACCAAATCCTTGCAGCTTTAAAAAGTCCTTTATTCCATTTTGTGTGTACGATATTCGGCAAAGTGCAGGTGGGTTGGGAATGGACCCATAGAAGAGCCAGATTGGTCCTTTCATGTCTTTGTCCACCTTTTCCCCCCACCTAACTTCCCAACCCACCTGCACACCACCGAATATCGGCCACATGAAGTGAATGGAATAAAGAACTTTTTAAAACTGCAAAAATTTGGCGTGTGCTGCTTTTCTCATTCACTCCATAATGTTTATTTTTCAATTGCATTGTACGCATTATAGGTGACAAAGTTGAAAAAAAATTCTGTAATTATTCTTCTTGGCATGATTTTTTCACATGAAAAAAACCAACTGACATTTTACAGGGTTTATGGACGTTTTGTATCCACTATATATGACAATTTAATCATTCTGCTGGGTAAAAAAAAAAATTTAACTAAAAATTTTAAAATGTAGTTTTCTATGGCAGTGATTTGTCACTATAGGTAGGTGGTCTACCGATAATGCTATCAACCTTTCAGTAACATTTTGGCATAGTGGTTTGAGCGCTACCTTCAGTCTGAAGGACACTGAAACGAGAGCGACCAGTCAATCAGACAGGAGGAAGACAAAAGATAGGGAGGGAGAGCATGAGAGCTGCAAGTGCAATGTCCCTTACCCCAAAAGCACTTGCAGCTCATTTGTATATGATTTCAATGCTGGAGCCTGTGCATACATGCCATGTAGCTGTAAAATCCCCATGACTGGTTCCCTTTACAGAGGTTGCTCAGAAGCACAAAAAAAGTTTTACTTATCAGTTTCTTTTAGCTAAGACACTCTACTACCACTAAACAGAGAAGCAACCACATAATTCCACTGGATTAGGAAGCTGTGACAGGGAGCTACTCCCCCTGCCATATGGATTGGCGCATCACAAATTTTGCCCATCTCTTCTTTTCCCAGGTAGCTTGTATGCTTTATCCACATGACCATCTATGCACCATGATGTCAGGCCATCTTCTTCTGTATGATCAAGGGTTATGTTTTATGACAATTCCTTTATTGTTTAGCTGCTCTACTGGCCGTGACGGGAGCTATTATCAGTAATTTCATATTGGCTACATCGTCTACATACATGGCGGAAAGCGTACAATAAAAGGGTCTGCAATCAAGTGTATTCATTTAGCATCACCAGCATTTCCACCCCAGACAAAACCAGCAACAGTATTCCAAAAGACAAGCAACTAAACTGGCAGTGAGAAAAGCGTTCGGGTTATTTTCATATACATATTGAGGCAAGAAAGTCTGAATAAAGCCACATTCAAACAACCATTTCTCACAGATAGAAGACTATCATCATTATCTCCTAGGGGAATGTGCTCATATTTTTTTGTTTGAAAACCAATTGTTCTTAAACAAAAAAAAAAACAGAAGTCTGTTTTTTTTTATCTGATTCAAAGATCAAAAATCGGACAATAAAATGGATGGGTCAGTGGAAAAAAATGCTATACTGATGGTAAAAACATACACATGGACTAGAAATGGATTAAAATTGGACCCAGCACACAGATAAAAAGAGTTCACTTTTTTTCTTTTATGCAAACATTCCCTAGACAACTGAATAATGCCTAAAGGATAACCAGGAGATCCACACCTACCATAAACTTCACTTATTATTTTCGATCATTTACGTGCAACGCCAGTTCTTGTATGGAGATCAAATGTAGAACCAGAGTGACTTTTAGCTAGTTAGAATTAAGTGATTGGTCTTTAAATTTCAAGAGGAAGAAGCACAGATATTAAGGAAAAAAGAGCGCTAAATCTTGCAGTTGAATAAGCTATGATCAATGTTTCGATAGATAGCAGGCAAGTATTCTATGTAATGAACCGATGAATCAATTAGACTCATGATTCCCTGTCTGCTAATTTAACTCCAGGAATTGATTATATGCCTTACTGTGACCAGAGTTTTTTTTTGAAGCATGCACGTCGGAGTTAAAAACAGCTAGTCTATCAATGGAAAATATTCACTCAGGTAACACGTTTTGTCTGGGTACGCAAAAATACATGGTAAGAGTAGTAGGCTGGTTTCAGACAAACCAAAAATGTTTACATTTTATCTGTATAATACATAAGACCACAATTCAAACTATGATCATCAATTATAATGCGCCTATATTACAACAGTGTTAATCTGGCACTAAGACCAGGATACCGTAACAATCACATCCTGAATTTTATAGGCCGATTGTTATGCTCATTTTATTTTTTTAACAAAATTACAAGTACAGTAGTTTAAATGCACTAACAACATCCATAGGCTAGGCCATCTGTGTAATGCAGCCTTCAGCAAATCATTTTAGAATTACATAATATTGTAATGATATAAATGACACTATGTATAAATATATTTTATACTTATAGGGAACCTGTCAGCTGATATAAATCACTAAGAAAAAAACTGCCGAAAGGTGTGTAGCTCAGGTGACAGATGCCAATAGCTCCTTTCTGGGTAAACACACAGAACAAAGTACGGATTCTATAGATTCAACAAAGCTTATGCAGCCTACGAACCCTATGAATTGTATTGAACCCGTTCTTTGCTCTGCATGTATGCCCAGACAGGAGCTATTCATTCTGTTGTCTGAGCTACGCACCTCTTGGGAGGGTGGTGATGAATAGTTGGCTATCTCAGGACATGTACCCTCACCGATCTGTAATTAGAAGGATGGTAATATAGAAAAAAAATGTTATAACAGATTAGTTACTATTTAACTCATTGCTGACATATGACTTACAGTTACGTCATATGTCGGCTACTTGACTTTGATACGTGCTCAGAAGATGAATCCACATCTCTACCAGCAGACAATCATCTGTCTCTAACAGCCGCATGTGGATTCAAGCTCTGTCCGCAGCTTCCGTGAATCTCTGACAGCGGCCATTACAATGCGTCGCTGTTCTAACTCATAGGCATTCCCTGATACGCGATCGTGGGACGCATGTAGATTTCTGTGACAGCCAGCGGTCTGCTGAGGATCCCCATGCTGGTCATTAAAGTATTCCTGTGAAAGCGAGCCTGTGGCTGGAGTTTAATGGAGACCGTGATTTTTGCCATATACAGCAATACTGCAAGAGGACTAACAAATAAAAAATGTTTTAAAAAGAAATGTAAAAAGTTCAAATCAACCCCTTTCCCCCAATAAAAAGTAAACTCAATAAAAACTACACATATTTGGTATTGCTGTGTTCGTAGAAATCCAATCTATCAAAATATTAAATAAATGAATCCACTCAGTAAATGGAGTAACCAGAACTTTGACACATCAGGTGTCCATTTGGCTCCAACATTTGCACTTTTATCACTATAAATGTTACTGCATTGGGGTGCGAGCTATGCTTTTCTTGACCTTATGAATAAGTCTGCAGTACTTTGATACGCACTAAGAAAAAAACGCATGTATTTTCAGTCTGGATTTGGATTTATTATATGTGATACCAACAGCACAGATTATCCGCAAATCCCGTGTTTTCCCGTTCTGTCGGGATCTTATCTGAAAAGTATTAGTCATCTGTTTTCTACTGACAGCACTTTCTAATCATGCAGGAGGTTAAACCAGGAGATCATGGCTGTCTGACAAATATTTCACACACTGAGAATTCATCTGTAAGCTAATGTGGAGGCGTGTTCAATTTCTGCTGTGACCCATTTATGATTGGGTAATTTGAAAAAACGGTCTGCTGTACTGGAAAAGCGATCCTTGAGTTGCTCTAAAGTAAGACATAGTCTTCATTTAAATTGTTAACACTTTGGCACTCTATATGCAGAAAAAAAGTAACTTTATTCGACTCATGTGGAAAACAGATTACGGTAATTCCAAATCCAAACTTTCGGCCGTATTAAGCCCATTTTCAAGGTACATCTATACAAAAATTTACAAAAAAGAAATGGTTGTTTTCATAAAGAATTATACACAAATAATATTTATAAATCACGTAGGTACAAAGCACACGAGTACAAAGTATTTCATATAAACACACAGAGTTAAGGTAACAACATATATAAAATGACATGACATTTCTTGAATCATCCATTCAGTATGATAGCTACAAAGGAGAGGCATATAATATGCAATATCTGTATTATAAATCAATAGATATCAATAACCGGCTATTCAGTTTATGGGGAAAGGGAATCCCAGGTAGACATAGATTCCCTGAAAAATTCAAGAGAGATAATCATAGAAGCTATTGTAACTCACAAAGTACAGTACCCTTAAAAAAGGCCTTACACGGACGAAATGTTGGATTTGGAATTAATCTGTTTTTTATATGGGTTGACTGAATAAAGTTACTTTACTTTTCTGCAACTAGAGTGTCGAAGTGTTTCTCGTTTATATGATTGGGTAATGAATGTTATACAGGGGGAAAGTGCACTCCCCTGGTTAAAAATATCTGATAACACCCACTTGGACTTAATGAACATTAACTCATTAGCTGCTGAATTCTTTGATTGCTAATATTTCTGCAATTGAAGTGTAATTAAAAAAAAAAAGTTTCATTCCTCTCTGCTGCCACTATTACACTGTATAAAAAAATGGTGAAAGGTCCTCTTTAAATGTGTAACTTTGTTGATTCAGTCCAACCTTGTCAGTAAGCAGACATGTTATTCACAGTGGCACTTGCTCCAAGTATTCGAAAGGTAGAAGTGTTATTTATTAAAGAGATGTCAATTTCAGCAGACAAGCTGCACCAAAGATACTGATACATCAATCAGGATTCTATGTCACTTTTTTGACAAGTACTTTCCGGGGCGCCAATGTATTTTAGCAACTGCCCCTAGGAGAATGAACAATGTGAGGCTCATGAAGGTCATGGTATTTATGTAGAACTTGTTATCAAGATGATATTGAGCACACAGGGGATGCAGCTGGGTTGTTCTTCACAGAAATGTGTTCACAATGACATCCACTAAGGGACATAATATTGGTATTGCAATCATTTTTCCAAAAAGACAACAACCCCCCCACTAACATAAGGGCCATAAAAAGGGATTATCACCACAGTTGAACAGTATATAAGAGCATAATAAAATCCATATCACATAGCTTTTGTGCCCTTCTCACCATTTTGAATAACTCATTAAAGGGGTTGCTTAGTCTAAATCGATTAGTCTGCAGTCACTGTGTGACTGCAGATGTATGAATCTCCCCCCTCCCCAGCGCACTACTGTGCGCTGCAGGGATTCGATGGTTTCTGAGCCGGGACCGGAGAGTATATATGAATTATACATACTCCTGGCCACAGAGAGGCCACACTCACTGGACGGCAGCATCACTAGTCGTGGCACGACCTCGCTCAATACAAGTGTAGACAGGCTCTGGCCAGGAGTATGTATAACGCATACATACCCTCCGGTCCTGCCTCAGATACCAAAGAATACACAAAATTAAAAATTTCCGGTCGGCTTAGTAAATTTGAATAAACCAAGAAAGCTCTCCGGCTCTTGCTGGTATGCAGAGTAGGCCACGCTGTGGTCTGCGTTTAGACTATCATGAAGGCATCACCATTCAAAGTGGCAACAGGAACACAAGGACGTGCAAGTGGCTACTGTGGTCAGGTGTCCTCAGCAGGGTGTCATCGTGCCAGACCTTGCGTCTCTTCCCAATTATTCTTTCAGCTGGAATTCCAGGTTGAGGATCCTATTATTCTCTTCTCTCTGAAACTCACCACATTTACTTCTTATTTGTCTCTAGATGTTATAACTGTGGCTTTATTCATATATTGATCTTTATTGCTTACCATACTATTTGATTGTTAGAGGAGCCTTACAATGTATGCCACCCTTGGACTGGACTTTTTGACTGCTGTCCCCCTATTAGTACTTTTCAAGTATGCTTCTATTTATATCTATATTTCACTGTAATATCCATCATTGTCTTTTGCACTTTATATAGAGCAGGTGAAATAAATTCTGAACATTTCACTAATTTTCTAAGTAAATATATTTCTAAAGGTGCTATTGACATAAAATTCTCACCAGATTTTGGTAACAACCCATCCAATCCACACAGCTTGAGAAATCAAACCATAGATGTTCATAAATTAAGTTATTGGTAATAATGACAAAAGACACAGGGAAAAAGTACTGAACATAAGAAGAAAGAGTTGCAGAAAGCCATGGAAAGTCGTGGCACCAGCTGAAATCTTAAAATAATTAGAAAGCAATCCTGCCACTTAGTGAAAAATAATATCAGCTGATTCGACTGATGGCCATAATACCAAGGTGCCACACAAAAAAAAACATCCCATGATGGATAAAACCAGCGAGATGTCTTCAAAGCCTTCACAACCTTATTGCTGACAAACATACTAATGGCATTGGTTACAAAAGAATTTTCTAAACTACTAAAAGTTCCAGTGAGCACTGTTGGGGCCATAATTCAGAAGTGGAGAACATCATTTCACCATAAACAAGCCACGACCAGATGCTTCACGCAAGATTTCAAACAAAAGTGAGGAGAGAAATATCAGAAGAGTTGTCCAAAAGCCAAGGACCACCTTTGGAGAGCTACAGAACAACCTGGAATCAGCATGTACAACTATTTCAAAGTAAACTATAAGTAGTGCACTCAGCCTCCATGGTTTCTACGCATGCTCACCACACAAGACTCCATTGCTGAACAAAAAGCATAGTCAAGTGCGTTTAAAGTTTGCTTAACAACATTTATATAGACAAGCCTGTGAAGAACTGAGAGAAAGTCTGGTCAGCTGAGACAAAAATTGAACTCTGACTGCCATAATATATACCATGTTTGGAGGTCAAAAGCCACTTCATACCACCCAAAAACACCATACCAACAGTGCAGTTTGGAGGTGGGAACATCATGGTGTGGGGCTGTTTATTAGCATACAACACTGGCAAACTGTATATAATTGAAGGAAAGATGAATAGACAAATGTACTGACACATTTTTGATAAAAACCTGCTGCCATGCACCAAGATGATGTAGAAGAAATGAGGGTGAACATTTCAACAAGACAATGAACACAATACAGCCAAGGAAACACTGAATTGGCTTCAGAGAGAGAAAATAAAGCTCCTAGAATGGCCAGCCAATAACATGAAGCCAATTGAAAATTTATAGAAGCAACTAAAGCTTAGAGTTCATAGAAGGAGCCCACGGAACCTTCACGATTTGAAAAGCATTTGTGTGGAAGAATGCGCCAAAATCACAAATGAGCAATTCATGCGACTAGTTTCTCCATACAGGAGGTGCATGGAAGCGGTCATCACCAACAAAGGCTTTTGTATGAAATATTAAAAAATTTCAGTAAACATGTTCAATACTTTTTCCCTGTGTCATTTCTCATTATTACTAGAGTTGAGCGATACTTTCCGATATCCAAAAGTATCGGAATCGGAATGGTATCGCCGATACCATTAAAATATCGGCGATACCCGATACCGATACCGGAAGTCCCATGTAAGTCTATGGGAACAAAATATCGCAACTAAAAAAAACCTTTATTTCCTTGTAAACACTAAATATACACACATAGAATACATATATATATATATATACATGTCATTGTGACATATATATATATACATATATGTATAGTTTATACACTTCTACATAGTAAAATATCCTCTGATTCAATTGCCGGGTAAAGCCGGCTTCTGTGAAAAGACAGAAGCACCCGACATGAAATGACACTTGGTGTACATAGGGTTAACCATATCTTTTCATGTCCTTTGCTATCTGATTTGCACAAACAATTACATCAGTCTATGTGTGCAAAATTTCACACCTGTAGGGGTTAATTAAAGGTGTAAATTCGTTGTAAAAAAAACGGACTTTTTTGCTACGAATTTACACCTTTAATTAACCCCTACAGGTGTGAAATTTTGCACACTTACACTCATGTAATTGTTTGTGCAAATCAGATATCAAACTACATGAAAAGACATGGTTAACCCTATGTACACCAAGTGTCATTTCATGTCGGGTTCTGCATTTTCACAAAAGCCGGCAATTGAATTAGCGGCTATTATACTATGTAGAAGTGTATGAACTATAAATATAAATATATATATATATGTGTCACAAATTCAATGACATGTATATATATATATGAGGTGTAAAATTGCTGAAAAAAAATGCGTGGGCTCCCGCCCTATTTTCGCAACCAGACAGACAAAGCCAGTGAGTGGGGGCAGATAATAATAGCCCAGAGAGGGACCATTTTTTTTGGCCCCCCGGCTACTTAACATCTGCCCCCAGACACCCCAGAAAGGGCAAATCTCTAATTAGATTTGCCCTTTCTGGCACTTTGCCCGTCTATTCCCATTGCCCTGTAGCGGTGGCGAATGGGTTAATAAGGGGTTAAAATGACCTTGCAATTGAAAGGTCACTTTAAGCCAGGTTAATAATTGAGAGCTGTCAATTAGACAACTATCAATTATTAATCCTATTGTATGAAAGAAAAATCAAACACACACACTTTAATAAAAAAGAAGTTTAATGAAATAATCACACAGTTTTTGACCATATTTTATTTACCTGCTAAAACCATTTCCTGTAATAAAAATAAAATAATAAAGCAAAATTATTCTTACCAATCCGATGCACAGTCAGGTCCCACGGTGTAATCCTTCAGAAAGGGTTAATGTTTACTGCAGGGACCGCAGCTAATGCTGCAGCCTCACAGTAAACCCCAAATGAATGAGTTCCTCTCCTGGCTGACAGGAGAGGAAGTGGAAAGCTTAATTGATTGCTTTCCACTTTCACTTCAGGTCAGCCAGGGACACCATCAGTGACGTCAGAGGGAACTGATTAACAAAAATAGGGGTTCCCTTTGAAAAAAAAAATGGCGTGGGGTCCCCCTATTTTTGTTAACCAGCCAGATGAAGCAGACCGCTGAGGCCTGGATTTTCAGGCTGTTAAGGAGCCAAGATCCATGGACCTTGCCAGCCTGATAATACCAGGCCACAGCAGTCTGCATATCTTGGCTGATTAACAAAAATAGGGGATCCCCTCGAAAAAAAATTGGCGTGGGGTCCCCCCTATTTTTGTTAACCAGCCAGATGAAGCAGACCGCTGAGGCCTGGTTTTTCAGGCTGGTAAGGATCCAATATCCATGGACCTTGCAAGCCTGATAATACCAGGCCACAGCAGTCTGCTTAGCTTGGCTGGTTAACAAAAATAGGGGATCCCCTCGAAAAAAAAAACGGCATAGGGGTCCCCCTATTTTTGTTAACCAGCCAAGTAAAATGCAGACTGCTGCGGCCTGGTATTAAAAGACTGTCAAGGCCCATGGATTTTGGCCCTCAACAGCCTAATAATACCAGGCTACAGCAGCCCCACATTTGGCGCATCAAAAGATGTGCCAATTGTGGCACTTTACCCGGCTCTTCCCACTGCCCTGTAGCGGTGGCAAGTGGGGTAATAAGGGGTTAATGTCACCGTTGATTGCACGGTGACAATAAGCCCGGTTAATAATGGAGAGGCGTCAATAAGACACCGATCCATTATTAATCCCAAAGTTTTTAAATGTGTAAAAAAAAGACACAGCAAGAAAAAAGTCTTTTAATGAAATAAAAGAGACAACACAGTTTTCATTTTTTTTATTACTCTCTCATTCCTGCGACGCCATCGATCTCCTGTAAAAAAATAAAAAAAACAAACCAACAGTATACCACCTGTCCGACGCAGTCCATAACGACAGTCCCACGACGATCCAGCTCTGCTACATCGGAATGACAGGCAGAGCCTGACATCCCGGCGCAGCACAGCTGCTTACCTGCTTCCCCGGCGGTGACGTCATCGGACTGACTGCTTTACGGCCGCGATTACCCAGCAGTCACTGCAGTTATCGCGAGAAACTGCATGTGACCGCCGGGGAGAAGAGGATGGCGGCCATTAAGCAGTCCGGGATGTGACCGCCGGAGATCTTCTGCCGGGTAAGTGCCGCTGACTCCTGACAGACCCGACCGACGGACACTGACAGTGACAGTGACAATCCCGATTCCGGTATCCGATATGATGAAAATATCGGTACTCGGAATCGGAATTCCGATACAGCCAATATCGGCCGATACCCGATATTTGCAGTATCGGAATGCTCAACCCTAATTATTACACAACTTAATTTATGGACAACTGTTGTTGGATTTGCATGCGTGGATTGGATGGGTTGTTACAGACATCTGGGGAGAATTCCATGTCAATAGCACCTTTAGGCTAAGTTCACACGTTGCGGAATTGCCGCGGAAATTTCCGCGGCAATCCCGCACTTCTCCCGCAGGAAATACGCACGTTTTTTTTATGCTGATTCCCGCCAGAATAATAGTGTTTTGCAAGCGTAATTAGCTTGCAGAATGCTAGCGTTTTCCTAGCGATCTGTAGCATCGCTTGGAAAACTGATTGACAGGTTGGTCACACGAGTCAAACATAATGTTTGACACGTGTGACCAAATTTTTACTATTGATGCCGCCTATGCCGCATCAATAGTAAAAAGATCTAATGTAAAAATAATAAAAAAAATAATAAATAATGATATTCTCACCTTCCGGCGTCCCCCGCAGCCTTCCCGCCTCTCAGCGACGCTCCCGGCAACTCCCGGTCCCAAGGATGCATTGCGACAAATCACACCGATGACGTAGCATCTCGCGAGACCGCTATGCCATCTGGGTGATTCTCGCAAAGGACTCTTGGGACCGGAAGTTGCCGGGAGCGTCGCTGAAGGCGGGAAGGCTGCGGGGGCCGCGGGAAGGCTGCGGGGGCCGCCGGAAGGTGAGAATATCATTATTTTTTATTTTAATTATTGTTTTACCAGGGATATGGTACCCAGGGCCTGGAGGAGAGTCTCCTCTGCTCCAGACCCTGGGTACCATCCGCACATGAACCGCTTACATTGCGCATAGTGGGCATAGCCACATGCGGAAAGTAAGCGGTTCAATGCATTCCTATGGCGGCGGAATCACCGCGGTTACGCTAAATTAATGAACATGTTGCTTTTTTTTCCGCTAAGCGTTTTTTTCGCGGAAAAAAACGCAACATGTGTACAAAACATGCGGAATCAATTAAAACGTATAGAATGCTTAATGCTTGCGTTTTGTTCGCGGTTTAACCGCGGAAAATAGCGGAAAAACCGCGAAAAAAACGCAATTATTCCTGATCGTGTGCACTTAGCCTTAGAAATAGATTTACCTAGAAAATTGGTGAGGTGTTTAATACTTATTTCCCCTGTTGTATATCTAAATTGTTTTTGTTCATGTTTGGGCTTATGATTTGTTTTACAGACATCTAGTGGACTTCGGGATATTTAGATCGAGAGATTGTTTTATATCATTGTATGGGCCCATACCTGATTGTTTTCGTTTATTTCTGTAGCTTTGGGACATTTATTATACCAGTGCCTGCTATCTCATATGTGTATTATAATACTTTATGATGATGGGGAGACTATGGTTTTAATGATTTTTAACTATGAAGTAACACTGTGTTCAAAAAAATTATTTTTGTATTTATAGGTGTGCACCTGCTTCTGTATTGCCATCTCTTTCTTGATTTACGGTAATATTTTTAGTTCTTTACAGTTGTAGCACCCTTTTTAAATTTATTTTAGCTTTGCATCTATATTGTTTATTGATAGTGTCAGACCTGTGAAGTATGCAGCCAACCATCACTGATTTGTTGAAGCGGTGAAGTGACAATGTTAAGTGCTGGGAACTGTTGTGCAGACATAGACAGTCCGGAAGGTAAGTACTTTATGTTGGGCACTTATGCAGTTAAGAAAGGACTGTACCATATTGGATAACCTCTTTAATTCTTGGTCTCTCCTTGTCAAAGTCCATAATTAATAGATGACTTAATTAACAAATTCAAAGGGTACAGTTGTGCTCAAAAGTTTACATATCCCGGCAGAATTTTTGCTTTCTTGGCCTTTTTTCAGAGAATATGAATGATAACACCAACATGACAACGATCCAAAATACAAAACACAAGGCCAAGTCGACCTGTCATTTGCTACAGCAGAACAAAGTGAAGGTTCAAGTGTGGCCATATCAGTCTCCTCACATCAATATCATTGAGCCACTCTGGGGAGAGCGAAGCGCGCAGTTCATGCTAGACAGCCCAGTAATTTACAGGAACTGGAGGATTTTTTCCAAGAGTGGGCATCTTTACCATCTGAGAAAATAAAGAACCTCATCCACAACTACCACAAAAGACTTCAAGCTGTCGTACATGTTAGAGGGGGCAATACACGGTATTAAGAAATGGGGTATGTGAACTTTTCATCAGGGTCATTTGGATGTTTTGGGTTGTCATTATGATTTAAAAAGAGAAAACACAGTAGTTTGACAATAAATGGCTTCACCAAACCACTAACCATGAGTGGAGAAAAAGTTTTGGCGTTATCATTCAGATTCAGTCCATACCTGTTTTGCGGGGGGTGGGGGTGAGGGGGGATCATGCCCTTGAGTCAAGTGCAACCTGCTCCTCGTTACAAGCTAAGGGTCTGAAAATGAATAAGGTATTTGAAATTTTGGTCTGCAAAGTAGTGAAGTGGTTAAAGTATATATAAATGTATACCACACATAGCCAAGCAATGGGAAACTGTACATTTGGGCTTGGCCGTTTCTGTAACTAGCACAGACTATATTGCACATACTTAGCCAGCTCTATGCTGCGTCAAAGTCCTATTGTAGCCATTGCCAATCAGATTCTATAACATAACAGTAGTCCCATGAATAAACCTCATTCTTCTAAAAGATGGAAGTCTCAGGAGAATTTATAGACTCTAAAATAGGTCACAGAAATAAACGAAAAAGAGAACATATGATGACTTTAATGGTACTAAAGTGATGCTTGAACTTGAGTTCAACTTCCCATTAGCAGTGGCTATGAACTCTGATTATCCAGTCTGTGGCCTGCAATGATTCATATATTTCATAAACGACATTAACATTTCCTGTACTGGAAAGACAAGTAATTGACACGACGTGCACAATGTTATACAATCTGTATAGAAGCGGCTAAGAGTTGTGCGGTTCTGAGCACTGTCCTTTATGTAGGAAGGAGGGCAAAGAGCATTATTCAGAGTAGTAATTACCTTCAAAATAGAGCTTCAACTGCATGTACTAAAATACTGGTCAGACAAGATGTCAAGCGTGTGTAAGGAAAGATGGGAAAATTATAGATTTTGAAACTATATCGAATGAAAAGTACATGATCAGTAGTTTTATGGCTTTAAAAGGGGTTGTAAGCATAGCATACTATGCTACAAAGGCCAAATAGAAAAATCTTAAATTAACATTGGATTTTCAATATCACACCAGCAGAACTTAATAAAAATAAAGATATAGATAATATATCTATGACTCAAAAACATGACTACACATGCAGGCAAGCCAGTTGGTGGTTCACATCAGGGGTGGAAAAAGCTTTGGCGCAATTTGTACAGCTGTACAGGGGCCCAGCCCAATAGGTTAGAGTGGCCTCTTTCATATTAAAAACAGTTCCAGTACTATTAGATTGCACGCAAGGACAAGAGATAATACATTTCATAGCTCACAATTACTGGTGGATTGTTAGAAAGATATAATTACAGTAGGTCATTCATGATGAACCATAAGAAGGGACCCCTATACAGTTCTTGAGCATAGTCCTTCTACTGTCTTTATCCTCTCCATGTTCACATTCTGCAGTCTGACCTATCAGAAGAGAGGCACAGGCTACAGCTTTCTTTAATAGCTTATATGCACATGTAAGTGGCTGTAAATAACAATCCCCTTAGTACAGGACTTGCAGCAGCATTTGCAGCATAACCACATGAAGCCTTGTTGAAATTAAATAGGCAGAACAAAGAGAACCAAAATTCAAAGCTAAGGGCGAAACGCGCGTCGGGGCAAAAGGGAACTGCTGGACTAGCCACACTCTTTGCCTTCTATGGTACTTGTCTTCACAGTTCCAGAGATTAGGTAATACGTGTTTACTTTATGAATAACACTGCATTTGGTCATATATACTGTGCAGGACTATAATGTGGATTTGGGTATCATTACTATAAGATGCCATTGGCACTGTGTTCACTTTATGGATAATACTGCGTTTGGTCATACATACTGTGCAGGGCTATAATGTGGATTTGGTCATACATATTATGCAGGGCTATAATATGGATTTGGGTATTAATTCTATAAGATGTCAAAGGCACTGTGTCACTTTATTAACCCTTAGCACCCGCTCTCATTGACCTGCATCACATTACTATTGCCATGAGGTTACCATAATATTTATACCATTTTTTGATTATTATTTACCACACAATTTCTTTCAACTTGGAGCTTCTAATGCATCAAGGCTTTATGTGGTTATATTATTTTGAAGTGCCATCCTTAAGCAATTTAGGGCAGCCCCTTATGTAATTTAACATTTTCAGTATGAATAGTTCCAGAGCAATAGTTCGTTATGCTTACATCAGCCGAAAGGTTAAACAGAAAATAAAAAAGATAGCATCTGGCAGCAGGGATGAACAGGCAAACTAGCTTACAGGTCTAAGACAGGAACTACGAGGAGTATTCAATAAGTTATCTCACCCCAGCATGTCCTGTTCGTCTTAAGAGAGCTGAGCTTTTCTGTTCATGTAGAAAAAAATGTCTGGACTTACAACAGACACTGTAGACGTTCAGTCTGATGAAAGCACTGGAAGTGACAGGATAGAAAGTGCAGTACAGTGCGGCTCTACAAAGCAAGTGTGGGATTAGAAGTTTGTTGAATGATTACATTATTTACAAAGAAAGGAAAGAAGACTAAATAAATCCAAGAAAAAAATATTGCTGTATATGGCGACGATGCACCTTCCTACTACCAAGTAAAGCTTTCGGTCAAGCAGTTTAAATTGAGTATGGAAACAATTGTAGATGAACCACGTTCAGGGCAACCTGTCTAAGCATCTTAAAGGGTTATTTTTTCAGGGATTGGTAAAGGAAACTCTTAAGCCTCAATTCTTAAAGCTTTTGCACCATAATCCTGTGGTAAAAAAAAGTTCCATAATTTTGGCGCAACTGACGGCACTAAAATGATGTGACTTATGGCGTTATCATGCCATTATTGTCCAGCTCCGCTTAAGTGGGGAGAAGCTACGGTATGTGGAAAGACACTAGTCAAATTCAAGCAAAGCTAAGACATGAATCTTACTCCAGTAGGGGTTGGAGTGGGATTTGTGGCAAGATGCACACAGAGGTGTACACCACTTGCCTGGTGGCCCCAATTCATCAAGAGGCGAAGGCTGCGAGTATGAATGCTCTGTGGATCTGAAAATAAGATATCGCTATCGGAAAATGTCAATCGCTGACAAGTAGTGTCACTCAGCCACACGACAGCATGGGACCAATTTGTTAATCCTGCAAGGTGTTGTTACAATGTATTTTAGTTGGCATGGTAATTTATATGTTGATGGTTTGATCTATTTAATGTATTATGGGAGTGGCCTGTATCTACTTCGTGGCGTTTCTGTCTATATATAAATAGCAGACAGCCTTTTAGGTCTATATCTTTGCCAATAGAAAAACGTGCCCTTGAGCCCAGAAACGTGTTGTATACCAAGTTTTTGATAAAGAAGTTTTTAATCACCTTGTACCAGGTCTATTTTGGAGTTTAGTTGGGAATTACCCAACACTTGGATACATTATTGTTACCACTTGGCTTTGTTTTCGGCAAGCTCAGCCATGGATGCAAGACGAGGGCTACATTGTATTTTAACAATTAGTGGAGTGGTACTTGCCTGGCACAACCTCTCAAGGTGAGCACTCAATTTAGGTGAAACTCCTTTGTTACCAGTACTTACTCACCCTATGTGAGCTCCCTTATGTATTTTTCTTTTTTGTCTACGTTTACAGGTCAAAAGCTTGGACATTATTCATTCAATGGTTCTCCATTTTCTTATATTTTTGTATTGTAGATTCAGACTGAAGGAAAGAAAATCCACAAAGGAATACATATGGAAATAAGGCGCAAGAGAAAATATGAAATTAATTTCTAAAATGGATCTAATGCTTAACTGATGCAAACAGAAGTATAGCGAACCCATTAATTTTCATGGGACCAGTCTTGGTTTTTAGAAAAGGAAAAAAATTGATGCGTGAGCCACTATTTTTCTTCAGTTATAAAAATTGACACAATAAAAAGGAGAGGTTTCAAACGGAAGTGTGAACATTGCTTTAGCTTTTCTCTTATTTAACACTATATATTCCATTAGAAGCACAAGAGTATCATTTTCTGTATTTATATTCACATTTTAAATATTGACAATCAATATCTTAAAGTATTCATGTAATCGGCCTTGAATTGCACAAGGCATATTGAGATGAAATAATGAAGGCTATGCATGTGTTCTATGTATTTAATGTATTTTTTTAAAGGTTACAGGAATCACATTTACAGATATTCAAGCTCAGACAAGATTAGTATATTAATTTGTATAAGATTACAGGAAACATTAAACTACTTAAATATTGTAACATGACTAAATTATAATGAATAGAACATTTTCTATAAGTTCCTTCCTTGCTAAAACAATCAAGTAATTCATTTATAAAGGAAATTTGAGGATAACAGACAAATCAAGCAACATCAACAAACAGCCGTGGTTTAGATTTTTACTTGACAACACACACTATCAACATTGACATTGCAACAGCAAGAAGTATAAGTCTCAGAATTATGAAAATCACAAGATCAACAAACATCTTAATACGCAAAAGCTAAAATGGTTAGACATTATTTAAAACAACTTTAATTATTCAGATTTGAATATAAGTGTCATGTGCATAAATACACGCACTTCCACGCCTTGGCATGCTATTATTGAGCTTATTACCGAAATAATAATTGTCTAAGGAAAGTACTGCCATGCTGAATGCACATAGGCACGCAAATCATCAAGATCCCCTAAGGAAGCTGCCAACTAATAAACATTCCAGATGTATTCGATGGGAGACAAATCTAGAGATGCTGCTGGCCATGGTAGCATGCTTTGGCCGTGCAGGCTGCTCATTGTACCACGAGTAACATGTGGTCTGGCGTTGTCATGTTAAAAAATGGATCCTGGGACACAGAAGAAATGTCCATACCAATGGTTCCATGACCAAATTAATTTCACGCCAAGCTGTTTGTGTACCTGAAATAAAAACTAGACATGTCCAGCTACTGTACATTTTGCCAACCCATACCATAATCCTAGGTTTAGAATTAGAGGTATGTTCCCTCTTCATGGCGTTGCCCATTTGGTCTCCAGAACAATTTCCAGCTAAATGCAAAAAGCATGTAAGCGTGCTCTATAGGCAATTTCCACTACAGATCTTTAACCTTTTGTTTGCCGTTTATTGCATTTTGCATCTACTGCTGTACCCAGTGCTTTATCTCCTTAGTTTGGCTGCTCCTTAGGTCATAACCTCTTAGATCATACTTGCATTCTGTTAGGTTGCATACTTTGCATTTAGCCACTTGGCACTCTCTTGATACATTGCATTCGATATATGCGACTTGGTACTGTTTTTTCTGACCATTTATACGCTATCCCTAATTTTAGGTTGCACTATTGCTACTAGTCACTTGGCTTCCCTCTGACACCCAGCATACTACTAGGTACAGTTTGACAACCCCTTAAACTACTGCAATTGTCATAGACTGAATCCACTACCTGATGACTGATTATATTGTCCTAGAGACACAAGAAGCTGTCCATAGTAGTAATGTTTCCATTAGAGATAAATTTTGCAAAAAAAAACAACTGCAATTTATATGTTTTAAATGGTATCATCATATTTGGGCTTACCTTGTACAATAGTTTCCTGTGTTGACATTCCCCTTTTATCGCTTTTTTATCATTTATATCATTCTACTAATAAAGACTTATTTTTACTACTTTGACTTTATACGACTGTTGCTTTGTAGGTTTTCTAACGGCTGAGGAGGGCCTCTTACTACTTTGGTCAGTTAAAGGTTGTTTTCAATTTCCAACTATCATTGCATTTAAGACAAATGTAGAAAACGCATGGTTTGTGTAGACACGGTTTGATGCCTTAGACTTGACGTCCAATTTTACTTGCACTACAGAATGAACCAACCATGGAATGAAGCAGTTACAGCCATTTCTTGAAAGTGTCCAAGGAGCAGTTTTTGAACACGAAAAAGCCAAGCTGAATGATGCTTGGGCTACTGTGTGCAACCTGTGTGGCCTAAAAGTGCTACCATGGCTTTCAGCTTCTCTAGACTCGTCCTCCATCACACAGGGTCATTATTAGTCAGCAATTGCAAAGGGAGCGGACAGCAGTGGATCTTGATTATTTGTGTGCCCAAGTGACTTCATCATAAAAAACAATCCTCAGACAACTATCAATAACCTCATTGATAGCATGCCAAGATATGTAAGCGCTTGTATTTTGGTGCATCGTTCTCACACTTGATACATTGAGATGTTTGAAAAATTTCCATTTTTCATCATTTTCATATCTCTAAAAAGTCTATCAATCTTATGACTTGCCTAAATCCAAGAGTTTTCCTTCTTGGTGTTGCAATTTCAATGTTGAGGAGTATATTTTCTTAAAAAGGAAACCTGTCACAAGATTTAATGTTGATAAATGTAGATTAATGCACCTAGGATGGAGTAATCCTATTGCTGCATATATATTAAATGAGACCATACTCAGGACTACACAACAGGAGAAGGACTTGGGTATTCTGGTTATAAGTAAGATGAGCAGCAGTACTCAATGTCAAACAGCAGCCGCAATAGCAAACAAGATTTTAGGGTGTATAAAAGAGATAAAATCCTGCATATTGCTACCCCTTTATAAATCACTGGTGAAACCACATCTAGAATATGGGATCCAGTTTTGAGCTCTACATTTTAAAAAGGAAATTCAGATGTTAAAGTCAGTTCAAAGGCGGGCAACTAGATTACTAGAAGGGATGGAAGGCCTCTCATATGATGAGAGGTTGGAAAAGTTGGGCATGTTTAGCTTAGAAAAAAAGAAGCCTCAGAGGAAACCTCATTTACATGTATAAAATATATGTGTGGTCAGTACAAAAAGGACTGACACAAGACTTATTCCTTCCAAAGACCATACTAAGGACCAGGGGGCGCTCATTACGGGTGGAAGAAAGGCGATCTTGGCAGCTAAATTGGAAAGGGTTCTTTACAGTTAGAGCAGTCAGACTGTGGAATGCCCGTGTGACGCTAGTCACTTCTCACGGCCAAGTTGTGAGTCAGGATAGTCAAGGAGTCCAAGGTCAGAAGCCTGAAGGGTATGTCATAAACAGAAGGAAGAGACAAAAGCAAAGTCAGGCAATGTTTGGAGGGCAGAATACCCGGAGGATAGCGGATCAGAGCAGAAGGGGGTAAACAAACGTATGGTCAGAATGAGGTTCAAGGTCAGGCAGCGAAAGCTCCAACATACAGAACTTAAGGCACAGAGGAAACAAATCACACTAGCTGAATGTACGTCTGGTAGAGTTCTGGGAGAAACAGCTCAGTTAAGTAGCATGGCAATCACCTGAGTTAATGAACACTTGGAGACAACCAGTGCCTCCCGGTCTCAGATTGGATAGTCGAGACGTTAATTAACATACTGACAGCTCAGCACGCTCCTGTACCAGGTTGGATGGCTGAGCTGTCAATAACTGTATCCCAGACACACTGAGGGGTGAAACCGTGACAGCCCTACCAAAAGAGGTAGTAATAGCAGACACTATAATGGCTTTTAATAAAGGGTTGGATGATTTAATCCGTACACAGCATTGTGGGCTATAGATAATTTAATGACAAAATGTATAATTGCTGGACCTAGGTCTTTTTTCAACCTATGTAATTATGTAAAATAACGCTATTAATCTGGAGATATGCAGTTAATCTGCAGGTTAATGGCATTCTGACACCAAGCGGCATTCGTACCGAGAGCCCCATTGCTGGGAAGAAATTAACTATGTTCCTCTTGGCATGGTCATCCTTTCAGTCATAAGGATGTTGCCAGCATGGTTGCAGTCATGGCTGTGTACAGAGTGCAGCAGCTGTAACCGCACCCCTAGCACTGACAGCCAGCCCTAATTAAATCAGTGTCGGCAGCGCAGTTACAGCCATTAGCCACGCAGTTACATCTGAAACCATGTCGGCTGACCCCTATGACTGAATGCCGAACGCTACCAGAAGGAATATAGTTCATTACCTCCCAAAGCGGGGCTCTCCATACGGGCACTGAATGGTGTCAGAACCAAGGCTGTGGAGTCAGAGTCAAGGAGTCAGTGTCCATATTGGTGGAGTCGGTACAAATGGAACAACTCCTACAATATATAATAAGTTGGGTACAGAAGTTCAATGCAGGATGTGCTGCAAATGTTTTCATAAGAATTTGGGAAAGTTATGAAATGTTTTATAAATGTCTGTTCTATTCCTGATCTAAGGATCTCGGCTGTTAGCCGAGATGAATATGTGCTGCACTTTATGTACATGCTCAGCAGTGAGGCTGTGCTGTAAGGTCGGAGTCTTCAGTCATGGAGTAGGAGTTGGAAGTTAGGGAAATTGAGGAGTCAGAGGTTTGTCTCAGGGTATGTGCACACGTTGCGGATTCTGCTGTGGATCCACAGCGGATTTGGCCCTGCGGATCCACAGCAGAACTGCAAGTGATTTACAGTACCATTCTAGTCAATGGAAATCAAAAAACGCAGTGCACATGCTGCGGATTTTTCCGCGAAGATTTGCTGCAGATTTAAAACTGCAGCATGTCACTTCTTTTGTGCAGATCTGCAGCGTTTTGAGACCTGCTCCATTATAGCAATCCGCAGGTCTCAAAACGCAGGGGAAATCCGCAGTTAATCTGCACTAAATCCGCAGGTAAAACGCAGGTCATTTTAACTTGCGGATTTAGCAAAATCTGCACAGAAAATTCCACAGAAGAATCCACAACGTGTGCACACAGCCTTACAGACTCCACAGCCCTGGTCAGAATTCCGTGAACCTGAAGATCAACTTAACTGCAGGCTAATAGGGTTATTTTACATGAAAGATTTTCTTTAAAGCATAAAAAAATCTGTACTTGCAAGAACCGAAGTGTGTTTTTTGCCATAATCGTGGTAGAAAATCGTGGAAAAAAATTACACGTTTTAAAGCCACACGTAAATGCAGCCTTGAAAATAAAAAAAAATAATGTAAGCACCAATGAACAATATAACTTGAATTTTTAACACTGATTGAAAGTGTCCAGTAAAAAAAAACACCTAAAAAGTCTATGTTGTATACATCGTGTTTGCTATAAAGTTGATGCAGTTCACCTGTTTTTTTCTGGCAGTAAGTCTAGAGAAATGCCCGCTTCATACATGACATATTACCTGTTTATTTAGATGCTTCATATACATAGAGTTCTGATAAACCTTTGGTGAGCAAGCAGCCACAAGTAATATTGATAGACCGTTGCAGTAATAATGATTGTAATGTGATTGTAAAACACTATATGCAGTATTAATATGAGTTTAGTACTGAGAAGCTGCCAATTATTTGGAAGTAAATGTATCGATTTTGTCTATGTGAATTGCATGGCACCTGGGCATATAACTCTGGTCTTAGTCACAACCAGAACAAGTGTACAGTACAATTCATCCAACTTACAGCAGATACGAGAAATCTACATTATGGAAACAAAATGCTTGACAACAATCCTATCAGAAGAGCAGCACTCCTGAGATTCTGCCTAATATGTCTTTTCACAGATCAAAGCCCAACTGCCATTATATTCTTGTACATATTTTATACTCAAAAGCGTACCCACCATTGTACGTAAAAATGACTTAAAACTGCTTATTTCAGCCATACGTCTTCTGCTAGCGTTAATTAGCCATTTTGGTGTGAGGCAACATATGGAATACAAAGAACATAAAAAATTCACTGTTTTCATCTCTTAATTTTATGGAAAGTGAGCAACATTACACAGAACTGTTTCGATACACAGTAGCAGAAATGGCTAATTAGCTATAGAATGAAAATAACTGGAAAGGTAAGCTACACATATGATAAAATATTTTAAAAAAATACACTTGTACGCTCCATTCATCCTAAAGGGACATCTATTAGAATCTATTTTGTTTTGACCATCCGCCATCTTGTTGTGGTTTTCTGGCTGCTGGTCTTTTTGCCCTGGTGCTGGGTTTGTCTAAGGTCAGGTGATTGTATCACCCTTTATTACCCAGCACCAGCCTCACAGTCCTTGCTGGACAACAGTTTTAATCCGCTAGAGTTCTGGCTAGAAGCTTTGATAGCTTTCTGTGTTTGATATTGTGCAGTTCTGGGATCTCTAGTTCAGCCTGCTTTTTTTTTGGTTTTCCTTTCGTTTCTGCAGCTCCCATTATTTTCCTACTAGGAGGTTACCTATTTTTTGTTCCCAGTCCCTAGATCATTCAGGGATACCCTTCCCCCTACCTTTAGGTCTTCGTTTGAGTTTAGCCTAGGAAATGTCGGTGGGTCTATTCACAAAGAATAGGTCGCCCACTCCATCGTAGGGCTTCAGCCTAGTCTAAGTACAGGGTCAGCTTCTCCGCTTTCGTCCCTAGTCCCTAGCCCAGTCACACATATAAAAAAAAAAAAATCCTCTCCAGGATTCCTTCAATATGAACAGCGTCCAAGAACTTGCCAACGCTTGCAAGGGTTAACTTTAGAAGTAGCCAGCCTGCAACAGCACATGAGTAATTACCCTGGATCACGCTCTGAATAACCTAAGGTAGGTTTACCTGAGTTTTTTCTGGTAAACGGCAGGAATTTTTACGTTTAAAAATGCATGTTTACTATATTTTTGCCTTAGACCTGGATCTTCAGGGAGTGAATTATAGCGTGTGGGGATTATTATGTCTTTATTGTGAAGTGATCCCCAAATCTGGGCATTTTCATTACAACCTGATGATCCTGGTTTGACATCAGTAGAAGCATTTTTTACTGCTATGGGGTTGTTATATTATTATCCTGATCGGGTCACATCAGCTGAGGCAGAGCTCAGACGGCTTAAACAGGGTTCTGGTGATGCTGAGAGGTATTGCACCCTGTGCAGACGATGGTCCACAGAGGTCAGGTGGAATGACCCAGTGCTCAAGAGTCAGTTTTTAGCAGGTTTGAGTGAAAGGGTTAAAGATTTGCTCATTGCATATCCTGCACCTGCTACTTTGGAAACTGCTATGCAGTTAGCTATGTGTGTGGATAGAAGATTGAGAGACAGGCAGAATGAAGAGAAGGCTCTTATAATGCTGGACCAAGCCTCTCAGGCTAGCCCCGTCGAGAGCGGGGAAACGATGCAACTTGGGGCGATGTCCTCTTGTTCCCAGGAGAGGAAGAGGAGGTTCTCTGAGGGGCTATGCTTGTATTGTGGTAAGGCTGACAATTTTATTAAGCAATGCGAGGTTCGCATAGATTTTAGTCTGAAGAGAGGATTCATATGTTCCCATACAGACAGACTTTTCTAAGTGAGGTTGGCATAGTTAGGACCTGGGAAACGAGAAGAGCCTTAACGTGGCTCCCAGGTACATATAAATTGGCCTTTTTATGCGCTAAGACTTCTCAATTTTTCATATTTCTAAGGCAGTGATGCAATTCATTTTTCATATTTTTCATATTTTCATATTTTGTGTCTAGAAACATCACATAACAAACAGCCATATAGTCTCAAAATCAACATCTTTATTAATACAAAATTTAAAAACTGAAGAAAGGAAAAGGGATGAAAAAGGAAGAAATGGTCCAATGGAAACCGTCACATATAGGTAGATGAAACAGGCCTGACAGTGTACTCTGCTCATAAATATTATAAATACATATTATTAAGATGACAAATATAATGACATATAGAGGTATAGGAATCAGGGTGAAAATAAAACAAAAGACTAGGGAGACTGGCAGTCTAGGAAGATTCACACAAAATCATGCATATATAGTGATGTACCTATATATATAATTATGCAGAGTAATGCACCATGACTTTAAATAAGATCAATAGACGCTGGTTTGTATCTATGGTGCAGAACAATGCTCAAAACTAACAAAGAAATGCCAGTACAATCCATATTACAGTATCAAGAATGTCAAACCATATCATAGAATACAGCTCATAATGTACGAGAACTAGGTGGCAGACAATCCTGAAACACAGACTTAGACAGCGGTATGAATATAATGGAGGACAATCACATAGCGCATGTAAAAGCAGCTGGCTAATACCTCAGATGGAGCAAAGATAGATAGAGCAAAGAAACGACCGTCCGGGCCCTCCCCAACGCGCGTTTCGGAGCGCAATGCTCCTTCCTCCTGAGGAAGGAGCATTGCGCTCCGAAACGCGCGTTGGGGAGGGCCCGGACGGTCGATTTCTTTGCTCTATCTGAGGTATTAGCCAGCTGCTTTTACATGCGCTATGTGATTGTCCTCCATTATATTCATACCGCTGTCGAAGTCTGTGTTTCAGGATTGTCTGCCACCTAGTTCTCGTACATTATGAGCTGTATTCTATGATATGGTTTGACATTCTTGATACTGTAATATGGATTGTACTGGCATTTCTTTGTTAGTTTTGAGCATTGTTCTGCACCATAGATACAAACCAGCGTCTATTGATCTTATTTAAAGTCATGGTGCATTACTCTGCATAATTATATATATAGGTACATCACTATATATGCATGATTTTGTGTGAATCTTCCTAGGCTGCCAGTCTCCCTAGTCTTTTGTTTTATTTTCACCCTGATTCCTATACCTCTATATGTCATTATATTTGTCATCTTAATAATATGTATTTATAATATTTATGAGCAGAGTACACTGTCAGGCCTGTTTCATCTACCTATATGTGACGGTTTCCATTGGACCATTTCTTCCTTTTGTCATCCCTTTTCCTTTCTTCAGTTTTTAAATTTTGTATTAATAAAGATGTTGATTTTGAGACTATATGGCTGTTTGTTATGTGATGTTTCTGTATTCGGTACAGTTTGTCTCTAGACCATGTCCTATATTCACATGCCTATATTATAAGACATTGTTAGCATTTATAGATACCATCTGCATGTGACATGGTGGTTACTACTCGTTTCTTCATATTTTGTGTCTGCAAGCTATAGCGCTAGTGTGCTACCTCTTTTTCTTAAATATGGCTTACCAATTCCACAGCCCTGCCAGCAACTCAAGTCACAATTGCGCACGCCATGAAATACCAGTCACAACAAAACGACTGACTAGTGAAAGCAACTTTAGATTTCATGAGAATGATGCGTGCCAACGGGAGGGATTTACTAGGCAGCGAATGGACTTTGATGTTGATGTTCTAGAAGCAGGAAAAACGGGCAAGTGTAAGAATCCGAGTAACAGTGACAAGGGAAAAATTGTAATGGTTAGGGCATCTCCAAAGTGATAGATCTTGAGGAGTCTTCCTGGAATGCAGTGGTCGGTAGCTTCCAAATTTGGTCTCTAGATGTACAACTAGTAAATCAGGAAGCCAATAAACATGACTGAGATCATAGAACCAGTTTCTCCTGTATAAGGTGTGCCGCCTATATTGCTAATGAAATAGACAGGATCATAACCTGTTACATAAGTGATTGCACACTCTATTGGATTGATATAAATCAGGTACTATTTTTAGGCAATCATTAATTATAAATTTAACTCAACTCTGATTTCAGAAAAATTGAAGTTAGCAATATAGGCCAAATTTGTCTGAGAAATGGGGACTCTACCCTCAAAATCTATAGCCCTAATTTTGGTATCCATTAGTCAATAAATTTCATTAACAAGTAAAGGAGAAAAAACATGGTCACTGACAAAATAAAGGGTGAGAATCTGAAAAGCTTTTTTTTATGATATGAATAGGATCATTCACTGAATAATTAGGGACTGACAATGTAAAAATCATGTGATGCCTATCTATGTGCAATGAAAACATAGTGCCAATTTTATCATTCAATTATGAAAGGTTTTGATATGGTTCAGCAAACCTCCACATGATCCGTAAGACTGCCCATAGCACTTGATATAAACCCTGGCTCCATTGTATTATGAGTTTGATGATTAACATTCCAGATTTCAACAACTGCTAAATACTTTAAAGACCCGTTCAGGTGGGTCTATTTTGGCCCGTGAATAAATTTCATTCACTATATAAGTCAATTGATGCTCGTTTACTGACATGTTTAGAGGGGCTGGTGAAAATCTTATAGGAACAGCACAATTGTTTGTACGTGTTAATATGTGCTGTATGGAATTTTTCTGTCCCCACACAGTATCCCATTATTAGCAACACAGTCCCCATTTACATTATGAAAAAGACTTTTACCCAGCATTTTGCACATTCATCAGGTAATCGCCAGCATGCGCATATGGTCCAATCATTAGAAATGAGCGTATCTTAATTCAAGACACCCATTTATAAGAACAAGGTGGATCATCTCATACATTTGCACTGCGCATAATATAAAACAGCCCAGAGACAATTACACAGTCCATCACTAGGTCAGGTTCCCTATGATAACGTGATTAACGCTACACATTCAAAATCAGAATCAATGTATCTCCAATACCTGAAGCAAAACCATTAACATGCATGGCAAACAATAGAACAGCAGAATAAGTAAAATCAATGAACAGACTAGTAGATTGATGAGTGAGGAGTCTAGGATTAATGGAACTACGGCTTCGGCAGCAGCAGAGAAAATCTGTACTAGGCTGACAACAAAATTGTATTTTGCATTATCATCAAGAGGGAAATGTTATTTATGGGACAAGATGAAAATGTTTGTTATATCTAGAAGAAAAGTTCTGTTGATAATTCTTGAAGAATGGCACAGGTATTTAGGGAAATTGAAAAAAAATAAGTAATCAAACTTTCCATACCGGTGGAGAAACTTTCTGTTCAGCAAATATCTTTGGAGCCCTGAATGGTATCTAGAAAACCTGGGAAGCAGGCAGCCATATAGGTCGATCTGCCAGGTGTAGGAATAAATCCACACTAATAGTTACATTATTAACAACATGAGATAAGGTGTAAAATTGTGAGCCTATTAACACGGACATTTACAAGGCAGGTTTTACAAATTTGCCTCTTACTACTTTATTTTCTGCAGCTCTTTGAAGAGAATATCTGAAGGATGCAAACGGTATAATAATTAGATGTTTTCACAAATAACCCTGGATAATCATTTGGGTTTCAAAGAAAGGTGCCCCCATGTGTAATTCATGTACTCGTCAATGAAAACTAGAACAGCGCAAAGGAGGAATCTGCTCCCATTTGGATGAGGATGCTGCTTAAACAGAAAAGGAAAAAAAGGTTTTCCTTTTTTCCCTCATTGATTAGTAGTGTTTTGTTTTGACTAATGTTGTAAAAGGAGACCTACTCTTTACAGATAGGGTTCCTCAAACATACAGTTCAATTGTACTCTTGTCAGACATCCCCATAATGTTGTGGAATTACATGACGATTTCCTTATACTAAATAGGACAAATTCATAAAAGAATCTTGAAACCGATACTGACAATTTTGTATGCATATATATATATATATATATATATATATATATATAATATTATATTTAATATTATATTAGATTACACATAAATATACATATATATATATATATATATTACATATTATATATCTAATATATTATAATATATATATATATATATATATAACACTGCTCAAAAAATTAAAGGGAACACTTAAACAGAATATAACTCCAAGTAATTCAAACTTCTGTGAAATCAAACTGTCCACTTAGGAAGCAACACTGAATGACCATCAATTTCACATGCTGTTGTGCAAATGGAATAGACAATAGATGGAAATTATTGGCAATTATCAAGACAGACTCAATAAAGGATGAAAACACCACCAGCTGCATATTAAATCCACAAACAAAAGGGAAAACGCACACAGTCGTGCTTAACCCTATAAGCAACAAACACCAATTCCATAAAACATGGAAAATCAGGAGAGCAAGGAGTCATCGGTGGTAGCTATATAAAATAGTATATCAAATTTTATTAAATATTTACACATAAATCACAGAGTATAACAATAATAATAATTAGTACAGACCAGAAATTATACAGATTGAAGGGACGAGAGACCTCCAGAACAAACAATGTCACATCTATGATGCGGTAAGTAATCTCATAGCTAATACAACCCGGGAACGGCCCATACAATGACTGTGTCACAAATGAGGAACAACTTCGCCGTAGATAAACAGTGGGCTTACCAGAAAAGGGGTAAAAGGCAGGAGGAAAATCGTCCCTGAGGATGTCCACCCCGACGAGCGTTTCGCTGTCACACAACGCCGCTTTCTCAAGGGGATGGTAAGAGTGTTAGGACAGGACCTTCAAATACCCCCCGTGATGCATCACATGGTCAAATCAGACAAATAGGAGCCGGTTTTAGTCGGCGCATGTGCCGTGGAAATCCCAGATCCTGAAGCGGATGAGGCGTCATGCATCCTGGCACGCACACAGGAGAATTAACTCCCAGTGCGCGTCAGAAGAACGGAGACGCTCCACCGCAGGAGTAACAAGGGAGATAACACGGCGCATGCGCACAGCCGGAATCAGATGTATAAGGAAAGGGGAGAGCGGTTAGTACTAATAGGTGGCACAACATAAAGGTAAGATGGACCAATGGCAAGAAAATAAGATAAACATGCTTATTAAAGATATGGGACACATTATAACGATATACATATGCATGTAAACATAATGTGAATAAGTCATTTGAAATATTAGAGCATCAGATATAAAGTATCACAATATCAAGATGTACAGTCCCTGACAGAAGTTATGTCGCTTATCCATGTTATGTAAATCAAAGCTTATAACCTGACGTTAAATTCATCCATTGGTTTTATAAATTACTCTTTTGAAAGCTGAAACCCTCCCAAATTTGGTTTAGGTTAAGAAAATAAATTGGCATCAATGCTGAAATATTGATCATTTAATGAACATAGAATGGTCAGATTTTGGCAAGACAAAAGTTTTGTCGCCCACAGAAAGTAATGTGATATTCAAATAATTATCTTAAAATACAAATATATGTTGCATAACATTGGTGAATGAAGTTGTGGTGCTATTAAAGTCATATTTAATATTTTGTGTGACTTCCATGAGCTTGAAGGACTGCATCCACGCGGTTCAACAATGATTCATACAATTTATTAATGAAGTCATCAGGAATAGCAAAGAATGCAGTCTTACATGCCTCCCAGAGTTCATCTAGATTCCTTGGTTTTGTCTTCCAAGCTTCCTCTTTCATCCTACCCCAAACATGCTCAATGATGTTCATGTCTGGTGACTGGGCTGGCCAGTCATTGAGCACCTTGATCTTTTTTGCCTGGAGGAACTTTGTTCTAGAGATGGATGTATGTGATGGAGCACCATCCTGCTGCAAAATTTGACCCCTTTTATGATTTGAAATGTAAGAGGTAGCTAATACTCCTTGATATTTTAGGCTATTGATATTGCCTTCCACCTTGCAAATGTTTTGCAAACCCCATACTGAATTTAACCCCAGACCATGATCTTTCCACCACCAAATTTAACTGTTTTCTGGGTGTATTTTGGATCCATACGTGCTCCAGTAGGTCTCCTGCAGTATTTGCGGCGGCTGTGGTGTAATTCTACTGAAGATTCATCAGAGAAATCCACCTTCTGCCACTTTTCCAGCATCCATCTGTTTAGCAGGCTGTGGGACTTTGCAAATACCACATGGTTTTTTATTTGCCTTTTGTTTAGTGCTGGCTTCTGTGCACTGAATCGACCATGGAGGCCATTTCAAGACAGAATCCTACAAACTGTTCTAGTTGACACAGGGACTTGAGGTGACCAGGCCTGTTGGAGCTCTGATACAGTGGAAGAGGGGCTTGCTTTGGATTTTCTAACAAACGTTCCTCCTGAGCAGTTGTCTTGCGGGGTCTGCGGGACCTGGGCTTGTCAAACCCATCTACAGTCTCTTCAAATCTTTTTTTAAATCTTTGTACTTGACGCTGAGACACGTCAAAGGTACCAGCCACCTCTGCAGTGGATCTGGTCTTCAGCCTCTTGATAATCAAGGATTTGGTCGCAGGGTGGATTTTTGGCATGTTGTCAGAGCTCAAGTTGCAGTTCAAGTGAAGGTCTGGGGTGCTGGGTTTCTTTTTATACACACCCACTAATTAACCGATCATTTACTGAGCACTGGTGAGGATGTAAACTAGGATTGGGTGCATTATATGACCAGGTAACAAAACTTTTGTTTTGCCAAAACCTGACCATTCTGTGTTCATTAAATGATCAATACTTCAGCACTGATGTAAATTTATTTACTTAACCTAGTTTAACCTAGTTTTCAGGTCCGAGGAATCCAAGATGGACCTCGCCGCGCCAATGTACCGCACATGCTCCCGAACACATATTCTCAATTCCATGGTATTAAGTCCGACGTATATCCTGGGGCAGCCACACGTGGCGTAATAAATGACATTAGTGCTGCCACAGGATATACGCCGGCATATATCAAAGGTTTTTACCCCATCAGAGGAAGAGAAAGTGGAGCAGCGCAGGACATTGGCGCAGGCGAGGCAATGGCCACACGGAAAAGAGCCTGGGGTGGGACCACGAGTTCCAAAAGGTGTTCTAGGGGTGGGAACATAATGACTCCTGACAAGGAGATCATTAAGATTCCTCAATAAAGGAGTTGTTCTGCAGGTGGAGACCACATCTCAGTAGCAATGCTTTCTGGCTGATGTTTTGGTCATTTTTGAATGTTGGTTGTGCTTTCACACTCGTGGTAGCATGAGACGGACTCTACAACCCACACAAGTCGCTCAGGTAGTGCAGCTCATCCAGGATGGCACATTAATGCGAGCTGTGGCAAGAAGGTTTGCTGTGTCTGTCAGCGTAGTGTCCAAAGGCTGGAGGCGCTACCAGAAGACAGGCCAGTACACCAGGAGACGTGGAGGGGTCCATAGGAGGGCAACAACCCAGCAGCAGGCCCGCTACCTCCGCCTTTGTGCAAGAAGGAACAGGAGGAGCACTGCCAGAGCCCTGCAAAATAACCTCCAGCAGGCCACAAATGTAAATGTGTCTGCACAAATGGTTAGAAATCGACTCCATGAGAATGATCTGAGTGCCCAATGTCCATAGATAGGGGTTGTGCTCACAGCCCAAAACCGTGCAGGACACTTGGCATTTGCCACAGAACACCAGGATTGTCAAATTCACACTGGCGCCCTGTGCTCGTCACAGATGAAAACAGATTCACACTGAGCAAATGTGACAGACGTGACAGAGTCTGGAAACGTCGTGGAGAGCAATCTGCTGCCTGCAACATCCTTCAGCATGACCGGTTTGACAGTGCATCAGTAATGGTGTGGGGTGGCATTTCTTTGGAGGGCCGCAAGCCCTCCATGTGCTCTCCAGAGGTAGCCTGACTGCCATTAGGTACCAAGATGAGATCCTCAGACCCCTTGTGAGACCATATGCTGGTGCAGTTGGCCCTGAGTTCCTACTAATGCAGGACAATGCCAGACCTCATGTGGTTGGAGTGTGTCAGCAGTTCCTGCAAGATAAAGGCATTGAAGCTATGGACTGGCCCGCCCGTTCCCCAGACCTGAATCCGATTGAGCACATCTGGAACATCATGTCTCGCTCCATCCACCAACATCAGTTGCACCACAGACTGTCCAAGAGTTGGCGGATGCTTTAGTCCAGGCCTGGGAGGAGATCCCTCAGGAGACCATCCGCAGCCTCATCAGGAGCATGCCCAGAGGTGGTAGGGAGGTCATACAGGCACGTGTAGGCCACATACACTACTGAGCATCATTTTGACTTGTTTTAAGGACATTACATTCCACTTTAATTTTGTGTGTGACTCCAAATCCAGGCCTCCATTGGTTAATAAATTTGATTTCCATTGATGATTTTTGTGTGATTTTGTTGTCAGCACATTTAACTTTGTACAGAAGGTGTGTGCAAAGCAGTAATCAAAGCAAAAGGTGGCTACTTTGAAGAACCTAGAATATAAGACATATTTTCAGTTGTTTCACACTTTTTTGTTAAGAATATATTTCCACATGTGTTAATTCATAGTTTTGATGCCTTCAGTGTGAATGTACAATTTTCATAGTCATGAAAATACAGAAAAATCTTTACATGAGAAGGTGTGTCCAAACTTTTGTTCTGTACTGTATATATAGCTCTGGCAAAAATTAAGAGACCAAAGCAAAATTTTCCATTTGACTGATTTTTCTATTTATATGTATATTTTTGAGTGAAATGTAAAATTGCTCTTTGATTCTATAAACTACTGACATGTCTCCGAATTTCCAAGCAATAAATTTTGTATTTATTTTCAGAAAATGAGAAATGGTCAAAATAACAAAAAAATGCAGTGCTTGCAGACATCAAAAACTGCAAATAAAACAAGTTCATAATCATTTAGAAACAACAATACTAATGTTTCAACTCAGAAAGAGTTCAGAAATCAATATTTTGTGGAATAACCATGATTTTTAATCACAGCTTTCATGCATTTTGGCATACTTTCCGCCAGTCTTTCACACTGCTTTTGAGTGATCTTATGCCACTCCTGGTACAAAAATTTAATCAGTTCTTTGTTTGACGGCTTGTGACTATCCGTCTTCCTCTTGATTACATTCCAGAGGTTTTCAATGGGGTTCAGGTCTGGCGATTGGGCTGGCCATGACAGGGATTTGATGTGGTGGTCCTTCATCCACACATTGATTGACTTAGCTGTGTGGCATGGCGCATTGTCCTGCTGGAAAAATCAGTCCTCAGAGTTGGGGAACATTGCCTGAGCAGAAGGAATCAACTGTTTTTCCAGGATAACCTTGTATGCGGCTTGATTCATACGTCCTTCGAAAATATTAACCTGCCCAATTCTAGCCTTGGTGAAGCATCCCCAGATCATCACCAATCTTCCACCAAATTTCACTGTGGGTGCAAGACACTGTGGCTTGTACGCCTCTCCAGGTCTCCGTCTAACCATTAGACGACCAGGTGTTGGGCAAAACTGAAAATTAGACTCATCAGAGAAGATTACCTTACACCAGTCCTCTATGATCCAATCCTTATTGTCTTTGACAAACTTCAGCCTGGCTCTCCTTCGCTTCTCATTGATGAAAGGCTTTTTTCTAGCTTTACATGACTTGAGCACTGCCTCCAGGAGCCTGTTACGAACTGTTCTTGCCGTGCACTTCACCTCAGCTGCCATTTCTTTTGTAGGTCACAATGTCATCCTGTGGTTGCTGAGTGACATTCGAATAAGATGATGGTCATCCCGGTCAGTGGAGAGTCGTTTTCACCCTTTGTTGTCCACAGTGTCAGCTCCTTGACCTTGCTGTAATGGACTGCCATCTTAGAAATTTTAAGAATGGAGGCAACATGACGCTCACTGTATCCCTCTGCTAGTAAAGCCAGAATTGAGCCCTTCTTTTCCTGATTCAAGACTTTTCTTTTCAACTCCTTTGTCATGGTTAAAAGTTATTTTTTCATTCCTATTACTTTTGGGCTATTACTAGCATTTGTTTTGCCATCCAGCTTGTTCTATTGCAGGAGTATTGTGTGGTGTGTGTGTGTGTGTGTGTGTGTGTGTGTGTGTGTGTGGTGTATATTGTAGGGATGTGGTCTCGCTGGTGTGCGACCGGAGGTAAGCAGGAGGGCAACTCTTCCAGGTTCTTTAAGCAAGTTTATTACAACTTCATAAACTTGCCTTAAAACAGAAAAGAAAACAGCCTTCTCTGGCACAAAGTAACAAAAACAGATATAAAGTCCTGGTACTCTAACTGAGCACTCTTTCAGCAACCAGACTGGAGGTCTCCTCAGAACTCCCACTCTGGAGGTTTCCACACCTCCAGCCACTCACATCTGTGGTCAGCAGCAGGCTCACTTATATACACCAGCCATTCAGCTAACACAGAGCACATGACCTGTCATGTGCTCTTGTGACCTCATCACAGGTCCTCAAACCACATACAAAGGTACAGTGAAGTCTTACTATCACTACATACCTCCCCCCTCTGCCTAAAGCCGTGGGCTTGGCACATTTCATTCACCGACTAGAAACTCCTTTCAGTCGTCTCCACAATCAGCCGGTCTGTCACAGTTTGCCTTAGGTCACTGAGTCCTGATCTAATTGAGGTGTCACTGCCTCTAGCTCTTATTTCAGGCCATCTATGTTCTGTCTTAGTTTCACTTTGTTGACCTTCATTCTGCAGCGAACCTCTGCGCCTCTCTATACTGTGGGTTGAAGGTGACTGCCTTTTTTTTCTCAACTCTTGCAGCTGTCTGTTGGTCTGCTTCTCCTCAAGTTTTAGCTGCTCTATTCTTCCCTGGTTCACCTCCAAGAGCATCCGGATCTTCCCAAGGCTTTCCACCAACGCCTTCCGACTTGGAGGTTTTCTTGTTGGCTCCCGACATCTCTGCTTCTCGTGGAGGTATTGTAGTGGCATAGCTTTTATGTCCGCCTCCCGCTTCACTGTGACTTTCCGGGTGTGGCCATCTGGGTGGCGGTTCCCTTGCTGGCTTTCTTTCGCCGTCGAGGCCCCTTCTTTGGTCAACCTCTTCAGTTCACTCTCTTCCCGTACACACGGACCGGGAGAGCGCAACCATTCGATTTCCTGGTCTGTCGTGGATTTCCTGAGCTGTGCGTTATCTTCCTTCTCTATCTGGAGTTTTTGGAGAATTTTCTCTTGCTCCTCTGCCCAACATCGGTGCTCTTCTTCTCTCCGTAGAAGTTCCTGCTGATGCTTCTCCTGGGCCTCTCTGAGCATCTCCGTATCTTTCACTAGGACTTGGTTCGCCGTCAGGCACGCTGATAGTTGACCTTGGACTTTAGAGAGTTCTTTCTCCAGGTCCTTCATTCGTTGCTCAATCTCTTGTCCCCGTATCTTTTCTCGCATGACTGTCTCTTTAAGCAGCTCTATCTCATGGCCCTGCTCTCTTTTATCCAGTACATGTGGCACCATCCTTCTCCCCTTTTATCTCTTTTTAGAGAGCATAGGCTGTCTGGCCTTCCTGCAGCCCCTGCGGTGAGGAGGTCTGCCACTTGTACCTGACTCCACCTTGCTGCACTTGCTTTCACTTGCGGTTAAGTTACAGTCTGCATAGGAGTCATTCCCACTCCCTCTGTCATCTTGGAACGGCAAGTCCCCACTTAACCAGGTGTCGGCCCCTATTCCTGGGGCGACCCAGTTTTCTGCGGACCTATATTTGGTCACCCCAAAGTCCTCACTTTGGTCTGAGCCACCCTTTCTTACGGCTACCAGGCACTGGGTATCTTTGACTTTAGGGGTGGCTACCTCTGTTTTACCCAACACACTATCAGCAACCACTACAGCCTCCTGCAGGGGTGGGCCTCTCTTAGGGTCATTCTGGTTCCCTTCTGAGCAATCAGCCAGTGCTTCGTCCCACACCTCCCAAAACCGTTTACAATCCTGGCCTATTATTATAGGATATGGTAAGTCTGGGACTACAGGGACATCCTGGGTAGAAATAATAGTGTCCGTCTCAACAATTACCCTGGTTACCTGATACTCCCTAGTGACCCCATGAATGCAAGGGACTTCCATCTTTTTTTCGGGAATCAGATAGACAGGGAGTGTGTCGCTCAGCAGAGTCACCTGGCTTCCTGAGTCTAGAAGTCCACTCACACACTCTCCATTCACTATTAGAGAACAGTTCAATGCCCCCCGGTCAGATGTAAAGTCAGTACACCATTCGCGACATACATTGTTCAAACCCCGAACCCGGCAACAGTTCCTCGGCTCATCCGCCGCCACCTCTCCTCTCCTCATCGACTCAGCTTGAGACTCCGCCCCTTCTGAGTGTGGCAGTAGTTTGTTAGGGTTTATTGGTTCCCCATTCTCGCTAGGGACCTCAGAACCCTTTCTCCACAGATCCCAAAACAGACAGAAATCCCGGCCTATAATTATAGGACGCACCAAGTCCCGAACGACGCCTACTTCATGGGACTCAGTGCCATGCGTCGTTTCAATGTCCACTCTGGCCATAGGGTAGTCCTTTACATCACCATGTATGCATTGAACACCAACTTTTTTCCCTGGTAGTATGTTGAGAGGAAAAGTGGCCCTAATCAAGGTCACTAAGCTCCCAGAGTCTAGCAGCGCAGTTACTGCTTCACCGTTCACCTTCACGGGACATACTTGAGGACCCTGATTGGGGAACGGATTTCCACTGCAGGCTGGATATGCATACCATGAAATACGGTGTCCTATGCTGCAGTCCATCTGCTCAGTGGTCTGCGGACACCGGGCAGCTATATGTCCTGGCTCACGGCACCTCCAACAAATAACATCACCCGTAGTGACCTTGGGCACCACCTCCCCCCGCCATTTTGACCTTGGGCTCCCCACCCCTTTTTGGGACTCTGCCCCTGTTGGGGCCGCCAGTACGGAATAGGCTGCTTCCCCAAGGCACCTTCCATTCCCTGGTACCTCTCGACCAGTCCGACCAGTTCATCAGCATTCCGAGGATCACCCTGAGCAACCCAAGTCTGTTGGGGTTTTGGCAGGGAGTGCACAAACCGATCCATGACGACTCTTTCTACCATCTGTGCCGGCGTAGCGGACTCTGGCTGTAGCCATTTCTGGACCAGGTGCAGTAAGTCAAACATTTGGGAGCGAGGTGGTTTGTCCCGGTGATAAGCCCAGCGGTGCACCCTCTGTGCCCTGATAGTCATTGTTACCCCCATACGTGCGAGGATCTCTACCTTTAGCTTAGGATATTCCTGAGTGTCCTGCACAGTCAAATCGTAATACGCCTTCTGGGGTTCACCTGTCAGGTATGGGGCCAATATCTCTGCCCACTGCCCTGGGGGAAGTCTTTCCCTCTCAGCAACCCTCTCAAATACAGCCAGGAAGGCTTCCACATCATCCCCGGGGGTCATTTTTTGTAATGTGCGTCTTACCGCCTTTCTGACGTGGTTATCATCAGCCAGACCAGGGGGTTGGGGCGCTCGTCCTGCCCTGGATGGCGGTTGTCAAAAGCTGCATCTGCTGCCGATGTTCCTGCTGGCCTAGCTGTATCTGCTGCCGATGCTCCTGCTGCATCTGCTGCAAGAACAACCTGTTGGCTTCTTGCTGCTGTTCCTGTGCCTGTTGCTGCTGTACCTGTGCCTGGACCAAGTGTTTCAGCAGGTCTTCCATTTTCTCCGGCAATGCTGGCTGGATTGCTATAGCCTTGACCCACGACATGCAGTAACCAGTCTCACTTCTCTGCTGGGAACGCTGCCCGCATTTACGCCACCAATTGTAGGGATGTGGTCTCGCTGGTGTGCGATCGGAGGTAAGCAGGAGGGCGACTCTTCCAGGTTCTTTAAGCAAGTTTATTACAACTTCATAAACTTGCCTTAAAACAGAAAAGAAAACAGCCTTCTCTGGCACAAAGTAACAAAAACAGATATAAAGTCCTGGTACTCTAACTGAGCACTCTTTCAGCAACCAGACTGGAGGTCTCCTCAGAACTCCCACACTGGAGGTTTCCACACCTCCAGCCACTCACACCTGTGGTCAGCAGCAGGCTCACTTATATACACCAGCCATTCAGCTAACACAGGTCCTCAAACCACATACAAAGGTATAGTGAAGTCTTACTATCACTACAGTATGTACAGTACAGACCAAAAGTTTGGACACACCTTCTCATTCAACGATTTTTGTGTATTTTCATGACTGTGAAAATTGTAGAATCACGCTGAAGGCATCAAAAACTATGAATTAACACAAGTAGAATTATACATTACACTTTACAAAAAAGTGTGAAACTACTGAAAATATGTCTTATATTCTAGGTTCTTCAAAGTAGCCACCTTTTGCTTTGATTACTGCTTTGCACGCAGAAAAGGTGAACGGATGCCTGGTTCCCACCGTGAAGCATGGAGGAGGAGGTGTGATGGTGTGGGGGTGCTTTGCTGGTGACACTGTTGGGGATTTATTCAAAATTGAAGGCATACTGAACCAGCATGGCTACCACAGCATCTTGCAGCAGCATGCTATACCATCTGATTTGCGTTTAGTTGGACCATCATTTATTTTTCAACAGGACAATGACCCCAAACACACCTCCAGACTGTGTAAGGGCTATTTGACCAAGAACGAGAGTGTTGGGGTGCTACGCCAGATGACTTGGCCTCCACAGTCACCATACCTGAACCCAATCGAGATGGTTTGGGGTGAGCTGGACCGCTCACCGCTTCAATTTTGAATAATCCCCAACAGTGTCACCAGCAAAGCACCCCCACACCATCACACCACCTCCTCCATGCTTCACGGTGGGAACTAGGCATGTAGAGTCCGTCCGTTCACCTTTTCTGCATGCAAAGCACTGTATGTATGTATATAATATACAGTACAGACCAAAAGTTTGGACACACCTTCACATTCAAAGATTTTTCTGTATTTTCATGACTGTGAAAATTGTAGAATCACACTGAAAGCATCAAAACTATGAATTAACACATGTGGAATTATACATTACACTTTACAAAAAAGTGTGAAACAACTGAAAATATGTCTTATATTCTAGGTTCTTCAAAGTAGCCACCTTTTGCTTTGATTACTGCTTTGCACGCAGAAAAGGTGAACGGATGGACTCTACATGCCTAGTTCCCACCGTGAAGCATGGAGGAGGAGGTGTGATGGTGTGGGGGTGCTTTGCTGGTGACACTGTTGGGGATTTATTCAAAATTGAAGCGGTGAACGGTCCAGCTCACCCCAAACCATCTCGATTGGGTTTAGGTCTGGTGACTGTGGAGGCCAGGTCATCTGGCGTAGCACCCCAACACTCTCCTTCTTGGTCAAATAGCCCTTACACAGTCTGGAGGTGTGTTTGGGGTCATTGTCCTGTTGAAAAATAAAAGATGGTCCAACTAAACGCAAACCGGATGGAATAGCATGCTGCTGCAAGATGCTGTAGTAGCCATTCTGGTTCACTATGCCTTCAATTTTGAATAAATCCCCAACAGTGTCACCAGCAAAGCACCCCCACATCATCACACCACCTCCTCCATGCTTCACGGTGGGAACCAGGCATGTAGAATCCATCCGTTCACCTTTTCTGCGTGCAAAGCAGTAATCAAAGCAAAAGGTGGCTACTTTGAAGAACCTAGAATATAAGACATATTTTCAGTTGTTTCACACTTTTTTGCAAAGTGTAATGTATAATTCTACATGTGTTAATTCATAGTTTTGATCCCTTCAGTGTGATTCTACAATTTTCATAGCCTTGAAAATACAGAAAAATCTTTGAATGAGAAGGTGTGTCCAAACTTTTGGTCTGTACTGTACATCTCTGGCAAAAATTAAGAGACCACTGCACAGTTTTATAAAAATCAGCTTCTTTACATGTGTGACAGCCATTCCATTCCAGTGTCGATTGAATTCCAACCAGAGTACACCTCATTTTATTTAATGTGCTTCTGATTTTGTTTTTTATACTTTCCTTTTGTTAAATAAGATTTGGTTCAGGTGATCACCTAATCAGAAGCACATTAAGTAGAATGAGGTGTACTCTGGTTGGAATTCAACTGACACTGGAATGGAATGGCTGTCAGACATGTAGAGAAGCTGATTTTTAGAAAACTGTGCAGTGGTCTCTTAATTATTGCCAGAGCTGTATATTATATACATACATACATACACACAATATAATGGTTGTATTAGTTTTCCACAGTCTATGTAAATATTATTGATGATCTTGGCACTCAAAAGATGTGAATAAAGACATTTTATTAAGAGGGGCAATCCACAGAACGAAGTTTCGGTCAAATCATTGACTTTCCTGAGAAGCACAGATTACCTTTAAGAAGAAGTGTAAACTCTAAGCAAGTAAAGCACCCTATGCATAGCAGTACACCAATTTAAGCTTACAACGGTGTACCATTATACATAGGGCGCTTTCCTTGCTTAAAGTTTACACCACTTCTTAAAGGCAATCTGTGCCTCCGAAGAAGGTCAATGATATGTTTGACCGAAACTTAATGCATCTACTGTGGATTGCACTGATTAATAAAATAGCCTTGATTTAAATCTTTCAAGTGCCAAGTTCTTCACTATTATCTCATGGAAGGTTAGGATCCTACATATGCACTAATATAACTGGAGTGCTTTGTTCTGCTATATATCAATGTGACTAATGCCATGCGTATGGATTTCTTTTTGTTCATAATCTTTGGTCTCTATCATAAAGGCACTGCCACACTTAGCGATCGCACTAGCGATCACGACAACAACTTAACCTGGCGAGATTGCTAGTGCGATCGCTATGTGATCGCTAGTTAGATTCCAAGCACAACTCATCAGCGATCTGTGATTCCAAACACAACTCATCTGCGATCTGTATAACGACCTCTGCGGTCGTTGGGAAAACCTAGTCCCGCCTGCGACGCTGGTGAAGTCGTTCATAAAGGGTGTCACACTCAGCGATTCAGGCTCACCAGCGGGACACCAACGATCAAAAAACGGCTCAGAACGTTCATAAGCGATCAGCGACATCTCAGCAGGGGCCACATCGCTGCTACATGTCACACACAGCTAAGTCGCTAACGAGATCGCTACTGCGTCATAAATGGTGACGCAGTAGCGATCTCGTTAGCGATCTCGCTTGCGATCTCGCTTAGTGTGGCATACCCTTAAGTCGCATCATGCTCTTCATACTAAAACATTTATTGACTTCCACTGTGATCATTCCTAACATAGCAATACCTTCTTAGAGATGAGAAAATTGATTTGAACGACCCTGGCCCAGCAGATAGGTCACTATTTTGTGTCCCCTGGACAGAAGCCTTGCGTATCTCTTAGCTCACAATATCCTTGTCTCCTATTTTGATTAGCCCGGCTTGCATGAAAATCGTGCCTGCCTGGTTAATCAAAAGAGGTGCTGCAGATACCATCAGTTAAGAGGGAACCATTAGCTAGGTCTTCTTTCCAGTGGACACAAAATATTGACATGGCTGTTGGACAGGAGTCATGCCAATTTTTTCTCTCATCTCTAGTTCCTATTTCTCTTTTGTTCTAGCTTATATGCCCTTTTTGTGTTTTCTGTCTTGTGTTTTGTCTGTGAAATGGCCACAGTATGAACAATCTCTTAAGCTTTCCATGTTTACCATCTTATAATCAGGCCCAATTCTTTGGTTTTGCTGTTATTTATTTAACTTATTAAGAACAAAAACACATGAGCCACGCACACAGTGAACAAGCCTGTAGGGACATTGTTCACACCACCAGAAGACTGAAAACACAAAGAAGCACAGTATAAACAAAAAATACTTTGTTGCAAAAAAATAACAGTAAACAGCAAGGGCTAATAAAAAGATAGAAAAACACAGGGTATTTGGTTAATACGTCTTTTGCAAAAAATGCATATTAAGCTGCTCTACCAAACGTCAAGGTATACCCGTATCAGAGCAGTCCCTGACCAATGTATGGAATCCCTATCTGATGTATTTAAAAACCTGGTCATATGTGTAAATACATCAGATAGGGATTGCATACATTGGTCAGGGACTGCTCTGATACACAGGTATACCTTGACGTTTGGTAGAGCTGCTTAATATACATTTTTTGCAAAAAATGTATTAACCAAATACCCTTTGTTTTTCCATCTTTTTATTAGCACTTGCTGTTAACTGTTATTTTTTTGCAACAGAGTATTTTTTGTTTTTTCTGTGCTTCTTTGTGCTTTCTATTTATTTAACTTACCTGCTTCATTTATTTACTAGCCTATGTCAAAAACAGCTTAGAAACCAACATTTTGTCAAGTCAGTCCACCAGTTCATTTCAGTTGCTTAGTTACATTACGCCAGTAGTGATTTGGTAAGTGAGGAGTTCTCCAGTCAGGGGCTCTTCTAGATGATTGGAAGAAGGAAGCTTAATAAAACTGTAAAGCGCTGCGGAATATGTTAGCGCTATATAAAAATAAAGATTATTATAAGATTATTATAAATACCAGTCGCGTTGGCTGGCAAATGCAGTATAGTACATTAATCCAAACAGTGCAGCAACCTGCAAATATATTTTATTTCGTTATTGTCTTTTAGACCCTGATGAGCCCGAATAGTTTTGCTGAACCACATAGAGTTTAATTATAGGGCACGTTCAATTCTCAAGTGATTGAATTACTTTCTACAATTTCATTTTCGAAGTAGCAAAAGGGACAGGTCAGTTAAGGATGGCAAAGAACAAAAGGCCAGTACTATACCGTCTCTGCTTTATAAAGTCCCAAAGTCATTCTATTCAAAAACTATGCTAAAACTAGTATTTAGTGATCTTAGTTTATGACTTAGGAGGCTATTACCTTTATATTTCCACAGTAAAATTTTAAATTGCCATATCTTATAACTTTCCAACTTTTTTGGATAGTAATACTAGCAAATGTTCCTGATTAGGACAGAAGTATATTCTTTTGGCATACATGGCAATATTTGTTCCATCAGCCTATGGAGAATATAGTGGACACAGGAAACATCTGAAATCAGCCAGGAATCCCAATAAGCTCGGTGCAGCTATGAATAGGAGAAATGGGGTAAGAGGGTACATCATCACACCCCTCAATAGTAAATCAATAGCTTTATAATCTAGAGACGATATCCAAAGTTTTAACCTACAATGACCCTTTACCAAATCTAAAATTTACTGAAAAATGAGGTTCCAAAAAATAAAAATGCAAGACCATATTCACCAGTCTGTTAAACAGGGGACTTGCCCAACCTCCCTCATCCCCACACTAATATTGGGTAACTACCAGCCTTAAAGAAATAACAGGTGTGGGATTAATTTAATGTGTTTTATTAATAGAGCGATAATTACAAGATCCCCATCTTCAAAAATCCTCCACAGTTCTAGAAAAAAAAAATCTAAGACTTGGAAGTACTAGGCAGAAAAACGAAGGAACTTGGAGAGCGGACGTCTTCTCATCCATCCTCCCAGTGGATGGACATGGAACAAGGAGAATGAACAGGATTCTATAGGTAAACTGGCTACGTTGATGGTGCCGTCAGCAACGTTTTGGGTTTCTTAACCATGGAGTGAATTACCTGTATGACGGACTCCTTGCTAGAGATGGGGTGCACCTTACGAAAACAGGAAAACATACATTAGGTAGAGCCTAGGTACACTCATCAGGAGAGCTTTAAAGTAGAGCAATATGGGATGGGAAATATACAGCCAGGAAAAAGTAGGCAGCTAATGAATTCTGTTGAGAACCTGCTATTAGAAGTGGGAATAAAGAACAAAGACAACAAATTCTGAATGAAAATAGAGGAGCAAGAGAAACAGAATACAAACTAAAAGATGTCTATATAAATGCACAAGGCATGAGAAAAACAAGGAAAATTGGAACTGATAACACAGGAAGAGAGTATGATGTCATAGGCATCACTTAAACTTGGTGGGATGATACACATGCTTAGAAAACAATCCTTGAAGGTTACAACTTATTTATATGAAACAAGCTTAACATGATAGGAGGAGATGTTGCATTGTATGTTAGGAAAGCGTATATCTCCACAGAGATCCACGCTTCAGAGACTGGTAGCGCTATAGAAACTGTTTGGGTAAAAATACAAGGAGAGAAGAACAGAAAGGACACTATTGTAGGTGTTTACTACAAGACACCTGGACAGACTAAAGCTATCGATGTATTCAGTCTTTACATCAGATGTCTTTGTTTTCAAAAAAGTATGACAATGATCAAAGGAGATTTTAACTATCCAGATATTGGTGATCTTGCACAGGCAAAATTAATGAGCCCAGAAAATTCTTATCTTCTTTCACTGATAATTTTATCTTTCAAAAGGTAGAAGAGAGAACAAGAGGATCTGCCATCTTGGATCCAATTCTTATCAACAGGGGGGGAAATGGTTAAGGAAGTAAAGGTGGCTGGGAATTTAGGAGGCAGTGATCATGCTATTCTCAAACTTTGGATTACAAGAAAAGGAAGACCTGCAAGGACTCAGACTTAAAAGTTGGACTTCAGAAAAGCAGACTTTAATGGACTCAGAAAAAGGGTAGGAAAGGTCCAATGGCTGGATGTTCTAAAGGACAGAAATGTCCAAGAAGGATGGGAGATTTTGTTAAATGAAATTCTCACTGCACGATCAGTAATAATCTCGAAAAGGAAGAATTGGAAGCATTTAAAAAGACCACGATGGATGAACATAACACTTGCTAAAAAGGAAAAAAGAAATGCATATAAAATGGAAAGAATATAATGTTGTATGCAGAGAATGCAGGGCAGGCGTTAGAAGAGCTAAAGCCAGTAATGAAGTAAGGCTAGCAAGGGAGATGAAAATCAATAAAAGAGGATTTGTGGGTTATGTCAAAAACAAAGAAAAGTCAAAGATGCTATGAAAATTTTACAGGATGAAAAGGATGAAGTGGTACAAAATGATGCCGAGAAGGCTGAACTTTTAAATTCCTATTTTTCATCTGTGTTTGCAAAGAAAGCAATTGTAATTTATACAATTGTACAAGTAAACTGATCTTTACTGTAATATCAAAGGAATAAAAGAATCCACATTTTATAAACAGAGATAAAGTGAGGGAACACTTAGCTAATTTAAATCTCCTAGTCCAGATGAATTACATCCAAGGGTACTGAAAGAGTTAAGCCCCCCGTCTCACATAGCAAGATCGCTAGCGAGTTAGCTGCTGAGTCACAAGTTTTGTGATGCAACAGCAATCTCCCCAGCGATCTCGCTATGTGTGACAACCAACGACGACCAGCCCCCTGCTGGGTATCGCTGGTCGTCATTGAATGTCCTGGACATTTTTTTGATCGCTTGTCTCCCGCTGGCCAGCACGCATCGCTGCGTGTGACAGGCGGGAGACCAGCGATCAGCGAGCTGGTAACCAAGGTACATATCGGGTTTCCAGGCACCGTGTGGCGCCTGGAAACCCGATGTGTACGTTAGATACCAGCGCGCTGGTGCAGGGGAGCTGGTAACCAAGGTAAACAGCGGGTTTCTAAGCACCGGGCGGCGTATAGAAACCCGATGTGTACCTTGGTTACCAGCTCCCTGCACCAGCGCGCTGGTATCCAACGTACACTGCGGGTAACTAAGCGACGTGCATCGCTTGTTACCCGCAGTGTCGCTGTCCTGATCGCTGCCTGAACTACCTGCTTGGCAGCTCACCAGCGATCATGTAGTGACACACCAGCGATCCTAACAAGTTCATATCATTGACGGGATCGCTGGTGAGTCGCTATGTGTGACGGGGCCCTTAGAGGAAATTGCAGAATCTCTAGCCAGGATCTTTGAAAATTCATGGAAAACAGGAAAACTCCCAGAAGGTTGCAGAAGAGCAAATTTTTCCCCATCTTTAAAAAGGGAAAGAAGATGGAGCCAGGAAATTACAGGCCAGGGAGCCTTACTTCTATACCAGGAAAAATCTTTGAACAAATTATTAAACAACATGTATGCAAATACTTGCATAAGAATACAGTACCCAAACCCAGCATGGCTTTGTAGCAAACAAGTCATGCCAGACTAATCTAATTTCCTTCTATGATGGAATCACTAACTGGGTGGATCAGGGAAATGCAGTAGACATAGTATATAGGGTATGCCACACTGAACAATATCGCTAACGGGATCGCTAAAAAAGTCACTATTTAGCGATCCCGTTAGCGATGTTGTTCAGTGCGGCATCTGCCAGCGACGAGCTTCCTGCTGTGATCTCGCTCGTCGCTGGAATCGTTCCGGACCCTATTTTCTCGTCGGCGCTCCCGCTGGGTAAGTATATATCGCTAGTGTGGCACCTTTTCTTAGCGATTTAGCGGTACTTTTGTACCGCTAAAGTCATTAAGAAGATCGCTAACGGCGATAGCGTCGTTAACTATATCGCTAAATGTGGCCGCACTTAGCGATATAGAAACAATCCCGCTAGCAATCGCATTAGTATGCGTCGTTATCGTGATCGCTAGCGGGATTGTTTAGTGTGGCAGTACCTTATCTCGACTTCATCAAAGCAGTTTATAAAGTGTCTCATACTATCCTTATAGAAAATGACCAAGTATGGTATTGACAAGACTACGGTTAGGTGAATTCATAACTGGCTCAGTGATCATACTCAAATAATAAATGGTTGCACATCCAAATGGAAGAGTTGGGGTACCACAAGTCTCTGTCCTGGCCCCAATGGTGTTCAAAATCTTGTATAAATGATCTAGATAAGGGAACTGAAGGTAAACTAATCAAATTTACAGACAATGCAAAGCTAGGATGGATAGATAACACTAGAGAAGACAAAGGCTTCAGAAGGATCAAGATAAGCTTGAATAACGGACAGCAACTAAAGGTACTGCCACACTAAGCTATCCCGCTAGCGATCTCGTTAGCGTTGCATACTAATGAGATCGCTAGCGGGATTGTTTCTATATCGCTAAATGCGGCCACATTTAGCGATATAGTTAACGACGCTATCGCCGTTAGCGATCTTCTTAACGACTTTAGCGGTACAAAAGTACCGCTAAATCGCTAAGAAAAGGTGCCACACAGCGATTAGATACTTACCCAGCGGGAGCGCCAGCGATGAAATAGGGTCCGGAACGATTCCAGCGATTCCAGCGACGAGCGAGATCACAGCAGGAAGCTCGTCGCTGGAAGCTGCCGCACTGAACAATATCGCTAACGGGATCGCTAAATAGTGACGTTCTTTAGCGATCCCGTTAGCGATATTGTTTAGTGTGGCATACCCTTTATAGAATGGTATTTAACAGAGAAAGGAGAGATTCTAAATCTGGGCAAGAAAAACAAAAATGGCATTTACAAAATGGGAGGAACAGTGTGAAAAAATGCAAAACTCAACAGTGTGATGCAGCTGCAAAAAAGGCAAACCGTTCTAGGATGTATTAAGAGGTTCTAAATCACAAAGTAAGTATCCCCCTCTACTCCTCTTTGGACAGACCTCATGTGGAATAGTGTCCAGTTCTGGGCATAACATTTGAAAAAAAGCCATCAAAAACCTGGTGCAAGATTAGAGAACAGCTACCAGTATGGTGAGAGGGCTGCAAATTATGTCCTACCAGGAACGGTTAAAGGATCTGGGAAGGTTTAGATTGTAAAAAAGAAGGCTAGGAGGAGACTTAATAGCTGTTTACAAATATCTGAAGGGTGTGACAGTGTAGAGGGATCATCCTTATTTTCATTTCCACATGGAACACAAGAAGCAATGGAATGAAACAGAGAAAATACATGTTAGATAATAGAAAAAACTTCTTGACATTGCTGTCACGAGAGGTGGTGAGTTCTCCTTCAATCGAAGTCTTCAGTGGCGGGACAGACATCTATCAGATGGTTTAGTGAATCCTGCACTGAGCAGGGGGTTGGACACGATGACCCTGGAGGTCCACTCCAATTCTAACATTCTATTATTCTTTGTTTTAGTACCTCTGTCTAATCTAAGTTTTGGAAAAACACCAGAATAGGTGTATTGGGCCTACATCACAGGGAGAAGATTTAGGGCAAACACTTGAAAGTCAAAACACTACTTTAGGTATAAGAAACATTCTGTGCTTATAGCCTTCTGAGATGTAAATTCAATAATGAGTGACATGTAATGTCTAATGAATGCCCTAGGACTAGGAGAATATATGGATGTTACTGTCAGCTTGTGTCAGTCTTAAGGTACTGCCACACTAAACTATCCCACTAGCGATCACGATAACGACGCATACTAATGCGATCGCTAGCGGGATAGTTTCAATATCGCTAGTAGCGGCTTAACTTAGCGATGTCGTTAAGGACGCTATCGCGGTTAGCGATCTCCTTAACGACTTTAGCGGTACAAAATACAGCTAAATCGCTAACAAAAAGGTGACACACTCAGCGATATATACTTACCAGCGGGACGCCAAAGATAAAAATAGGGTCCGTAACGATGAGAACGACGAACGAGATCACAGCAGGATCTCAGCAGGGGCCACGTCGTTGCTACATGCCACACAGAACAACGTCACTAACGAGATCGCTAAATAGTGACGTTTTTTAGCGATCTCGTTAGCGACGCTGTTTAGTGTGGCATACCCTTTAGTAGTCTCTAATGAAAGGCTTCTAATTGTAAACAGAACTGGTGCAACAGGACTAGAACAGAAGATATAGGAAGGAATTTGTTTGGCAAATACAGAAGTATTTGTATCAAGTAAGAAACTGGAGCCATTCAACAAGAATCTGCAATTATAATCCAGTGTATCGGTAAAGAGTAACTAAAGAAATATTATATATACACAGTATGTATGTAATATATATATATATATATATATATATATATATATATATATATATATATTACACTGCTGATTTAGCAAGCTTTCTCATTTACAAAGAATGGAGAGGTCTGTAATTTTTATCGTAGGTACACTTCAACTGTGAGAGACAGAATCTTAAAAATAAAAAACAGAACATCACAGATTTTGGGGCCTTCGCTGGGCAACATGGAGTTTCACCTCCCTCCAAAGATTTTCTATTGGGTTCAGGTCTGGAGGACCTTGAAATTCTTCTTACAGAGCCACTCCTTAGTTGCCCTGACTCTGTGGTTTGGGTCCTTGTCATACTGGAAGACCCAGCTACGACCCATCTTCTATGCTGAGGGAAGGAGGTTGTTGGCCAAAATCTTGTGAAACATGAAACAATCTATCCTCCCTTCAATACAGAGCAGTTGTCCTGTTACCATTGCAGAAAAGCCCTCCCCAAAGTATGATTTCTCCCACCATGCTTCACAGTGTGGACTGTGTTCTTGGGGTTGTACTCATCCTAATTCCTCCAAACACAGCGTATGGAGTTGATGTCAAAAGTAGGAATTAGTCCTACCGGTAATGTTGTTTCCAGGAGTCCATCATGACAGCATCACCAGGAGGTAGTCCTTCGTATCCTTGATAGGAACAGGAACACAGAAGAGGTTAAATAGCCCCTCTCCACCGCCACCCTTCAGTGATTTTTCCAAGTACTACACCAGGATGGATGCAACAAATATTTTATTGAACCTCCTCTCTACACATGTTCATATCACATATCAGACAGGAAATTCAAGGGAGGATATATAAGGGGTGCTGTCATGATGGACTCCTGGAAACAACATTACAGGTAGTACTAATTCCTACTTTCCAGGACGTCCCTCCTGACAGCACCACCAGGAGGAGTATTAGGGTGGGATTACTGCTTGGAGGACTTTCCTCCCAAAAGCCGTCTGTTGGTATGACAAATCGGCCAACTTATGTCTACAAAATGTATTTAAATTAGATGAAGTTGCAGCCCTGAAGATCTGGTCCATGGATGCTCCAGCACTCTTTGCCCATGAATCAGAGATTGCTCTCAGTGAGTGAGTCCTGAGGTTTTCCGGCCGAGTCTTTCCCGTAGAGACATATGCTGTGCTAATGGTTGATTTATCCATCTGGCTAAAGTAGCTTTTGAAGCTTTCCTCCCCTTATTTATTCTTCCCAGCCATCTGGACGAAGAGATTGGGGTAAACTCCCCAGCCCTCTGTGAGCTTTAAGTCTTGCACAACTGTCCTTTTTACATCCTTGGAGTGAAGAGAGTTTTTTTCTCGTTGTTGTAGTTCTGGCAGAAAGTGGGTAACACGATCTCTTGATTTCTGTGGAAGTCAGTAACTACTTTGGGGAGAAAGGCAGGATCCAATCTAAGATGATACAGTCCTCCTGGATCTTTAACTATGGGTCTCTTATGGAAAGGGCCTGGATCTCGCCTTTACGTATCGCCGAAGTTATTGCTACTAGGAAGACAGCTTAGAATGTCACAGACCTTAGGTCTGCCTGGTCTAGAGGCTCGTATGGGTTTCCCCGTAGTTCGTTTAGAACTGAGTTGAGATCCCAGGGAGGCACTGAGCTACGTATTGTGGGCCTAATGCGCTGAGTAGCTTTAATGAATCTTATCACCCAGGGGTGGCTGATCAGTGGATAGTCAAAAAAAGAACCCAGGGCTCAAATTTGCACCTTTAATGTACTAGGCCTCAGACTCCTATCAAAGCCAGACTGAAGGAAGTCTAGAACCTGAGGAATATTTGGACCCTGAGTGATAGATACTGGACCTGTGAACAGAATTTCTTCCAGACCTTCAGATATATGGCTGAGATCACCAGCTTCCTGCTTTTTTGTATGGTAGAGATGACTGGTTCTGACAAACCCTTTGACCTCAGGATCTCCTTCTCAGGATCCAAGCCGACAGCTGTAACATCTCTAGATTCTGATGAACCAGAGGGTCCTGCCTCAGAAGATCACGTCTTGATGGTAGGAGAATTGGGTCCTCCAACACCATCCACTTTAACAGGGAGAACCAGCTCCTTTTGGACCAGTATAGGATTATCAGGGTAACCAATACGTGACTTTCCTGGATCTTCCTCAAAACTCTCAGTATTAGAGCGAGTGGTGGAAAAGCGTATGCGAGCTCCATATCCAAGGTCTGTACCAAAGTGTCTACCCCAGTCAGATTGTCTCCTGGATTTAACAAGAATTCTTTTGTCTTCGTATTTTTCCTTGAGGCGAACTAGTCCATTTCTGGTGAGCTCCAGAGCTGGGTTAGCTGAATGAAGACTTTGTTTAGAGACCATTCCGAGGGTTGCACCTTTTCCCTACTGAGAAAGTCTGCTACCTAATTTTTTGATCCTTTCAGGTGTACTTCCATGATGGATTTTACCATGATTTCTGCCCAGGAAAATGTTGTCTCTGCTAATTCCTGCAAGTGATGGTGCCTTGGACCTCCAGGAAAGATACTGTAGTCGAGTTGTCCGAGAAGATCCTGACATGACGATTGTGTAGCTCCTCTGGGCATCTCCTCAGTGCTTTCCTGTGGTTCGAGGAACTGTTGCGCACTGATGTGGGCCATGTTCCCTGGAGGTTACATCCTATGTGGGCTCCCCAACCCTGAGGCTTGCATCCCTAGTGATGTTTACACATGGAAACTCTCCAGGGTCCTCCTTTCTCGAGGTTTGCTATACTGGTCCACCATGACAGAGACTGTTTTACCTCTCCGGATATTACCATCCTGTTGTCCAACGAAGCCTACTTATCGTCCCAAGCTGAAAGGACCTAGCGTTGTAGGATCCTTGAATGAAACTGACTCCAGTGGACGCTGGGAATACATGAAGTCATTAGTCCTAGAACTCTCATGGCTTTCCTGATTGATATGTATTTTCGCTTTTGTAGAGTCTGTACCCCTGCCTGATTGTGTGTTTTTGGAATGGAAGGAATGAATACTCCTGTTCGGAATCTAGGAGTACCCCCAGAAACATTTTTTTTCTGGCCTGAGACTTAATTTCTTCAAGTTTATTAACCACCCCAGCCTCTGCAGGAGTGACATGGTTGTTGTTAAAGATTCTTCCATCTGTTGTGGTAAGTCTGCCACTAGCAGAAAGTCGTTCAGGTATGGAACGATGAGAATGTTCTTTCCTCACAGGAAAGCCATGACTTCTGCCATGAGTTTTGTGAAAATTCGGGGAGTGGAGGAGAGACGGAATGGCAGGCACCGGAACTGGAAATGTTGTATCCCCATCTTGGTCTTTTATCGCACACCTGAGGTACTTTTGATGCGAGGCACGGATGGGTACATGGTAATTAGCACTTTTAAGATCTAGCGTGCTCATTACAAGTCCTTTCTTATCAATGGTATGGACTGATCTGAGAGACTCCATATTGAATTGCTTGTAGGTTACCCACCGGATTACTGGTTTCAGGTTTATTATTGTTCGATATTCGCCTCCTGGCTTTTTTATGGAAAACAGACTGGAATAATGTCTATGGAACTGTTGGGAATGAGGCACCTGAATTATGACCTGCAATTCTATAAGCTCCTGTATATCTTGTAGAAGTCGTTGATGGACCGCTGGAGATTGGGTCTGGGTTAGGCAGTATTTCTTGAGAGGTAACTGGGTGAGCTCTATCCTGTACCCCTGAGCGACTGTTTTCAGGGTCCACGGATTCTGGGTAATCTCCTGCCAACCTTGCAGAAAGTACTGGAATCTCCCCCCCGATGCCCCTGGCATCATTGTCTGCCAGGTCTCAGACCCTGATTTCAAAAGGAGTCTCTACCCTTGCCACCCCTTAAGGTACTGCCACACTAAACAATCCCGCTAGCGATCACGATAACGACGCATACTAATGCGATCGCTAGCGGGATTGTTTCTATATCGCTAAATGCTGCCACATTTAGCGATATAGTTAACGACGCTATCGCCGTTAGCGATCTTCTTAACGACTTTAGCGGTACAAAAGTACCGCTAAATCGCTAAGAAAAGGTGCCACACAGCGATTAGATACTTACCCAGCGGGAGCGCCGACGAGAAAATAGGGTCCGGAACGATTCCAGCGACGAGCGAGATCACAGCTGGAAGCTGCCGCACTGAACAATATCGCTAACGGGATCGCTAAATAGTGACGTTTTTTAGCGATCCCATTAGCGATATTGTTTAGTGTGGCATACCCTTTAGGGTAGCTTCACCTGCCGGACGTCCCTTTTCCTTTATAGTCCTGCCTAGGGCGAGAGCGAGTCCTCCGAAATGACGGCATTTTCTTTGGCTTTTCTTCGGGGAAGCCCTTCTTTTTATCTGATGCTTTCTCAAGCAACTAGTCTAAAACTGATCCAAATACATGTAGGCCAGAGAAGGGTGTTGAACAGAGCTTATTCTTTTACTGTGTATCCCCTTATCCATGATCTCAACCACAGAGCCTGCCTTGCTGCATTTGATAGCGCATTGTTTCTTGCTGCAAAGCGGACTGATTCTGCTGACGCATCCGCCATAAAGTCGGTTGCCAGCTTCAACAATGGTAGGGACTTCAGGATTTCATCCCAGGGAGTTTTGTTTTTAATGTGGCCCTCTAGCGCGTCGATCCATAGACTCATCGACCTGGCTAGCGAGGTGGCTCCTATATTCGCTTTCATAATAGCTGCAGATGACTCCCAGGCTTTCTTAAGGAGGTCTTTGGATCTCTTGTCCATCGGATTAATAAGGCCAGACGAGTCTTCAAAGAGGATGGCTGTTTTCTTAAGAGACTCTAGCCACAGGTATGTCAATCTTCGGTACAGTTTCCCATACCTTGATCTCTTCCGGATCGAAGGGAAGGAGATACTTAAAATCCTTTGGGACCACAAGTTTCTTCCCCACGTCTCCCCATTCTTCCAATATCATTGCCGTTATGTGATTATTAATTGGAAATACTCTATTTCTACGAGCTCTCAGTCCCCCAAACATTTCATCCTGGACTATCAAAGGTTCCGTGGTGTCCTCAACTTTCATGGTACTTCTGACAGCTTGTAGTAGCATGTCGATGTTTCGTCGGAGAACAGATATCTTTTCCATTCTTCCAGAAGTAATAGTGAGGAACCCTCGCCTTCACCTGAGTGGGAGTCAGAATAAACAGCCAATTCTGTTTCCTCTGAACTCGGATCCATGTCCCATCTGGGTTTCTTAGGACGGGGGGATAGGGCTCTTACTAGCACTGAGACTCTAGTCTGTAATTCACTAATCATAGTTTTAATACTGGCCAGCAAAGAAGTTTGCTCCTCAAGTAATTTAGCAATGCATCCTTCACGTAGATTTTCATTATATCCCTCTGGAAGCCTGGCCGTGTATAGGGGACATCTGCCAGCCTTCCTTTTGGCCACTGAGGTGGACCGCCTAGGAGCCTCCTTGTCCTGAAAGACAATATATAAAGAAGGGCCCTGTAGTTATTGGATCTAATGGCCAGTTAAGAGACCCCCTACTACACCACACTTACAAGGTCCAGGATGGCTCTAAGGATTGGACGTCAAGAAGACTAGCATTCTCCATCTTACTAAGTCAAGTACGATACGATACACTTTATTGATCCCGAGGGAAATTATGGTAAAGTGTATCAGCGCGAGCAGGGGAGAATGATGAGAGTTCTATTCAAGTGATGACAGCGAGAGCAGGCGACAGCTGATGGGACTATTACTCCCATCAGCCTACACCTGCTGCTGCTAATAACAAATGGCAGCTGCTGGGAGTATTCATCACCCATATGGCATGGATTCCCCTGTATTTTCCATAACCAGACAGGCAAAACTGACAGCTGGGGGCTGCAACCCTCGTCTGTCAGCTTAAGCAAGGCTGGTTATCAAGAATAGAGGGATCCCCATGTCTTTTTTTTAATATTTAAAAAAAACAAAAAACGGTGTGGGGTCCCCCATTTTTGACAACCAGTCTATAAGACACCCATACATTACTAATCCTAAAGTTATATGTTAAATGGTGATCTGTTATGACCTCACTGAGCTGAAATGCGGTGAATTCAGTGACTTTTTCCAACGGTGCTGAGGTCACCGCAGTTCAGCCAGCTGGTAACGCAAACTGTAACCTCGATATCACCGTCAGTCACTGATGCTGCGCTCACAGCAGCTCATTCATCAGTGCTTCTCAGCCTGGACGGTCGCATCTTGGCACCGTCCAGGTTGAAAACTATTTATCCTCAGACATCGATTACGGCATGGGACAGAACGAGAGACAGGTCAGGAATATTATTGTTTATTTTATTACAAGAGACAAGGGTTTCAGTTGAATTAGGCATTAGGTGAGTATAACTGTTTGTTATTTTTAAATAAATATGGAAAACTTTTGTTTTATTTAAAATAAAGGACTTTATACTTGCTGTGTGTTTATTTGCCATATATCTATAGGTTTAGTAATGGATAGGTGTCTTATAGACGTCTCTCTATTACTAAGCCGTGGGCTTGATGTCACCTTACAATACAAAGGTGACATCAACCCCACAGATATGAACCCCCTTGCCACTGCTACAGGGCAAGTGGGAAGAGCTGGGAAAAGCGCCAGAATTGGCACATCTAATAGATGTGCCTTTTCTGTGGGGCTGTGGGCTGCTATTTTTAGGCTGGGAGGTCAATAGCCATGGCCCCTTACCAGCCTGAGAATACCAGTCCAAACTGTCAGCTTTAGCAAGGCTGGTTGTCAAAAATGGGAGGGACCGAACACCGGTTTTTAAAGTATTTATTTAAAAAAAAGAGTGGGGACCCCTCTATTCTTGATAACCAGCCTTGCTGAAGCTCACAACTAAGAGTTATAGCCCCTAGATGTGAGTTTTGCCTGACTGGTTAAAGAAAATATAGAGGAACTCACGCCAGCTGATCTAGGCTGATGGGAGTAATAGTCCCATCAGCACCGACTGCTGTCTGTTATTCCCCCATTTCGCCTTTCTCAGTAATTTACCTATATAATTTATCCTTTAGGCCAAAGGTGATATACCAGATGTACGGCCTGATCTACTGCACAGGGGTCCAAGGTGGGAAGGCCGCAGTTGCCCTTAGCAATAAGAAACATAATGCATAATGCATTGTGGGCAGCACGGTGGCTCAGTGGATAGCACTGCAGCCTTGCAGCGCTGGAGTCCTGAGTTCGAGTCCCACCAAGGACAACATCTGCAAGGAGTTTGTATGTTCTCTGTTATGTTTCGGTAGCTGAGGAGTGCAGGCAAAAAAGGCAATACACCAGAGCAGTTGGAATCTATGAGATTGCAGTACCCTGACTAACCACAACAACTAGAGGCAGCCGTGGAGCGTTCCTACGTTGGTCCTAGACGCCTCGTCACAGCCTGAGAAACTAACTACACCTAAAGACAGATATAGGAAAGCTATCTGCCCCGGAGCAGAACCCCAAAGATAACAGAAAGCCCCCAAACATGTAATGGCGGTTAGACAAGAAGAAATACTGACACAGACAGAAAATAGTATGAGCAAACGTTGGGGCCCAAACTAACTAAATAGAAAAGGATAGGAAGGGGGTACTTACTGCAATCCCAGAAAACCCTGAAAAGCACCAACTCTACTAATTTCAAAAACACCTGAGATCACACGACCTCTACCACCTAAATTAGTTCTCTGGTGTAACAAAATCAAAACAGCAGTCACTGAAAAAACTGGAAAAAGCAAAAGTACAAACATCAGTGGCTGAACTAAACTGAGAGGGCAAAAGCCCCGGAGGGGACCCTGAAGGCCCCCACAGAAGTGCAGGACAAAATGCAAAAATCAAGCACAAAAACAAAAAGAAGAAAATGTCTTATCTGTTAGCAGGAGATGCAGACACGACACAGCAGGCTACAAGGGAAACAGGAATCAAAAATAGAGACCAGAACAATTGATCACCGGCAACCCTGATGGGAAGGTGACTCCCTTATATAAGACCAGTCAGTAACACCTGATTGCCAATCCTCACAATCTTCACAATCTTCACTGGACAGACCAGTACCGCTTGTAACCACCAGAGGGAGCCTCTGCTCAGAACTCATCTCAAGCCCATTCACAACATTACCCCCCCCTTGAGGAGGGGTCACCGAACCCTCATTTGAGCAACCAGGTCGGTCAGGATGAGTTCTATGGTACGCACGGATGAGTCTCCTAGCATGGATGTCCGAAGCAAACACCCAAGAATTGTCTTCCTGACCATAACCTCTCCACTTAACCAAATACTGGAGTTTCCGTCTAGAAAAACGAGAATCTAAATTTTCTCAACCACATACTCCAGATTGCCCTCAACCAAAACAGGGTCAGGAGGCACAGCAGCAGGAACCACTGGCTCAACAAACCTCTTCAACAAGGACTTGTGGAACACGTTATGGATCTTAAATGTCCCTGGAAGAAGCAAACGAAAAGAAACAGGATTAAGAATCTCCATGATCCTATAAGGTCCAATGAACCTAGGCTTAAATTTAGGAGATGCTACTCTCATAGGAATATTTTTTGAGGACAACCAGACCAAGTCCCCTACTTTAAACCGAGGACCATCAGTCCTATGCCGGTTAGCAAACCGCTGGGCCCTCTCCTGAGAGAGGGAAAACCTCTCCACTACCTGGTCCCAAATCTGTTGCATACGCTCCACAACAGAGTCAACACCTGGACAGACAGAAGCCTCCGTCTGTCCTGAAGAAAATCGAGGGTGAAACCCAGAATTACAGAAAAACAGAGACATCAAAGTGGCAGAGCTAGCCCTATTATTAAGAGCAAACTCAGCCAAAGGCAAAAAAGAGACCCAGTCATCCTGATCAGCAGACACAAAGCATCTTAGATAAGTCTCCAATGTCTGGTTTGTTCTCTCAGTTTGACCATTGGTCTGAGGATGAAATGCCGAGGAGAAAGACAATTGAACACCCAGTTTAGAACAAAAAGTCCTCCAAAATCTGGAAACAAACTGGACTCCTCTGTCAGACACTATGTTCTCAGGAATGCCGTGTAAACGAACCACGTGCTGAAGGAACAACGGCACCAATTCAGAGGAGGAAGGCAACTTAGGTAATGGCACAAGATGTATCATCTTGGAAAACCTATCACAAATCACCCAGATGGCGGTCATTCTCTGAGAAACAGGAAGGTCGGAAATGAAATCCATAGAGATATGGGTCCATGGTCTCTTGGGCACAGGCAATGGCATCAACAAACCACTAGAGCGAGAGCAAGGCTTGGAGCGAGAGCAAGTCCCGCAGGACTGCACAAATTCCCTGACATCACGAGGCAAGGTAGGCCACCAAAAAGACCGACTAACCAAGTCTCTGGTACCAAAAATTCCGGGATGCCCAGCCAACGCGGAACAATGAATCTCAGACATCACACTCTTTTTCCACTGGTCCAGGACAAACAATTTTCCAACAGGGCAGCGCTCGGGCCTATCCTCCTGACACCCCTCCAGAGCAAGTCTCAAATTAGGTGAGATGGCGGAAAGAACTACACCCTCTTTCAAAATAACAGAAGGATCAGATAACTCAGGAGAGTCCGCAAGGAAGCTCCTCGAGAGGGCATCCGCCTTAACATTCTTAGTGCCAGGAAGAAAGGAAACCACAAAATTAAAACGTGTGAAAAACAAGGCCCACCTGGCCTGTCTAGGATTGAGTCGCTTGGCAGATTCCAGATAAACCAGATTCTTATGGTCAGTAAGGACCACCACCTGATGTTTGGCTCCCTCCAGACAATGTCTCCACTCTTCAAAAGCCCACTTCATGGCCAATAACTCCCGATTACCCACGTCATAATTACGTTCAGTAGGAGAAAATTTTCGAGAGAAAAAGGCACAAGGGTTACTTTTAGAGGTCTCTGGATCTTTTTGGGACAAAACGGCACCTGCCCCAATTTCAGAGGCATCAACCTCCACCTGAAATGGCAGAGAAACATCAGGCTGCCGTAGAACAGGAGCAGAAGTGAATCTCTGCTTAAGTTCCTGAAATGCAGAGACTGCCTCAGGAGGCCAATTCACCACATCAGAACCCTTTTTGGTCAAATCAGTTAATGGTTTAACAATAACCGAGAAATTACCAATAAATTTACGATAAAAATTGGCAAAACCCAAAAATCTTTGAAGAGCCTTTAAAGAAGTAGGTTGGACCCAATCACAGATGGCCTGAACCTTGACCGGGTCCATTTCAATAACAGATGGGGACAAAATGAATCCCAGAAATGAGATCCTCTGTACGCCAAAAAGACACTTTGATCCCTTCACATACAGAGCATTCTCTCTCAAAATCTGGAATACAGTTCGAACATGTTTCACATGAGAGTCCCAGTCATTAGAAAAAATCAAGATATCATCCAAATAAACAATCAGAAATTTATCCACAAAATCCCTGAAAATGTCATTCATGAAGGACTGGAAGACAGAAGGAGCATTAGTGAGCCCAAAGGGCATCACAAGGTACTCAAAATGCCCCTCCGGGGTATTGAATGCCGTCTTCCATTCATCCCCGTGCTTAATGCGAATAAGGTTATATGCCCCCCTGAGGTCAAGCTTGGTAAACCAAGTAGCGTTTTTCACCCTGGAAAACAGGTCAGAAATCAAGGGTAACGGGTATTGATATTTCACAGTAATATTGTTCAAAAGACGATAATCAATACACGGCCTTAATGAACCATCCTTTTTGGCCACAAAGAAAAAACCGGCACCTAAGGGTGAAGAGGATGGTCTGATATGACCCTTCTCCAGTGACTCCTTGATATAAGACCGCATAGCGTCATGTTCTGGTACAGACAAGTTAAAAAGGCGACCTTTAGGGAATTTACTACCAGGCACTAATTCAATAGCGCAGTCATAGCTCCTATGGGGAGGCAAGGATGCAGATTTACTTTCGCTAAACACATCAGAAAAATCAATCAAAAAGTCAGGAACATCCTGAGCCTGGAGGGAGGCAGAAAAAACAGGAGTGTTGGTATTAACACATTGGCAGCCCCAACTGGTTACAGACACAGATTTCCAATCCAAAACAGGATTATGAGACTGTAACCAAGGGAAACCCAGTACGATAATATCATGCAGATTATACAGAACCAAAAATTTGCAGCACTCTTGATGATCAGGTTCAAACCTCATTATCACCTGAGTAGAGAACTGAGGTTTATTCTCAGCCAAAGGGGTAGAATTGATCCCCAGTAGGGGAATAGACTTCTGTAGGGGTATCAAGGGAAACCCACAACATTTAGCAAAATCATAATCCATCAGGTTAATAGCTGCTCCAGAATCAACGAAAGCCTGAGCAGAAAATGAGGACAGAGAGCATATCAGAGTGACAGTTAAAAAAAACTTAGTCTGAACACTACCCAAAACAACTGAGCGTGCAAAACGTCTTCCCCGCTTAGGGCAGACTGAAATAGCATGAGAGGCATCACCACAGTAGAAACATAACCCATTGCGCTTTCGAAACTCATGACGCTGTGCCCCAGACACCACTCTATCACACTGCATGGATTCAGAAGCAGGTTCACAAGGCAACACTATTCCACGCATACTTCTCCGCTCACGCAAACGTCTGTCAATTTGAATCGCTAATGACATAGAATCACTGAGACCAGAGGGGACAGGGAATCCCACCATAACATCCTTTACATTATCCGACAGACCCTTCCGAAAAAGGGCCGCCAAAGCGTCGTCATTCCACTTGGTCAGGACTGCCCACCTACGGAATCTCTGACAGTATAACTCAGCGTCATCAAGCCCCTGATTTAATGCCAACAAGGCTTTTTCAGCTTGATCAGTGACATTAGGCTCATCGTACAATAACCCCAAAGCCTGAAAAAATGCATCAACATCACTCAAAACAGGATCCCCAGGTGTCAGGGAAAAAGCCCAATCCTGAGGATCGCCGCGCAGGAGAGAGATGACAATTTGAACCTGCTGCGCTGCGTTCCCTGAGGACTTAGATTTTAAGGCAAAAAACAATTTACAATTATTTTTGAAATTCTGAAACTTAGCTCGATCCCCTAAAAACAAATCTGGCATGGGAATCCTAGGTTCCACAACAGGCAACCTAGCAAGATATGCAGCAATACTCTGAACCTCAGTGGCAAGCTGATCCACACGGCCAGACAACTGTGCAAACTCCATTGAGAGAAAAAATCCTCCCCAGCACCCAGAGATAGAGGGAAAAAAAAAAAAAAAATGCAACAAACAGAAAAATATCTCTGACAACTCTGACAACCGTTTTTTCTTTCACAAATTTTTTCCCTTCTGTGAGTACCATACAATTTTAAATTTTTGGCCGGTGATACTGTTATGTTTCGGTAGCTGAGGAGTGCAGGCAAAAAAGGCAATACACCAGAGCAGTTGGAATCTATGAGATTGCAGTACCCTGACTAACCACAACAACTAGAGGCAGCCGTGGAGCGTTCCTACGTTGGTCCTAGACGCCTCGTCACAGCCTGAGAAACTAACTACACCTAAAGACAGATATAGGAAAGCTATCTGCCCCGGAGCAGATCCCCAAAGAACATAGAAAGCCCCCAAACATGTAATGGCGGTTAGACAAGAAGAAATACTGACAGACAGAAAATAGTATGAGCAAACGTTGGGGCCCAAACTAACTAAATAGAAAAGGATAGGAAGGGTACTTACTGCAATCCCAGAAAACCCTGAAAAGCACCAACTCTACTAATTTCAAAAACACCTGAGATCACACGACCTCTACCACCTAAATTAGTTCTCTGGTGTAACAAAATCAAAACAGCAGTCACTGAAAAAACTGGAAAAAGCAAAAGTACAAACATCAGTGGCTGAACTAAACTGAGAGGGCAAAAGCCCCCGGAGGGGACCCTGAAGGCCCCCACAGAAGTGCAGGACAAAATGCAAAAATCAAGCACAAAAACAAAAAGAAGAAAATGTCTTATCTGTTAGCAGGAGATGCAGACACGACACAGCAGGCTACAAGGGAAACAGGAATCAAGGATAGAGACCAGAACAACTGATCACCGGCAACCCTGATGGGAAGGTGACTCCCTTATATAAGACCAGTCAGTAACACCTGATTCCCAATCCTCACAATCTTCACTGGACAGACCAGTACCGCTTGTAACCACCAGAGGGAGCCTCTGCTCAGATCTCATCTCAAGCCCATTCACAACAGTTCTCCCCGTGTTTGCGTGGGTTTCCTACGGGTACTCAGGTTTCCTCCCACACTCCAAAAACATACTGATAGGGAATCTAGATTGTGAGCCCCATCGGGGACAGCGACGATAATGTGTGCAAACTGTAAAGCGCTGCGGAATATGTTAGCGCTATATAAAAATAAAGATTATTTATTTATTATTTATTATTATTGATGCCTTCCAAATGCACAAAGGATGGAACATCAGCTCTGTACACCAGTGACTGTAAATTATGGCACAGTTTCAGCAACACAAGCATTATTCTCGATTGTCTTGACGAGGGCATGTGGTGGAGTCGGATGCCCCCCGATTCACAAAGAGGTGTATGCCTCTTCATTAATCAGCAGTGTCTGACAAAAGGTGTGCATCTCCGTGCACCACGCCAGAGGTATTACTCCAGTCCTTGAGTAAGATTTCTGGTGTTGGGAAAGTGACAACACATTAATTCATAACATCACGCCTGCCCCACCCATTTTCACGATGCTGGAAGAAACTGGCTTGAAAACGCCAAAAACAACTAAATTTCTGATGTTGCAACTGTGTTGTGTCAAAATTTGGCGACTTTTCATGATAATTCACTACAGAATTCTGGCAAAACTGCTTTGATGAATTGGTGCTTGCGTGCAAAGTATTACCCAGCCTTGACAAAGCAGCTCTTCCCATACATCTTTTTTTTGACCCATTGACCTATATAAAGACTCGCTTTCTTGCAGGACGCTGTGGAGATTTCATTTCTACCATTTTGCTGCACTAAGGATAATACTTTGGGTTTTAATGGCTGTGGCGATGCCAGGGATTTTGCTCCTGTAGGAAAGCATCACATAGGGGTAAACAGTCACTTTTCATTTTATTTTTATTTTCTCTCTGGATAGTTGCCACTTTTGTTATTTTTTTTAGTTCCATCACCCAGGAATTAAACATCCAGGATAGGAGTCATCTCTTATACCCACTCCATTCCTGTGCCAAATACTTACAGAGTGTTGTGTCAGCTACATGGCACCGGGAGCATAAATGTACATCATTCTGTCCCGAATGTCTGATCATATTTTCTACACATTCTGTTATGATGAGAAATCACACACAAAAATATATCTAAGTCTGTAGTACAGGAGACGTGAGGAGGACGACCATCAGTAGCCTCAGATCCTGCTGATAGCATAGCCGCACAGGGAAGCCGGATGCGGGAAGTCACCTTGTCTCCTAGCAACCACACACTCGTGTACAGAAGCTCTACTGTCGCTTTAAAGATGGATCACCTGGAAATAGCCTGACCACTAGAAGAACTTCATCACTAAAATTGTAGGGCACAACATACAAAGATGATCAACAAAGAATAGTCCCCAAGACATTAGTGTCTGGTAAGTGTAGGCCCCACTCTGGTGCCCTCATCAGTATTCGGAGACATCAATTTACTGATTCAAAACTCATCAGTAGCCATTTTACCCTATTAAGAAAGAATGAAAAAGTGACACACAACCCTCCCCATGGAACAGTATGGAAGGGGAAGGTGTTAAAAGCACCAATAAAAAATTTTAAAAAAAATTGTAGCACATAACAATAGCCAATGTCCTAAGTCTGTGTGCTGAGCAGGGGAGTATACCTACAGCAGCGCTGTCACACACAGCCACAAGGGGGTGACATTACTGAGACTTATTCACAGAAAGAGTAGAAAATGTTCCACAATTCAGTCTGCTTCCGTCATTCTTAAAGGGACCTCTAAAAACTACAGCTGGAATCTGATTGTTAGTAGATTCCCCTACTATGTTTCTCACCTTCCACTTACAAGAGCGGTTCCCTCTAATATACAAACACATGGCAACAGACATGGCCGACTACGCCATCATGTGGAATGGCACCAAGATTTCACACTCTCCTAACATCTTCTGAGACCCTGAAACACCACTCAGATTTGTCATGCAAAATTAGCTCTTATCTGACCCGTCTCCGTCACCTCTGTCCATGTGCTGGTGCTTATAGCCCCCCACCCTAATGTGGTCCTATCATATCCCCAGTCAGCCTATAGGACCCTTATCTGACCCATTTCCGTCACCTCTGTCCATGTGCGGGTGCTTACAGCTTCCCACCCTAATGTGCTCCTATCACATCCCCAGCCAGCCTATAGGACCCTTATCTAACCCGTCTCCGTCACCTCTGCCCATGTGATGGTGCTTATAGCCCCCCACCCTAATGTGGTCCTATCATATCCCCAGTCAGCCTATAGGACCCTTATCTGACCCATCTCCGTCACCTCTGTCCATGTGGGGGTGCTTACAGCTCCCCACCCTAATGTGCTCCTATCATATCCCCAGCCAGCCTATAGGACCCTTATCTGGCCTGTCTCCGTCACCTCTGTCCATGTGCTGGTGCTTATAGCCCCCCACCCTAATGTGGTGCTATCACATCCCCATCCAGCCTATAGGACCCTTATCTGACCCATCTCCGTCACCTCTGTCCATGTGCTGGTGCTTATAGTCCTCCACCCTAATGTGCTCCTATCACATCCCCAGTCAACCTATAGGACCCTTATCTGACCCGTCTCCATCACCTCTGTCCATGTGCTGGTGCTTATAGCCCCCCACCCTAATGTGCTCCTATCATATCCCCAGCCAGCCTATAGGACCCTTATCTGACCCATCTCCATCACCTCTGTCCATGTGCTGGTGCTTATAGCCCCCCACACTAATGTGGTCCTATCATATCCCCAGCCAGCCTATAGGACCCTTATCAGGCCTGTCTCCGTCATTTCTGTCCATGTGATGGTGCTTATAGCCCCCCACCCTAATGTAGTCCTATCACATCTCCAGCCAGCCTATAGGACCCTTATCTGACCCATCTCCATCACCTCTGTCCATGTGCTGGTGCTTATAGCCCCCCACCCTAATGTGGTCCTATCACATCCCCAGCCAGCCTATAGGACCCTTATCTGACCCATCTCCGTCACCTCTGTCCATGTGTGGGTGCTTATAGCCCCCCACCCTAATGAGCTCCTATCATATCCCCAGCCAGCCTATAGGACCCTTATCTAACCCGTCTCCATCACCTCTGTCCATGTGTGGGTGCTTATAGCCCCCCACCCTAATGTGGTCCTATCACATCCCCAGCCAGCTTATAGGATCCTTAGCTGACCCATCTCCTCTGTCCATGTGTGGTGCTTATAGCCCCCAACCTAATGTGGTCCTATCACATCCCCAGCCAGCCTATAGGACCTTATCTGACCCATCTCCGTCACCTCTGTCCATGTGCTCGTGCTTATAGCCCTCCACCCTAATGTGCTCCTATCACATCCCCAGTCAACCTATAGGACCCTTATTTGACCAGTCACCATCACCTCTGTCCATGTGCTGGTGCTTATAGCCCCCACCCTAATGTGCTCCTATCACATCCCCAGCCAGCCTATAGGACCCTTATCTGACCCATCTCCGTCACCTCTGTCCATGTGCTGGTGCTTATAGCCCTCCACCCTAATGTGCTCCTATCACATCCCCAGTCAACCTATAGGACCCTTATCTGACCCGTCACCATCACCTCTGTCCATGTGCTGGTGCTTATAGCCCCCACCCTAATGTGCTCCTATCACATCCCCAGCCAGCCTATAGGATCCTTATCTGGCCCATCTCCTCTGTGCATGTGCTGGTGCTTATAGCCCCCCAACCCTAATGTGCTCCTATCACATCCCCAGCCAGCCTATAGGACCCTTATCTGACCGGTCTCCGTCACCTCTGTCCATGTGCAGGTGCTTTTAGCCCCCCACCCTAATGTGCTCCTATCACATCCCCAGCCAGCCTATAGGATCCTTATCTGACCCATCTCCATCACTTCTGTGCATGTGCTGGTGCTCATAGCCCCCCAACCCTAATGTGCTCCTATCACATCCCCAGCCAGCCTATAGGACCCTTATCTGACCGGTCTCCGTCACCTCTGTCCATGTGCAGGTGCTTTTAGCCCCCCACCCTAATGTGCTCCTATCACATCCCCAGCCAGCCTATAGGATCCTTATCTGACCCATCTCCATCACTTCTGTGCATGTGCTGGTGCTCATAGCCCCCCAACCCTAATGTGCTCCTATCACATCCCCAGCCAGCCTATAGGACCCTTATCTGACCCATCTTCGTCACCTCTGTCCATGTGCTGGTGCTTATAGCCCCCCACCCTAATGTAGTCCTATCACATCCCCAGCCAGCCTATAGGACCCTTATCTGACCCATCTCCGTCACCTCTGTCAATGTGCGGGTGCTTATAGCCCCCCACCCCAATGTGGTTCTATCATATCCCCAGCCAGCCTACAGGACCCTTATCTGATCTGTCTCCGTCACCTCTGTCCATGTGCGGATGCTTATAGCCCCCCCACCCTAATATGCGCCTATCACACCCCAGCCAGCCTATAGGACCCTTATCTGACTCGTCGCCATCACCTCTGTTCATGTGCGGGTGCTTATAGCCCCCCACCCTAATGTGCTCCTATCATATCCCCAGCCAGCATATAGGACCCTTATCTGACCCGTCTCCATCACCTCTGTCCATGTGCTGGTGCTTATAGCCCCCCACCCTAATGTGGTCCTATCACATCCCCAGCCAGCCTATAGGACCCTTATCTAAACCGTCTCCATCACCTCTGTCCGTGTGTGGGTGCTTAAAGCCCCCCACCCTAATGTGGTCCTATCACATCCCCAGCCAGCCTATAGGACCCTTATCTGACCCATCTCTGTCACCTCTGTCCATGTGCGGGTGCTTATAGCCCCCCCACCCTAATGTGCTCCTATTATATCCCCAGCCAGCCTATGGGACCTTTATCTGGCCCGTTTCCGTCACACGTGTCCATGTCCTGCTGGGTATAGCCCCCCACCCTAATATCCTCCTTGAGTTTCTCCAGCCTATAGGTCTGTCTTCCTCACCTCTGTCCCTGTAGTGGAGGCAACAGTCCCTTAGTTCCTCCTATCAGCTGTATTATTCTCCTATCTGGTCTGTCCCTCTTACAGTTGTCCCTGTAGTGGAGGTAACAGTCCCCCACAGTTCCTCCTGTCAGCCCCCAGCTGCTGCACCAGAGTAGTCTCCTATCTGAACCATCTCCCTCACCTGTGTCCTTGTAGTAGAGGTTTACTTCCTCCTGGCAGCTGGACCATTCTATCTGGACTTTCCCGATCGCCTCTGCGATTGTAGAACATGTAACAGCCCTCTTTTAGTTCCTCCTGTCAGGCCTCCAGATGCTGTACCAGGCTCCTTTCTGGACTGTCCCTCATCTCTGTCCCTATATTTGAGGTTTACAGAGCCCGCCCCCTCCTTAGCTTCTCCTGTCAGCCCTCCAGCTGCTGAACTATATTCCTATTTGGACTACCTCCCTCACCTGTCCTGTAGTGGAGGTAACAGCCCTCCAGCTCCTGTACCAGGCCACTCTCCTATCCAGACACCTCCCTGTAGGAGAGGTAACAACTCATTAGTTCCTCCTGTCAATTGTTCCATTTTCCTATCTGGACTGTCCATCTCACCTCTGTCCCTATAGTGGAGGTGGCAGCCCCTTTAAGTTTCTCCTGTCAGCCCCCCAGCTGCTGTACCATTCTCCTACATTGTCCTGTCTGGACTGCTTCCCTCACCCATGCCCTTACAGTGGTGGTACAACCCCCCATAGTTCCTCCTGTCAGCCCCCCAGCTGATGTACCATTCTCCTATCTGGACTGCCCCCTCACCTCTGCCCTTATAAGGCAGTGGCAGCCCCCCCCCCTTTGTTCCTCCTGTCAGCCCCCTCAACTCCGTCCTTACAGTGGAGGTACAGCCATTAGTTCCTCCTGCCAGCCCCCTTCACCTCTGTCCTTACAGTGGAGGTCCAGCCCCATTAGTTCCTCCTGTCAGCCCCCTCACGTCTGTCCTTACAGTGGAGGTACAGCCCCCATTAGTTCCTCCTGTCAGCCCCCTCACCTCTGTCCTTATAGTGGCAGCCCCTTAGTTCCTCCTGTCAGCCCCCCTCACCTCTGTCCTTACAGTGGAGGTGCAGCCCCTCACCTCTGTCCTTACAGTGGTGGTACAACCCCCCCTTAGTTCCTCCTGTCAGCCCCCCCCAGCTGATGTACCATTCTCCTATCTGGACTGCCCCCTCACCTCTGTCCTTACAGCGGAGGTGCAGCCCCCCTTAGTTCCTCCTGTCAGCCCCCCAGCTGATGTACCATTCTCCTATCTGGACTGCCCCCTCACCTCTGTCCTTACAGCGGAGGTGCAGCCCCCCTTAGTTCCTCCTGTCAGCCCCCCAGCTGATGTACCATTCTCCTATCTGGATGCCCCTTCACCTCTGTCCTTACAGCGGAGGTATAGCCCCCCTTAGTTCCTCCTGTCAGCCCCCCAGCTGATGTACCGTTCTCCTATCTGGACTGCCCCCTTACTTCTGTCCTTACAGCGGAGGTCCAGAGTCCATTAGTTCCTCCTGCCAGCCCCCTCACCACTGTCCTTTCAGCGGAGGTGCAGCCCCCCTTAGTTCCTCCGGTCAGCCCCCCTTAGTTCCTCGGTCAGCCCCCAGCTGATGTACCATTCTCCTATCTGGACTGCCCCCTCACCTCTGTCCTTACAGCGGAGGTGCAGCCCCCCTTAGTTCCTCCTGTCAGCCCCCAGCTGATGTACCATTCTCCTATCTGGATTGCCCCTTCACCTCTGTCCTTACAGCGGAGGTATAGCCCCTTAGTTCCTCCTGTCAGCCCCCACTGATGTACCGTTCTCCTATCTGGACTGCCCCCTTACTTCTGTCCTTACAGCGGAGGTCCAGAGTCATTAGTTCCTCCTGCCAGCCCCCCTCACCACTGTCCTTTCAGCGGAGGTGCAGCCCCCTTAGTTCCTCCGGTCAGCCCCCCAGCTGTGTACCGTTCTCCTATCTGGACTGCCCCCTCACCTCTGTCCTTACGGAGGTCAGCGTCCAATAGTTCCTCCTGCCAGCCCCCAGCTGATGTACCGTTCTCCTATCTGGACTGCCCCTTACTTCTGTCCTTACAGCGGAGGTCCAGAGTTCATTAGTTCCCCTGCAGCCCCCTCACCACTGTCCTTTCAGCGGAGGTGCAGCCCCCTTAGTTCCTCGGTCAGCCCCCAGCTGTTGTACGTTTCCTATCTGACTGCCCCTCACCTTGTCTTACGAGGTCCGCGTCAATGTTCCTCCTGCAGCCCCCAGCTGATGTACCGTTCTCTATCTGGACTGCCCCTTACTTCTGTCCTTACGGAGGTCCAGAGTCCATTAGTTCCTCCTGCCAGCCCCCCTCACCACTGTCCTTTCAGCGGAGGTGCAGCCCCCCTTAGTTCCTCCGGTCAGCCCCCCAGCTGATGTACCGTTCTCCTATCTGGACTGCCCCCTCACCTCTGTCCTTACGGAGGTCCAGCGTCCATTAGTTCCTCCTGCCAGCCCCCCTCACCACTGTTCTTTTCAGCGGAGGTGCAGCCCCCCTTAGTTCCTCCGGTCAGCCCCCCAGCTGATGTACCGTTCTCCTATCTGGACTGCCCCCTTACTTCTGTCCTTACGGAGGTCCAGAGTCCATTAGTTCCTCCTGCCAGCCCCCCTCACCACTGTCCTTTCAGCGGAGGTGCAGCCCCCCTTAGTTCCTCCTGTCAGCCCCCAGCTAATGTACCGTTCTCCTATCTGGACTGCCCCCTCACCTCTGTCCTTACAGCGGAGGTCCAGCGTCCATTAGTTCCTCCTGCCAGCCCCCCTCACCTCTGTCCTTACAGTGGAGGTGCAGCCCCCACACCTCAGTCCTTACAGCGGAGGTGCAGCCCCCCTTAGTTCCTCCTGTCAGCACCAGTCACGCCTCCTCCCGGTCCCCGTACACATTGCTGGCACACTCGGCGGTCACTTACCGATCCCCAGTCCCACGACCACACGGCCGCCGAGCAGCGTCTCCTTGTCCCGGGCAGCGGCCAGCAGCACGGCCCCGGCTATGAAGAGCAGGCTGGCCAGGAGGATGCACGGTCTGCGCCCCGCTATGCCGTTCAGCACCCCGCCGGCCAGGGCAGACAGCGCCGCCGCGCCCACCGTGCTGGACACCAGCAGCTCCTGCCACAGCGCGGACAGGTTGAGGTCCTTCTTGAGGAGCAGCATGGCCCCGGACACCACCCCGGTGTCATAGCCGAAGAGGAAGCCTCCGAGCGCAGAGAAGACGGACACCACGTACACGAACGCCGGGGTGACGTCCTGCTGGAACTGCCTGCGGGCCGCCCGCTCCAGCTGCTCCCCGGGGGTCGGCGCGGCGGGGCCGCTCGCCTGGCTGCTGCTGCTGATGCTGGTGCAGGAGTCGGCGGCGATCAGGCTGCGCTCCCCGGCGCCCTCGTCATGCTTCCTCCGCTTCTTCTCCCCCATCAGGTTGCTCAGGCTCCGCAGGGTGTACTCCACATTATCGCTCGCTTTGCGGGACATAGGGGAGGCGTTGTGCGGCGGGGTGGACTCGCCAGCTCCCGGGGCCGCTCTAGTCAGGCTGCACACGGGACGGTGCCCAGGACATATGTGTGGAGCCTCCGCCCTGGATCCGTCCCCGCCAGCGGCAGCAGTGGTCCTCGGCGCGGCGCCCGGCACCTCACTTTCCGGACACTTTGTACATGTTTCTCCGCTTGTCCTCCAGGTAAAAGGCTCAGACCGGGAGACAGCAGCTGGGGGCGGACCGGCGGCAATGAGCGACTACACTGAGGCACAGCGCTGTCAAACTGGAGGGGCGGGGCTCCAGGTCACATGACCCGCAGCAGCTGATTGCTGACGTCACACGGAGGTTTCATAGGTGTTCTCGCCTCAGGTCAGCAGCTCTGCTCATTGTGATCCGGTGGTGACGGCGGCGGGAGGGCGGTCTGTGCGTGGCTCCAATAGCTAGCCCGGAACCGGCTGTTACTGAAGAAAGATCACTCCACAAAGACCGGCAGCAATATTACCGCCATATGCTGCCCTGTGGTGGTGGATAGCAGTCTGGCAGGACATAGGGAAGGAGATAGCGGGATTTCGCCCCAATACATCTTATCTACATGTAGCTCCTCAGCTGCAATACCTTTCCATGGCCCGTCCCTCCATTACTGAGTATCAGCGTTTACACATGAGGCTATGGAGCTGAAGCTTCTGTCACTCCAGCTCTATTCCCCACCCAGTGCTGCAGCCTCCTAGCTGACTGACAGCCTATGTCACTCCAGCTCTATTCCCCACCCAGTGCTGCAGCCTCCTATCTGACTGACAGCCTCTGTCACTCCAGCTATATTCCCCACCCAGTGCTGCAGCCTCCTGTCACTCCAGCTCTATTCCCCACCCAGTGCTGCAGCCTCCTATCTGACTGACAGCCTCTGTCACTCCAGCTCTATTCCCCACCCAGTGCTGCAGCCTCCTGTCAGCCTCTGTCACTCTAGCTCTATTCCCCACCCAGTGCTGCAGCCTCCTATCTGACTGACAGCCTCTGTCAAAACAGCTCTATTCCCCACCCAGTGCTGCAGCCTCCTATCTGACTGACAGCCTCTGTCACTCCAGCTCTATTCCCCACCCAGTGCTGCAGCCTCCTGTCAGCCTCTGTCACTCCAGCTCTATTCCCCACCCAGTGCTGCAGCCTCCCATCTGACTGACAGCCTCTGTCACTCTAGCTCTATTCCCCACCCAGTGCTGCAGCCTCCTGTCAGCCTCTGTCACTCTAGCTCTATTCCCCACCCAGTGCTGCAGCCTCCTATCTGACTGACAGCCTCTGTCACTCCAGCTCTATTCCCCACCCAGTGCTGCAGCCTCTGTCACTCCAGCTCTATTCCCCACCCAGTGCTGCAGCCTCCCATCTGACTGACAGCCTCTGTCACTACAGCTCTATTCCCCACCCAGTGCTGCAGTCTCCTATTTGTCAGCCTCTGTCACTCCAGCTCTATTCCCCACCCAGTGCTGCAGCCTCCCATCTGACTGACAGCCTCTGTCACTCCAGCTCTATTACCTGCCCACTTATGCTGCCTTCTGCCTGATAGCCTCTATCATGTGTGACTTCAGGTAAAGGAGCCGTCAAGCAGGAGGAGTTGGAGCTGGGGGGCTGGGAGGAGCTGGAGTGACACAGGCTTCAGATCTACCATAGCCACTTCATATCAATTCAAACACTGATTTCTCAGTGCAGAGGCGCAGGCTGGCCATGTAAAGGTATAGCTGGACTTTTCTTGGGAGAGAGCTAAACTGTGCATATAAAAGGCTTGGGGGTGGTGACATTCTGCTGATAGATTCTTTTCCATCTGGCCCAGACCAACATGACAACTTCTTTAGCCACAGCTCATCTGCATTGTTTACAATAAAGACATGATATTTCCAGCATCTTCCCCATCTCTCCCAAACCTGCTCAAGCTCCTCATCCTGCGGACACCCCAGTACTGAGCCGCTGTTGCCTATGTGTCCCCTATAAGTGCACCTGTTGTGTGGCATGGTAACAAGACTCCTCTTACTGCCTCACATGATAATGCCCACCACTGTACACTTTACATTTATTTATAGAGTAAAATGCCCCTTGTGTTCTCTAGATGGTAAAATTGCCCCACAGAAAATATGAATGCCCTCTGTAAGTCCCTAGAACATAATAGTGCTCACATTTTGCCTCCCCTTTAGCAAGTGATAATGTAACCCCTTCTCATGTACAGCACCATGGAATTAATGGTGCTATATAAATAAAATAATAATAATGTAGTAATGCCTAATGAGAAGTAAGATTCTCTGGTCTGATGAGATGAAGATAGAACTTTTTGGTGATAATTCTTAGCGTTGTATGTGGAGAAAACCAAGCTCTGCACATCACCTGCCCAATACAATCCCAACAGTGAAACATGGTGGTGGCAGCATCATGCTATGGGAGTGTTTTTCAGCTGCAGGGACAGGACGACTGGTTGCAATTGAAGGAAACATGAATGCGGCCAAGTACAGAGATATCCTGGATGAAAACCTCTTCCAGAGTGCTCTGGACCTCAGACTTGGCCGAATGTTCACCTTCCAACAAGACAATGACCCTAAGCACACAGCTAAAATAATAAAGGAGTGGCTTCAGAACAACTCTGACCATTCTTGACTGGCCCAGCCAGAGCCCTGACCTAAACCCAATTGAGCATCTCTGGAGAGACCTGAAAATGGCTGTCCACCAACATTCACCATCCAACCTGACCGAACTGGAGAGGATCTGCAAGGAAGAATGACAGAGGATCCCCAAATCCAGGTGTGAAAAACTTGTTGCATCATTCCCAAGAAGACTCATGGCTGTACTAGCTCAAAAGGGTGCTTCCACTAATTCTGAGCAAAGGGTCTGAATACTTTTGACCATGTGATATTTCAGTTTTTCTTTTTTTTTTTAATAAATTTACAAAAATTTCTACATTTGTTTTTTCAGTAGAGATGGGGTGCAGAGTGCACATTAATGAGAAAAAATGAACTTTTTTGCATTTACCAAATGGCTGCAATGAAACAAAGAGTGAAAAATTTAAAGGGGTCTGAATACTTTCCATACCCACTGTAAAAGCTAATGTTATAATCGCATTGCATACGTATAGCATTCGCATGTCATTCGGATGATAGCTGATAAAAATTGCATTGTACTTACATGAAAATTGCACGCCACTTGCATGACACTCATCCAACTTTTCAGGAACAACATCAGACCAATTTTTTAATGGTGATGGGTATGAGCCCTTATACAAGGTTTTCACTGACTTACATTGTATCAAAGCTTCATTTCTTCAGTGTCGGCCAATGAAAGATATAGTAAAATATTTACAAAAATGTGAGGGTGTACTCAGTTTTATGATTTACTGTAATGTGTTTCATCAGATACTTTGCTATACCATGCCTGATGAAGAGACCTAAGCAGACACGAAAGCTTGCTTTGTTAACATCACTTATTTTATTTTTGTTAGCCATTAAAAGGTATCATAACTGCAGAATTGTTATTTTGTTTCTCCCTTTGAGAACAATATGTCTTGTGCTGCACACAGTTCCCCCTACTGCATGTTCTGGCTGTTGTTATGTTTAACATTCCGACAAAGTGCAGTAGAAAAAGAATACCCTTGTGCTAAATAAATGTATTTAGAAAAATGTTCAATATTTAAATGTGTATTATTTATTTTATTTATTTATGCTATTACATTTTGTAGAGAACCCCTTTAACTGTAAAGACATGCTGTGCACTCTGATGTATTTAAGAGTTACTATTGCTTTGTGTGGGCCCCCACCATGTGAGTGGGTTCTGGGTGACTGCCTCTCACCTCTTCAGTGCTACTGTCCCTCATATCTATCTGTCTAGCAAAGAAAAAGGCTTTACTTGAGGAGCTAAAATGTTGTACCTTATCCAGTGCCTCCTGGGCTGAATCCATAAGGCAGCTGCTGGCTGGTGAAGCAGGATGGTAGAGAATGATCATAAAACCTGGTCGCAATCAGGAGGTCAAGGTCAGAGAAAAAGTCAAAATGCAGATGGCTAGTCAAACACAAGCCTAAGTCAAGAACAGGAATAAACAGAATCACAGCTGGGAACTTGACGTGAACTAGGGTAAGTACACTGATGAGCAAAAGGGTAGCAATGTTTTGAACTTTTAACTTTCGGGCTCCATATCTCTGCAACGCACGTTATAAGTTGGGAATGGTGGCCCGACAAAAGGTGAAGAAGCTTCAACTTCAATATCGTCATAAGAAATGACTGCTCGAGTTTGCAAAAAAGTATGAAAAGTGGACAGTAGGAGATTGGAAATGAGTGATTTGAAACAGTGAGACAAAAGTCAATAGCCTAGGCTCTGATGGGTGGAAATGGGTGTGGAAGAAACAAGGGAAAAAGGCGCAAACGGCTTGAGAAAATGAAGGAACTGTCAAGTTCGGAGGAGAAAGCCTGATGATATGGGGTTGATTCACTGCCAAAGGCGTTGAATACTTGACCAGGATCAATGGTGGTCTCAATGCTGAGCTATAGGTGAGTATTCTACAAGACAAGTTACTTCGTACACTCGAGTACCATGTGTAACACCTATACCGAGGCCCCTGCATGGTTTCCCTTTCACCCCTATGTAGGGATGCCGCCTTACTCATGGCTCTGGCCATGTGTCATGTACCCCGGCGTGCTCTTTGCTTCCTGTGTCTGTGTCTCGGCAATGCACTGCCCTGTTCTTAAAGAGCCAGTGCTCACACCTTCAAACATGCCCCCAGTCAATGACTGGGAGGCATCCTGTACAAAGGCACCCTCTCCAATAGGTAGATGCTGAAGCAACGAGTTGTAAGGATTCCGTATTTTCCAATGAGCCTGTTTGCCCTTGTCCAAGATGGAGTCTTGCAATCGCTCTGTCCTGGAACTACCTGTCTGTCCCGCTGTTTAACTCTGGCTCAGGAGATCCTCCATACCTGAGTATTTTGTTTACTGCTGGCTTCTGAGCTTCCTCCTGGTCTGCTTCTGGAGTTCCTGCTGCTGCTGCTCGTTACTTGGTGCTCTTCCTCTCCACTTACAGCTGCCTTCAGCCCTCTGTGCGGCTCCCTGATCCTGAATGGTGTCACTTATTGTCCGGACTTCTAGTATGGAGCTACTCATTTTTGGAACTGCTGTGGTCAGAGATTCTGACATCGTATTCTCCTTTTTGGATTCTGTTCTGTGTAGCCTGCGTTGCTGGACTTGAGCAGGACTTTTCAGCCCTAAAGGTACATTTAGTAACCTCCTGTTAATGCTCCACCTGTGTATTGCTGAACTTCTACATTAAGGGCTGTGCTCACTCTTGCTCATATATTTGCTGGACTTCAACGTTAAATGCCGTATGTACTTTCGCTTCATATAACTGCTGGACTTGTGCTTAAAGGGAATCTGTCACCCCAATATTGCCATATCAGATAAAGATATGGCTGAATAGTGCGTCCCATAACAAAGCTAATGGTAGGTATCATATATCCTGATACCCCCGTTTTCATATCTCTCTCCCCCTCCGCTCCTCAGCATCAGTTGCGTATCGCGGTCTGTGAATCCCACAGACGGCGTTCGGCTTTTCGGCTTCCCGCAATTGCGCAATTCAAATTCGGGCCGGCGCATGCGAAGTGTGCTTTGCCCAACAGTGGGCATAGCATATAATCAGTACAGCGCAAGCGCTACTCTTTCCTTGCCCCGGAAGTCGTCCAAGGCAAGCAGTCATTTCCGGGGCAAGGAAAGAGTAGCGCATGTGCTGTACTGATTATATGCTATGCCCACTGTTGGGCAAAGCACACTGCACATGCGCCGGCCCGAATTTGAATAGTGCAATTGCGGGAAGCCGAACGCTGTCTGTGGGATTCACAGACGGCGATACACAACTGATGCCGAGAAGCGGGGGGGAGAGAGAGAGAAAACGCCACCCTCCTGACCACCGTGATTGACAGCGCAAAAACCGAAGTTTCCAAAGGTATTTTGATATGAAAACGGGGGTATCAGGATATATGATACCTACCGTTAGCTTTGTTATGGGACGCACTATTCAGCCATATCTTTATCTGATATGGCAATATTGGGGTGACAGATTCCCTTTAATAGCGGTCATGCCCCGCTATTCAGTTTGCTGTTCATTTCTATATTGTGCTGTGCACTTCGTTACTATTGCAGGAATATCTCTGTTAGATTTGGTTCTATTTCTTATTTTGTTCAATGCAGTTGTTTGCCTTAGCTTTGGTCTCAGTTTCGTTTTATCCCACGCAATTAGATTCTATAGTACCTACATAAATGTTATAGGATACTCCGGCCATTAAGGAATCAGCTGAGACAAAGTTGCATCAGTTAATTTCCATGATTAACTCCTTACAAGGGATTTGGAGGCATTACAAAACAAGGTTGCTAATTGGGAGGCCCATTTAGGGCAGGCGCTTCAAGACTTAAGTGATCAAAAAACCACACGGGCACCTTCTCCTCCGGGGCAGCCATTGCCAACTAGCCCTCCCAAGTTTCCTCCGTTTAGTTTTAATGGAGACCGCTACAAATTTAGTGGGTTTATTAATCAATGCATTTTGTATTTTGATGTACATGCTGCCTGCTTCCTATCCTTGACGATTTTCTTGCTGCAATGTCTATGATGTTTGATGATCCTAATCGTCGCACTACAGCTGAAACCTCATTGCTATCATTACTTCAGGGTAAGCGTTTTGTCATTGAATACGCTACTGAATTTAGACGGCTGGCGGTGGATACGGTTTGGGACTGTTATGCCCAATTACCCATTTTTAAGAGAGGACTTTCTAGTAAAATTAATGATGAGTTAGCCCATGCAGATGCTCCGCAAGAGTTAAGCCCCCGTCTCACACAGCGATCTCGCTAGCGAGATCGCTGCTGAGTCACTAGTTTTGTGACCAGCAGCGATCTCCCCAACGATATAGCTGTGTGTGACATTCAGCGACGATCAGCGCCCCTGCTGGGTATCGCTGATCGTCGCTGAATGTCCTGGACATTTTTTTGATCGCTGGTCTCCCGCTGGCAGGCACGCATCACTGCGTGTGACAGGCGGGAGACCAGCGATCCGCTGGTAACCAAGGTACACAGCTGGTTTCCAGGCGCGGGGCTGTGCCTGGAAACCCGCTGTGTACCTTGGATACCAGCGCCCTGATGCAGGGAGCTGGTAACCAAGGTACACAGCGGGTTTCCAGGCACCGCGCAGCGCCTGGAAACCCAATGTGTACCTTGGTTACCAGCTCCCTGCATCAGGGCGCTGGTATATAACGTACACTGCGGGTAACTAAGCGATGTTTGGCAGCTCAGCAGCGATCATGTAGCGATACACCAGCAATCCTGATCATTGTCAGGATCGCTGGTGTATCGCTATGTGAGACCCGGGCTTTAGAGGCATTCATAAAGCATTGTGTGTGGATTGACATACAAATTACCGAGAGTAGATAGGAGAGATTTGCAGCCTCTAACCGTGTCACTAACTCTCCCCTTTCTCCTAAAGAACCTGCAGGTAAATCCTCTTGGGAAGTTGAACCAGTTCCCATGCAAGTGGATGCCTTACAGCGGCGTGAGAGTAATGAGTGCAGGGAGCATCGTTTTCGGGAAAGTTGTGTTTTTACTGCGGTTAGTCCGATCACTTCCTGATTAACTGTCCCAAGCGGCCTCGCAAGGTACTAGCTACTGTAGGGGAATATGAGAATCAGGATGCTGAATGTAATTCTGCTGCGGTACAGTATAGTGCAACTTCCACCAGGGGGTGCTGGTGAGGGAAGAGAGGTTGCACTCACAGCGTAGCACCACAGCGTGGCAGCACAGGCGCCACTAGGTGGCGAGACAATGGTCAGACAAGCCGAGTCAGTAATTTTCAGGAAAAACAGTGCCAGAGGGAAAAACAATACACGTGGTCAAATACAAGCCAGAAGTCAGAGCCAGATGGGAGCAGAACTATCACTGACATTTCCTGCAGACCACAGCAGACTGAAATAACCGAATAGATCCAAAATGAAGCAGACAAAGTTAACACTACATGACCAGACCGGGGAGAGACTAACAAGAAACAAACCCCGGCCTGGGTCATGACGGTACTCCTCTCTCAATGGGGGGCCACCGGACCCCCAGGTTTCCCTGGATAATGTGCATGAAAGGCCTAGACCAACCGATCCGCATGGACCGAACGCGCCAGCACCCATGACGATCCTCAGGACCGTAAACCTTGCAATGGACCAAATACTGAAGTGAACGGCAGAGCATACGAGAATCCACCACTCGTTTCACATCATACTTGGTCTGGCCATCCAGCACCACAGGTGACAGGTGCGAGGGAGACTCCCCTGAGGAAGATACCGATGGTTTCAGATGCGCCTTATGGAACACATTGGGATCCGCAGCGACGAAGGAAAACGTAGGTGAAAGTCCACAGGATTAGACACCTCTAAAATTTCATAAGGACCAATAAACTTGGGACCCAACTTAGCCGAAGGAATCCTCAACGTTATATTCTTGGTGGATAGCTCCTCCGTCCCCAGCTTGTCTCTACACGTCTGTCCTCTCTCGTCTCTCCAGCTAGACTCCTAACTCCTCCCCCAGCCAGAATATTCCAGAGAAGCTCTCCTGAAAATCAGGTGTTAGAGCTCCTCCTTCTGGTCTGGAGTAGGAAAGGTGTTGTATGCTGTGTTACCTGTTAAGGTCATGGTGGCAACCAAACTCCTGGGGTGCCACATTCCCCCTAGTACAATTCAGTACTCATGGACTGAGGAAACATAAAGAAAACATATTATAACTATTTACAAGAATTGTAACATCAAATATACAGTAAAGATGTATATCTTAATACCGTGTTAGCCAGTAGATAGAAAAATATTGCAATTTGTTACCATCTTTTCAGTTAGCCATTAAAAGGTATCAACCACTGAGGACTCTCAATTCTAAATATTTAACATCAAATATATACATTTGGTGAAGTCTGAAATGGGGTGTCCTTTTTCACCCTAGCAAAGTACAATGTGAGGGACCTGTCTCAAACCCTCAATGTAGGCCTTGGGCGGGCTACAAGGCATGGCTGGTCTCCCTTTTGGACCACGTCTTCGGCCACGCCAGACGTTTTTGTTCTGTAGTCATTAATATTAACTATTTACAAGTATTGTCCTGGTAACTACGAGTCCAGTGACCCAATCGTCCATTTAAAGAATGAAATCAGAATGGTTAAAAGTTGCAATTATAAACATTAACTTATTTACATTACTAGAACAATAGCATGTTAGTCCATATACCTGGCTGGGATCTGACCTCTAGTTCTACGGACTGATTTACGCAGTAGAGGTGTCTCTAATGATCTAGCCTGGTCTAGTATGTGTGTTGGTAAGCTGGGCAGTAACCTTCTGCAATTTCCTAGACTCACTATGGGTGTGACAGATTCATTGCTAGCAGGGGGCAGATTTTCACGTTCCACTGCAGGTGTGGCTTCTAGCACTTGAACTGGCAGTTCTTCAGGCTGATCCTGAGTCTCTTCTCTTTCAGGCACTGTCGGTTGGGCAAAGGTCAAGACGGGCACTACTATGGCATGGTTTACTCTTGTCGTGCTCGACGGGAACTCGCCAAGTATAGTGCGGACCTTTTCTTCCACTTTTTCTACTGACGAAGGAATGTTCTTATCTCCAATCTTTCCCTTTAACTGATCAGGGCACGATTTTAGGTGATCCCTGGACACTGCTGTGGAGTTTTCTCCTACATCCTTACTGATAAGGCACACCTTGGTATTGTCGAAGTCCGAGGGCATAATGGTATATGGCTCAGCTTCCCATTGGTCGTCAAGCTTGTGGAGTCGCCTTTTCCTTTTGAGTACCTGTTCTCCAGGTGACAAGGGAACTGCAGGTGCATGCCAGTTGTAATTCCTAACTTGTTTTTGTCTCGCCTGAGACAAGCTCTTCTCTACACATTCTTGCACCTTGCGGTACTGTTGCTGCCGCTCAGTATCCCAGTCTGCATCTTTTGATGTTACTTCAGGTGTCAGGACTCCCATGTCCAAATCAGTTGGTAATTTGCCAGGTCTTGCTCTCATTAGGTAGGCCGGTGTACAGTTGGTAGAATTCACCGGAATGTGGTTGTAGAGATCCACCAGATCTGGCAACTTTTCTGGCCACAAGTTTCTCTCTTCCAAGGGAAAGGTTTTCTAGAGGTCAATTACCACTTGGTTCATCTTTTCACACATGCCATTTGTCTGTAGATGATATGGCGTTGTCCGGATTTTCTTGCAGCCGTACATGTTACAGAACTCCTGGAACACTTCTGCTTCAAAGGCTGGGCCTTGGTCAGTAAGCACTCGTTCAGGGTAACCATGTGGTCGACAAAAGTGTTGTTGGAATGCTTTGGCCACTGTCTTTGCTGTTTGGTCCTTGACAGGCACGACTACCAGGAACCTTGAGTAGTGGTCAACAATGGTGAGAGCGTAGACATAGTCTGACCGGCTTGGACTTAGCTTCACGTGGTCCAAGGCTACCAGTTCAAGCGGCTGTTTGGTGATTATTGGCTGCAAAGGGGCTCGCTGGCTGTTACGATCCTTTCTTCGCAAGTTACATAGTCCACATTCCCGACACCAATCTTCAATGGCCTTCCTCATACCAATCCAGTAGAATCTCTCACGCAGTAAGAACTCTAACTTCTTCCATCCGAAGTGTCCTGCTCCATTGTGGTATGCTACCAGGACCATTGATGCATCTCGCCTCGGGACTACCACCTGCCAGACCAATTTGTGAGTTCGGGCGTTGACACTCCTCTGACGCAGCTTTCCCTCGTAGATAAACAGCCTGCCTTTTTCTATCCACAACTGTTGGGTCTCTTGTGGAGCATCTCAACCAGGACGCGAGTCGCTTGTGTCAGTAGCTCCTTTACCAGGCGGACTGCTGGGTCGCTATCCTGTGTCTCTGCCCACTCATGGTGAGGCAATGGGTTTAACGTGGCCTCTTTCGTGACATAGCGCTTGTTCTTCACCCCTTGAGCACATTGGGTTGCAATTGGACGGTGGAAGGCTGGTAACTCAATTTCTTCGAGTGTGTCCAGATCTTCTCCCCCTTCTGGTAATTAGGGCATTCTGGACAGCGCATCAGCATTGGCATTCTTGTGTCCCGCTCTGTACTTGATGGTGAACTCGTAGTTGGACAGCCGGGCCATCTATCGCTGCTCCAGCGCACCAAGCTTTGCGGTCTCCAAGTGAGTCAGCGGATTGTTGTCCGTGAAGATGGTAAACTTTGCCGCAGCTAGGTAGTGTTTGAACCGCTCGGTCACAGCCCAGACGATGGCGAGGAACTCCAGCTTGAAGGAGGTGTAGTTGTCAGGGTTCCTTTCAGTGGGACAAAGTTTCCTGCTGGCATAGGAGATCACTCTTTCTTTGCCATTCTGTACCTGCGACAGCACTGCTCCCAGTCCAACATTACTGGCATCAGTATAGAGGATGAATGGTTGGTTATAGTCTGGGTAGGCCAGAACTTCATACCCCTTAAGGGCCATCTTCAACCGAGTGAAGGATCTTTCCAGTTCATCATTCCAATCAAACGTAGAACTCTTCTTCCTGGCCTTCTTAGGCTGGCCTACAAGGAGATTTTGCATGGGTGCGGCTATTTCAGTGAAGCCCTTGATGAACCTTCGGTAGTAGCCTACCAACCCGAGGAACTGACGAATTTCATTGATGTTGCTGGGCCTTTGCCAGTCCTTTATAACAGTGACTTTGTCAGGGTCTGGTGCAACGCCTTCTGCGCTCACTACGTGGTCTAGGTACTGCACCTTGGGTTTCACGAGGTGGCATTTGGACGGCTTCACCTTTAGGCCAAATTTGGACAAGGCTTCAAACACCTTGGCCATGTGCTCCAAATGTTCCTCGTAGGTCTTGGAGAAGACAATGATGTCATCTAGGTACAACAGAACTGTCTCGAAGTTCATGTGTCCAAGGCAACACTCCATCAACCTCTGGAACGTTCCTGGCGCACTGCAAAGCCCAAACGGCATGTAGTTGAATTCTGAGAGGCCCATTTGTGTTGCAAAGGCGTTCTTTTCTTTGTCTGCCTCTGCCACGGGAACCTGCCAATATCCACTAGTGAGATCTAAGGTAGAGAAATAGTTAGCAGTTCTCAGTGCAGCTAGTGATTCCTCTATCCTAGGTAACGAATAGGCGTCTTTGTGGGTAATGCTGTTAAGTTTCCTGTAATCAACACACATCCTCATTGTACCATCTTTCTTTCTAACAAGGACTAGTGGAGCTGCCCAGGGGCTACAACTGTCTCTGATCACCCCAGCCTCCTTCATCTCTCGTAGCATACTCTTGGCACATTGATAGTGATTTGGAGGTACAGGCCGGTACCTTTCTTTAATGGGCGGATGATTTCCAGTGGGGATATGACGTTGGACCCCTTTTACCTGCCCAAAATCTAAAAGGTGTTTGCTGAATACCCGTTCAAACTCTTGAACCACTCTGTAAACCCTATTATTTTGGTGTGGAAGGGTGGAGTTAGTGCCTACGTGCAGCTGCTGACACCAATCCTCAGCTGTTTTGCAGAGCCATTGTCCTCTGCCTGTTCGGACGAGACCAGGGGTTCTGCTGTCTGAATGGCGTTGTTATTGACAGTGAACAGCTTAGCAACGGTGGCATACCGAGGTAGTTTGGCCTCCTCCTCCCCACAATTTAAGATGCATACAGGTACCCTCCCCTTGCGTACATCAACTACCCCTCTGGCTGTCAGGATACTAGATCAGAGTACACTGGTTCTACCAGGGCTTGGTAATCTCTTCCTCTGAGGCCTATGGCTGCCCGACACCAAATTAACATTTCACTTTTTGGGGGTATTGCAATGGGGAATGCATCACTCACTCTGACACTGCCGACTTCTCCGCCAGATAGCTCTACCTGCTGTCTTTACATCAGGGCCTTGATCTCCTTTTGCAGGACCCGTTGTTTACTGGAACCAGCAGTTTCGGCTACCTGTTGCAACAAAACAATAACCTCTGCAAGACAATTTTCTATCACATTAGTACCTAAGGTCATCATTGGGTTACATTCTCGTCGATCAATGTCTACAATTATCATACCTTGGGCTTTTAATTCTACTCGCCCCAACTTAATGGTCACTTCCTTATACCCCTTCTGAGGCAAAGGCTGACCATTGCTGGCAACTACTGTCAGCTCATCATCTGGGCCGTGAGTAAGATCAGAGTCAGCTCAGTACCGTTTGTAAAGAATATATGGCATAGTCGTCACCTGAGAGCCAGTGTCCAGCAAAGCATTTATTAGGATGCCGTCAATCACAACTGGGAGGATCGGTCTTCCTCCGACGTACTTGGCTCGCCAATTTTGTGGCCTGGTCGTCTTACTCCTGGGGGTTGGCTTTCTGCACCAGCGGTCGCTCGACAGAATCTTGCGATGTGCTCTGCTTTTCTGCAGCGGCGGCAAATGGGACGTCCGTCCTGGTCGTAGCGATCGTTGTCTCTCCCTCTGATTGGCGGGATCCTCTTCTTCCATCGCCACGGGACGTCATCTGGACTGGAGGCTAACTCTATCTTCTCCTTTTGGGGCACTTGCAAGGACTGCATGGTTTTGGTTCGTACAGCCACACTTTTGGTCAGCTCCTGAACCTGCAGACACATCTCTGCAGATGGGTCATTATCCAGGGTCTGTGCGTCAGCCTCAGCGAGAGCCTGAGGGAAGGATGCCGCCTCCCGGTGGTATGTAATGGCTGGGCGCCTAGGGGGCGCCGGACGGCTGACATTTGGTTCGTGTAACGCCCGGATAGCCCTGTCTTTAAAGTCTGCAAAGCTCAGGTTAGGGTTTTGTTGGGCCATGATGCGCAGCTGTGACCTGTGGGTGCTGGACAGGAGTACCTCAACAAACTGCTCCTTTAACAATCTGTCTCCATCCTGCACGCTGTCTGGGTCAATCTGCTTTATGGCCTGCAGTGCCTCCTGAAGGTTAAGAGCATAGTCCCATATACTGTCCTGCACCCTTTGTTTGCACCCAAAGAACATCATCTTTATTTCTGCTGCAGTGCGGGTGTCAAAGGTGCTCTTTAGCTTAGCTAGAAGTTGCTTGACAGTCTCTTTATCAGCGTGCTGCCAGGACTTTTCTTTGCGCTGCACCAGTTAACTGTCCAATGAGAATGTTTACTTTTTGGTTTTCAGACAGGGGGTATACATCAAATAAACTGCACAGTCTCTCAGGGTATACGGCTCCCCTGAGTATTGTGGTAGCCAGGCAGTTCCCGGTATGTATGGCATTGAGAGCGGCATTATAGGGACTGCTGCGGTGGTCACCAGATCTTGCTGCGCTCTGGGGACTGTGGCACGCGCTGGCAGCTGGATTCTGCTGCGCTATGGGAGCTGCGGCTGCACCTGCCTCTGCATCTTGCGGCGCTATGGGGGCTGCGGCTGCGTCCGCCGCTATATCTTCTCCTGTGGTAGACATTCTCTTCCCCCCTAGTTAATCTTAGCCAGGCTCTGCATTTCCACTGGCTTACCAGGCTATTGCTCTGCCGGCGCGGTGAGCGGTGCATGCCGTGACTCCAGGCCTCAGTTCCCTGTGCTCTGTCAGCTGCCGTTTTTCGAGTGCAGCACCTCACTTTTCACGCGCTCTCACTCTGGCTCCGCCCACGACAGCACGCCTCTCTTCTCTTTGCGCTCTTCGAGGCATTGTAATGGCGGCAAATGCACAAAACTTTCAGCAAAGTCTCTGGCACAATATACAGTTCAAAATAGGCATACAGGACCCGGTGATACCGGGCATCGATATTCTGTTTGTGACGCCAAAATGGATCTCCCACCAGGGCAGTGGGATACTCAGTACCGGGCCGGTGTATTGAAGGGATGTGTCACGGCAGCAGTGACCCGGTCAGTGGCCCTGGGCCTGGGCAAAGTATCCAGGGCACTGAGTACAGATGATTCTGGAGTCGGTAAGCCTGAAAGCAATTTGGAATCCCCATATTTCAGGTGAGAAGTGAGGTCTCTTTTCTAGCCTGTTCTCTGAGGCACTGGCTGCTATAAGCTCCGTCCAAGTTCCTCTCTCTCTCTGTCTCTTGTCTAGGTAGAACTTCACTCTCATAACAGGCAGCTCTAGCCTGCTTCAGGAATGGCTCCTCTATGGAGTCTCCGGTTCACATGTGCTGCTGCTTTGTAGAAGAGTCTTAATTGGGACAGAGGACCTGCTGTCCTCTGCCCTCCAAAATCTGCTGCTGGGACTTTGCTTCACCCTCTCAGCCTCGGACTCCGGGGGTCTGGTTTCTGGCGCTCAGACCTGGGGATGAGCTCTCTATATCTCCTCCGTCCCCAGCTTGTCTCTACACGTCTGTCCTCTCTCGTCCCTCCAGCTAGACTCCTAACTCCTCCCCAAGCCAGAATATTCCAGAGAAGCTCTCCTGAAAAGCAGGTGTTAGAGCTCCTCCTTCTGGTCTGGAGTAGGAAAGGTGTTGTATGCTGTGTTACCTGTTAAGGGGATCCTTCCTTGCTTTCAGGCATGACATCACTCCACCATGCAGGGAGGCAAGGTCACTGTGGCAACCAAACTCCTGGGGTGCCACAAGTTCAATGAGATGATGATGACCCCTAGTGATCCAAATTAATTATGAGAGTCAAGTATAGACAAATTGTATAAAGAAGCTATGTCAATACTGAAGACTAGTAAAGTGCAAGTGCAGTCAAATATACTGGAAAATATCCACAAAGGAAAAGAAAACAAGAATGCCTTAGAAGGGATGAATGTAGACAGACAAAGAAAAACAGGAATATATGAGTGCTACATACGTTATAAGCTATTTATGCATAAAAAGTATATAATGAAGTGTCAGTGCATTTAAATAAACAGGGCATATGAGTGTATGCCATTTTCAAAACAAACCACTAATGTAAACAGGCAAAATACAGGGGTTGGACAAAATAATGGAAACACCTAATGTTTTGGCATCATAATATTCGAACATGTTATAAACATGCAAACCGTGACATATGGTAATGTTTTGTAGTTGATTATTTGTGTTATGCGATATGTATATGTAAATTAACTGTTTGTTTTGCATAATTATAAGAATATTGATGGGAAGCTGATACCAATGGCAGACCTCTCGGATTTTCAAAGAGGCCAAATTGTTGGTGCTGGTATGGCAGGCGCTAGTGTAACCGAAAGTGCCCGAATGCTTGGCGTGTCAAGAGGTACTGTCTCCAAAGTAATGACTGTGTTTGAAAGAGAAGGAAAAACGTCCGCAGCAAAGCACAGTCCGGCCAAAAGTCGAAGTTGACTGAGAGAGACCATCGGACTCTAAAGCGAATTGTGAGAGAGGATCGCAAGACCACGGCTCCGAAAATCACTGCTGAGCTCAATGAACACCTACAGAACCCAGTTTCCACGAAAACTGTTCGTCGGGAGCTGAACAAATCTGGATTCCACGGAAGAGCTGAAATTAGAAAACTGCTGCTCTCAATGACAAATGTTTCCAAGCGTTTAGAGTGGTTTAGAACCCTCCAGAATTGGTCCCTCGAGCCGTGGAAACATGAGATATTCTCAGACGAATCATCGTTTACCCTATTTCCGACCTCCGGCCGCGTGTACGTTTGGAGACAGCCGAAATAAGCTTTCCATCCAGACTGCCTTCTCCCAATCATAAAACATGGCAGAGGTTCTGTGATGATCTGGGGTGCTATTTCGTGGAGATCTGCCAGGCCAATGATATCCCTTCATGGAAGAATTAACAGCCGCGATTATTTAAGCATTTTGTGCATCCTATGGTTCAAAGCACTGTTCCTGGAGGGGAACGCCATCTTTCAGGATGATAATGCACTAATTCATACAGTTAGAATCGTTAAAGCATGGCACGAGGAACATTCTAATGAAGTTGAGCATCTCATATGGCCCCCACAATCCCCAGACCTCAACATTATTGAGCATTTATGGTCGATTTTAGAGATTCAAGTTAGACGTCGATTTCCGCCGCTATCGTCACTCAAAGAACTGGAGGGTGTTTTAACTGAAGAATGGGCTAAAATTCCTTTGGAAACAATTCACACCTTGTATGAATCCATACCTCGGAGAATTGAGGCTGTAATCGCCGCAAAAGGTGGACCTACACCATATTAAACTAACTTTTGTTGATGTTTCCAAGTGTTTCCATTATTATGTCCAATGTTGTGAATGGACTTGAAATGAGTTCTGAGCAGAGGCTCCCTCTGGTGGTTACAAGCGGTACTGGACTGCCAGTGAAGATTGTGAGGATTGGGAATCAGGTGTTACTGACTGGTCTTATATAAGGGAGTCGCCTTCCCATCAGGGTTGCCGGTGATCAATTGTTCTGGTCTCAATCCTTGATTCCTGTTTCTTTTGTAGCCTGCTGTGTCGTGTCTGCATCTCCTGCTAACAGATAAGACATTTTCTTCTTTTTGTTTTTGTGCTTGATTTTTGCATTTTGTCCTGCACTTCTGTGGGGGCCTTCAGGTCCCCTCCGGGGGCTTTTGCCCTCTCAGTTTAGTTCAGCCACTGATGTTTGTACATTTGCTTTTTTCCAGTTTTTTTCAGTGGCTGCTGTTTTGATTTTGTTACACCAGAGAACTAATTTAGGTGGTAGAGGTCGTGTGATCTCAGGTGTTTTTGAAATTAGTAGAGTTGGTGCTTTTCAGGGTTTTCTGGGATTGCAGTAAGTACCCTTCCTATCCTTTTCTATTTAGTTAGTTTGGGCCCCAACGTTTGCTCATACTATTTTCTGTCTGTGTCAGTATTTCTTCTTGTCTAACCGCCATTACATGTTTGGGGGCTTTCTATGTTCTTTGGGGATCTGCTCCGGGGCAGATAGCTTTGCTCTTTCTATCTTTAGGTGTAGTTAGTTTCTCAGGCTGTGACGAGGCGTCTAGGACCAACGTAGGAACGCTCCACGGCTGCCTCTAGTTGTGGTGGTTAGTCAGGGTACTGCAATCTCATAGATTCCAACTGCTCTGGTGTATTGCCTTTTTTTACCTGCACTCCTCAGCTACCGAAACATAACAGTATCACCGGCCTAAAAATTGAAAATTGTATGGTACTCACAGAAGGGAAAAAATATTGTGAAAGAAAAAAGGTTGTCAGAGTTGTCAGAGATATTTTTCTGTTTGTTGCATTTTTTTTTTCCCTCTGTATCTCTGGGTGCTGGGGAGGATCTTTTCTCTCAATGGAGTTTGCACGGTTGTCTGGCCGTGTGGATCAGCTTCCACTGAGGTTCAGAGTATTGCTGCATATCTTGCTAGGTTGCCTGTTGTGGAACCTAGGATCCCCATGCCAGATTTGTTTTTGGGGGATCGAGCTAAGTTTCAGAATTTCAAAAATAATTGTAAATTGTTTTTTGCCTTAAAATCTAAGTCCTCAGGGAACGCAGCGCAGCAGGTTCAAATTATCATCTCTCTCCTGCGCGGCGATCCTCAGGATTGGGCTTTTTCCCTGACACCTGGGGATCCTGTTTTGAGTGATGTTGATGCATTTTTTCAGGCTTTGGGGTTATTGTACGATGAGCCTAATGTCACTGATCAAGCTGAAAAAGCCTTGTTGGCATTAAATCAGGGGCCTTATGACGCTGAGTTATACTGTCAGAGATTCCGTAGGTGGGCAGTCCTGACCAAATGGAATGACGACGCTTTGGCAGCCCTTTTCCGGAAGGGTCTGTCAGATAATGTAAAGGATGTTATGGTAGGATTCCCTGTCCCCTCTGGTCTCAATGATTCTATGTCATTAGCGATTCAAATTGACAGACGTTTGCGTGAGCGGAGAAGTATGCGTGGAATGGTGTTGCCTTGTGAACCAGCTTCTGAACCCATGCAGTGTGATAGAGTGGTGTCTGGGGCACAGCGTCATGAGTTTCGAAAGCGCAATGGGTTATGTTTCTACTGTGGTGATGCCTCTCATGCTATTTCAGTCTGCCCTAAGCGGGGAAGACGTTTTGCACGCTCAGTTGTCTTGGGTAAGAATCTTTTCTAAGTAAATTGCAATTAGTGAAAGTATGGAATCTGAGGCGGCAACTATGGGTCTGCCAGGAGGTTGTTGACGGTTTTTGTGGATTTTTTGGAGTCTTCTTGTAGAGATTTGAGGGCATGGTGGTCACCCGCTGGTAAATTGGCAGGATAATGTAGTTTACCTTTTTCTATGTCTGTTTTCAGACTAAGAAATGAAGATTGAATGAAATCAATGAATGTCTCTAAACCATTTGAGCCCAGTGGTGGTCTGAAGTGGCTCTTAGATCTGAGGCCTAAGTTGGAGGCAGAAAGTCCTCAGATCTAAGAGCCACTTCAGACTACCACTGGACTCAAATCTCTACAAGAAGACTCCAATATCATTATAAAACCCGCTGATAAAGGGTGAGCCATAGTTGTTATGGACCGGTCCTATTACATCACTGAGGCCCTTCGTCAACTTAGTGACAACACTGTATACTAGAAGCTACCCCATGATCCCACAAGCACTATCAGATCCCACATAGAGGGGATACTCCAACGATATAGTGATTTAGGAACTTTAGACAAAAAAACTCAGGACTTTCTCATCTCCCAAAACCCAGTCATACCAGTATTTTACATATTACCGAAAATCCACAAAAACCTTCAACAACCTCCTGGCAGACCCATAGTTGCCGCCTCAGATTCCATACTTTCACCAATTGCAATTTACTTAGAAAAGATTCTTACTCCACTAACCAAACTGAGTCAATCTTTTCTTTTGGACACAGGCTCTTTTTTGGACATCATCCATTCCATTGGTCAAGTCCCTAGAGACTCCCTACTAGTCACTTTTGACGTGAAGGATCTCTATACCTCCATACCTCACGCACAGGGAATTCGATCGGTCCAACGCCTATTGGAAACATCTGACCTTAACACAACACAAATTAATCTGTGTATAGACCTCCTTTCCACAGTACTCAATAAAAACTATTTTCTATTTCAGGATGACTTCTTTCTACAAATACGCGGGACCGCAATGGGCTCGAACGTAGCGCCCCCCTATGCTAACTGTTATATGGCTCATTTTGAGGAGACAACCATATACACCTGCTCTCTCTTCAAAGATAATGTCATAACGTGGAAACGCTACATAGACGATATCTTTTGCATATGGGGGGGCACGTTAGAGTCCCTATCAATTTTCCATGATTTCTTAAATAACTCATGGCCAGGGCTGAGTTTCACAATTTCCCAGGACCCGTCCAAAATGAATTTTCTAGATAGCTTAATCATAAAAGATACTGAGAGCTATCTAAGTTCAGACCTCTTTATCAAACCCACCGACCGCAATAGCCTACTCCATTTGAACAGCTTCCATCCCACTGCCATGAAAAAATCCATTCCGAAGTCTCAGTTTCACCGTGTACGCAAGATTGTCTCTAACTAAGCCACTCAGGAGGTCCGCCTATCTGAGATTAATTCAAAGTTCAGAGATAGGGGTTACCCACAAAAAGTTTTGGACTCATCCCTCACACCCCATACTCATGAGAAACAGGACACTAAGGGCAGAATAGCCTTTGTACACTCATACCATCCTTTTGCTTATATACTGCACAAATCTATTCGGAAACACTGGCCCCTCCTACATACGGCTCATCCAGACATCTCTGAGTTCGCAAAACCATTTCTTCCTTGCTTTCGCCGTCCACCCAATCTCAAGGACACTTTAATTAGAGCGGATTTGGGCCCAACTAAACCTAAGGGAACACAGAGATTCCTCAAAAAACCTAAATTGGGCACTTTTCCTTGCTTAAACTGCACACAATGCAGTAACGTACTAAAGGGTGAAATTATTCATCACCCCCACACAGGCAAAGCATACAAAGTTAGAGGTTTTTTCACATGCGACACTCCTTTTGTCATCTATGTCATTAAATGTCCCTGTGGATTATTGTATGTGGGGGAGACAACCCAACCCGTTAAGGACCGTATATCCAAACACAAGTCCACAATCAGGTGTAAGAATGCACTTCTCCTATACCACATCATTTCTTAACCCAGCGTCATACCATAGCTCAACTGAGGTTCCAGGTCCTGGAACAAGTACCACAACCAAGGAGAGGTGGTGACCGTATACGACAATTAAAACGCCGTGAGGCCTACTGGATACACACCCTGGATACCTTATCTCCTAAAGGACTAAATAGGGATTACGATCTATTATCCTTTACGTAACCTACTTGTCACATACAATATCTGTATTCCCTTCATACCAATTGTGGCTGTTTATCAACTTATACCTCTGCTGTGTGTATATAAGCTCTTATATATCTCAACTTTGTATTTAGAACCGCTGTCCATTGACTCCATATCTGTTTCTCACCCATAGGTTAAAAATGTGTGACATCATAATTAAGTAAATGTACTAAGTGTTCAAGTGGTTACTATATTTCTACTATCTATGCAATTTTTATGTCCCTGTTGAATGGTTTGGGGAAAAAAACCATCCTGACGATACCTACATATATAGAACATAGCTTATGTATGAATTTTTTTCTGCTATGATATAATACCGCCTTCATAATATAAGGACTAGCAAATATTTCCTTTCTGTTCTCCCTAGAGCCACCTATACTAGTCTTTTGAACATGTTTCCTCACATGCCGGACACCTTACTTTGATATCCGCACTACCTGTTTCTACTTTACAAAATGCCTCCTCTCACAGCACCGCTCTTTAAGACCTAGGAGAATGCTGGCTATCCACTGGAATAAATCACCTGACAGTGACACGCACGGCCATTCACTTCCTGCCACCTCACTTCCTGTTCTGAGCTGGAGCCGCCTGATAGGCACCATAGCTACATAGTCCCGCCTCTTCCCTTTATTTAGCCTGCACAATTGCATTCACTACATGCACGGACTAGCGGCGGATACCGCGTCCACCGCAGGCACATTTTTTGCTCCACCGGGACCCCCCAGGTTAGTTACTCGCTATCCAGTATATCCTTCATGGAATACCGCTCAGTACCGCACTCTGCTCATGTTCCACTGCTTTTCTCCAGGTAACCGCTGCCATATTTGATCACCTATATCGAACAGAATTTAAACCTGGTAGGTTTATCTCTCACTTATCACTGATCCTTTTACTTAGCCACATTGTCTCACTATACCTATTATATCATTATACAGATATTCCGGGCATAGCCCCTCTTTTTGCTGGGTCCACCTACTCACAGTAGTCCATGGTATGTTTTATTACCTATTACTCTCGCATCACATCCGTCCTCAATTTTTGATCTAGTCATGCTCCTGAATTACAGCATACTCATGAACTGTTATTTTCGTTTGACCAAGATTTATTACTATTGTTGTACATACTTTGTTTCCCTTTTGTAAAATCCTTTTATTTTACTTTATTTTATTTTTTCTATAACCACACAGTGACTGATGAAGGTCCAAGTTCAGGACCGAAACGTTTCTGTTATTACTGTGGACACGATTAAAAATCATCACTCTACTGAAGTTGAGTTCTGAGTTTATTTGCTATATTTATATGGTGTGGGAACCTACTCAGATACTCCTATACGGCTGTGCACATGATTATTCACTTTACAAGTGATGTGATGACATCATCACATTCCATATCCCAGTGTTACGGCCTAAGGGAAATCACTGCCTTACAGACCCCCAAGGGTGAGGTAGCCCCTTTTGTTTTTCGTGACAAACGAAGCAAAAATTAATTCTAAAATGGTTAAAGAGAGAAGAAGAGCCCAAAGAGATCGGGTTCTCAGAGAGAGGAGAGGAATCAATGAAGAGCAGGTACCATTGTTCGCTTTTGGGCGAAAAGACTCTATACTAGAGGACATGAACACTGACGCCTCAGAAATGGCGTCCAAATGACAAAATATGGAAAAAATGAGAAAGATCAAAAGACATGAGATCCTTACAAAGAAAAGGAACATGGAGAACCTCATGGAGTCTCACTCTGCAGCCTCCGCTGAGCTTCAGAGGGCCATTCTTATCTCCTTGAAAAAAATCGGAGATCTGGTCCCTGAAATACGGAGGAGGAACAAAGATGCCATCCTCAATAAGCGGAGAAACATCAGCGCAGAGTTAGAGCTGGAAGAGGTCCTCCAAGAAACACCGAGAGATGTCACATTCTCCAAATCTGAAAGTCTGGAGGCACCAAACCTACAAAGAGTGGCAGCCCAGAAGAGTATCAGGAACAGTACTGGGACTGTCCAATGTAGGACACGTCTCATCTATGCCAAACCCATTATAAATGAGAATGGTGCATCACAGGGGTCCAGGACATCAGCTGAGAACATTTCCATCCCAGAGAACAAACAGCTGAGAGATTCTCCACCAAACACACCACTGGATAAAGAGGAACCAGGTAAGAAGGAAACTGCTCTGTATAATAAGACTGGGGTGAGGGGGATTATACTCCTAATATTATATACCGGACTCAATTTTCAAAAAAGCAGAAAAACTGTCCTTATTGTCCATAGCAACCAATCACAATGCAGCTTTCATTGTTCTATAGAATGCTAAGAAATGGAATCTGTGCTGTGATTCGTTGCTATCGGCAACAGGGATGTTTTTGCTATTGGACAGTTTTGACACATGAGAGCCCAAATATTAGACATTTCCTGCTCATTTACATAATGCTGTGTAAAATTGTAATATTTGCCCTGGAGCTATATTTGTTAACCCCTTCTTGACCTGATAACTGTCCATTTTTTTTTCTTACTCCTTATAAAACTCATAACTATTTATTTTTAATTTTTCTGCCAATGTAGCCGTATGTGGACTTGATTTTTTAGCGGACCGAGCTGTAGCTTTGAACACTATTTATTTTACCATTCAATGATCTGGAACATAGGGAAAAAGCATCAAAGTGTGGGAAAATTGTGGGGAAGAAAAGTGATTCTTCCATTGTTTTTTTTTACTGTGTTCACTGAGTGGTAAAAATGACCTCACAAAATATTTCTCCATGTCAGTTACAACTATCGTAATGCTGAATATACATAGGGGTTTTCCTTGATGAAAGAAAATTGGGAATTTAAAAAAAAAAATTGGCTTGTGTCCCCATATTTTCAGACATTGTATCTTGTTGATCTTGATAGATTGATGGAACTTGTTTTTTGCGTGTCGAGTTGTAGCTTTTATTGATACCTTTCCTGGGTAGACCGGACATTGTGATATTTTTTCATTGCAATTGTTTAGGTGGATACGGCGCTCTAAAAAAAAAATCAATTTTCATTTTTTTTCTCATTTCAGTGTTTACTGTTTGCGTTAATAACAATAAATATTATATTTATGTGTATCGGACCAATATGGATGTGGTGATACTAGATATGCAAATTATTATTATTATTATTATTATTATTGGTATTATAGTTAATGGGGAAGTAAATTTTTTACATTTATTTTCTGCTTTCTTCTGTAACAATTTTTGCAGTTACTTCTTTTCTTTAGTCTCCTTAGGGGACATGAACCTGTGATTTTCTGAACGCTTGTACTATATACTGTGATAGAACTGTATATAACTAAATAAATGTTCCCATATGAAATTAAGCCATGCTGATCTTAACAGGGGGAGGAAAGTGAAAGACAGGGGCTTTCAGCAGGCCCTGGTAGTCATTTCAAACAATTGACCCCCTGCAATTATGTCCTGCAATTGCGTGGACACAAACAGGAAGTCACTTAGTTTAAATACCATTGTCAGCATTGAAATGGTTAAACTACAGTAATTGGAGAATGCTCTGGTGGCTGCAGTTATAGGCAGGTAGCAGATATGTAATACAGCAGGCATTGGTACCATGCATGCTCAGCTCCTGAGCCTGCTCCATACATTTGTTACACAACAGGACAAACATTTCCATTATGTGTTCGCTAAGAGTTTAATAAATCTTGTATCATCTCAGTAGATGGACTGGATACGATGTCCCACAACACACCGGACATGCCGGCACAAGACCTTGGGGATGCCAGTGTACAGATTTCTCCACAAAGAGAACTGGTGCACACAGACCAACCTATGGACCTTTACAGTCTCGAGTTTTGGAAAGATCTTGGAAAAGGAAGCTATGGAAAAGTAAGTGTCAATTTATATTTCTCTGCGCTCCTCAATGTATCCTGCACAGATAGACAGGAGGGATGTCCTTATTCGTTACAGTATGTTCATATGTAATGATACTTGGCATAAACTAGTGACATATTACACAGTAATAGATGGGAGTTTGGTCTGATCTGTTGTGACTTTTCTCCAGGTCAGCTTGGCTTCAGATCCGGTCAGTGAAGGACTGCTGGCCATTAAGATCATGGACAAGAGTTCTTGTGAGGACATAATATCTACAGAGCTAGAAGTCATGAGAATGGCTGCCGGGTGCCCCTACCTAATGTCTATGCGGGCGTTTATGGAGACACCGACGGAGTATGCAATAGCCATGGACTATATGGCCTGAGGAGACCTGTTTCACCACATGAAAGATTCAATGTTGTTTAACACAAAGACAATAAGGTAAATGTCTAATACTGAATCTGAAAAATCCGCTGCCGCACATTGCAATCCTAGAGCAATGGACAATGGACAACAAGAGCAAATAATGATGTGTAAAGGACACGTGTGTGATCTCCTCATGTTCTCCATCTGATTGTGTATGTAACCACTGATCCTTCCTTTACTTTCTACTCCACAGACTCTTTGCGGCAGAGATGGTGTGCGGACTCCAATTCCTGCATGAACACGGCGTCATACATGGGTAATCATTTCCCCTCCATAAATCTATCACCTGTGACTCTCTGTTGTCTCCTTACATATCTGTTGTAGAAAATTCTTTTCAAGATTTATCCTCACAATCAGTGTCTGCTCCTTCTCCCTGCAGTGACTTGAAGCCATCAAGCATCCTCCTCCAAGACACCGGACACATCAAAATATCTGACTTTGGCTTATCAGTCAATGTGTCTGAGGGTGACATAGTGAAGAACGTTGCTGGCACTAAAGGTACTGCCACACTTAGCGATCTCGTTAGCGATCACGATAACGACGCAATTGTTGGTGTGATCTCTTTTAGGTCGCTAGTAGCTGCCAAACAGGAGATCTCATAAACGACTCATCAGCGGTCAGCGATCTCTTTAACGACTTTGGCGGTCGTTAGGATGTCATTAGCATGTACTGAGCGCTTCTGATTCATAGGAATTTCCAGCATCGCTCCTGCTCTCTGCGTCCTGCTAGCCTGCTTTGCAACTTCTGCGATCCTCTCTGTGACGCAAAAGAGAACTTACAGATATTGCGATCCACTCCGTGACGCAAAACAGTCATGCGTCACAAACGAGGTCGCTCGTCGTTCGCAAAAGGTGCCAAACACAGCGATTCAGGCTCACCAGTGGGACGCCAACGATCAAAAAACGGTCCAGAACGCTAGTGAACGATCAGCGACATCACAGTAGGGGCCACATCATTGCTACATGCCACACACAACAAGGTCGCTAACGAGATTGCAAAATAGTGACGTTTTAGTGATCTCATTTGCGATCTCGTTTGCGATCTCGTTTAGTGTGGCATACCCTTAAGGGTTACTCAGCACCTGAGGTAAGGAGCATCTCTGTGTGATTGTTGCTGATAGTAGGATTGAGGGATAATCTGATCCCAATGTGTCCTGCTTACATCTAATCACAGACCGGTCCTCATAGTCTCTGTGTGTAATTCCTCTTCCCGGTATATTCAGCTTCTCTCCAATCTCATGTTCACACAGATAATGGACGATGAAGGATACAACCATCTGGCAGACTCCTTTTCCTTTGGTGCCATCCTATATATGATGAGCATAAGGGATTGGCCATTTTACAGCAACGGCTCATTGGACGACTACCACGAGTCTCTGTATGATGACATCCCTTATTTTCCACCAGGGATATGCACTAATACCATGGCTATTTTAAAAGGGGTGAGTAATATCAGATGGATATGGATGATAGGGGATTACAAGGATAGATAGAAGATAAGATGTGGACAGTCCTTAGACATTGCGTAATATCTAGAGTTGAGCGATACTTTCCGATATCCTAAAGTATCGGAATCGGAATGGTATCGCCGATATCACTAAAAAATCGGCGATACCCGATACCGATACCGGAAGTCCCATGTAAGTCTATGGGACACAAATATCGCAACTAAAAAAACCCCATTCTTTCCTTGTAAACACTAAATATACACACATAGAATACATATATAATATATATTACATGTCATTGTGACATATATATATACATATATGTATAGTTTATACACTTCTACATAGTAAAATATCCTTTGATTCAATTGCCGGGTAAAGCCGGCTTCAGTGAAAAGACAGAAGCACCCGACATGAAATGACACTTGGTGTACATAGGGTTAACCATGTCTTTTCATGTCGTTTGCTATCTGATTTACACAAACAATTAAATCAGACTATGTGTGCAAAATTTCACACCTGTAGGGGTTAATTAAAGGTGTAAATTCGTTGTAAAAAAAACGGACTTTTTTGCTACGAATTTACACCTTTAATTAACCCCTACAGGTGTGAAATTTTGCACACATAGTCTGATTTAATTGTTTGTGCAAATTAGATAGCAAAGGACATGAAAAGACATGGTTAACCCTATGTACACCAAGTGTCATTTCATGTCGGGTTCTGCATTTTCACAAAAGCCGGCAATTGAATTAGCGGCTATTATACTATGTAGAAGTGTATGAACTACAAATATAAATATATATATATATGTGTCACAAATTCAATGACATGTATATATATATATATATGAGGTGTAAAATTGCTGAAAAAAAATGCGTGGGCTCCCGCCCTATTTTCGCAACCAGACAGACAAAGCCAGTGAGTGGGAGCAGATAATAATAGCCCAGAGAGGGACCATTATTTTTGGCCCCCCCGGCTACTTAACATCTGCCCCCAGACACCCAGAAAGGGCAAATCTCTAATTAGATTTGCCCTTTCTGGCACTTTGCCCGTCTATTCCCATTGCCCTGTAGCGGTGGCGAATGGGTTAATAAGGGGTTAAAATGACCTTGCAATTGAAAGGTCACTTTAAGCCAGGTTAATAATTGAGAGCTGTCAATTAGACAACTATCAATTATTAATCCTATTGTATGAAAGAAAAATCAAACACACACACTTTAATAAAAAAGAAGTTTAATGAAATAATCACACAGTTTTTGACCATATTTTATTTACCTGCTAAAACCATTTCCTGTAATAAAAATAAAATAAAAAAGCAAAATTATTCTTACCTATCCCATGCACAGTCAGGTCCCACGGTGAAATCCTTCAGAAAGGGTTAATGTTTACTGCAGGGACCGCAGCTAATGCTGCAGCCTCACATAAACCCCAAATGAATGAGTTCCTCTCCTGCCTGACAGGAGAGTAAAGGCTGGGTGTCACATAACGATACACCAGCGATCCCGACAACGATATGCACTTGTCAGGATCGCTGGTGTATCGCTACATGATCGCTGCTGAGCTGCCAAACAGGCAGCTCAGGCAGCGATCTGGGACAGCGACACTGCGGGTAACATCGCTTAAGGGCCCGTCTCACATAGCGATATCGCTACCGAGATCGCTGCTGAGTCACTAGTTTTGTGACGCAGCAGCGAGCTCACCAGCGATATCGCTGTGTGTGACATTCAGCGACGATCAGCCCCCCTGCCGGGTATCGCTGATCGTCGCAGAAATGTCAGGACCTTTTTTTGATCGCTGGTTTCCCTCTGACAGGCACGCATCGCTGCGTGTGACAGGCGGGAGACCAGCGATCCGCTGGTAACCAAGGTACACAGCGGGTTTCCAGGCACCGCGCAGCGCTTGGAAACCCGCTGTGTACCTTGGATACCAGCTCCCTGCATCAGGGCGCTGGTATCCAAGGTACACAGCGGGTTTCTAGGCACAGCCCCGCGCCTGGAAACCCGCTGTGTACCTTGGTTACCAGCGGATCGCTGGTCTCCCGCCTGTCACACGCAGCGATGTGTGCCTGTCAGCGGGAAACCAGCGATCAAAAAAAGGTCCTGACATTTCAGCGACGATCAGCGATACCCGGCAGGGGGGCTGATCGTCGCTGAATGTCACACACAGCGATATCGCTGGTGAGCTCGCTGCTGCGTCACAAAACTAGTGACTCAGCAGCGATCTCGGTAGCGATATCGCTATGTGAGACGGGCCCTTAAGTGGAAAGCTTAATTGATTGCTTTCCACTTTCACTTCAGGTCAGCCAGGGACACAATCAGTGACGTCAGAGGGAACTGATTAACAAAAATAGGGGTTCCCTTCGAAAAAAAAATGGCGTGGGGTCCCCCCTATTTTTGTTAACCAGCCAGATGAAGCAGACCGCTGAGGCCTGGATTTTCAGGCTGTTAAGGAGCCAAGATCCATGGACCTTGCCAGCCTGATAATACTAGGCCACAGCAGTCTGCATATCTTGGCTGATTAACAAAAATAGGGGATCCCCTCGAAAAAAATTGGCGTGGGGTCCCCCCTATTTTTGTTAACCAGCCAGATGAAGCAGACCGCTGAGGCCTGGATTTTCAGGCTGTTAAGGAGCCAAGATCCATGGACCTTGCCAGCCTGATAATACCAGGCCACAGCAGTCTGCATATCTTGGCTGATTAACAAAAATAGGGGATCCCCTCGAAAAAAATTGGCGTGGGGTCCCCCCTATTTTTGTTAACCAGCCAGATGAAGCAGACCGCTGAGGCCTGGTTTTTCAGGCTGGTAAGGATCCAATATCCATGGACCTTGCAAGCCTGATAATACCAGGCCACAGCAGTCTGCTTAGCTTGGCTGGTTAACAAAAATAGGGGATCCCCTCGAAAAAAAAAACGGCGTGGGGATCCCCCCTATTTTTGTTAACCAGCCAAGTAAAATGCAGACTGCTGCGGCCTGGTATTAAAAGACTGTCAAGGCCCATGGATTTTGGCCCTCAACAGCCTGATAATACCAGGCTACAGCAGCCCCACATTTGGCGCATCAAAAGATGTGCCAATTGTGGCACTTTACCCGGCTCTTCCCACTTGCCCTGTAGCGGTGGCAAGCGGGGTAATAAGGGGTTATTGTCACCGTTGATTGCACGGTGACAATAAGCCCGGTTAATAATGGAGAGGTGTCAATAAGACACCGATCCATTATTAATCCCAAAGTTATTAAATGTATAAAAAAAAGACAAAGCAAGAAAAAAGTATTTTAATGAAATAAAAGAGACAACACAGTTTTCATTAATTTTATTACTCTCTCATTCCTGCGACGCCATCGATCTCCTGTAAAAAAAAAAAAAAAACAAACCAACAGTATACCACCTGTCCGACGCAGTCCAGAACGACAGTCCCACGACGATCCAGCTGTGCTACATCGCAATGACAGGCAGAGCCTGTCATCGCGACGCAGCACAGCTGATTACCTGCTTCCCCGGCGGTGACGTCATCGGACTGACTGCTTTACGGCCGGGATTACCCAGCAGTCACTGCAGTTATCGCGAGAAACTGCATGTGACCGCCGGGGAAAGAAGATGGCGGCCATGAAGCAGTCCGGGATGTGACCGCCGGAGATCTTCTGCCAGGTAAGTGCCGCTGACTCCTGACAGACCCGACCGACGGACACTGACAGTGACAGTGACAATCCCGATTCCGGTATCCGATAAGACGAAAATATCGGAACTCGGAATCGGAATTCCGATACAGCTAATATCGGCCGATACCCGATATTTGCAGTATCGGAATGCTCAACACTAGTAATATCTTATCAGTAATAATATATAATCTAATGACTAATGGTCGCTTTCATTTTCTAGCTTCTGTGCAAAACTCCAACTGCCCGATTGGCCATAACATCATCCATCAGATCCCACCCATTCTTCCACTCCATAGACTGGAGCGATGTGGAGTGTGGCAGATCCGACCCACCATTCCCATATTACTATGTAAGTACAACACATACGGACATCCATAATGTTATCACTACCCAGTAACACACTTACCCACTATACCTCTTATTGTTATATCCCCTAGTACACTGTATATACTGAATGTGAGGAGCTGATTCTCAGACGTGTATATTTCTCTTCTTACAGCAGGACTATTAGGCTGATAACAATCAGCCCCATTCCAGTAACATCAAGGAATGAAGATTTACATTGAGACTAATAAACTGGACTTTCTCATTTACCAAACTGTGACAAACCTACCGAGCTTCCACCACATAACATCAATGTAGATTTGAGCACCAAACATCCAGGGATTTATTCCGATCGCCATATTTGGGGTCAGGAAGGAATTTTTTTTCCCTTGATATGTGGATAATCCAACAACGAGTCCTCAGGGTTATTTTTCGCCTTCCTCTGGAGCAACATAGCAAGTAATTAAAGGCTGAAATTGAAGGACTTCTTTCAGCTATACTTGCTATGTCACCATCTGGACGACTCATCTACAAATGTGGTTCTAAGGAAAAGACTACCGAATATGGACAGACAGAAGGCAGCGGCTGCTCCTTCACCTATCGAATATTTACAGACAGAAGGAAGCAGCTGCTTCTTCTCCTACTTGGCCATGTACATACAGAAGGAAGCGGCTGCTCCTTCTCCTACTTGGCCATGTACATTCTGAAGAAAGCGGCTGCTCCTTCACCTACTTGGCCATGGACAGACAGAAGGTAGCGGCTGCTCCTTCACCTTCCTGCCCATGGTCAGACATAAGGCCTTAAGGTTGATCGCAATGCTGTAGGAATCCAGGAAAACTCCAACTTCACAGATCACATGTCACACATTCCTGCTGTTCTCCTCTCTGTCATGTGTGATGCAGACCTGGATGTCCAAAATCAGCACAAGTGCAAACCAAGGCCAGAGGAGCAGAATCATCATCATCTGCTCCTTTCTACAGAAAGTCACTGTATCTACACACTTTCTTTTTCATATTTGCATAATATTACCAACTTTTATGCACAAATATATATATAAAACATCTATGTTGCTTTTGGCTAGATTCTTCTCATATACAGACCAGCTTTTTGGTATTTTTAGTAATATGATCAGGGTCAGGACAAGGTATTTTGGTGCCTTATGCAGATGAAGCCAATGGCGTCTGTTGTGAATATGCTGGAGGCGGCTTCTGAGCTGGAGCTCCCTCCGGTGGTTGCTGAGGGTAATGAACTGATTAATGAATGGCCTTCAGCTGGCGCTGAATGGTAGGATATAAGTGGCGTGATTTCCCAGCAGCCTTGCCGGTTATCAATTGTTCTTCTGGTCTTGCTTGAAGCACTGCTAGTTTCCTGCTCTCCTTCAGATAAGTGTTTGCTGTTTTTTTTTCTCTGTTTGATTTTCTCTGCTGGTTTGCTGCCTGCAGTGGACTGCAGCCTGTCCCCTTTTGGGGGTCTGGCGCTGCAATTGTGCTCCGTTTGTGTCTGCACTTTTGCTTTGCTCTTTTGTTACTTTTAATTTGCTGAATAGCATTTTGTTACACCAGAGATCTGATTTAGGTGGAAGAGGTCGTGTGATCTCAGGTTTTTTGTCAATCAGAAGTGTTGGTATTTTTGTTAGGGTTTTTGTTGGATTGCAGTCAGAATTCTTTCCTGTACTTTTCTGTCTACACAGATTGGGCCCCAGCGTTTGCTCATTCTATTTTCTGTCTGTGTCCATGCTTTCTTCTTGTCTAACCGCCATTACATGTTTGGGGGCTTCCTATTTTCTTTGGGGATCTGCTCCGGGGCAGATAGCTTTCATCTTTCTGCCTTTACGTGTAGTTATCTCTCAGGCTGTGACGAGGCGTCTAGGATCAACGTAGGAACGCTCCACGGCTACCTCTAGTTGTGTAGTTAGTTCAGGTTACTGCAATCCAATAGATTCCAGCCTCTCTGGTGTATTACCGCTTTTGCTATTTTTTGCTATTTCTCCTCAGTTACCGAAACATAACAGGCGTCCCCTCCAAGCAAAGGATGGGTGAGAAACTAGACCCCTAACACAGCACCTCCCCTCTCTGATTGGTCAGGTGACAAGGTTTGACCACCACTACTACTAATATATGCTGCCGTCCAATAAGAGGTCACCAGCTGACGTCGGCGTGCCCGTGACTGGGCGTATGGCAGTGATGTCATTCACCTCCGTTGCTTGGATGCTGAGGCTTCAGAACACATCGCGCTGCCTGGGAAAAGTGAGTAGGAGTGTTTATTGTTTATTCTTCTAGGTTTGAACAACAGTGCAGGCAGTTTGGGGAAGCGTATACCAGGATAGGGAGCGTAAACCATGATGGGGTAGCATATACTAGGATGGAGGGCATCTACCAGGATGGGGGGCATATACCAGGATGGTGGAGCATATACTAGGATTAGTGACATATACCAGGATGGGGGGCATATACCAGGATGGTGGAGCATATACTAGGATGGGTGACATATACCAGGATGGGGGGCATATACTAGGATGGGGGACATATACCAGGATGGGGGAGCATATAATAGAATGGGGGACATATACCAGGATGGGGGAGCATATACTAGGATGGGAGATATATACCAGAATCAGGGCCGCCATCAGGGCATTACTGCCCTGACTGGCATATGAGGCCCGATCAGCAGAGGGGGCCCGCATCGGGCCCAGTCACCTCTATCCATCGGGCTCCACTGCTACGCCCCCAGTGGCAGAAATCTGCTGATCAAGTAACTGAACCTGCGTTCAGGATGCAGGTTCAGTTACTCTATTGCCGATTGGAGATACATGGGGCAGAATGAAAGACATGGGGCAGAATGGAGACACAGAGGCAGAATGGAGACAAGGTGGCTGGATTGGAGACACTGGGGGAATGATTGGAGACACAGGGGGCAGGATTGGAGACACAGGGGGCATGATTGGAGACACAGGACGCAGATTCAGTTACTCTATTGCTGATTGGAGATACATGGGGCAGAATGAAAGACATGGGGCAGAATGGAGACACGGGGCAGAATAGAGACAAGGCGTCTGGATTGCAGACAATGGGGGCATGATTGTAAACACAAGGGGCAGGATTGGAGACACGGGTCATGATTGGAGGCACTGTGGGCAGAATGGAGACACGGGGCAGAATTGGAGACACAGGGGGCATGATTGGAGGCACTGGGGGGGTGTTGTGAATGAGCAGAGGCTCCCTCTGGTGGTTACTGACAGTACTGAACCTTCCAGAGAGGAATGGCAATCTGGGATCACGGACTGGACTGATATAAGGGAGGTTCCCTCCCATGATGGTCGCCAGTGATCAATTGTTCTGGTCTCAATTATGGTTCCTGGTTCATTTGGAAGTTTGCTGGTGTCTTGCCTGCATCTGCTGCTTTCAGATAAGATATTTTCTGCTTTTCTTTTTGTGCTTGCTATTTGCATTGTTTTCTGCACATTTGTGGAGTACAGCCAGGTCCCCTCCTGGGGCCTGAGCTCCTCACAGTTTGTCTGTAGCCACTGTTGTTTATTCATTTGCTTTTTCCTGCTTTTTCAGCGGCTGCAGCTTGGTTTTGTTCACACTGAGATCTGATTTAGTGGGTGGCGAGATCATGTGATCTCAGTATTTTTGTAATCAGAATTGTTGGATTTTTGTAGGGTTTTCTGGGTTGCAGAAAGTAATCTCTCCTGTCCTTTCCTATTTAGTCAGCTTGTGGCCCCAGAGTTTGCTCAATCTGTTTTCTGCCTGCGTTTGTGTTTTCATCTTGTCTAACCGCCATTATATGTTTGGGGGCTGCCTATTCCTTTGGGGCTCTACTCCGGGGCAGTTAGCTTTCCTGTTTCTATCTTTAGGTATAGCTAGCTCTCAGGCTGTGACGAGGCGTCTAGGATCAACGTAGGAACGCTCCATGGCTACCTCTAGTTGTGCTGTTAGTTCAGGTTTCTGCAACCCATTAGTTACCAACATCTCAGGTGTTCGGCTGCCCTGCTGTTGTTCCTGTCCTCCTCAGCTACCGCACATAACAGGGGGGCATGATTGGAGACAGGGGGCAGGATTGCAGACACAGGGGGCAGGATTGCAGACACAGGGGGCAGGATTGGAGACACAGGGGGCATGATTGAAGGCATTGGGGGCATGATTTGAGACACTGGGGGCAGAATGGAGACAAGGGGCAGAATGGAGACACGGTGCAGAATGGAGACATGGGGCAAGATGAAAGACATAGGGGCATGATTGGAGGCACTGGGGGGCATGATTTGAGACAGGGGGCAGGATTGGAGACATGGGGCAGGATGAAATACAAGGGGACATGATGGGAGACACTAAGGGCATGATTGGAGACACAGTGGGCATGATTGTAGGCACTGGGAGCACGATTGGAGGCACTGGGAGCAGAATGGAGACACGGGGCAGAATGGAGAAATGGAGCAAAATGAAAGACATGGGGACATTATTGGAGACACTGTGGGCATGATTGGAGACACGGGGCAGAATGGAGACACAGGGGGCAGAATGGAGACAGGGCAAGATGAAAGATATGGGGGCATGATTGGTGACACTGAGGGCACGATTGGAGACACTGGGGGCAGGATTGGAGACACTGGGGGCAGGATTGGAGACACTGGGGCATGATTGGAGATAAGGGGGCATCATTGGAGACAGGGGGCAGGATTGGAGACACAGGGGCAGGATTGGAGACAAAGGGCAGAATGGAGACAGAGGGGCAGGATGGAGACAGAGCATGATTGGAGACATGGGGCAGGATTGGAGATACAGGTGCATGATTGGAGACACGGGGCATGATTGGATACACGAGGGCATGATTGGAGACACGGTGGCTGATTGGGGACACAGGGGCATGATGGAGACTGGGCAGAATGGAGACACAGGGGGCATGATTGGAGACACAGGGGCATGATGAAAGACATGGGCAGGGCTGCAGACACAAGGGCAGGATGGAGACACGGGCTTGATTGGAGACATGGAGCAGGATGAAAGACATGGGGGCAGGATTGGAGACAAATGGGGCAGGGTTGGAGACAGATGGGGCAGTGTTGGAGACAGATGGGGCAATATTGGAGACAGATTGTGCAGGATCATGGGGCAGGATGGATATGATGGAGACAGATGGGGCAGGATGGGGAAATGATATGGGGCAGAATGGATACTCATGAAGGCGGGATGGGAGAACACATGGCTGAAACCAGGAATGAGACACACGGGGCCAGGATGGGGGATATTATTACCATGGGGCAAATTAAGGGATATTATTACTGCAGTGATGTATTTATTTTATTTTTTGAGGATACTGTTTTAAATGAGGGGCGGTCCTGTTACTGTGCAGAGCGACACTATGTCACCTTTTTGTCTTCATGTGGTGTAGTTTAGAAGTTGGGAAAAAATAAGTAATGTGTTCTGCAAGCGGTGCTCTAGATAATTGTTGTTTCCTGCAGAGACGAGCCCTGGCTGGAAGAAGTGATGGCGGTCTATACTGGATGAAGATTAAAAGCGAAGATGAAGGAATTCACCTAGAGATGTCACTGGTGAGTCAGTGTGTTACCTATACACTGACACTATACAATGTATACTATATACTGAAGTCCTGTGTGTAATGTCACCAGTGATCACTGTATTACCAATACATTATACACAGAGCTCCTGTGTATAATGTCACTGATCACTGTATTACCTGTACACAGACACTGCATACTAAGTACAGATCTCCTGTGTATAATGGCACTTACGGTGATAGTATTGTGTTTTATATTACTGATCAGTATTGTAGTATTCAGTCACTATGTGGTGGTAATATGTGGTCTGGACATGGTGTTGCGGTATTTGTCCCTTGTATGTGCTATTATTTGGTCACTTTGTGGTGGTAATATGTGATCTGGTCATGATTTGTTCCTGGTATGTGATATTATTTGGTTACTGTGGTAGTAATATGTGGTCTGGACATGGTGTGGCGATATTTGCTCCTTGTATGTGATATTATTGGTCATTTTAAAAATTGAAAAATAAATAAAAATATGCCTAAATTGTATTGGTTATTTTAACAAATATTTAATAGGTTACAGTAGAGTAGAGCTGGCCAAAAGAGTGTACCGTGTTATGGTGGCGGCTTAAAAAAATCTTTTGGCCAAAACAAGAGCTGCTGGCTATATGTGTGATCTGGTGATGGGAACTGTTAGGCTAAGTTCACACGTTGCGGAATTGCCGCGGAAATTTCCGCGGCAATCCCGCACTTCTCCCGCAGGAAATACGCACGTTTTTTTATGCTGATTCCCGCCAGAATAATAGCGTTTTGCAAGCGTAATTAGCTTGCAGAATGCTAGCGTTTTCCTAGCGATCTGTAGCATCGCTTGGAAAACTGATTGACAGGTTGGTCACACGAGTCAAACATAGTGTTTGACAAGTGTGACCAACTTTTTACTATTGATGCCGCCTATGTCGCATCAATAGTAAAAAGATCTAATGTAAAAATAATAAAAAAATAATAAATAATGATATTCTCACCTTCCGGCGTCCCCGCAGCCTTCCCGCCTTCAGCGACGCTCCCGGCAACTTCCGGTCCCAGGAGTGCTTTGCAACAAATCACACCGATGACGTAGCATCTCGCGAGACCGCTATGCCATCTGGGTGATTCTCGCAAAGCACTCTTGGGACCGGAAGTTGCCGGGAGCGTCGCTGAAGGCGGGAAGGCTGCGGGGGCCGCGGGAAGGCTGCGGGGGCCGCCGGAAGGTGAGAATATCATTATTTTTTATTTTAATTATTGTTTTACCAGGGATATGGTACCCAGGGCCTGGAGGAGAGTCTCCTCTGCTCCAGACCCTGGGTACCATCCGCACATGAACCGCTTACATTGCGCATAGTGGGCATAGCCACATGCGGAAAGTAAGCGGTTCAATGCATTCCTATGGCGGCGGAATCACCGCGGTTACGCTAAATTAATGAACATGTTGCTATTTTTTCCGCAAAGCGTTTTTTTCGCGGAAAAAAACGCAACATGTGGCCAAAACATGCGGAATCAATTAACATGTATAGGATGCTTAATGCTTGCGTTTTTATCGCGTTTTTACCGCGGAAAACCGCGGAAAAACCGCGAAAAAAACGCAATTATTCCTGATCGTGTGCACTTAGCCTTAAGGTGTGATTAGTGAGAGGTGGAGTTTTTCCAAGAGAGAGCGGTGGGAGTGTCGACACTTCCAGGGGTGGAGGCGGGGCTTTGGTGGAGCCTGGGTGTAGTGTCTCAAGGGGGTCCCGAAAATTTTGCCGATATGGGGCCCCAAAATTCCTAGTGGCAGCAGTGACAAGGATAGGAAAGCATATACCAGGATGCAGGGACATATACCAGGATGGGAGAGCATATTCTAGGATGGGGGAGCATATACTAGAATGGGAGACATATACTAGGAGACCAGGGGACATATACCAGGATGGTGAAGCAAATATTAGAATGTGGGAGCATATTGTTAGGGTCTGCGGAACGCACCAAATATATGATGTAAAGAGGTGCGTTCGCAGCCCGGGGTCCACCGTGCAGGCGGAGCCTGCTGCAAGTAAAATGGCGCAAGAAGCGAACTCTGTTATCCCGCAGAGTCGCCAAAATAAACGCCGTAACGCGCTGTGGCAATATGTGCGAACTCTGTTATTCCACAGAGCCGCTAGAAGGAGTGCCGCAGCGCTATATGGCGATGTGTGCGAACTCACTTAACACAACTGAGTCGCAAAATAAACACGCTAGGGCGCTGTCTAGCGTTGAAAGCGAACCCTGTTACGTCACAGAGCCGCTGAGACAAACTTCTGTGTCCTGTCAGGCACCCAGGTACACAGTCGACTGCTAAGCGAACATAGAACGTGATCATGCGCTAATGTCCTCGCGGGAGACACCCGCAATCTATGGCGTCTGAACGCCAGGCCCTGAATACGGCAATCAAACTCCTCACCGGTTATGCCGGTAATCTAGGGCATCTAGGACACCGACCCTGACCAGCTAGCATACCAAACTCCTCACCGATTAAGTCGGTATTCTAGGGGCTTATTTCAGCCGGGCCCTAACCACACACGCATGACCACACTGGCGCAAAGCATATGACGATTGATACTAGCGCATGGCGGCCCAGCCATGCTATCCTTTTATAGTAACAGCTACAGGACCTGCCAGAAACAAGGACCAATGAAACTTGTTCCAGAACACCAGTAGTCACAGGACCTTCCTGGCGGACCAATAGGAGCTGCTGCAGTACCTGAGCATGTGACCCCTGATCTCCAATGAGAGATCTCACTCTGGGCATGCTCAGAAGGGGAAAACAAGGACTTTGTCCTAATGACGTCTGCTCGCCGCTAACCAGTACTGGCCACAATAGCAGAGCCTGGAGAAGCAGCAGTAATCCTCTGCACACTGTTAGCCTGGGCGAGACGCTGGGACCGACATCTAAGCTGAGCAGGCTCCACTGCGGACAGAGATAAATGGGGGACCGCAGCGGGACTGGTTCGAGACTCCCCTTGTGCAGCAGTGGGAACTTGAACCCTAACACATATAAGATGGGGCAGCACATTTTTTTATATCTGCAGTTTGGTACCCCTGACCATGTCTGTGGCTGCACCTTGCTGCCCCTGCCTGCTGTGCTGCCCTGTCTACTCTCTGCTGCCCCCGCCTGCTGTCTGTATGAGGTTTTTTTTCTAAACTAAAACTTCAGTATACAGGTTAAATTAAACAACCAAAGAAAATAAAACCATGCCCGTTGGAGAAAACAAAGAAATGATAGGCGGAGACTCCCAAGAAATAATAAGGGTCGTAAGTAACCCTACCCCTCTATTGGTAGGTAGATAAAGGAGTACACCCTCAGGACAGCGAGCCGGCACCATTGATGGAGTGTAAGGAGCTGAGAGAGCAGGAAGCAATGGAGCAGTATGGACTACAGATCAAGAGAGGACCGGTAATACAGCATTTCACTGCACTGTGCGCTTGGATGGGCCAAATGGAACACGACGATGGCCCAGCTGGAGGAAAAGAAGTGGCCAGGAGGATTTTGAGCCATGGAGATTCTGGCACAGGCCCTAGTCAAGGCCTCTGCAAAGGCCCAAGATTCGCAGCTGGGTCCCAAGGAGGAGGGTTCATCGGAGGTTCCGGAACACAATCCGAAACCAGATGCGGCTGCATCAGTGTGGCCAAGGCACTGCAGCAGAGCAGTGGGACTGCAGTTCATGGTAGCGGCAATACCCTTGAGTACACCTCAACTCCCTATACAGGCGACGGCCCGGGAAACAGCCCCCACTACCCTACCACGGATGTAAGTGGAAGAGAGCCCAGCCCGGGAAAAGGCCAGATGGATGGCAAAAGTGATCCAGGGGAAGGAGAGGGAAAATAGAATAACGTAATTCAGTTGTTTTGGTGCCCATTTTAGGCTATTTAAATGCCTCCTGCTCCTGTCTGCACTGTAAGTTGGTTTTAACACTTGAGAAAGACATGTGGAAACGCGTTGTTAAAAAAAAATGCTGATTTATAAATTGGATCAAGCATCATAATTTCAGTTAGCGTAGCCTAAAACCGTGAATTGTCTTTTTCTTCAATTTTCCTTGTGGAGTTCATCCCCAGCTACAGGGCAGTAGCAAACGTAATTGAGCTTTCACAGGACTTGTGACTACACAGCGCACTCAGGTGAGCAGATTGGTTTCACCCTTTGATCTGTTGCACTCTGTTTCCCTACAGGGTTTATCTAGTATCATTACCAAAACATATTTTAAACTTGTGAATGGCAACAGTTGTCTACATTTTACGCGTAATAGCTGACATAAAAAATGGCTGAACAATATTCCTTTAGTCAATTCAAGAGGATACAAAAAAACTGTACCGATACTGAAACTTACATTGAACAACGAGCGCTCCTGATAAAACGATTTGCTGAAAATGAATTTCAACAGAGACAAGAGGAAAATTCTTTCGAGAGAGCCAAATTATTGGATTAAGAGGAATGTCTCATCAATACCAAGTAAAATAGCATTAATATAAATAATAATACTGAGAATAACTCTTTCAAGCTAAATTTCATCACCACTAAACAATTCCCACTCAGAGATACGAAAAATACTCAAAAAAAATTGAATATATTATTAAAGGATACGATTCTAAAAACATCATACCTCACAAACCAATCATTGTATGCCACATAGAATAAATCCATCCCCTAGCACACAAAATAAATCCACCCTCCCACACACAGAATAAATCAACCCCCCACACATAGAATAAATCCACACACCCCATATACAGAATAAATCCACTCCCCCACATAGAATAAATCTCCCCCTACACTGAATCTTCTGTGTTTTCAGCTCCATTACCACAGTAGCACTTACCACCGATACTCTTCTCTCTTCTGAGCACGGGCGAGTGACTTCAGCAGAGTGATCACATGACCTGATCATGCTGCTGATGTCGGTCTGACCTCATGGTCAGAGCTTCAATCAGACGCGAGTAAAATTGTACACTGGACTTGGGAGCCTGCATGCTGCAGCCAAATCTCAGTCCGGGGGCCGGCAGAATGCTAGCTGATGGCGGGAAAAAAGACTCGGCTGAGACCGCCGAGAGAGCAATCCCATTGTTAGATGGGTTTCAATATGTGAGTGGGAAACAAAGTAGATGGCTGTTGACAGGATAAAGATTTTTCACTAAATGATCCTGTAGGTTACGTGATCGTTGGGCCGTAATAATGGGCTGTGATGGTAAATATTGTTTAAGAGTAGAATCACTCATAAGTATAGACAAGTGTTTACTCATAATGTCACGCTTCAACTGCCACTGGTAATGGAACTGCCTTATCATTCTTACCTTATTTTCAAAACCGTTGTTTTTTCAGTTGGAAAAATCAGTTTTTGGCAATCAGTTTTTTTGGCTCGATTGTAAGCTCTTTTAATACTCCTGTGGCTATAGCACCGGTCCAAAAATGTTTGTTTAATCTCTTCAGCATGGAAATCAAAATCATCTATAGAAAAACAGATACGACAAATCCTTAGAAACTGTCCAATAGGGACCAATTGGATAATCTGCACTGGATGTGCAGAGGATGCTTAGAGAAAAGCAATCACTGCGGTTTATTTTCCATAGATGTCGGATTGAAGCATGCCAATGTCGCCACATTTAATCGTTACATCCAGGAAATCAATCCTGTGGGCATCGTAATGGTAGGTCAATTTAATGTTTAAATTGTTGCCATTGAGACGATGGAAAAAGGATTTAAGATCAATGACACTACCACGGCAAATAAAGAAAATGTCATCTATAAATCTGGTACAAAAATGACTTGATCCATTGTACCTGCTGATGAGAAGAGATCCCTCTCCCACAGATCCAGGAACAGATTAGCATCGGGCAAGCGTGCAGGACGCACCCATGGCTGTCCCCTAGAGCTGTAGGAAGAAGAATCTGTTGAAAGTAAAGAAGTTGATGGGTTAGTATAAACTTCAACAAAGAGTGAATGAAGTTAATCTCCTTAGAGCTTAAATTTGTTATACCCAGAAAGAGGACGCTTTGAGTCCATCATTATGTCTGATATTAGTATATAATAATTCTATGTCACAAGTGACCAGAATCATATCCTCCTTTATGTGCATAGAGTCAATATTATGGAGCAATTCAGCAGTGTCTTATAGATACGACGGGATGGTCTCTATTATTGGTTTAAGGTGTGAATCAATGTAACGACAAACATTGTCAGTCAAATCACCCACTCCAGAAATTTTTGGCCTACCAGGGGGAGAATGCGAATCTTTTTGAATATTACGTAAGAGATATAGCGTGGGTTTATTGTAGGTTCTTTGATAGCCAAAATGTCTTGTATTTCCTTAGTGATGAGATTATTATCCTGTGCAGTCTGAAGAAGGGAAGTCAATTCAACCCTGTAAGATAATAACGGGTTAGCACAACCGATCTTTTTCTATCAGTTTAATTAAACACAGCTGGACTCCAATGAAGGAGTAGAACCATCTCAAGGAGAATCACAAAAAGATGGACAGCATGTGAGTTAAATATGAGTGTCTGAGCAAAGTGTCTGAATACTATGACCTTGTGATATTTCATTTTCTTTTTTAATAAATCTGCAAAAAATTCTACATTTCTGCTCTTTTCAGTCAAGATGGGGTGCAGAATGTACATGAATGAGAAAAAAATGAACTTTTTTGAATTTACCAAATGACTGTAATGAAACTAACAGTGAAAAAATTAAAGGAGTCTGAATACTTTCCGTACCCACTGTAACTAACAAATAAAAGAGCACTCTGTAGCGCTATAGCATGCAGTAACCATTTTCAATTTCTCCTATGTTTGCATGCTATAGTGCTACAAAGTGCTACTTTGTTAGGTATATATGGAGATATGATCGCAAAAGAAAGGGAAGCAATTGAACCCATGTAATAAAAAAATAACAAATCTTTATTGAGAGATACATAAAACAAAATATGTAAAAGAAAGGAGCTATATGGGCAGAGAAGCATGTGCAATAGCAATCACCACATATACATGAATAAGGTATCAAAAAAGGAATCTTGGCAGTTAATTTCTTTAAGGAGATAATCATAGTCATAACGTGCAAGTGCAATGAGATGATGACGACCCTAGTGATCCAAATTAATTATGAGAGTCAAGTATAGACAAATTGTATAAAGAAGCTATGTCAATACTGAAGACCAGTAAAGTGCAAGTGCAGTCAAATATACTGGAAAATATCCACAAAGGAAAATAAAAACAGGAATGACTTAGAGGGAATGAATGTAGACAGACAAAGAAAAGCAGGAATATATGAGTGCTACATACATTATAAGCTATTTATGCATAAAAGTAAATAATAAAGTGTCAGTGCATTTAAATAAACAGGGCATATGAGTGTATGCCAATTTCAAAACAAACCACTAATGTAAAGAGGCAAAGTATGTACACATAGTGTGAAGCAAAAAGAGGAGAGGATTTTTGAACCCACGTAGGCTGCCACTATATTGATGTACACCAGCAAGAACCAAAAAGCATCAAAAATCCTTCTGAATAATGCATACTTGATAATACTTATTCTTGAAATGACGGACATTTTCAAATGGTATTGGCCGATTTTGCTATCTGATAGCACTTTCAATAATATTCTACTTCCCAATCCCTCCATAACACCAAAAAGGTCAAAAAATCTTAATGATCTATTAGTTTGGAGCCACCATGTGCTGCCACCTCCAAAGACCTTTTAAAATAATTCTTCTGGAGCAAAATGGGGCTGATACTCATGTGGCTTTTGTGGAGCCTGTTGATTTCCATGATTCTGTGTCACGCGGTCTTATGATATGTGTACGATGTCAGTAAACTATTCTTAAAAGAACAACACTCTATACAACATATAGATTAGCAACATCAGCATGTAAATATAGAATAGATTTACCTGACACGATATCCGTTGAACTCAGGGTTAATCTTGAGGACTTGATACACTGTCACAGGAAAGAGGAGGACCGGGGGTCTAACCTGACCCTAAACTGGGGTCCTAACTAATCCCTCACCTTGGAGGTACTGATAATGGTTCAGAGGTCCAAGTCTCCAGCCTAACCCTGTCTCCTATCAGTCCCTGAACCCTGTAATCAGTCCTAAGAAGGATTCTGATTAACACCAAAGGGATATGGGCTGATCTCTGCTAAATACACAGATTAGACATATAAGACAGACTGGAGAAAACACAGACTTGCATACACACTCAAACACAGAAGGAACATAAATGATCTGGGATATTAAACTCTAAGCAAGGTGAGCTTAAAACAACTAAGGAGCTCTTTAACTTAAGTCTATACAGATACAATCCTATCTGTGGTCTGCATGAAGAATTTCACTGGCAACTCCCAACACAGACAACCAGAGATTTAAAGGAAACCAATCAACAAATAATTAATTGCAGCCGGAAGAAACTGCACCCAGCCCCAGAACTGAGCACAGACAGAATTAACTCCCTAACTGCCAAACACAAAGAAACAGCAACTCAGCTGTGAGAAGTCAGAATGTGCAACCGCGACGATCTTCGTGGCGATGCACACATGACAGTACCCCCCCTTCTACGAGGGGCCTCCGGACCCTCAGGGCCAGGTTTGCCCGGGTGAGTTCTGTGGAAGGTCCGCACCAAACGATCTGCGTTAATGTCAGACGCAGGAACCCACGTCCTCTCCTCTGGACCATACCCCTTCCAATGCACCAAGTACTGAAGGGACCGGCAATTCAGACGTGAGTCAATGATCTTTGACACTTGAAACTCCAAGTTACCATTGACCACCACTGGAGGAGGAGGTAGAGGTGATGGTATGACTGGTGCCACGTACCTCTTAAGTAATGACTTGTGGAACACATTATGAATTTTAAACGTAGGAGGGAGGTCCAGACGAAATGCCACAGGATTAATTATGGAACTGATCCTGTACGGCCCGATGAATCTGGGGCCCAGCTTCCAGGAGGGAACTTTAAGTTTTATATTCCTGGTAGACAACCATACCAGATCGTTCACATTAAGATCTGGACCAGAAACTCTCCTCCTATCAGCCATACGTTTATAACGGTTCCCCATAGCACTCAGATTATTCAATACACCTCTCCACACTGAAGCAAGTGACGACGAGAAACGCTCCTCCTCAGGAACCCCGGAAGGGCCCCCCCCATTGAATGTACAAAACTGGGGATGAAAACCATATGCCCCAAAAAACGGGGACTTACCAGTGGACTCGCTCCGCCTGTTGTTAAGAGCGAACTCTGCCAGAGGCAAGAAAGAAGACCAGTCCTCCTGGTTCTCTGAGACAAAACACCGAAGATAAGTCTCTAGGCTTTGATTCAGACGCTCTGTCTGACCATTGGTCTGCGGATGAAAAGCCGAGGAAAATGACAATTGCATCCCCCGACGTAAACAAAATGCCCTCCAAAACTTGGACACAAACTGAGACCCCCTATCTAACACCACATCAGAAGGCAACCCATGAAGTCTCACAATCTCCCCAATGAACACCTGCGCCAGAGTTTTAGCATTAGGGAGGGCAGGAAGAGCAATGAAATGTGCCATCTTACTGAACCTGTCAACAACCACCAGTATGACAGTCTTCCCTGACGACTGAGGAAGGTCCGTGATGAAGTCCATAGACAAATGAGTCCATGGACGCTCCGGAAGTTTCAAGGGTAAGAGGGTCCCAGACGGACGGGTATGAGGGGTCTTAGAGCGAGCACAAACCCCACAGGACGCGACAAAAGTTAAAACATCTTTATTAACGTTAGGCCACCAAAACCGGCGAGAAAGGAGATCTAAAGTAGCCTTACTCCCTGGATGTCCTGCTAAAGCAGAATTATGATGTGCCTCAATAACCTTTTGTCTCAACTGATTTGGGACAAACAGTCTCCCTGGAGGTCCTGCAGGGGCGTCCCCCTGAGCCTCTAACACCTCCTCCTCAAGCTCAGAACATACAGCCGACACTACCACCCCCTCCTGAAGGATAGGAATCGGGTCATCCATTTTCCCGGCCCCTGGGAAACTGCGAGACAAGGCATCCGCCTTAACATTCTTAGATCCAGGGCGATAAGTGACAACAAAATTAAACCTGGTAAAAAACAACGACCATCGAGCTTGTCTGGAATTCAGACGCTTAGCAGATTCCAAATACAGCAGGTTCTTGTGATCAGTAATGACGGTGACCGGGTGGACTGCCCCCTCCAAAAAGTGACACCATTCTTCAAAAGCCAACTTAATGGCCAAAAGTTCCCTATTGCCGATATCATAATTCCTTTCGGCGGACGACAATTTTTTAGAAAAGAAAGCGCACGGATGCCATTTACCAGGGGACGGACCCTGGGACAATATTGCACCCACCCCTACGTCAGACGCGTCCACCTCCACAACGAACGGCTGTGATGCATCTGGTTGGATGAGAACGGGTGCCGAAGCAAAACATTTTTTCAAAGAGGAAAAAGCTTGGCAAGCTTTGTCCGACCATTTAGAAATATCCGTACCTTTTCTTGTCATGTCAGTGAGAGGTTTGACAACAGATGAGAAATTACAAATAAATTTCCGGTAGTAGTTAGCAAACCCCAGAAAACGCTGCAGAGCCTTAAGATCCTCTGGCTGATCCCATTCAAGCACTGCTCTCACCTTTTCAGGGTCCATACGGAAACCGGAGGCTGACACCAAGAAACCCAAAAACTGAAGTTCCTGTACGGCGAATACACACTTTTCCAGTTTGGCGTATAGTTTATTGTCTCGCAAGATCTGCAACACCTGTCTCACATGCTCCTGGTGAGACACAAGATCTGGTGAGTAAATTAAAATGTCATCCAAATATACGACCACAAACAGCCCCACCAGATGACGAAAAATGTCATTAACAAAATGTTGGAATACTGCTGGTGCAGTAGTCAGACCAAAAGGCATGACAAGGTTCTCATAATGTCCCTCCGGCGTGTTAAACGCCGTTTTCCACTCATCCCCCTCTTTTATCCTAATCAGATTATACGCCCCCCTGAGATCCAATTTAGAGAACCATTTGGCGCCAACAATTTGATTGAAGAGATCAGGAATCAGAGGGAGTGGATACGGATCTCGAACAGTAATCCGATTAAGTTCGCGGAAATCCAAGCAAGGGCGTAGGCCTCCATCTTTTTTCTTCACAAAGAAGAACCCCGCGGCCACTGGGGAAGATGAAGGTCTAATATGCCCTTTGGCCAGACTTTCCGAAATATAATCTTTCATAGCCTGCCTCTCAGGACCAGAAAGGTTATATAACCTAGCTTTAGGTAACTTAGCATCAGGAAGTAAATTAATAGAGCAGTCATACACGCGATGAGGAGGCAACTCCTGACACCCCTCCTCAGAGAACACATCCCCAAAGTCCTCCAAAAAAGGAGGCAAAGTACTAGGCACGACCGCACTGATGACTGTGTTTATGCAGTTACTTTTGCAAAACTCCCCCATTGGCTTATATCTCTGGACTGCCAATTAATCACAGGGTTATGTTTAACCAACCAAGGAAGTCCCAACACAATAGGAGTAGGTAGACCCTCCAACACATAACAAGATAATAGTTCCCTATGTATTGCCCCTACCCGAAGGTCAATGTTATGAACCTCATGAACAAAGCTACCTTGGCCGAGAGGCCTGGCGTCAATGGAGAATATAGGGATCGGTTTGACCAATACACTCAGATGCATACCTTGAGCCTGAGCAAACTGAGCGTCAACCAGATTAGCCCCGGACCCACTATCAAGAAGAACAGAAAATCTCTCCACTCTCGTACCAACCACCACCTCCACTGGTACAAGGAACTGAGAAGAACTAGCGGACGAAATACATACTCCCAGGTTGTCGTCCACCACACAACCTGGGATTAACAGTTTTCCGGCGACTTTTTGCTCAACAAGGCACGGGATGGACATCCCCCAACAAAATGTCCCTCTTTCCCGCAGAAGAAACACCTTCTAGTCCTGCGGCGTACCGCCAATCCCCTCCTACGAAATGATGTCCCTCCCAACTGCATAGGCTCCTCCGAACAGACAAGGGGAACCTCAACATATGGGACTTTAGTAGTAGGTGGAGTAACAACAGGGGGCGGAGTTACCTCGCACCTCTCCCGGAGCCGTCTATCAGTACGGATAGCTAGGGCCATAGCAGCCTCCAGTGATGGAGGAGAATCATACTGAGCCAAAACGTCCTTTAATTTGTCAGAAAGCCCATGACAAAACTGGCTCCTAAGAGCTGGGTCATTCCACTGAGTATCTGTGGCCCATCTACGGAACTCAGAAGCAAATTCCTCCGCCGGACGATCTCCCTGCTGTATCTTACGTAATTTTGTCTCAGCAAGAGAGACCCGATCTGGGTCATCATATACCAAACCCAGGGCAGTAAAAAATCGATCTACTGACTGTAGAGCCGGGGATCCCGGAGGAAGGGAGAAGGCCCAGGATTGAGGGTCCCCTTGTAGGAGCGAGATAACAATTCCCACTCTCTGCTCTTCACTCCCTGATGATCGAGGCCGAAGCCGAAAATACAATTTACATGCTTCCCTGAAGGTAAAAAATTTGTCTCGCCCACCAGTGAACCTGTCCGGGAGAGCTACTTTAGGTTCAAATCTGGTTTGCTCCGAGGGAGACAAAACTTTGGACTTAATGTCCGTCAGCTCCATGGATAATCCCTGCAACTGCAGAGCCAGCTGGGCTACTGGATCCATGGCAACTGGGAATAATTTTATTGGCCAGTGAAAATGTCACGCGGTCTTATGATATGTGTACGATGTCAGTAAACTATTCTTAAAAGAACAACACTCTATACAACATATAGATTAGCAACATCAGCATGTAAATATAGAATAGATTTACCTGACACGATATCCGTTGAACTCAGGGTTAATCTTGAGGACTTGATACACTGTCACAGGAAAGAGGAGGACCGGGGGTCTAACCTGACCCTAAACTGGGGTCCTAACTAATCCCTCACCTTGGAGGTACTGATAATGGTTCAGAGGTCCAAGTCTCCAGCCTAACCCTGTCTCCTATCAGTCCCTGAACCCTGTAATCAGTCCTAAGAAGGATTCTGATTAACACCAAAGGGATATGGGCTGATCTCTGCTAAATACACAGATTAGACATATAAGACAGACTGGAGAAAACACAGACTTGCATACACACTCAAACACAGAAGGAACATAAATGATCTGGGATATTAAACTCTAAGCAAGGTGAGCTTAAAACAACTAAGGAGCTCTTTAACTTAAGTCTATACAGATACAATCCTATCTGTGGTCTGCATGAAGAATTTCACTGGCAACTCCCAACACAGACAACCAGAGATTTAAAGGAAACCAATCAACAAATAATTAATTGCAGCCGGAAGAAACTGCACCCAGTCCCAGAACTGAGCACAGACAGAATTAACTCCCTAACTGCCAAACACAAAGAAACAGCAACTCAGCTGTGAGAAGTCAGAATGTGCAACCGCGACGATCTTCGTGGCGATGCACACATGACATTCTGTAAATTTACAACATTTCAAAATCCTACACCATATTAAATGTTGATCCATGGGCATCATCTACTGGGCTACATACACATGTAAGCTTACCTACATAGGTCTTACAGCTCGAGAATTTCATGTTAGGATTTTAGAACATATACGAAATATCAAAAATACAGCAAAAGCAGACGGACCAGATAAAATAGAAAAATTAAAAAAAATATATTATTATTATTTATTTATATAGCACCACTAGCTTAAGAGCCCACGGTTGCACATGCATAGTAACTAACTGTGGTTAGTTATAACAAATTATAATGATTATATTGCACATAAAAACATTTCACATCATACACTGCTCAAAAAAATAAAAGGAACACTTAAACAACAGAATATAACTACCAAGTAAATCAAACTTCTGTGAAATCAAACTGTCCACTTAGGAAGCAACACTGATTGACAATCAATTTCACATGCTGTTGTGCAATTGGAATAGACAACACGTGGAAATTATTGGCAATGATCAAGACACACTCAATAGAGGAGTGGTTCTGCAGGTGGGGTCCACAGACCACATCGCAGTACCAATGCTTTCTGGCTGATGTTTTGGTCACTTTTGAAAGTTGGTTGTGCTTTCACACTCGTGGTAGCATGAGACGGACTCTACAACCCACACAAGTGGCTCAAGTAGTGCTGCAGCTTATCCAGGATGCCACATCAATGCGAGCTGTGGCAAGAAGGCTTGCTGTGTCTGTCAACGTAGTGTCCATAGGCTGGAGGCGCTACCAGGAGACAGGCCAGTACACCAGGAGATGTGGAGGGGGCCGTAGGAGGGCAATAAGCCTGCAGCAGGCCCGCTACCTCCGCCTTTGTGCAAGGATGAACAGGAGGAGCACTGCCAGAGCCCTGCAAAATGACCTCCAGCAGGCCACAAATGTGTATGTGTCTGCACAAATGGTTAGAAACCGACTCTATGAGGATGGTGTGAGTGCCCGAATTCCACAGATGGGGGTTGTGCTCACAGCCCAACACCGTGCAGGATGCTTGACATTTGCCACTGTACACCAGGATTGGCAAATTCGCTACTGGCGCCCTGTCCTCTTCACAGATGAAAGCAGATTCACACTGAGCATATGTGACAGACGTGACAGAGTCTGGAGACGCTGTGGAGAACGATCTGCTGCCTGCAACATTCTTCAGCATGACCAGTTTGGCAGTGGGTCAGTAATGGTGTGGGGTGGCATTTCTTTATTTGCTCGCCATAGGTAGCTTGACTGCCATTAGGTACCGAGATGAGTACCTCAGACCCCTTGTGAGACTAAATGCTGGGGCGATTGGCCCTGGGTTCCTCCTAATGCAGGACAATGCAAGTCCTCATGTGGCTGGAGTGTGTCAGCAGTTCCTGCAAGATGAAGGCATTGAAGCTATGGACTGGCCCGCCCATTCCCCAGACCTGAATCCGATTGAGCACATCTGGGACATCATGTCTCACTCCATCCACCAACGTCATGTTGCACCACAGACTGTCCAGGAGTTGGGAGATGCTTTAGTCCAGGTCTGGGAGAAGATGCCTCAGGAGACCATCCGCTGCCTCATTAGGAGCATGCCCACACGTTGTAGGGAGGTCATACAGGCACAGGGAGGTCATACAGGCAGCCACACACACTACTGAGCACAAAATTAAAGTGGAATGGAATGTCCTTAAAACAAGTCAATGTTTTAAGGACATTACTTTCCACATTAATTTTGTGTGTGACTCCAAATCCAGGACTCCATTGGATAATAAATTTGATTTCCATTGATAATTTTTGTGTGATTTTGTTGTCAGCGCATTCAACTTTGCACAGAACAAAGTATTCAATGAGAATATTTCATTCAGATCTAGGATGTTATTGTTATTATTTTATTTTCACCTCATTCAAGAGCTTTTTGATAAACATGTTTGGTTTTACCTTTCAATGCAAAGATGAACAGATTTTTGGCAGTTCCAACTCTTGAACAGGCCATGTAAGGTTGACCATGAGAAAAGCATGGAGATTGCAAATCGATCCTACTACTTTCAAGGACTGTCCCTGAGCCTTGTTAATGGACATTGCAAATGCCGGTCGAAGTGGAAACTGGAGGCATTTAAAATCAAAAGGCAAATCAGATGGAATGAGTGGAATTCTTGGGATGAAAGTGTCCTCTCCTTTTGCACATCCCGTTGCTGAGCTGTGTATCTTATCCCATCCTGTGTGATACTGTCTGCTGAGCTCTGTATCTAATTCTGTCCTGTCTGATACTGTCTGCTGACCTATGTATCTAATCCTATCCTATTTGATACTGACTGCTGAACTGTGTATTTAATCCTATCCTGTGTGACAGTGTGCTGAGCTGTGTATCTAATCCTATCCTGTGTGTTGGCTGCTGACCAGTGTATCTAAACCTATCCTGTGTGATACTGTCTGCTGAGCCGTATATCTAATCCTATCCTATGTGATATTGTCTGCTGAGCCGTGTATCTAATCCTATCCTATGTGATACTGTCTGCTGAACCGTATATCGAATGCTATCCTGTGTGATACTGTCTACTGAGCTGTATATCTAATCCTATCCTATGTGATACTGTCTGCTGAACCGTGTATTGAATCCTATCCTATGTGATACTGTCTGCTGAGCCGTATCTCTAATCCTATCCTGTGTGATACTGTCTGCTGAGCCATATATCTAATCATATCCTATGTGATATTGCAGAACGAAAAGCATAATAAACAAGCTGGTTAAAAAATAAAAATTGATATCGCCAATCTCCTGCCTCTGCCCGGTCCTCCGCTGGCTCGCTTACTCCCTTTCTCCCACCTGAATTCTCTTTTGGAGCCGCCTTTGGGTGTGTTTCCACGGTCAGGAAACACTCAGTAATTGCTGCGTGTTTGACGCTGTGAGCTGGCGCGGCGTCAAACACGTAGCGTCCAGATGTTACAGCATAGTGGAAGGGATTTCAAGAAATTCCGTCTCCACTATGCGTTAAAATACGCAGGCGGCAGACCTGCGTTAACGGACATGAGGCGCGTCTTTTTAGATCACAGCATGTCCTATTCCCTTGCGGCGCCGCAAGGGAAATAACACAGGGCTATGTAGCGCCGCGGTGATTCCGGATGTGTTCAATGAATACATCTGGATTCACCGCGCGTTCACTAGGGGGCGGGGCTTTCGGCAGAGCGGACTTTCGCTCCATCCAAGCGCTGTGTTTCCTGATCGTGGAAACACAGCCTTACTCACAGCCCAGCATCCACTCAAGTGGCATAAACCAGAGAACACCAGAATTGGCAGATCCTACGCTCTCTGCACACATGAGAGCATGTTCACACTGAGCAAGTGACAGATGTGAAAGTCTGGCGACGCCGTGGTTAATGTTATGCAGTCTACACCATCACCCAGTAAGATGGGTACTATGTGATAGCCAACGGCTCCTGACTGCTGTTAGGTACCAGGATGAAATCCTTAGGGCCACTGTCAGACCTTACCGTGGTGCAGTGGACCTGGGCTCCTCCTAGTGCATGACAATACCCGACCTCATGGGACCAGACTGGGTAGACAGTCACTGGATGGAGAAGGCATTAATGAGTTCACGATCCCCAGATCCAGGTGCAGACGTGGTGCAAATTGTGCAGCCACACTGGGGTCCAAGAAGTTAGGGGGCCTCTACCACCTCCAAAGCAGGTGGTCTGTGTCCGCTCCTGCCCAGACCTGAATCCAATTGTGAACCTCTAAAACATTACGTATCAATGCATCCAGTGCCGGGTCTGGGAGGCTGTGGTTGGTGTTGCCAAAAAAGTTGATTGCAACAGACTCTATGGATGGGTGGCTTATGTCTGTTTATGAACAGGATGGCAGCTATATTGGGCACTGATATATATTTTTTAAATGTCAGAAATGTATTGTTGAACTTTTTGAGTTCCTTGCTTGTTATTCTCACTGTAACAGAGGAAAATAAACAACTGAGATGGGAAAATGTATGTTTTTCATTTAGCTGCATTATAATTCTCACACTAATAGTTGTCCAGGAAAGATGTGTATCTTCGTACTGTGTTAGCCAGTAGATAGAAAAATATTTAGAATTGAGAGTCCTCAGTGGTTGATACCTTTTAATGGCTAACTGAAAAGATGACTCCCAAGGGTGAGGTAGCCCCTTTTGTTTTTGTGACAAACGAAGCAAAAATTCATTCTAAAATGGATAAAGAGAGAAGAAGAACCCAAAGAGATCGGGTTCTCAGAGAGAGGATAGAAATCAATGAAGAGCAGGTACCATTGTTCGCTTTAGGGCGAAAAGACTCTATACTAGAGGACATGGACACTGACGCCTCAGAAATGGCGTCCAAATGACAAAATATGGATAAATTGAGAAAGATCAAAAGACATGAGATCCTTACAAAGAAAAGGAACATGGAGAACCTCATGGAGTCTCACTCTGCAGCCTCCGCTGAGCTTCAGAGGACTATTCTTATCTCCTTGAAAAAAATCGGAGATCTTGTCCCTGAAATACGGAGGAGGAACAAAGATGCTGTAGCGCAGGCGTCTCTGCCTGCTGTCAGGCAGGGACGCTGTTCCACTCACCCTGGCTGCGCGCGCTCCTCTGCTTCGGGGCCGGCGTCCTTCCCCCGCTCTCCTGGCTGCTTGCGTCCCTCTGTCTTGGGTCCGGCGTCCTCCTCCCGCCCTGCTGGCAGCGCGCGCTCCTTTCCGGCCACTGTGTTTAGGTCGCGCACGCGGGCGCTCCCCCTCTCTTAAAGGGGCCGCGCGCGCCATCCTAAAAAGTCCCCGGCCAATGGCCGGAGGACTTTACCCTATATAAGGCACTTCCTCTAGAAGGAGGGTGCCCGAGCAATGTTGTTGCACTGTTCACTACTCTGCTTCAGCCCTCAGGTTCCGTTGCCAGTTACCTGCCAGGTTCCTGCCTGATATTCCGCGTACCTGCTTGCTAGTTTGCCGTCCGACAGTCTGCCCAACGTCACCTGCCAGTCTGCCTTTGGACCAGCCTGCCCGCTCACCTGGGAGCGCTCACCTGTTACCTGTCTGCTAGCCTACTTGGAGGCTCTGCCGTCCGACAGTCTGCTCATCGTCACCTGCCAGTCTGTCTATGAACCAGCCTGCCCGCTCACCTGGGAGCGCTCACCTGTTACCTGTCTGCTAGCCTACCTGGAGGCTCTGCCGTCCGACAGTCTCCTCATCGTCACCTGCCAGTCTGTCTATGGACCAGCCTGCCCGCTCACCTGGGAGCGCTCATCTGCTATCCGCCTGCTAGCCTACCGGGAGGCTCAGCCATCACAGGTCGTATTACCTTTACCCAGAGACTGCCCCGGTCACTTGCCGTGACCTCCTGCCTGGTTACCCAGAGACTGCCCCGGTCACCTACCGTGACCTCCTGCCCGGTTACCCAGAGACTGCCCCGGTCACTTGCCGTGACCTCTTACCGGTTACCCAGAGACTGCCCCGGTCACTTGCCGTGACTTTCTGCCCGTTTACCAAGAGACTGCCCCGGTTACCTGTTGCGACTGGCTGCCCGTTTACCCAGAGACTGCCCCGGTTACCTGTTGTGACTGTCTGCCCGTCTACCCTGGTCGCCACCCGCTCTCTTACAAGGACCACCTCCTTGTATAAGTAGCTCAGAGGTTCCGCCTCCCAGACCCGTTACAGATGCCATCCTCAATAAGCAGAGAAACATCAGCACAGAGTTAGAGCTAGAAGAGGTTCTCCAAGAAACACCGAGAGATGTCACATTCTCCAGATCTGGAAGCACCAAACCTACAAAGAGTGGCAGCCCAGAAGAGTATCAGGAACAGCACTGGGACTGTCCAATGTAGGACACGTCTCATCTATGCCAAACCCATTATAAATGAGAATGGTGCATCACGGAGGTCCAGGACTTCAGCTGAGAACATTTCCATTTCAGAGAACAAACAGCAGAGAGATTCTCCACCAAACACACCACACAGGAGAGGAAGTGATTAGTGTGGAAAGCTTAATTGATTGCTTCCCAGGCTAATCAGTTCAGGTCAGCCGGGGACACCGCACAGCATCAGTGACATCAGAGGGAGTCCCGGCTGACCTGAACTGAACTGTTTAGCCTGGGAAGCAATCAATTAAGCTTCCCAGCTAATCACTTCCTCTCCTGCCAGCCGGGAGAGGAACTCCTTCATTCGGGGGCTTACAGCTGATCTACCAGCATTAGCTGCGCTGCTTGCTGTAAGCCAGTTAACTCTTTGTGAAGGATTACAGCGTACCCGCTTGCTAGTTTGCCGTCCGACAGTCTGCCCAACGTCACCTGCCAGTCTGCCTTTGGACCAGCCTGCCCGCTCACCTGGGAGCGCTCATCTGCTATCCGCCTGCTAGCCTACCGGGAGGCTCAGCCATCACAGGTCGTATTACCTTTACCCAGAGACTGCCCCGGTCACTTGCCGTGACCTCCTGCCTGGTTACCCAGAGACTGCCCCGGTCACCTACCGTGACCTCCTGCCCAGTTACCCAGAGACTGCCCCGGTCACTTGCCGTGACCTCTTACCCGGTTACCCAGAGACTGCCCCGGTCACTTGCCGTGACTTTCTGCCCGTTTACCAAGAGACTGCCCCGGTTACCTGTTGTGACTGTCTGCCCGTCTACCCTGGTCGCCACCCGCTCTCTTACAAGGACCACCTCCTTGTATAAGTAGCTCAGAGGTTCCGCCTCCCAGACCCGTTACAGTTTGCTCGGGCCATGGAACCCGGTGGCACCCAAGCTCCCTCTATCTCGGACCTGTGTCATGAATTATCCCGTCAGAGGTCCCAACAGGAGTCCATCCTGGGTCACCTGCGGAATGTCAACTCTCGCCTGGACACTCTGACAGCTCCACCAGCAACCTCAGCTGGTGCCACGACACGCAATCCGGCAGCTCCTATGCTTCCCAATCCCATGGTTTCCTGTCACGGACCCCGACTTTCCGCACCTCCTCGCTTCAGAGGTGACTCCGCTCAGGCTCGGGGCTTCATTAACCAGTGCACCCTGCACTTTGAACTTCTCTCCCACCAGTTTAACTCCGACCGGGCCAAAATTGCCTTCATCATGTCCCATCTCATGGGGGAGGCCCTGGCCTGGCTGAATCCTCTTTGGGAGAGAGGAGACCCCCTGGTGTCCGACCTGTCTGCCTTTCTCGCGGCTTTCCGGAAAGTCTTCGATGAACCTGGATGGAAGATCTCATCCGCATCTTCTTTGCTACGCCTCCGTCAGGGAAGTCTCACCGTGGGCCAATATGCCATACGGTTCCGTACCCTTGCCTCGGAGCTGGCCTGGGATAACGACGCTCTAGTATCTGTCTTCTGGGAGGGTCTGTCCGGCCGTATAAAAGATGAACTCGCCGGTCGGGACATCCCTACCACTCTCGATGACCTAATCACTCTTGCCACTCGGATTGACCTACGATTTCAGGAGCGTGCCAAAGAGGTCACCCGTGAGAGGAGGTTTCCACGTCTAGCTCCTACGTTTCAGAAACCCGTCACTCCCTCTGTTTCTCCCCAATTACACTCTCCGGAGCCTATGCAGGTCGACCAGACCAAGATGGTCAAAACCCGTCAGGACTTACGTCGGGCCGAAGGGAGTTGCTTCTACTGTGGCAGTAAGGAGCATCGGATTCGTACTTGTCCGGAGAGGTCGGGAAACGCCTCTGTCTAGGTTCGCTCAGAGAGGTCGACCTAGACACGAAGAAAGCCTCTCCATCTCTGCTGCTGTCAGTCTCCATTCTCTGCGGGGAGAATCGTTGTTTCGAACTTGCCCAACTTGATTCTGGAGCAGCCGGGAATCTTATCTCGCAGTTCCTGGTAGAAAAATATCACATTCCCACCAAACCTCTGGCGGTACCCTTATCGGTCGCGGCTGTGGATGGGGGTCTCTTACCATGTCCCATCCAACTCATCACCGAATCCATAACGCTACAAGTGGGAATGCTGCATTCTGAGAGCATCTCTTTTCATGTTCTGCCTGGACTCTCTCACGCACTCTTACTAGGTCTACCTTGGCTCCAGAGACATGCACCCGTGCTCGACTGGCAGACTGGAGAGGTCCTTCGCTGGGGACAGGATTGTCATAAGACGTGTTTGATTCCTGTTCATCCCGTCTGTCCTTCTCCAACCCCAACTAATCTACCAGGTCTTCCGATTCCCTATTGTTCATTTTCTGATGTCTTTAATAAAAAAGAAGCAGAGACATTACCTCCTCATAGACCATACGATTGTCCTATCGATCTGTTACCTGGTACTACGCCTCCCCGTGGGCGTATTTACCCATTGTCTGCTGCTGAGACCCGGTCGATGTCCGAATATATCGAGGAGAATTTGGCCAGGGGATTCATCCGGAAATCTTCTTCCCCGGCGGGAGCAGGCTTCTTTTTCGTAAAAAAGAAGGACGGCTCTCTCCGTCCCTGTATAGACTATAGAGGACTCAACCAAATCACGGTGAAGAATAAGTATCCCCTTCCGGTCATTCCGGAATTGTTTGATCGTCTGCGGGGGGCTAGAATCTTCACCAAACTGGACCTCCGCGGGGCGTACAACTTAGTCCGTATCCGTCAGGGGGATGAATGGAAGACTGCCTTTAACACCCGGGGCGGCCATTATGAACACCTAGTGATGCCCTTTGGGCTCTGTAATGCTCCCGCCGTCTTTCAAGAGCTAGTCAATGACATCTTCCGGGATCTTCTCTATTCCTGCGTAGTGGTGTACCTGGACGACATCTTGGTCTTCTCTCTGGATCTCCAGACTCACCGGAGGGACGTTCGTCAGGTTCTGCTCAGGCTCAGGCAGAATCACCTCTTCGCTAAATACGAGAAGTGCCTCTTTGAGCAGACCTCGCTTCCGTTTTTGGGCTACATTATTTCTCAGACCGGTCTACGGATGGATCCTGAGAAATTGTCTGCCATCGAGAAATGGCCCCGACCGGAGGGATTGAAGGCCATTCAGCGGTTTCTGGGTTTTGCTAACTATTACCGTCTCTTCATACCGCACTTCTCTTCCCGGACCGCCCCAATCTCCGCGCTCACCCGTAAGGGCACTAACCCAAGGTGTGGACTCCCGAAGCAGAGGAGGCCTTTCTCTCCTTAAAACAGGCGTTCTCTTCCGCCTCGGTGCTGCATCGCCCGGATGGCAACAAGCAGTTCTTCCTGGAGGTTGACGCTTCCTCCTCTGGAGCCGGGGCAGTGCTTACTCAGAAATCATCTTCCGGGAGGATGGTAACTTGTGGCTTCTTCTCCAAACTCTTCTCCTCTTCTGAGCGCAATTACTCCATAGGAGACCGAGAGTTATTGGCTATCAAGCTGGCATTGGAGGAGTGGCGTTACCTACTCGAGGGGGCTCTTCATCCGGTAATTATTTACACTGACCACAAAAATTTGGCTTACCTCCAGCATGCTCAGAGGCTTAACCCGCGTCAAGCCCGGTGGTCCTTGTTTTTTGCTCGCTTTGACTTTATTCTACATTTTCGCCCGGCGGACAAGAACATCAAGGCGGACGCCTTGTCTCGGTCTTTCCTGGTGTCGGATCTCGAGGAGGAACCTAAACATATTATCGATCCCGCCAGAGTCATGCAGGTGGCTCCCGTGAGTCTGAACCGTCCACCTCCTGGTAAGACGTTTGTATCGGTAACCGATCGGGAGAGGATCCTACACTGGGGTCATTTGTCCAAACTTGCTGGCCATGCCGGCCAGAAAAAGACCCTCCAACTTATCTCTCGGCATTACTGGTGGCCTACCCTGCACAAGGACGTTATAGATTTTGTTGCTGCCTGTGCCTCCTGTGGCCGCAACAAAGTTCCGAGACACCTGCCTGCCGGTCGCCTTCTTCCGCTTCCGGTACCCACTGCCCCCTGGCAGCATATAGCCATGGACTTCATAACGGACCTCCCTGTCTCTGCTGGTTTTACGGTCATTTGGGTGGTCGCCGACCGCTTTTCCAAGATGGCTCACTTTATTCCCCTGCCAGGCCTCCCGTCTGCACCTGAGCTGGCTAAAGACTTCATCCGCCACATTTTCCGACTCCATGGTCTGCCCCGTCACATCGTGTCGGATCGATGGGTACAGTTCACCTCACGTTTCTGGAGAGCCACTTGTAAACTATTGGATGTCACCCTGGACTTCTCCTCCGCTTACCACCCACAGTCCAATGGTCAAGTGGAGCGGATCAACCAGATCCTGACCAGTTACCTCCGGCACTTTGTTAATGCCCACCATTCTGACTGGGTGGATCTCCTGCCATGGGCCGAATTTTCTTATAACAATCACGAGAGCGAATCTTCCTCCAAATCCCCGTTTTTTGTAGTCTTCGGTCAGCATCCTCGGATCCCATTTCCCGTCTCCACCTCAGTGGACAATCCGGCTGCAGAATCTCTGGTTGACAAATTTTCCTCCATATGGGAGAGTACTCGGTCTGCACTTCTTCTGTCATCCGAGCGTATGAAAAGACATGCTGACAAAAAACGTCTGGATCCTCCTCAATTCCGCCCTGGGGATAAGGTCTGGCTCTCGTCCAAGTATGTTCGGCTCAAGATTCCTTCCTATAAGTTAGGTCCTCGGTTCATCGGTCCTCTGGAGGTCATCAGTCAGATCAACCCGGTGGCCTATAAATTGAAACTCCCAGCCAACTTGCGGATCCCCAACTCCTTCCATGTATCTCTCCTCAAACCGGTGGTATTTAACTCTTTTTCTAAGTCTATAGGCACGCCTCCTGCTCCGGTTTCTGCTGAAAATGAATTTGAGGTAGAGAATATTTTGGCCACCAAAAGGGTAAGAAGGAAGACCTATTTTTTGGTGGATTGGAAGGGGTTTGGTCCTGAGGAGAGAACGTGGGAGCCGCGGGAGAACATCCATGCCCCTCTCATCTTAGCTAAATTTCTCTCTGGCCTAAAAAGGGGGGGACCTAAAGGGGGGGTACTGTAGCGCAGGCGTCTCTGCCTGCTGTCAGGCAGGGACGCTGTTCCACTCACCCTGGCTGCGCGCGCTCCTCTGCTTCGGGGCCGGCGTCCTCGTCCCGCTCTCCTGGCTGCGCGCGCTCCTCTGCTTCGGGGCCGGCGTCCTCGTCCCGCTCTCCTGGCTGCGCGCGCTCCTCTGCTTCGGGGCCGGCGTCCTTCCCCCGCTCTCCTGGCTGCTTGCGTCCCTCTGTCTCAGGTCCGGCGTCCTCCTCCCGCCCTGCTGGCAGCGTGCGCTCCTTTCCGGCCACTGTGTTTAGGTCGCGCACGCGGGCGCTCCCCCTCTCTTAAAGGGGCCGCGCGCGCCATCCTAAAAAGTCCCCGGCCAATGGCCGGAGGACTTTACCCTATATAAGGCACTTCCTCTAGAAGGAGGGTGCCCGAGCAATGTTGTTGCACTGTTCACTACTCTGCTTCAGCCCTCAGGTTCCGTTGCCAGTTACCTGCCAGGTTCCTGCCTGATATTCCGCGTACCTGCTTGCTAGTTTGCCGTCCGACAGTCTGCCCAACGTCACCTGCCAGTCTGCCTTTGGACCAGCCTGCCCGCTCACCTGGGAGCGCTCACCTGTTACCTGTCTGCTAGCCTACTTGGAGGCTCTGCCGTCCGACAGTCTGCTCATCGTCACCTGCCAGTCTGTCTATGAACCAGCCTGCCCCTCACCTGGGAGCGCTCACCTGTTACCTGTCTGCTAGCCTACCTGGAGGCTCTGCCGTCCGACAGTCTCCTCATCATTACCTGCCAGTCTGTCTATGGACCAGCCTGCCCGCTCACCTGGGAGTGCTCATCTGCTATCCGCCTGCTAGCCTACCGGGAGGCTCAGCCATCACAGGTCGTATTACCTTTACCCAGAGACTGCCCCGGTCACTTGCCGTGACCTCCTGCCTAGTTACCCAGAGACTGCCCCGGTCACCTACCGTGACCTCCTGCCCGGTTACCCAGAGACTGCCCCGGTCACTTGCCGTGACCTCTTACCCGGTTACCCAGAGACTGCCCCGGTCACTTGCCGTGACTTTCTGCCCGTTTACCAAGAGACTGCCCCGGTTACCTGTTGCGACTGGCTGCCCGTTTACCCAGAGACTGCCCCGGTTACCTGTTGTGACTGTCTGCCCGTCTACCCTGGTCGCCACCCGCTCTCTTACAAGGACCACCTCCTTGTATAAGTAGCTCAGAGGTTCCGCCTCCCAGACCCGTTACAGATGCCATCCTCAATAAGCAGAGAAACATCAGCACAGAGTTAGAGCTAGAAGAGGTTCTCCAAGAAACACCGAGAGATGTCACATTCTCCAGATCTGGAAGCACCAAACCTACAAAGAGTGGCAGCCCAGAAGAGTATCAGGAACAGCACTGGGACTGTCCAATGTAGGACACGTCTCATCTATGCCAAACCCATTATAAATGAGAATGGTGCATCACGGAGGTCCAGGACTTCAGCTGAGAACATTTCCATTTCAGAGAACAAACAGCTGAGAGATTCTCCACCAAACACACCATCATCCTCTAGGTGGCAGATAAAACAGCGGAGATACTGCTCCAGGGTCTGATTGGTTCGTTCTGTCTGTCCATTAGTCTGGGGATGAAAAGCAGAAGAAAGGTTTACTTTAATGTCCAATGCTGCACAGAAATTTTGCCAAAACCTTGAAGTGAATTGCACCCCTCGATCCGAAATGACCTCATCCGGTACTCCATGTAAGCGAAACACATTCTTAATCATCAAGTCTGATGTCTGTTTTGCAGTGGGTAAGCCGACACAAGGGATAAAATGAGCTGCCTTTGTTAGACGGTCAACCACCACTAGAATGGTGTTCTTCCCTTGAGAGGTTGGTAACTCCACAATGAAGTCCATAGAAATGGATCCCCACGGGCGGGACGGGGTGGGAAGAGGTTGCAACAGACCAGTTGGTGAGGAGCGAGGTGTTTTGCATCTTGCACAGACTTCACATGAAGTGACATAGTTTAAGACATCTTTCCTGTAAGTGGGCCACCAAAAGAACGAGAAAGAAATTCTTGTGTCTTTAGAATTCCCCTATGCCCGGCTATCTTGGAATCGTGGATGAGTTGCAATACTCTCAATCTGACTGTTTCAGGTATATACAGACGTTGTCCCTGAATCCACACACCATTCTTAAAGACAAGACTTACGTCCCTTGGGGGTTGAGCCAACAAAGAATCCGCATGGTATGCTTCCTTGATGTCCTTAAGTAGGTCTTGATTATGAATCACTCCCAGGAATCTAGAGTCAGGAAGAATAGTCTTAAGAGGAGTAAGTGGACGTGTCTCTGCTGAATGAATCCTAGAGAGTGCATCAGCCTTTCCATTGCGCGATCCTGGTCTATAAGAAATGACAAAATTAAATTGGTTTAGGAAAAGATTCCAGCGAGCCTGGCGAGGAGTCAGGCACTTAGCCGACCTGATAAATTCAAGGTTACGATGGTCTGTCAGGACGACTATTTGCTGTGCAGCACCCTGAAGAAGGTGTCTCCATTCCTTGAAGGCGGCAATAATGGCCAACAATTCTCTATTGCCCACATCGTAGTTCCTCTCAGCCGAAGACAACTGCTGGGAAAAGAAGGCACAGGGATGCAAGACATTCTTCTCACCTGTTCTCTGAGAGAGTATAGCTCCAACGGCACAGTCTGAAGCATCCACCTCTATTATGAAGGCAAGCTCGGGGTTGGGATGTACTAAGATAGGTGCGGTGGTAAATTTATCCTTTAAACAGGAAAATGCTTCCTGAGCTTGCGGGGTCCAGGAGAACCTAGACTGTTTCGGGTAAGTTGGGTGATAGGTGACACTACCTCAGAAAAATTCTTAATGAAACGTCTATAGAAGTTGGCAAACCGATGAAACGCTGCACCTCCTTCACATTTCTAGGAATTGGCCAATCCTTGATGGCTTGGGTCTTGCTTCCATCCATACTAATCCCTTGCGTAGATAGTACATACCCCAGAAATTGAATTTCGGTCCTATGGAATTCACATTTTTCAAGTTTGATGTAGAGATGGTTTTGTCTTAGGCATTCTAAGACCATTCTCACATGTCCATGATGTTCCTCTGTGGAGTTAGAAAAAATTAGAATATCATCCAGATAAATCACCACAAATGTATCTAGGAGATCCCTGAAGATATCATTCACGAAGTGTTGGAAAGTGGCTGGGGCGGTACTCAGACCAAAAGGCATAACTAGATATTCAAAGTGTCCATAGCGTGACCTGAAAGCAGTCTTCCATTCATCCCAGGTCTGATACGGACCAAGTTATAGGCCCCACGGAGATCCAGTTTAGAGAAAATTTTGGCATGCCGCACTCTCTCCAACAACTCAGGGATTAAAGGCAATGGATAACGGTTTCTAATAGTAACCTTATTGAGTTCCCTATAGTTATGCAGGGTCTCAGAGATCCATCTTTCTTCTTCACAAAGAAGATGGGTGCACCTGCGGGAGATGAAGAGGGGCGTATGAAGCCCTTGGCTAAATTTTCGTCTATATAATCCTTCAAAGCTTTTAGCTCGGGCCCCGCTAGGGGGTAGATCTTACCAAAAGGTATCTCGGCTCCGGGTAATAATTCAATTGGACAATCATATGGACGGTGAGGAGGAAGCTGATCAGCGTTCTTCTTGTCACATAAATCGTCATAGTCCTGGTATACAGCTGGTAGTTCAGGGACTGACATGGTTCCTTTAGGAACAGAGCAAGCTGAAACTCCTTGACTCATCTGTTTCTCCGGAAAGTGTAATTCCTTGGTCTCCCAGTTAATCGTAGGATTCTGCGCCTGCAGCCATGGTAGCCCTAGAATGATGGGAAAGTGGGGAGAAGAGATAAGCAAAAAAGACATTTTCTCCTGATGATCTTTACCCATAAGGACCCTCAAAGGCTCTGTTTCTTGATCCACTGGTCCAGAAGTCAGTAGAGAGCCATCCACAGTCTCCATCTGTACTGGAGTAGCCTTCTTCACTGAACGTATCCCCTGTTTCAGAGCAAAGGAGATATCCATAAAATTTCCACTTGCTCCTGAGTCGATCATAGCAGAGCTAGACACCCAGACTGAGTCAACCCAGAGTTTGATGGAAAGGAAGCAATGAGAATTGTTTCTTTTACAACTCAGCTGGGACACCGCTGAGGAAACTTGAAAAATTGCAGCGTTTATACCGTCATCGTCCCCAGAACTAACAGAGTTTAAGTCCGAGAAATCAAGATCTCTTGCAGCAGATCTCTCTGGAGCCTGAGGCTCGGACATGACAGAGCTCCTCTCGCAACACTCACAGTGAATGACTGCTGCAGTAGTCTTACGAGAACGGCTGGGGCAGTTTATAATGAAGTGCCCTGACTTACCACAGTAGAAACATAGATTTTCCTTTATACGATGTTCTTTGCGTGCATCACTAACCCGTCTTTGTAAAGAGTCCACCTGCATGGGTTCAGGTTCTGGTTCCCTTGTGATCCTACTCAAAGGTTCCTTAGCTGAGGAGGGAGGTAGTAAAAGGTTAGTGCGATTATTTTCGAACCATCTCTCTTGTCTGCGTTCAGTCAGACGAGCATCAATACGGATACAATAGTTAATAAAGTCACCTAACGCAGTGGGAGGGTCGGCACGAGCAAGTTCATCCTTAATCAGTGGAGACAACCCTTTCCGAAAAATAGATTTTTTAGCGGAAGTGTCCCAAGTGGTATCAAGAGCCCATCTCCTGAAATCCAGGGCATATTCGGCTACTGAACGCTTACCTTGGCGCAAAGTTAACATGGCTGCTTCAGCTGTTGCACCTCGATTGGGGTCATCAAACACCTGCCCCATGGCTGAAATAAAAGCATCAAGGTGATTCAAACAATCATCCTCAGTCTCAATCAGAGGGTTTGCCCACATCAAAGCCTTATTGGTAAGCAACATGATTATAGTAAGCACTTTGGATCGTTCAGTGGGAAATTGTGAAGCATGTGCAGAGAAAAATAAATTGCATTGATTAATAAATCCCCTGAATTTCTCACGTTCACCGCCAAAACGAAAAGGAGGTAATTTGGGGATCCCAGAACTTGGAGTTATGGCAGGAGCCTGGGCTCGTTCCTCTAGAGCCTCAATCCTGGCTCGCAATTCCTGGGTAGTCTGTCCAAACACTTGCAAATTATGATTAGTGAGGTCCTGTAGGCTTGCAAAACGGGTTTTTAAAGTCTGCACATCTGAAAGGATTGTATCAGTCACTCCGCAAAGTTCCTTTATGCGGGCCTCCATCTTCCAGATCTTTTAAGGCAGAGGTGCTGGAAGGAGAAGAGGAAAGGAAAAAAAAAAAAACAATAGTGTTTACCTGTGGTAACACTCCAGAGTAAAATTTTAAGGGAATGCGCTCACCTGGAATGGTTGTGAGAAGTCACAACCACTGTCATCACATAAGGTATTAAACGGACATCTGATCTCCACAGTCACAGCAGACACGGCTTTCCCAGACCCAGCAGACACTAAACATTGGCTCCTGAATCTTGTCATGTATAGTGTACAGTTCCTATAGCGTCTTGTGCTTGGGTGCGAGGAAAACACAGGAGACATAGGTTGAAATGAAATGACTTGTATTACTTCATACAAGCATGCTGAAAAGTTCACACAGTTTGCAGGAACAGCGACAGGAGACACAGCAGGCCAGAGTAACTTCAAGCTCTACAATAACTCTCCAAAGCAGGTTCAGGATCTCTTCTCTGTACCGTAATTCCTCTGCAAACATGGATTCACCAAACAGCAGGTTTCCAGAGTCCAAAAGTGTTCCAAGGTTCCTCAGTAGGGAATAGCTGGAGTACAAGTCCAAGGCTTCCAGGAGTCAGGTCACAGACTGACTGAGGCTTGATTCAGGAGCACTGATTGTTCAGCTGAGGCTGCTTAAGAAGCAAGAGGGAAGAATCAGGGCGGGAACATGAAAACTGGAAACTCCATATTAACTGAGGGCAAGAGCTGCAGAAAGACAGAAAGCAAAATGGCCGACGGAAAACTGAGTTTCAAGGAACATGTCAACAGAGACAAAGAACCTTACAGTGACATAGTGAAGAACGTTGCTGGCACTAAGGGTTACTCAGCACCCGAGGTAAGGAACATCTCTTTTCGATTGGTGCCGATAGTAGGATTGAGGAATAATCTGATCCCAATGTGTCCTGCTTACATCTAATCACAGACCGGTCCTCATAGTCTCTGTGTGTAATTCCCCTTCCCGGTATATTCAGCTTCTCTCCAATCTCATGTTCACACAGATAATGGACGATGAAGGATACAACCATCTGGCAGACTCCTTTTCCTTTGGTGTCATCCTATATATGATGAGCGTAGGGAACTGGCCATTTTACAGCAATGGCTCATTGGACGACTACCACGAGTCTCTGTATGATGACATCCCTTATTTTCCACCAGGGATATGCACTAATACCATGGCTATTTTAAAAGGGGTGAGTAATATCAGATGGATATGGATGATAGGGGATTACAAGGATAGATAGAAGATAAGATGTGGACAGTCCTTAGACATTGCATAATATCTTATCAGTAATAATATATAATCTAATGACTAATGGTCGCTTTCATTTTCTAGCTTCAGTGCAAAACTCCAACTGCCTGATTGGCCATAACATCATCCATCAGATCCCACCAATTCTTCCACTCCATAGACTGGAGCGATGTGGAGTGACCCACCATTCCCATATTACTGTGTAAGTACAACACATACGGACATCCATAATGTTATCACTACCTAGTAACACACTTACCCACTATACCTCTTATTGTTATATCCCCTAGTACACTGTATATACTGAATGTGAGGAGCTGATTCTCAGACGTGTATATTTATCTTCTTACAGCAGGACTATTAGGCTGATAACAATCAGCCCCATTCCAGTAACATCAAGGAATGAAGATTTACATTGAGACTAATAAACTGGACTTTCTCATTTACCAAACTGTGACAAACCTACCGAGCTTCCACCACATAACATCAATGTAGATTTGAGCACCAAACATCCAGGGATTTATTCTGATCACCATATTTGGGGTCAGGAAGGAATTTTTTTCCTTGATATGTGGATAATCCAACAACGAGTCCTCAGGGTTATTTTTCGCCTTCCCTGGAGCAACATAGCAAGTAATTAAAGGCTGAAATTGAAGGACTTCTTTCAGCTATACTTGCTATGTCACCATTTGGACGACTCATCTACAAATATGGAGAGAAGGAGAAGACTACCGAATATGGACAGACAGAAGGCAGCGGCTGCTCCTTCACCTACCGGATATTTACAGACAGAAGAAAGCAGATGCTCATTCATCTACTGGATATTGACGAAAAAAAGGAAGCGGCTGCTCCTTCATATTTAGGAAATGTACAAACAGAAGGAAGCAGCTGCTCCTTCTCTTACTTGGCCATGTACATACAGAAGGAAGCGGCTGCTCCTTCTCCTACTTGGCCATGTACATACAGAAGGAGCGGCTGCTCCTTCTCCTACTTGGCCATGTACATTCAGAAGAAAGCGGCTGCTCCTTCTCTTACTTGGCCATGTACATACAGAAGGAAGCGGCTGCTCCTTCTCCTACTTGGCCATGGACAGACGGAAGGTAGCGGCTGCTCCTTCACCTTCCTGCCCATGGTCAGACATAAGGCCCTATGGTTGATCACAATGCTGTAGGAATCCAGGAAAACTCCAACTTCACAGATCACATTCCTGCTCTTCTCCTCTCTGTCATGTGTGATGCAGACCTGGATGTCCAAAAGCAGCACAAGTGCAAACCAAGGCCCGAGGAGCAGAATCATCATCATCTGCTCCTTTCTACAGAAAGTCACTGTATCTACACACTTTCTTTTTCATATTTGCATAATATTACCAACTTTTATGCACAAATATATATATAAAACATCTATGTTTCTGATGGCTAGATTCTTCTTATATACAGACCAGCTTTTTGGTATTTTTAGTAATATGATCAGGGTCAGGACAAGGTATTTTGGTGCCTTAGGCAGATGAAGCCAATGGCGTGCCCCCAAGCAAAGGATGGGTGAGAAACTATCGTAACAAGACCCCTAACACAGCATCTCCCCCCTCTGATTGGTCAGGTAAAAGCTTTGACGACCACTACCACTAAAATTGTTCCCTTTTCACCAAAAATACCAGCAACAGTGAACAAATGTGGTGTACTTTTAGGGGTGAGGCATAACAGGGAGAGCAATTTCAAAGTTTTATGTAGAACCATTCATTGTGGATAATTTACACAATACAAAGGACAAATAGAGATATTCATCCCTGACATCTCATATTTCAGATGTCAGACCCAACAATGCTCATGGGAACTATCATAGCTTAACTATAATGGGGGCTGTTTGGTTTCAATTAATGGCATGCTGTAAAGGTGTCATGCATTATATTCAGGGCCGCTATCAGGGCATTACAGCCCTGACTGGTGTATGGGGCCCGATCAGCAGAGGGGGCCCGAACCTTTGCTGATCGGGCCCCAGAGACAGTATTCTGCGGCGAAGTAACTGAACCTGCGTGACGTCCGAGACGCAGGTTCAGTTACTCTATTGACTTGCGGGCCCGTGCGACGGTGCGGGCCCGCAAGTCAATAGTTAAAGCCGCCAGCCAATCGAAGGCTGGCAGCTGACGTCAGCGCGCACGGCGCCGGCGTATGACGTCATTGTCATTCGCTGGCAAGTGCGTGCTTGAAACGTCTGGACTCGGGAGATATCAACGCCGCGGGAGCGCCGCGGCCAGGTAAGTAGAACTTTTTTTTATTTATTTATTTTATTTATTGATCGGCAATGTGGGCAGGATGGAATCGCTGGGGGGCAGGATGGAATCGCTGGGGGCAGGATGGAATCACTGGGGCCAGGATGGAATCGCTGGGGCTGGGGGCAGGATGGAATCACTGGGGGCATGATGGAATCGCTGGGGGCAGGATGGAATCGCTGGGGCTGGGGGCAGGATGGAATCACTGGGCCTGGGGGCAGGATGGAATCGCTGGGTCCTGGGGACAGGATGGAATCGCTGGGGCCTGGGGCAGGATGGAATCGCTGGGGCCTGGGGCAGGATGGAATCGCTGTGGCCTGGGGGCAGGATGGAATCACTGGGGCTGGGGGCAGGATGGAATCACTGGGGGCAGGATGGAATCGCTGGGGGCAGGATGGAATCACTGGGGCTGGGGGCAGGATGGAATCACTGGGGCTGGGGCAGGATGGAATCGCTGGGTGGGGCAGGATGGAAACTGGGGCAGGATGGATCACTGGGGGGCAGGATGGAATCACTGGGCTGGGGCAGGATGGAATCACTGGGGCTGGGGGCAGGATGGAATCACTGGGAGGGAAGGATGGAATCACTGGGGCTGGTAGCAGGATGGAATCACTGGGCCTGGGGGCAGGATGGAATCACTGGGGCTGGGGGCAGGATGGAATCACTGGGGCTGGTGGCAGGATGGAATCACTGGGGGCAGGATGGAATCACTGGGGCTGGTGGCAGGATGGAATCACTGGGGCTGGTGGCAGGATGGAATCACTGGGGCCTGGGGGCAGGATGGAATCACTGGGGGGCAGGATGGAATCACTGGGAGGGCAGGATGGAGTCACTGGGGGGCAGGATGGAATCACTGGGGGGCAGGATGGAGTCACGGGGGGGCAGGATGGAATCACTGGGGGGCAGGATGGAGTCACTGGGGCAGGATGGAATCACTGGGGCAGGATGGAGTCACGGGGGCAGGATGGAGTCACGGGGGCAGGATGGAGAGACGGGGCAGGATGGAGAGACGGGGGGCAGGATGGAGTGATGGGGCAGGATGAAGACACGGGGTCGCAGGATGGAGACACGGGGGCGCAGGATGGAGACACGGGGCAGGATTGGAGACATGGTGCAGGATGGAGACAGATGGGGCAGGATCATGGGACAGATGGTCTGGGGCAGGATCATGGGACAGATGGAGCAGGATCATTGGGCAAGATGGAGACAGATGGTGCAGGATCATGGGGCAGGATGGATACGATGGGGACAGATGGGGCAGGATGGATACGATGGGGACAGATGGGGCAGGATCATGGGGCATGATGGAAACAGGTGGTGCAGGATCATGGGACTGGATGGATACGATGGGGACAGATGGGACAGGATCATGGGGCAGGATGAGACATCACATGGTGGCAGGATAGGAGAACATATGGCTGGAGCCAGAAATGAGACACACAGGGGCCAGGATGGGAGATATTATTACAATAGGGGCTAATTTAGGGATATTATTACTGCAGTGATGTATTTATTTTATTTTTTGAGGATACTGTTTTAAGTGAGAGGGCGGTACTGTTACTGTGCAGAGTGACACTGTTGACTTTTTTTCTTCATCTGGTGTAGTTTACAATTTGGGAAAAAAAGTAATGTGTTCTGCAAGCGGATCTCTAGATAACTGTGTTATTTCCTGCAGAGATGAGCCCTGGCTGGAAGAAGTGATGGCGGTCTGTGCTGGATGAAGATTAAAAGCGAAGATGAAAGACTTCACCTAGAGACGTCACAGGTGAGTCAGTGTGTTACCTGTATACTGACACTATACACTGTATACTATATACAGCGGTCATGTGTAAAATGTCACCAGTGATCACTGTATTACCTTTACATTATACACTATATACAGAGCTCCTGTGTATAATGTCACTGGCGATCACTATTATTTTTACACAGACACTGCATCAGTATTGTAGTGTTCAGTCACTATGTGGTGGTAATATGTTGTCCGTCCATGGTGTGGCCGTATTTGTTCCTTGTATGTGCTATTTGGTCACTATGTGGTGGTAATATGTGGTCCGGTCATGGTGTGGTATTTTTTCCTTGTATGTGATATTATTGGTCACATGGGTGGTAATATGTGGTCTCGACACGGTGTGGTGGTATTTGTTCCGTGTATGTGCTATTATTGGTCACCATATGGTGGTAATATGTGGTCTGGTCATGGTGTGGTGGTATTTGTTCCTTGTATGTGATATTATTGGTCACCATATGGTGGTAATATGTGGTCTGGACATGGTGTGGTGATATTTGTTCCTTGTATGTGCTATTATTTGGTCACTATGTGGTGGTAATATGGTGTCTAGTCATGGTGCGGTGGTATTTGTCCACTGTATGTGATATTATTGGTCATTTAATTGAAAAATAAATAAAAATATACCTAAATTGTACTGGATATTTTAACAAATGTTTAATGGGTTAGAGTAGAGTAGGGCCCGGCCAAAAGAGTCTACCTTGTCGTGGTGGCGGCTTAAAAAATCTTTTGACTGTGGACAGTTCAAGGGTGGAGGCGGGGCTGGGTGGAGACTGGGCGGAGTCTCAAGGGGGCCCCGAAAAGTTTGCCAGTATGGGGCCCCAAAGTTCCTAGTGGCAGCCCTGATTATATTTATAGGAAAGATGTGTATCTTTGTACCGTGTTAGCCAGTAGATAGAAAAATATTTAGACTTGAGAGTCCTCAGTGGTTGATACCTTTTAATGGCTAACTGAAAAGATGGTAACAAATTGCAAGCTTTGGAGACTACTCAGGTCTCTTCATCAGGCTAGACTAATACAAAATCTGAAGAATCACATATTTATATACACAAAAGGACACAGGAATAATGCAATAGGTAAGACAAGTGACGTGAAGCAGAACTGTCATTATGGCAGAGGGATGAACATAAATATTGGAACAGTTCATAGATAAGGAGAGAAAGTTTTATTGCCCTCTGATTGGGGTCTGGTATTGTGTTTTGATGCCCCTAGAAGGTCAGAGAAACAGATTCCTTAATTGATATAGAAAGACATAAATCCATGTGACACGTTCATTCCAGCACTAAGAGTGTCAAAGGTCATCATAAGTTTATATTCCCAAACCTTTCTATCTTTCTCAGATTTGAAGTTAGATTTTAATACAAGTAATTCCATATCCATCATGCTATGACCGGGCATACAAAAGTGTTTTGCCACAGGTAAATCCATTCTTTTTTCTCTTATTGTGTGGCGATGAGAATTCATCCTTGTTCTCAGTTTTTGCCCGGTCTCCCCCACAAACAGACCCCCAGTTGGACATTTAGTACATATAATGAGGTACACCACATTAGATGTGATGCAGCTGAAAGTACCTGGTATCTTGTAGTCCTGATGTGAGTTGGGGATCTTTATCTTGTCCATGGTCATTATAGATGCACAGGTTTTGCATTTCTTCTTGTTGCAAGGATAGGTTCCTGCAGCTGTTGGGGAGGACAGGGAGCTTCTGACAATGATACTTCTTAGATTTGGGGGCTGCCTAAAACACAGTAGTGGGGGGTCTGGAAATATGGATTGTAATCGGGCATCTTTTTGTAGTAAAGGTTGTAGTTTCCGTGCAGCTCCCCTTAGCATCTCCAGATTTGGATTGTAGGTGACCACTAGAGGCACCCGGTTATTTTCTTCTTTAGCTTTGTAATGTAGCAGGTGATTCCTTGATATTCTGGTGGCTCTTGTAATTTGGTTTTCAATTGTTCTTGGATGGTAGCCCTGGTTCAAAAAAGTCTCTCTGAGGCGACCAAGGTGTTCATCTCTATCCATGGGGTTGGAACATATACGGTTGTATCTGATGGCTTGGCTGTAGATAATAGAGTTTTTTATGTGTTTTGGATGGAAACTGTCCCATTTAAGGTATGTTGGACGGTCGATTGGCTTCTGATACAGGGATGTCTCTGTTTCATTGTTCTTTAGCTTAATGGTGGTGTCTAAAAAGTTAATTACAGTGCTGGAGTAGTTAAGTGTTAAGTTGATGGTGGGATGAAATTGGTTGAACTGTTCATGGAACGTCTTTAGCTGTTATTCAGACTCCGTCCAGATGATTAAAATGTCATCAATGTAGCGGTAGTAGGCCCGAGGCCTGATGGGACATGAGGACAAAAAGTCGCTTTCAAGCTTGGCCATGAAAAGATTTGCATACTGTGGAGCCATTTTACTTCCCATAGCTGTGCCAGTCTCCTGAAGATAGATCTTGTTGTCAAATTCAAAGTAATTGTGGGTGAGGATGAATTTTGTGAGTTTCACCACAGAATCAGCATCATTCCCGGTGTTTCCCATGAAGACTTTGCAGGCATTTAATCCATCCTGGTGTGGGATATTAGAGTACAAAGATTCCACATCCATGGTGGCCAGGATGGTTCCTTCTGGTAGGGGACCTATTGCTGCTAGTTTATTCAGTAGGTCAGTTGTGTCCTGAATGTAGCTGGGTGTATCCTTTACCAGGGGTTTAAGAATACCCTCTACCCATCCAGATACCTGCTCAGTAAGGGTGTCCACACATGAAATAATTGGCCTCCCTGGATTCCCAGCTTTGTGGATTTTGGGAAGCATGTAAAATGTCCCTGTTCTTGGGAATATAAACTTATGATGACCTTTGACACTCTTAGTACTGGAATGAACGTGTCACATGGATTTATGTCTTTCTATATCAATTAAGGAATCTGCTTCTCTGACCTTCTAGGGGCATCAAAACACAATACCAGACCCCAATCAGAGGGCAATAAAACTTTCTCTCCTTATCTATGAACTGTTCCAATATTTATGTTCATCCCTCTGCCGTAATGACAGTTCTGCTTCACGTCACTTGTCTTACCTATTGCATTATTCCTGTGTCCTTTTGTGTATATAAATATGTGATTCTTCAGATTTTGTATTAGTCTAGCCTGATGAAGAGACCTGAGTAGTCTCGAAAGCTTGCAATTTGTTACCATCTTTTCAGTTAGCCATTAAAAGGTATCAACCACTGAGGATTCTCAAGTCTAAATATTTTTCTGATTATATTTATGCATATTTATAATATAACCGGAGATGTGTTCTTCTGACTGAAGCCTTGACGGCTGCGCAGTGTGAAGTCGGGAGCAGCACATGCACATACTGCACTGCAGCACCATTTATTGAAGAGTGTCTTCAATAAAAAGACGCCGTAGTGCAGATTTCGCCGACGCTAGTCCCTACTTCAGCTGAATGTGTGTAATCGGACACACATCCAGCTGAAGTGTATTGCAGCTCAGGAGCGTGCCGCCCCGTGTGCTGCAATATATGCTGCCGTCCAATCAGAGGTCACCAGCTGACGTCGGCGTGCATGTGACTAGGCGTATGGCAGTGATGTCATTCACCTCCGTTGCTTGGATACTGAAGCCAAGTACTGGCTTCAGAACACAACGCGCTGCAGGGGAAAAGTGAGTAGGAGTGTTTATTGTCTATCCTTCTAGGTTTTGAACAACAGCAGCGCAGGCAGTATGGGGGAGCGTGTACCAGGATAGGGAGCGTAAACCATGATGAGGTAGCATATACTAGGATGGGGGCATATACCAGGATGGTGGAGCATATACTAGGATGGGTGACATATACCAGGATGGGGGCATATACTAGGATGGTGGAGCATATACTAGGATGGGTGACATATACCAGGATGGGGGGCATATACTAGGATGGGGGACATATACCAAAACAAGGGGCATATGCCAGGATGGGGGAGCATATAATAGGATAGGGGACATATACCAAGATGGGGGAGCATATACTAGGATGGGAGATATATACCAGAATCAGGGCCGCCATCAGGGCATTACTGCCCTGACTGGCATATGAGGCCCGATCAGCAGAGGGGGCCCGCATCGGGCCCAGTCACCTCTATCCATTGGGCTCCACTGCTCGGCCCCCAGTGGCAGGATTCTGCCGATCAAGTAACTGAACCTGCGTTCAGGACGCAGGTTCAGTTACTCTATTGCCGATTGGAGATACATGGGGCAGAATGAAAGACATGGGGGCAGATTGGAGACACAGGGCAAAATGTAGACAAGGCGGCTGGATTGGAGACACTGGGGGCATGATTGGAGACACAGGGGGCTGGATTGGAGACACAGTGGGCATAATTGGAGGCACTGGGGAAGAATGGAGACACGGGGCAGAATGGAGGCACTGGGGGCATGATTGGAGACACAGGGGGCATGATTGGAACATCAGGGGCATGATTGGAGGCACTGCGCGCATAATTGGAGACAGGGGGGCAGAATGGAGACACAGGGAGGAATGGAAACACGGGGCAGGATGAAAGACATGGAGGCATGATTGGAGACACAGGGGGCATGATTGGAGACACAGGACGCAGGTTCAGTTACTCTATTGCCGATTGGAGATACATGGGGCAGAATGAAAGACATTGGGCAGAATGGAGACAAGGTGGCTGGATTGGAGACACTGGGGGCATGATTGTAGACACAAGGGGCAGGATTGGAGACACGAGGCATGATTGGAGGCACTGGGGCAGAATGGAGACACTGGGGGCATGATCGGAGGCACTGGGGGCATGATTGGAGACAGGAGGAAGGCTTGGAGACACAGGGGCCATGATTGGAGGCACTTGGGGCATGATTTGAGACTCTGGGGGCAGAATGGAGACAAGGGGCAGAATGGAGACACGTGGCAGGATGAAGACTAGGGCATGATGAGGCACTGGGCATGATTAGAGACACAGGGCAGTGGGACACACAGGGCATGATTGGAGGCACTGGCAGAATGGAGACACGGGCAGAATTGAGGCATGGACATGATGGAGACATGGGGCAGGTTTGGAGACACAGGGGCATGATTGGGCACTGAGGCATGATTGGAGACACTGGGCAGAATGGAGACATGGGAAAGGAGACACGGGCAGGATGAAAGACATTGGGCATGATGGATACACAGGGGGCATAATTGGAGACACTGGGGCATGATTGGAGACACAGGGGCAGAATGGAGACACAGGGAGGAATTGAGGCACTGGAGCATGATTGGAGACATGGGGCAGGATTGGAGACACAGGGGGCATGATTGGAGGCACTGGAGGCATGATTGGAGACACTGGGGCAGAATGGAGACATGGGGAAGAATGGAGACACAGGGCAGGATGAAAGACATTGGGGCATGATTGGATACACTGGGGCATAATTGGAGACACTGGGGGCATGATTGGAGACACAGGGGGCAGAATGGAGACACAGGGAGGAATAGAAACACGGGGCAGGATGAAAGACATAGAGGCATGATTGGAGGCACTGGGGGCATAATTGGAGATACAGGACACAGGTTCAGTTACTCTATTGCCGATTGGAGATACATGGGGCAGAATGAAAGACATGGGGCAGAATGAAGACACAGGGCAGAATGGAGACAAGGTGGCTGGATTGGAGACACTGGGGCATGATTGTAGACACAAGGGCAGGATTGAAGAAAGGGGGCATGATTGCAGGCACTGGGGGCAGAATGGAGACACTGGGGGCATGATTGGAGGCACTGGGGGCATGATTGGAGACAGGGGGCAGGATTGAAGACACAGGGGGCATGATTGGAGGCACTGGGGCATGATTTGAGACACTGGGGCAGAATGGAGACAAGGGGCAGAATGGAGACACGTGGCAGGATAAAAGACATAGGGGCATGACTGGAGGCACTGGGGGCATGATTGGAGACAGGGGCAGGATTGGAGACACAGGGCAGGATGAAATACATGGGGGCATGATTAGAGACACTGGGGACATGATTGGAGACATGGGGCAGGATTGGAGACACAGGGGGCATGATTAGAGGCACTGGGGGAAGAATGGAGACACGGGGCAGAATTGAGGCACTGTGGGCATTATTGGAGACATGGGGCAGGATTGGAGACACAGGGGGCATTTTTGGAGGCACTGGGGTCATGATTGGAGACACTGGGGGCAGAATGGAGACATGGGGCAGAATGGAGACACAGGGGAGGATTAAAGACATGGGGGCATGATTGGAGACACTGGGGGCATGATTGGAGACACAAGGGGCAGAATGGCGACACGGAGCAGGATGAAAGATATGGGGGCATGATTGGTGACACTGGGGGCATGATTGGAGACACTGGGGGCATGATTGGAGACAATGGGGGCAGGATTGAAGACACTGGGGCATGATTGGAGACAGGGCAGGATTGGAGACACGGGGCAGGATGAAATACATGGGGGCATGATTAGAGACACTGGGGGCATGATTGGAGACATGGGGCAGGATTGGAGACACAGGGGGCATGATTAGAGGCACTGGGGGCAGAATGGAGACACGGGGCAGAATTGAGGCACTGTGGGCATGATTGGAGACATGGGCAGGATTGGAGACACAAGGGACATTTTTGGAGGCACTGGGGGCATGATTGGAGACACTGGGGGCAGAATGGAGACATGGGGAAGAATGGAGACACAGAGGAGGATGAAAGACATGGGGCATGATTGGAGACACTGGGGCATGATTGGAGACACAAGGGGCAAAATGGCGACACGGGCAGGATGAAAGATATGGGGGCATGATTGGTGACACTGGGGGCATGATTGGAGACACTGGGGGCATGATTGGAGACAATGGGGGCAGGATTGAAGACACTGGGGGCATGATTGGAGATAAGGGGGCGTGATTGGAGACAGGGGGAAGGATTGGAGACACAGGAGCAGGATTGGAGACAAAGGGCAGAATGGAGACACAGGGGGCAGGATGGAGATGGGGCATGATTGGAGACATGGGGGCAGGATTGGAGATACAGGGGGCATGATTGGAGACACGGTGGCAGGATTGGAGACACAGGGGGCATGATTGGAGACACGTGGCAGAATGGAGACACAGGGGGCATGATTGGAGACACAGTGGGCATGATGAAAAACATGGGGCAGTATTGCAGACACAAGGGGCAGGATTGGAGACACTGGAGGCATGATTGGAGACACAGGGGGCAGAATGGAGAATGTTGTGAATACATTGGAAGCGACTTCAGAGCTGGGGCTCCCTCCGGTGGTTGCTGAGGGTAATAAACTAATTGCTGAATGGCCTTCAGCTGGATCCGTATGGTCTGATATAAGTGACCTGAACTCCAAGCAGCTTTGCCGGTAATCAATTGTTCTTCAGGTCTTGCTTGGAGCTCAGCTTGCATTCCTGCTTTCATTCAGATAAGTGATTTGCTGTTTTTTTTCCTCTGGTTGGATTTTCCTTGTTGGTTTGCTGCCTTGCAGTAGACTTCGGCCTGGTCCCCTTTTGGGGCCTGGCGCTGCATTTGTGCTCAGTTGTGTTTGCACTTTTGCTCTGTTCCAGTTTCACTTTTTATTTGCTGAATTGCTGTGTATTACACCAGAGATCTGATTTAGGTGGTAGAGGTTGAGTGCTCTCAGGTTTTTGTTAATCAGAAGTGTTGGTATTTTTGTCAGGGTTTTTTGGGTTGCAGTCAGAATTCTTTCCTATACTTTTCCATCTAGACAGTATTGGGCCCCAGCGTTTGCTCATTCTATTTTCTGTCTGTGTTCGTATTTTCCTCTTGTCTAACCGCCATTATATGTTTGGGGGCTTCCTATTTCTTTGGGGGTTCTGCTACGGGGCAGTTAGCTTTCATCTTTCTGCCTTTAGGTGTAGCTATCTCTCCGGCTGTGGTGAGGCGTCTAGGATCACCGTAGGTACACTCCACGGCTACTTCTAGTGTTGCGGTTAGTTCAGGGTCCTGCAACCCAATAGTTTCCAGCCTCTCTTGTGTTTTGCTACTTTGGCTATTTTTGCTATTTCTCCTCAGTTACCGAAACATAACAGTATTACCGGCCAAACTGAAAATTATATAGTACTCAACAGAAGGGAAAAATAGTAAAAAAGGAAAAAGAAAAAAGGGAGTTTTTTTTCTCTGTTTGTTGCATTTTTTCCCTCTTTTTCTCTGGGTGCTGAGGAGGAATTTTTTTTTCCTCAATGGAGTTTGCACAGTTGTCTGGCCGTGTGAAGCGGCTTGCCTCTGAGGTTCAGAGTATTGCTACCTATCTTGCAGGGTTGCCGGTTGTGGAACCTAGGATCCCCATACCAGATTTATTTTTAGGGGATCGGTCTAAATTTCTGAATTTCAAAATAACTGTAAGCTGTTTTTTGCCTTGAAGCCTAAGTCCTCAGGGAACGCAGCACAGCAGGTTCAAATTGTCATCTCTCTGCTGCTGCTTTGGCAGCCATTTTTCAGAAGGGTCTCTCAGAAAATGTAAAGGACGTTATGGTGGGATTCCCTGTTCCCTCTGGTCTCAATGATTCTATGTCTTTGGCTATTCAAATTGACAGATGTTTGCGTGAGCGCAGAGGTATGCGTGAGATAGTGTTGCCTTGTGAGCCAGCTCCTGAGCCCATGCAGTGTGATGGAGTGACTTCTGGGGCTCAGCGTCATGAGTTTCGAAAGCGCAATGGATTATGTTTCTACTGTGGCGACGCTTCTCATGCTATTTTCGTCTGCCCTAAGCGGGGAAGACGTTTTGCACGCTCAGTTGTCTTGGGTAGTGTTCAGACTAAATTTCTGTTGACTGTTACCCTGATTTGCTCCCTTTCCACATTTTCGGCTCAGGCTTTTGTTGATTCAGGAGCAGCTATTAACCTGATGGATTTTGACTTTGCCAAACGTTGTGGGTTTCCCATGATACCCCTGCGGAAGTCTATTCCTTTGCTGGGCATTGATTCTACCCGGAGAATAAACCCCAGTTTTCTACTCAGGTGATAATGAGGGTTGAACCAGATCATCAGGAGAGTTGCAAATTTCTGGTATTGCATAATCTGCATGACATTATTGTACTGGGTTTCCCTTGGTTACAGACTCATAATCCTGTTTTGGATTGGAAATCTGTGTCTGTGACCAGTTGGGGCTGCCAATGTGTTAATACAGACACAACTGTTTTTTCTGCTTCTCCCCAGTCTCAGGATGTCCCTGACTTTTTGACAGATTTTTCTGATGGGTTTAGCGAGAGTAAGTCTGCATCCTTACCTCCTCACAGGAGCTATGATTGCGCTATTGAGTTAGTGCCTGATGGTAAATTTCCTAAAGGTCGCCTTTTTAATTTATCTGTACCTGAACACGATGCTATGCGATCTTATATTAAGGAGTCTTTGGAGAAGGGTCAAATCAGACCATCCTCTTCACCCTTGGGCGCCGTTTTTTTCTTTGTAGACAAAAAGGATGGCTCATTGAGGCCGTGTATTGACTATCTCCTCCTGAATAAAATCACTGTTAAATATCAATATCCGTTACCCTTGATTTCTGACCTATTTTCCAGAGTGAAAAGTGCTAGTTGGTTTACCAAGCTTGACCTCAGGGGGGCGTATAACATTATTCGCATTAAGCACGGGGATGAATGGAAGACGGCGTTTAATACCCCAGAGGGGCATTTTGAGTACCTAGTGATGCCCTTTGGGCTTACTAATGCCCCTTCCGTCTTCCAATCCTTTATGAATGATATTTTCAGGGATTTTGTGGATAAATTTCTGATTGTTTATTTGGATAATATCTTGATTTTTTCCAACAACTGGGACTCTCATGCGAAATATGTTCGGACTGTGTTCCAGATTTTGAGAGAGAATGCACTGTATTGAAGGGATCAAAGTGTCTTTTTGGCGTACAGAAGGTCTCATTTCTGGGATTCATTTTGTCTCCGTCTGTTATTGAAATGGTTTTATGATACATCTTGTGCCATTACCTAAGTTGCCTTCCTCCTCCGAATTGGTGCCTCTGTTCTTTCAGCACGTGGTTCGGTTACATGGCATTCCTGAGAACATTGTGTCTGACAGAGGAGTCCAGTTTGTTTCCAGATTTTGGAGGACATTTTGTTCTAAACTTGGTGTTTAGTTATCTTTCTCCTCTGCATTTCACCCTCAGACCAATCGACAAACCGAGAGAACAAACCAGACCTTGGAGACTTATCTGAGATGTTTTGTCTCTGCTGATCAGGATGACTCGGTCTCTTTTTTGCCTTTGGCTGAGTTTGCTCTTAATAATAGGGCTAGCCCTGCCACCTTGATGTCTCCATTTTTCTGCAATTCTGGGTTTCACCCTCGATTTTCTTCGGGACAGACGGAGGCTTCTATCTGTCCGGGGGTTGACTCTATTGTGGAGCGAATGCAGTAGATTTGGGACCAGGTTGTGGAGAGGTTGTCTCTCTCTCAAGAGAAGGCCCAGCGGTTTGCCAACAGGCATAGGACTGATGGTCCTCATTTTAAAGTGGGGGACTTGGTTTGGTTGTCCTCGAGAAATATCCCTATGAAGGTTGAGTCTCCAAAATTTAAGCCAAGGTTCATTGGACCTTATAAGATCATGGAAATTCTCAATCCAGTTTCCTTCCGTTTGCTTCTTCCAGGGACATTTAAGATCCATAACGTGTTCCACAAGTCCTTATTGAAGAGGTTTGTCGAGCCAGTGGTTCCTATGGCTGAGCCTCCCGACCCTGTTTTGGTTGAGGGCAATTTGAAGTATGTGGTTGAGAAAATATTGGATTCTCGTTTTGCTAGACGGAAACTCCAGTATTTGGTTAAGTGGAGAGGTTATGGTCAGGAGGACAATTCTTAGGTGTTTGCTTCGGACATCCATGCTAGGAGACTGATCCATGCCTATCATCGAGCTCATCCTGATCGGCCTGGTTGCGCAGGTGAGGGTTTGGTGACCCCTCCTCAAGGGGGGGTACTGTTGTGAATACGTTGGAGGCGACTTCGGAGCTGGGGCTCCCTCCGGTGGTTGCTGAGGGTAATGAACTAATTGCTGAATTGCTTTCAGCTGGATCCGAATGGTCTGATGTAAGTGACCTGAACTCCCAGCAGCTTTGCCGGTAATCAATTGTTCTTCAGGTCTTGCTTGGAGCTCAGCTTGCATTCCTGCTTTCATTCAGATAAGTGATTTGCTGATTTTTTTTTCTTCTGGTTGGATTTTCCGTGTTGGTTTGCTGCCTTGCTGTAGACTTCAGCCTGGTCCCCTTTTGGGGCCTGGCGCTGCATTTGTGCTCAGTTGTGTTTGCACTTTTGCTCTGTTCCAGTGTCACTTTTTATTTGCTGAATTGCTGTGTATTACACCAGAGATCTGATTTAGGTGGTAGAGGTTGAGTGATCTCAGGTTTTTTTTAATCAGAAGTGTTGGTATTTTTGTCAGGGTTTTTTGGGTTGCAGTCAGAATTCTTTCCTATACTTTTCTATCTAGACAGTATTGGGCCCCAGCGTTTGCTCATTCAATTTTCTGTCTGTGTTCGTATTTTCCTCTTGTCTAACCGCCATTACATGTTTGGGGGCTTATTATTTCTTTGTGGGTTCTGCTACGGGGCAGTTAGCTTTCATCTTTCTGCCTTTAGGTGTAGCCATCTCTCCGGCTGTGACGAGGCGTCTAGGATCACTGTAGGTATGCTCCATGGCTACTTCTAGTGTTGCGGTTAGTTCAGAGTCCTGCAACCCAATAGTTTTCAGCCTCTCTTGTGTATTGCTACTTTGGCTATTTTTGCTATTTCTCCTCAGTTACCGAAACATAACAGGCTCCACTGTGGCCGGAGATGGATGGGGGATCACAGCGGGACTGGTTCGAGATTACCCTTGTGCAGCAGCGGGAACTCGATCCCTAACAAATTGCACAACAAATTTTAGGGTCCATTTTCTCCTGGAACCCTTGTGAACATAACAAATTTTGCGCTAAAGTAACTTTTTTGTGAAAAAAAGTTAAATGTTCATTTTTTCCTTCTACATTGCTTTAATTCCTGTGAAGCACCAGTACGGTTAATAAACGTCTTGAATGTGGTTTTGGGTACTTTGAGGGGTGCAGTTTTTAGAATGGTGTCAGTCACTTTTGGGTATTTTCTGTCACATAGGCCTCCCAAAGTCACTTCAATTGTTATATGGTCCCTAAAAAATGGTTTTGTAAAGTTTGCTTAAAAAATGAGACTTTGCTGATCAACTTTTAACTCTTCTTACTTCCTAACAAAGAAAAGTCTGAAAAATTATGCAGATATACACTGTGTTCCAAATTATTAGGAAAAAATTGTTTAGGAGTGATAAGGTAAGAATTTTTTTGTTTGTCAGTTAAACTCATTGATGGTGATGTGTGTCAGGGCTCTTTATATCACTGTAAGCAACTGCAGACACCTGTGCTAATTAGTTTGGCAGGTGTGTCCAATGAAAGGCAAGACTACTTAAGAAGGCTGTCCCACATTATTAAGCAGCCTACATTTTCTGCCAAAATGGGAAAGAAAAAGGATGTGTCGGCTGCTGAGAAGCAACAAATTGTGGAGTGCTTAGGTCAAGGCATGACTACAATCAACATTGCCAAGACACTTCATCGTGATCATCGCACAATCAAGAAGTATGTAGCTGATTCACAGTACACACGTGTGCATGCTGATAAGGGAAAATTGAGGACTCTTTCCAACAGGCAATTACGTCAGGTTAAAAGAGCAGCGGCAAAAAAGCCTTGTCATAGCAGCAGACAAGTTTTTGAAGCTGCTGGTGCCTCCAACATCCCCCGAACAACAAGATGCAGGGTCCTTCAGAGGTTTGCAGCTGTGCGTAAGCCATCCTGTCGACCTCCTCTATCCACTGCACACAAGCAGAAATGGCTCCAGTGGGCCAAACAATACATGAAGACTGACTCTTTGTTCACCGATGAGTGCCGTGCAATGCTCGATGGTCCAGATGGATGGAGTGGAGGATGGCTGGTGGATGGACATCCCATGCAAACACGGCTACGGCGCCAACAAGGAGGAGGTGGAGTAATGTTTTGGGCTGGAATCATGGGGAGAGAGATTGTCTGCCCCTTTAGGATCCCTGAAGGGGTAAAGATGAACTCCATAGTGTATGTTGAGTTTCTCAAACAGCACTTCCTGCCATGGTTCAAGAAGAACCGTGCATTCCGCAGCAAGATCATTTTCATGCATGATAATGCACTGTCTCATGCTGCACATAACACATCTGCATCTCTGGCTGCTATGGGCATAAAAGGGGACAAACTTATGGTGTGGCCCCCATGCTCCTCTGACCTCAACCCCATTGAGAACCTCTGGAGCATCATCAAAAGGAGTGTCTATGATGGCGGGAGGCAGTTCACATCTAAGCAACAGCTCTGGGAGGGTATTCTGTCCTCATGCAAAACAATTGAAGCAGAAACCATCCAAAACCTGACAAATTCAATGGACGAGAGAGTTCAGAAGCTCCTTTCGAACAAGGGGTCCTATGTGCAAATGTAACATCACCTAGAATAAAGTTTTGAGTTGAAAACTGTTTGATTTCAGTTTGTAATAACCTAATGCTTATAATTTTAAAAATGACCATTTTTTTGTTCTTTATTAAAATGAAAAGGTTGAAAACTGCGGGCTGAATGTTTGAATTTTTTAATTAAAAATATACTGTTATCATAGGCAGTTTGTACAAAAACCTTTCAATTGTACTCTAATTGTTATTTGACTGGAAAATTACAATGACTGCAATTCATATAGGTAATTTGGGAAAATCAGAGAAAATATTATTTGCATAATAATTTGGAACACAGTGTAAAGTAGACATGTGGGAAATGTTATCAACTATTTTGTGTGACATAACTTTCTGATTTAAGAGCATAACAATTCAAAGTTTGAAAATTGCTAAATTTTTGTCATTTTTGCCAAATTTCCAATATTTTCACAATAAACGCAAGTCATATAGAAAATTTTTTACATCCGTTATGAAGTACAATATGTCATGAGAAAACATTCTCAGACTCACTTGGATCCATTGAAGTGTTCAAGAGTTATTATCAATAAAGTGACACTTGTCAGTTTTCACAAATTTGGCCTGGTCATTAAGGTCAAAATTGGCTTGGTCACAAAGGGGTTAATATTCTGGTTTTGTTTTATAGGCCAAGTTCTGTATATTGCCAAATCTTTGCTCAGAAATTATAGCAGGACTAAATAATATTCATAAAGTATTCTGAATCCCAGGGATGATAGTTTCAATGAGTAAAAGTTATCATGACCAATGTTGTGCTGGCTTCCCTGAAACCATCTGGTAGTAGCCTAACAATTATTTCTGCTGTTTCTCCTTACTTCATATAGGTGTACATATATATTGTGATGCAGCGGTATCACACTTATGCAGTGATGAGGCAGTGACCCACAAAGTTTCAACACAAAATCTCTTAATGCGTTACTTCATGGCATTAAATGTCCAATTCACACAAGTGCATATAATATTATTGTCCATCTCATAGCACGACATACTACACGGCATCCTTTAGTTTACAGTCACTAAACACGCTAGACTTCTATTTGACCAGTAGCCGTGGGCGACTGCACCTCTGTGTCCACATCTCTCTACTCACAGCTTTCCACAGTACACTATATTCTTCAGTTTACAGTCGCTAAATATGCTAGTTCTTCTCTGACCTGTTGCCATGGGCGACTGCACTGCCGTGTTCACATCTCTCTACTCACAGCCATACACAGTCCATGATATCCTCCTGTTCGCAGTCGTTACACACGCCAGTCCCCCTCTGACCAGTTACCGTGGATGACAGCACCTCTGTGTACGTTGTGGGTGCCAGGCTTTCCAGCTGCCTTGGCTGTTCGGCTCCGTCAGTCTGTGTCGCCTGACACAGACAGAGCTCTGCAAAGCCTCCTGCTCTATCCTCCCGCTGAATACCAGACTCACACTGATACTACAACCTGTCACACCCAAACCTTTTCCTGCAGTGCTTTTAACAAAGGAATCTGTGGCCTTCAGCCACAGGGAAAACCCGGGTCTGGAATGAAATGGACTGCACGACTACCATCCTGCAGTCTGTTTCACAACACAACATCCCAGAGCAGGTTTTCCCTATATCTGCCTTGGACACTAGCATGTCCAAGGCTAACACTTATTTTTAGCCTGCATTGCAGTCACAGCTAAGCCCGTGACTTCTATGCACTCCTATTGTTAGGGTTCGAGTTCCCGCTGCTGCACAAGGGGAGTCTCGAACCAGTCCCGCTGCGGTCCCCCATCCATCTCCGGCCGCAGAGGAGCCTGCTCAGCAAAGATGTCGGTCCCAGCGTCTCGCCCGGTCTAATACTGTGCAGAAATCTTTGGGATCGCGTGCTCTCTAGTCAATAGGGAAAGTAGGTGCTGGTGAATTGGATCACAATGGACCCGACTAACAGAAAAATGGTAAAATTTACCGCACACTAAACAGGTAAATTGTATGCAACAATATATGATTTATTTTGTGAATAACATGTCCAAGAAAAAAGTGCCAAAAGATACAGCCAATACAATTAAATCACCCGACGTTTCGATCCTCCCGGATCTTACTCATGGGGTTACTTAGTTTAATGGTATTGAGATAAGGAAGCTTAGGGATCAGTATAAGTCACTGCAGGATGTGACCAGGTGCTGATATAGCTGGCTAAGCACTGAGGCTGGCTGTCTTGGCATAAAGCAAGGTATCTAAATCTGGATTGAATGCTTGACAGGTATAGGCGGCGCTCGTGCGCCATGCCACATGCATACATGCCACCTATACCTGTCAAGCATTCATTCTAGATTTAGATACCTTGCTTTATGCCAAGACAGCCAGCCTCAGTGCTCAGCCAGCTATATCAGCACCTGGTCACATCCTGCAGTGACTTATACTGATCCCTAAGCTTCCTTATCTCAATACCTTTAAATTAAGTAACCCCATGAGTAAGATCCGGGAGGATCGAAACGTCGGGTGATTTAATTGTATTGGCTGTATCTATTGCCACTTTTTTCTTGGACATGTTATTCACAAAATAAATCATATATTGTTGCATACAATTTACCTGTTTAGTGTGCAGTGAATTTTACCATTTTTCTAATACTGTGCAGAGACTTGCTGCTGCCTCTTCAGGTTCTGCTGTTGTAGCCAGTACTGGTCAGCGGCGAGCAGACGTCTTTAGGACTAAGTCCTTTGTTGCTTCATCTGAGCATGCCCAGGGCATGATCTCCCATTGGAGATCAGGAGTCACATGCTCAGATACAGCTGCCACTCCTATTGGTCCTTCAGGAAGGTCCTGTGGCTGTTGATGTTCTGAAGCAGCTTCCCAATGGTCCTTCCTGGAAGGTCTTTTTCTCGTGGCTGCTATAAAAGGCTGTCCTTACCGCACGGCCGTGCGCTAGTATCAAATCTGTTATGTGCATGCGCCAGTGTGGTCATGTATTAATGTGGTTTGGTCTGGCTGAAATAAGCCCCTAGAATACCGGCACCTCCGGTGAGGAGATTGTATGCACATGTTCAGAGCTCAGCTGAAAACGCCATTAGAATACCGGCTACTCCAGTGGGAGATTACTGCTTGGGTTCTGTTTGCATGACCACAGACTGCAATCCGCTTAGCAGTTAGCTGTGTTCCTTGTGAGTCTAACAGGACACAGTCTTTGTTACAGCGGCTCTGTGAATTAACAGAGTCCGCTTATATCGCCATATAGTGCTACGGCGTTTACATCTGCGACTCTGCGGGATAACAGAGTTCGCTTATACTGCCTATTTACGCCATCTTACTAGCAGCAGGCTCTTCCTGCACGGTGGACCGCGGGCTGCGAACGCACCTCTCCTTAATATCTATTAGGTGCGTTCTGCAGGCCCTTAACATCTATGGCCTTCATATGCCTCAGGGCATATCCTGGGGAAAAGATACAGTGACCCCTACAGGTAACACCAGTCACGGCCTCACAATATTAATAATATGTGCATACATTTCCATCATTTTCCCTGCAGATTTGGACTTTAGTAATATATTTCATCTTCTTACCCAAGGGATCAGTACATGACCCCATAAATAATTGATATAAACTTTCATTCAGCAATATGCCTCCTTACATCTGCATCGGTTGTCATAACAACGTAGGCAGTATCCTGCTTTAAACCAATGGATTACCCTTTCCTCACTACGAGGAGGGATTATGGGCAAGCTCAATGTCCCTTTCTGTATTTTTATACATTGGATTATCTGTTCTGTACATGAGAAAAATAAATATATTCATTTTGGTTGCTCCGAAATTCACGTTAATCACATCTTTTTTTCCTACTTTCGTAAATTAAAGTCTGTTTCACATCAACAGCTTCAGAAGAAAATTAACTAGATTATAAAAGCAATGTAACAGATGTGACAAGAATGTGCTAAGAGCAAATCAATGAAGAAGATAGAAACGTAAGGTGTACTTCAGTAGGATGGAAACAAAAAGAGCAAACACCCTGCAGAAAGTAAATCAATACTAATGGTAGATGAAAATAACATAGAGAACTTAGTTGACACTATTTGATCAAAAGAGCCTAAAAACCATCTCACCGCGACAAGGTGGACCCAATCAGTATGGACCCTAACTCTTGTACTCTTGTATCTCACCTCACCTGTGCCAGAAAGCTTCAAAAGAGATGGGAATAGAGCACGACCCAGACCTGGCTGCTTTTCACCTGCCTGTGGAAAACTATATAGACAAAATGCCTAACCCAAAAAGGAGGAGTTACACTCCTGTCTGCACAATTTACTAAAAACTAAAGTTTGTGTCTGTTAAATGGCCATAGTGTGACTATACACCTACACACTACACTTATACCAATGTTTGTTGCGGCTCATTTCTTTGGTTTTGCTTCAGTTTCTTCCATAGACTGATAAAAGGTAACAATACTTTGAGTTAATTCTATAGAATTACTAATAACAATTAAGCATTGCAAAGTTTTATAATAAGGAAAGAAAGAACATGAGAAAAGCTAGAGAAATATTGGATTTAACATTTAATTAAAAATCAGTGACTGGCTAAAATGAGTTTCAGTAAAAGACGTTTCATACCAATTCTTGTATTTTCGAACTATAATAACTAGTGAGTGGCAGTGTCTGTCATCTGCCTCCAAAAAATGTCTAAAATGCAAGTTGAACTATTTGGTCTTGGATGAACATGGATAAAACAACTTGAGTTCAGTTCAGAATTATTTAATTTAATTTACCAGCATCTATTTCTGTTTATTTGTGTGGTACAAATGTATGATAACTGCTGCAGTATTGTGAGACACTTATGTTGTTTGACACTGACAGTGTATGAAAGCATAACCTTACTACACTTGGTGCACTGGGTTTCACTCATTCTGCAGCTCAGGACAGTGCATTCCTGTAGGCACAAAAACATGTGGCGCCAAAATGCAGATCATCTTTATTTTTGTTACAGTGCTGATAGCATGAGCTATTACTCAGCCCTCCCCACTAATGATAATTAGAGAGCAGTGCTGTAACTCACAAAGTAAAAGAACAAGAAATCAGTAGTAATCTCTCTAAGCTTCAGCAAAGACGGTTGCCGAAAAGAGCATTGGGGCTGGTGTCTGTAACACCATTGTGTGGGTCTCTGCATGGCTTCTCATCCCCCACCAGGCAGGGACACTGATGTACTCACCACCCCAGGCCATGCAGTGAGCTCTTTGTCCTCTGCTTGCTGTGTACTGTAAGCTTGGAGTCCTCTGCTGGCTGTGCATGTTTCCTGTCTGCATTCTTAGGGAGCACGCAAGATAACTTACTGATTCTTAAAGAGACAGTGCGTGCGCTCCTAATGTGTTCCCAGCCTATTGTTGAGAAGCACTTGGTACTTAAGGCACCTCCACCTGTTGGAAGGTGACTGAGCAACAATCTCTTTTAGTGTGTGTGCGCAACAACTGAGTTGCCACGTCCTGTCCTATTTTTGATCTTGCCTGAACCTGTTTCCTTGGGTCTCTAAACCCAGGCCCGAACCCTTAATCTGTACCTGTATCTGATCTTTCCTGTTTCTGTCACCCTGGGGGCTAGATACCCAGGCCTGAACCCTGAACCTGTGTCTGTCCTTGTCTGAATTAGGACCAATCCCTGAACCTGTTTGCATCTAATTGTGGATCTTTCCATAAAACCTGATGTGTCTCCACCTGTATCTATCCCTAAAACCTGCAGTGTCTGAACCAGTACCTATCACTATACCTGCTGTGTCTGAACCTGTACCTATCTCTATAACCTGCAGTGTCTGAACTAGTACCTATCCCTATTCTGTTGCCGCTGTGCAACATTAGTGATGTGTGTGTAGACTTGTTACTTCATTGTAAGTACCCGTGTGAATCTGATTCTGTCTGTCCTGTGTGTACCTGCCCTTGTATTGGTCCTGTATGAACTTGATCCTGTCTGTCCTGTGTGTACTTGTCCTTGTAATTGTCCCATGTTTACCTGATCCTGTTCATTCTATGTGAACCGTGTCCTGTCTCGTCTGTCCTCCTCTATGGCTCCCTGCCTGTCCCTGCCTGCAGTACCCTACCTTTCAGCATGTGCGATTCCCTGCCTGTCCACATCTGCGGTTCCCTGCCTGTCCACATCTGCGGTTCCCTGCCTGTCTGCGTTTGCGGTTCCCTGCCTGTCCGCATGTGCGGTTGCCTTCCTGTCCACGTCTGCGGTTCCTTGCCTGTCCACATCTGTGGTTCCCTGCCTATCTGCAGTTTCCTGCCTGTCTGCGTCTGCAGTTCCCTGCCTGTCTGCGTCTACAGTTCCCTGCCTGTCTGTGATTCCCTGCCTGTCTGTGGTTCCCTGCCTGTCTGCGGTTCCCTGCCTGTCTGCGTCTATATTTCCCTGCCTGTCTGCGGTTCACTGCCTGTCTGCGGTTCCCTGCCTGTCTGTGGTTCCCTGCCTGTCTGCGGTTCACTACTTCTCTGCATCTGAGGTTCCCTGCCTGTCTGCGTCTGAGGTTCCCTGCCTGTCTGCGTCTTCAGTTCCCTGTCTGTCCACGTCTGCGGTTCGTATCCTGTTCACGTCTGCAGTTCCTTGTCTATCCAGTCTGAACTTGGTCCTACCCATCCCTGTATTCTAGTCGTACCCGCCAGTGACCCAGTCCTTCCTGAAACTATTCCTTTCCATTCAGTCTGAGCTGGGCCCTACCCGTTCTTGCATTCCAGTCTTACCTGCCAGTGAAAGAGTTCAGTGTATCAGCTGTGCCCACCTGCCAGTGCATCAGTCATGCCTGCCTGCCTGCCTGCAAGTGTATCAGCAGGCCTCCCTGCACGAACCTGCCTGTATACCAGCCGTGTCATGTACCCGCTTGCCTGTATATCATGCATATCCGCCTGCCTGTCTATAAATCAGCTGAACCAGTCAGTATACTTACAGCACCTGCCTGCACCTGTCGTTACATTGTCCTGTCCCCTTGGGGGTCAGTTGCTAATGCCGGACACCAACCTAGAGTGGTACCTGGCAACTACTTGCAACACAAACCTAACCTCACCACTAGAGGCTCCAGCAAACACTAAGATAGTTGCATAGTCATGCCCCTCCAGGGTAAGTCTGGTCCGTGGCACAGTGGGGCCAAGATCCACGCTTGCACTAAACAGTCTTGGTGCGAGCATGACGTCATTCTAGCTGAAGTGGACATTCATGATTATGTTATTTTCTTTGACTACTTTTATACCCATTGTTGGTTTTTGTGTATTTTGCCATGTGATTTTTCCTTGGTCATACACTTGATATCTATAGCATTTTAGGCCATAGCCTGTACATCTATTGGACCATTTATATATGCAATATTTTGTCTATGATTTTTTACTGGGTCCTTCAAAAGGCTTTATATTGGTGATATTATACTTATACTAACAGTAGGGGGCCAATTCATAAAACAAGTGGCATAAAAGCTTTGAAATGCAAACTGGAACTTTTGGCATTTCCAAGTCACTTCGGATCAGCTCCACCAAAATGGGCGAATCTGGGGGGGTAGCCTAGGAGAGACGGACGAGGTCACACTCTTCCGTCTTATTCAGGAAAAATATCAGTAGTTTTAACACCAAAAATGCTACTCTAGTTCCTCACTGGAGTAGCAATTCTTCTGTGGCACCTTTTCTACTACTGTAACCCACAGAGAAAAAAAACAAGAAATCAGTAGTAAGCTCTCCAAGCTTCGGTGAAGACTGTTGCCGAAACAAGCATTGGGATTGACATCATTCTAGCAGGAGATGACATTCATGGGTATGTTTCATTCTTTGATTACTTTTATACACATTATTGGTTTCCTATACTTCTATTGGACCATTTATATATGCAGTATTTTATCTATGATTATTTACTGGGTCCTTCTGAAGGACTTATATTCTTGCTGTTATACCTATTGTGACAGGGTCACTGGTTTTATATGTGAGGGGAGGTATGTGTCACACAGGATGCTCTCCTGTGTGAACTAAAACCTACTTTATTTATCTGCCAGCATGTTATATGATGGTAGGTTTTCTCTGTTAAAGGAGGTGCGGTTTTATGGGAATGTCAAAGAGGGCGGGAGGCATTCCCCCTACCTCCCCTCAGGGTGTGACTGAGCAATGGATAAAAGCTCAGTCCTGTTTTTTTTTCTCTGAAGTGTGGTCTGGAGAAGAAAGTCTCCAGACAGTATAGTGGAAGCTGCAGAGCTTACCACAAGGACTTTAGCAGTGCAGTTTATGCTACCGAGAGCGGGTGGAACCCACTCATCTATGGACTGAGTTATTGTTTGTTTTTTTTATGTTTTCCCGTTTAACCCAGAAGGGTCATGTTTACTTTTCCTGCGAAACCTGCATGAGTTTATGGCTGATAATAAACCAGCAGAAGGAAACCTGAGAACGTGTGTCCTGAGTCTACCTCCTGGAGAGCCAAGCGAGTCGTCTTGCCACAGTTGGTGGAGAATGCGGGCAGGATTCCAGGAACACGTGTACCTGCTACAAAGACCAGTGGATGTCCTGGGTGAAGGCTGTCAGCCAGCCAGAGAAGTCCGGCAGCATGGAGGAGCTCATTAAGCACCTGGTCCAGGCCCAGCAGAGCATGCAGCAGCAACACCTACAGAGCCAGCAGAGCATACAGCAGGCCAGCAGAGCATGCAACAGCAGCACCAGGAGACGACCAAATTGTTGCTTCAGCAGATCCAGTTGCAGCAAAAGTCGCAGCAGCAGCACCAGCAGGAGGCGCAACAGCAGATACAGCTTTTGGCGGACGCCATCCAGAGCAGGGCGGCACCCCAACCCCAGGGCCGACTGATGATTCTCACGTCAGGAAGGCGGTAAGGCGGGCCATGCAGAAGATGACCCCTGGGGATGATGTAGAAGCATTTCTGACTGTTTTTGAGAGGGTGGCTGATCGGGAGAGACTTCCACCAGCACAGTGGGCAGAGGTTCTGGCGCCATATTTATTGAGTGAACCCCAAAAAGCGTATTTTGACTTGGCACTGCAAGATGCTAAGGAGTATCCCAAACTAAAGACAGAGATCTTAGCACGTCTGGGAGTAAATATGGCAGTAAGAGCCCAGCGAGTTCATCACTGGGCGTATGCTAGCAACAAACCCCCTCGTTCGCAGATGTTTGACTTATTGCATCTTGTTCAGAAGTGGCTACAACCGGAGTCCTCCACTCCGGCCCAGATGGTGGAGCGGGTGGTGATTGACAGATTCATGCATTCCCTTCCCAAGTCAGTACAGACCTGGGTTGCCCAGGGTGATCCCCAGATTGCAGATGACTTTATCGGCCTGGTAGAGAGGTACCAGGTAGTTGAGAGATCTCTTGGGAAACCGGATGCAGTCATTTCTCCCTACTGGTATTCCCAAAAGGGGGTGGGTTCACCACGGAAGGGGTCTAGAGCCACCACTGGGGGGCGTCCCACTCCTATTGAAGGGGCCTTTAGAACAGTTGCGAAAGATATAGTTTGCTGGCAATGTCACAACCCTGGACATATAGCTGCCAAGTGTCAAATGTCCCCTGAGCCCATGGACTGCAGCCTAGGCAGACGGGTCTCCTATTATGCCTATCCAGCCTGTAGCGTGGACTGTCGACCTGGCGAAGGACCGCAGGCGTGTGCAGTATCCATTAATGGAATAAAAGTACTTGGGCTGTTGGACTCCGGGAGTCTGGTGACCTTGATCAGAGCATCCCTTCCCCACCAGTTGATCCCTTCCAAAACCCTGGGTGTTCGGTGCATCCATGGTGACGCCAAGGACTATCCCGTGGCCACAGTAACAGTGGGGACAGACTGTGGTGCCCAGTCCCATGAAGTCGGGGTGGTAAAGGACCTGATACATCCCGTCATATTGGGCCATGATTTTTCCTTATTCTGGGACTTGTGGGGAAGGGGAACTGGACTAAGTAACATGGGGAAAAGCGAGATCCTTGAAGAAGAACCTCCGGCAGAGTTCCCACTGTGCGTCCTTGTCGGTGATGAGGGTGAGACGGTGACCGAGGAGACTGACCTACCTGCGTTAGATATGTCCAGAGAGAACTTTGGGACTGCTCAAGTTCGAGACCTGACATTAAAAGGGGCATTCGACCAGGTTACTGTATGTTAATGGGGTTGCCCAAGAGCCGGGGGCCGACACCAGATTCCCCCACTTTGCAGTACAGGGGGAGTTGCTATATCGGGTGGCCAAACTGAGGGGCGGTGAGATAGTGGAACAGCTGTTAGTGCCGGGGCCATACAGACGGCGGGTGCTAGATATGGCCCATTCACATGTTCTGGGGGGACACCTAGGGGTCGAGAAAACTCAGGAGAGAATACTGTGGAGGTTTTATTGGCCAGGGTGTTATCGAGAAATTCAAAACTTTTGTAGGTCCTGCCCCACCTGCCAAATGACCGCTCCCTCCTCCCACTTCCGTAGCCCCTTAGTTCCACTACCTGTGATAGAGGTTCCCTTTGAGAGGATTGCCATGGACCTCGTGGGCCCCATAGTCAAATCAGCTCTGGTCGTCATGGACTATGCGACTCGGTATCCAGAAGCGGTTCCCCTAAGGAACATGTCCAGTAAGAGTATAGCCGAGAGTTGGTCCATATTTTTGCTCGGACAGGTCTACCAAAAGAGATTCTAACAGACCAAGGAACCCCTTCATGAGCAAGGTGATGAAGGAGCTATGCAGAGTCCTTCAGATAACTCAGCTGCGGACCTCGGTCTATCATCCACAAACGGACGGCCTAGTGGAACGCTTCAACAAGACCTTAAAGGCAATGCTCAAGAAGGTCGTTGAAAAGGATGGGATAGACTGGGACTACCTGCTCCCATTTCTGCTTTTCTCGGTCAGAGAAGTTCCTCAAGCCTCCACGGGCTTCTCTCCATTTGAGCTCCTATATGGGCGGCATCCAAGAGGTCTCCTAGATATCGCCAAGGAAACTTGGGAAGCTGAAGTCACGCCACACCGGAGTATCATCGAACATGTCGCCCAGTTACAGGAGAGAATGTCAAAGGTGATGCCCATCGTAAAGGAATATCTCCTCCAGGCGCAGGAAGCCCAGGCGAGGGTCTATAACCGGTCGGCAAGACTAAGACAGTTCCAGCCCGGAGACCGTGTTTTGGTGCTGATCCCTACCGTCGAGAGCAAGTTCCTCGCCAAATGGCAAGGTCCATACGAGGTGGTGGAGAAAGTCAGCGAGGTTAATTATAAAGTTCACCAGCCTGGCCGAAGGAAGGCACATCAAGTATATCATATAAACTTGCTCAAGCCGTGGCGGGACCGTGAACCTGTGGAAACTCCTCGCCTGGGAGCCGCACCAGAAGGCACGGAACCTTGGGAGGAGGTCACTATTGCAGAGACTCTATCACCGGCCCAGAAGCAACAGTGTCGAGAATTACTACAGCAGAATCGGGAGCTGTTCTCAGAGTTGCCAGGGCATACACAAGTGGTAGAGCATGACGTGCTGACAGAACCGCATGTACGAGTGAATTTGAAGCCGTATCGGATTCCGGAAGCACGCCGGGAGGTGATCTCGGCTGAGGTGAAGAGGATGTTAGACCTCGGGGTAATAGAGAAGTCAAAGAGTGGGTGGTCGAGCCCAATCGTCCTCGTGCCGAAACCCAATGGAGAGTGGAGGTTTTGTAATGACTACCGTCGGCTAAATGAGGTATCCAAGTGTGACGCGTACCAATGCCCCGCGTCGACGAACTCATCGAGAGGCTTGGACCGGCGAGGTACATCACCACTCTTGACCTGACTAAGGGCTACTGGCAGATCCCCATGTCCCGGATGGCTAAAGAGAAGACGGCTTTCTCAACACCTGATGGCTGTTTTCAATACGTGCGGATGCCGTTCGGACTCCAGGGGGCCCCAGCCACTTTCCAGAGGGCTATGGATCGGATCCTAGCCCCAAAGAAGTATGCCGCAGCCTACCTTGACGACATTGTGGTCTTTAGCCCAGACTGGGCTAGTCACCTACCGAAATTACAGGCCGTTTTGGATGCGCTAAGGGAAGCAGGATTTACCATAAATCCGAGAAAGTGTGCCATCGGAAAAGAGGAGGCCAAGTACCTGGGCTATGTTGTTGGGAGAGGCGAAATAAAGCTGCAAATTAAGAAAGTGGAGGCTATTCAAACCTGGCCGCAACCGCTCTCAAAGAAGCAGGTGAAAGCATTCCTGGGAATGGTGGGATACTACCGGCGGTTTATCCCGAATTTCGCCACGATTGCCGCCCCACTAACAGATCTTCTAAAAGGCACCAAATCAACCATGGTGAAATGGACTGAAGAAACGGAGACCGCATTTCAAAAGCTGAAGCTAACACTGTGCAAGCAGCCTGTCCTGGTCGCGCCAGACTTTAAGAAAGAATTTGTGGTCCAGACTGACTCATCAAAGGTTGGTCTAGGGGCCGTACTCTCCCAAGAAATAAATGGGGAAGAACATCCCATTCTCTATCTAAGCCGAAAGCTGTCCTCCTGCGAGAAGAACTACGCCATAGTAGAGAAAGAGTGTTTAGCCATAAAATGGGCCGTGGATACACTGAAATATTACCTACTAGGCCGGAAGTTTAAATTAGTATCAGACCATGCCCGTTGAGATGGTTGAGGGAAAAGAGGGGAAAAAATGCTAGGGTAACTAGATGGTTCCTAGAGCTTCAAGATTTTAACTTTCACGTGGAGCATAGGCCAGGGAAGTTACATGGGAATGCAGATGCCCTCTCTAGGATTCCCTGTCTGGTGTCAGAAAGTGCCCAAACCCCCGGCTTTGGGCAGAGGGGGGGAATATGTGACAGGGTCACTGGTTTTATATGTGAGGGGAGGTATGTGTCACACAGGATGCTCTCCTGTGTGAACTAAAACCTACTTTATTTATCTGCCAGCATGTTATATGATGGTAGGTTTTCTCTGTTAAAGGAGGTGCGGTTTTATGGGAATGTCAAAGAGGGCGGGAGGCATTCCCCCTACCTCCCCTCAGGGTGTGGCTGAGCAATGGATAAAAGCTCAGTCCTGGTTTTTTCTCTCTGAAGTGTGGTCTGGAGAAGAAAGTCTCCAGACAGTATAGTGGAAGCTGCAGAGCTTACCACAAGGACTTTAGCAGTGCAGTTTATGCTACCGAGAGCGGGTGGAACCCACTCATCTATGGACTGAGTTATTGTTTTTTTTTTTTATGTTTTCCCGTTTAACCCAGAAGGGTCATGTTTACTTTTCCTGCGAAACCTGCATGAGTTTATGGCTGATAATAAACCAGCAGAAGGAAACCTGAGAACGTGTGTCCTGAATCTACCTCCTGGAGAGCCGAGCGAGTCGTCTTGCCACACTATATGTTATGATTTGGTAGCTGAGGAGAGCAGGCAAAAACGGCAATACACCAGAGAGGTTGGAATCTACTAGATTGCAGTACCCTGACTAACCACCACAAATAAAGGCAGCCGTGGAGCGTTCCTACGTAGGTCCTAGACGCCTCGTCACAGCCTGAGAGGTTAACTACACCTAAAGATAGAAAGAGGAAAGCTATCTGCCCCGGAGCAGATCCCCAAAGAACATAGGAAGCCCCCAAACATGTAATGGCGGTTAGACAAGAGGAAATACAGACACAGACAGAAACTAGTATGAGCAAACGTTGGGGCCCAATCTTCCTAGACAGAAAAGGATAGGAAGGACACTTACTGCAATCCAAAAAAAACCCTAAAAAATACCAACTCTACTAATTGCAAAAACACCTGAGATCACACGAACTCTACCACCTAAATTAGTTCTCTGGTGTAACAAAACTAAGCCGCAGCCACTGAAAAAAAACTGGAAAAGGCAAATGAACAAATAACATTGGCTCCAGAAGAACTGAGAGGAGACCAAGCCCCCCGGGGAGGGGGACCTGGCTAACTTCGCAGAAATGCAGAGAAATATGCAAATTGTAAGTACAAAAACAAAAAACTGAAAATATCTTATTTGAGAGCAGGAGAAGAGGCAAGACTCAGCAAGCTTCCAAGTGAACCAGGAACCACAGTTGAGACAAGAACAATTGATCACCGGCAACCATGATGGGAGGGAACCTCCCTTATATATGACCAGTCTGTAACTCCTGATTGCCAATCCTCATTGAATGGTTCAGTACTGTTTGTAACCACCAGAGGGAGCTTCTGCTCAGAATTCATTTCTAACACATTCACAACACCTATACTGACAGTAGTGGGCTGATTAATAAAAAAAGTGGCCTAAAAGCTTTGAAAAGCTGCAAACTGCAACTTTTGCAGTTTTCAAGCCACTTTGGATTAGCTCTGTCAAAATGGGTGAAACTGGGGAGTAGACTGGGCGAGCCGTTGTCACACCACTTCGTCCAATTCATGAAAAGCGTTAGCTTTTTTTACACCAGAAATGCTACCCAGTCCCTTACTGGAGTATTATTTTTGATAAGTGGTTAGCACTGCAGCCTTGCAGCGCTGGGGTCCTGGGTTCAAATCCCACCAAGGACAACATCTGCAAGGAGTTTGTATGATCTCCTCGTGTTTGCGTGGGTTCCCTCCGGGTTCTTCGGTTTTCTTCCACTCTCCAAAGACATACTGATAGGGAACTTAGATTGTGAGCTCCATCGGGGACAGTGGCAATAATGTCTGTAAAGCGCTGTGGAATTAATAGCGCTATATAAATGAGTAAAATAAATAAATAAAATAAATAAGGCATCTCTTCTACTCATTCCAGACTGGTGTAGCGTCAGCGTGCACTGTGCTAGTCTTAATGAATCAGCCCTTAAGTGTTCAACATTAACCATATGCATTTTTGGTGTCCTTTCCTGCTATTTACAATGTTTTCTGACATTGGACTGATGCTTCTATCTTTATATTTCTGACATAAAGGAGAAAATAGGAGTCACTGGTGAAAAAAGATTTTTTAGCAAAAAATAGTAAATATTTATTTATATAAATCGTATAAAAAGTAACACAAGATCATATGAAAAAGACATAAGAAACACATACATAGGATGGATGCATATGCAGGGGGAATGCGTTCCTGTTAAAATCAAGTGACATTAATAACAGTGGCAGTGGAATAAACAAATGGTAGTCCCAAACAGGGAGTCATATGGAGCACCTCCCGCAGTGGGAAAAAGAAATGCGGTGCTGTAGCTACCTACATGTTAACCACAAAGTGCCTGAACATGCTTCAAAAAAAAAAAAAAAAATCACAAACATTGGTATATATTCAGGTCAGCAATAGACTGTGCAGCGCTGCCTAATTCAGCAAGAAGCCATGCTCACCAATACAAAAGTAACACAGGAATGCAGTCACCCCACTCACAGATGTCACCCCAACGCACGTTTCGTGGCTAGCATGCCACTTTTTCAAGGGGATAGTGATATAATGCACAAAGGACCTTCTTATACCTCCCCTTCCCTGATCACATGATCAGATTTAGCCAATGGAGAACGGTGTGTCGGCGCATGCGTCGCTGGAGCCGGGCAAACCCACAGCGACGGCGGCGTCATGTCTCCAGGGGTGCGCACCGGTCAAAGGGCCCGTGCGCACTCCGGACACAAAAAGACGCCCCATCACAGCGGCAATCGCCCAGATCACAGCGGGGCATGCGCACTCCCGGAACTCCATTTATGGCAGTAAGCACTACATACATCATGAAAAAACTGGTTTACAATCATATATGCAGAAATACAAAGCAAGATTTTTTGCATCATATATCGATCAGAGTTGTCAAAGTGCAACAAATAGTGGGTACACAAGAATTAATACATTAGAGAATCACATATATTACAGCTTTGTTCTCACTTCTTTATTTCTTTAATGATTCAGGAATGAACGGGACGGAGGTAGAATGCCAGATGACGAGTTAGGTGTAGACAAAAACACAACTGTAAAAGATATATATTAAAAACAAATATTAAAATCAAGAAGACATCAAAAGGAACCAAAATAGGGGATACTCAGAAGGAAAAGCAATTTATAAAAAAGAGGCAAAACTTAAAGATTCATTAAGGCCATTGGGCACCATTGTGTCCAACTGAATGATCCAACGGGCCTCCATTTGGGCCAGGATTTTTTTATAGTCCCCTCCTCTGACACCAAGGTGTAGAATATCGATTCCACGAACTTTGAAAGAGGATGCGTCACAGTTGTGATGGTATTTATAGTGACGAGGAATCGTCTTTAGGTCCGAAGGATCAGAAATGGTCCTCGCTGCGCCAATGTCCCTTACGTGTTCCCTAATACGTATTCTCAATTCCCTGGTGGTGAGGCCAACATATATCCTCGGACAGCCGCACGTAGCATAGTATATTACATTTGAACTCCCGCAGGATATACGCTGGCGAATATCAAAAGTTTTATCACCACCAGAGGAAGAGAAATTCGTGGAATGCAGGGCATTGGCGCAAGCGAGGCAATGGCCACACGGAACAAAGCCCGCGGTAGGACCACGAGTACCAAAGACATTTTTGGAAGGTGGAAGGTAGTGACTCGGACAAGCATATCGCGTAGATTTTTTGACCGTCTGGATGTCATGGATGGGTAATCGCCCAGCGAGCGCAGCAGAGCGGGCTCGGTTTTTAAAACATCCCAATGTTTAACTAGGATCTGTCTAATACCAGACCATTCATGGTTGAAAGTGGTGATAAATCTTATTGGTCCCTCTTCACACCCCTGACTGTCCACACGAACGGTATTAAGGAGGCAGCCACGTGGAGTCCTCCTTGCACGATCATATCCTTTTTTAATACACCTATTGCTGTACCCACGCGCCCTAAAGCGCTTTCTAAGGTCCTTGGCTTGTGCCTCAAAAGCATCATTGGTAGAGCAGATGCGTTTCATACGAAGAAACTGTCCAACCGGGACGGCCCTAATGGTGGCAGGGTGATGAGCTGACTTTGCGTGAATTAATGCATTCACAGAGGTGGGCTTCCTAAAAACGTCCGTCCTGAAGCGGCGGCTAGCGTCCACCTCCAACGAGACGTCCAGGAAGTCCACCCTCGTACGGCTATACTTATAGGTCAGATGAATGTTAAAAGAGTTCTGATTCAGCTCCACCATGAAATCCTCGAGCTGCTGCACCGTCCCGTCCCACAACATCAGAATATCATCAATATATCTAAACCACTACAGCACATGGGAGGCGGCCTGCGCGCCCGCATCACCAAAGATCTCTCCCAGAACCCAGAAAGAGATTGGCGTAAGCGGGCGCACAGGCCGCGCCCATGGCTGTACCACACCTCTGCAAGTAGAAAATATCCTTGAAGACGAAAAAGTTGTGTGTCAGGACATAGTGGAGCAGCTCGAGGATTAGCTCACACATAGGGCCGTCCAGGTTGGAGGATTCTAAGAAGAAACGAACGGCATCCAAGCCATGGGAATGATCAATGCAAGTGTATAAGGACTCCACGTCGGCTGCCACCAGAATAGTAGAGTCATCCACAAGGATGCCGTCGACCAGTGCCAGGACGTCCTTAGTGTCACGAATGAAAGAAGGCAGTGTCTCCACAATTGGTTTAAGGTAAAAATCAATAAATTTACACACCATATCACATGGATCACCAATGCCTGACACTATAGGGCGACCTGGTGGGTCAAGGGCATCCTTGTGGATTTTTGGAAGTAGATAGAAAGTGGGGGTTTTAGGATTTTTTATCAAAAGGCCCTCGTAGATTTTTTTAGGGATGATATTAGATTCATACACTCCGTGTAGGATGTCCTGGAGTTCCAACGAGAAGGAGGAAAGAGGACTACATGTCAGCCTGGTATACGTATTGGGATCCCTTAATTGACGGAAAGCTTCTCGTTCATATTTATTGCAAGGCCAGATCACGATATTCCCCCCTTGTCAGCAGGTTTAAAGACAACATCAGGAAGAGATTGTAATTATAACAAAGCCTGACGCTGTTTATAAGTCAAGTTGTCAAATCTACGTCTAGTAGATAATTGTCTTAGGTCTTCTGTCACCAGTTTCGTAAATACATCAATAGCTGGACATAGTGACAAGGGGGGGAATTTCGTTGACCTGGGTAACAATGATGTAGGGAACCTACTTGTTGTAGAGGCTGACTGTTCCTCAAGTAATTCCTCAAGATTGCGTAAAGCCTCCCTCTCGTTGTCACTCCAGGGCTCCGACGCTTGACCCGGCTATGTAATTTCTTTAATAGCAGCTTTCGAGAGAATAAATGAAGGTCTTTCAAAACTGTAAAAAAAATCAAAAGAATTAGTTGGGGAAAAAGTCAAACCCCTACTTAGAACCTCTAATTGTGTGGCAGACAGGACATGGTGTGATAGATTCACTACCTGTAATCCGCTCTGTGACGCGGACTGAGCGGATTCCCCTCCATTATTTCTAGTTTTTGTTGTCTGACGTGTCACCATCTTTTTCCCACCAGGTGGTACACCACCTAGATCATTAGTATGGGATTTTTTTGGGATAAGGTCTTCGTTCATAGATTGATTAGAGCGTGCTGAGGTTGATCTAGATCTTGAATACGATGAATTCCTGTATCTAGGACGTGATCTATCAGTGGGATTACGCCACCCGTAAACTCTTGAAAGTAATTTGTCCTGAGTATCTCGTTTAAACTTCTTAGATTTAGTAGATTGAATTTCAAGGGCCCATTTTTGTAGGTCCGCATCTATAGAGTCATTGAATTTTTTTAAATTTTCACTAGACATTTCACGTCGTAGTGTGACCTGCACTGCATCAATCTCTGATTCAAGTGTTCCCAATGTATTCTGATTCATTTCTTTTAATAATTTCATAAAACCAGTGGAGCAGGTATTAGTTAGCTCCTCCCAGCGATTTTTAATGGAATCATCCTGAATAGGGAATGATGGGAACACCTGAATTCGAAGGCCTCTAGGTATTAGGTTGCTTTGAATATATTTGTCTAGGAACTCGTGGTTCCACCAGACCTTGGTCCGTTTTTTTAGGAGATCCTTGAAAAGAAAAATAGCCTCTTGCAGTTCCTTCTGAGACCCTCATTGGATCCCTCTGCACCGTCCTGGAGTGTTTCGTGGATCTGAGCTCGCCATGTGGCATCTCTTGCTCGGAAGTCCATAATCAGGCTGAAAGAAGCTGTGAAAAACACAGAGACAATCAATTTAACCAAATACAGCCGCATTGGTAGAATATATGTGGGTCACACCACACATGTGTGTGACCAGAAATCACCACTCATAATAGCATAATGACATAAAGGAGAAAATTCATCGTATTCAAGATCTAGATCAACCTCAGCACGCTCTAATCAATCTATGAACGAAGACCTTATCCCAAAAAAATCCCATACTAATGATCTAGGTGGTGTACCACCTGGTGGGAAAAAGATGGTGACACGTCAGACAACAAAAACTAGAAATAATGGAGGGGAATCCGCCCAGTCCGCGTCACAGAGCGGATTACAGGTAGTGAATCTATCACACCATGTCCTGTCTGCCACACAATTAGAGGTTCTAAGTAGGGTTTTGACTTTTTCCCCAACTAATTCTTTTGATTTTTTTTACAGTTTTGAAAGACCTTCATTGAGGCTGTGGTTCCACGGTCCGGAACCACAGCGCTTTGGATGGAGCGGAAATTCCGCTCCGTCTAAGCCTCGCCCCCTTTATGACGCGCGAACACCTCCGGAAAGAACGCAGGGCTACATAGCCCTGTGTTAATTCTGTTGCGGCGACGCACCGTCGCCGCAATACGCGAGGACATGCTGCGGTCTGAAAAGACGCGCCGCATGTCCGTTTACGCAGGTCTGCCACCTGCGTATTGTTACGCATAGTGGAGACGGGATTTCTTGAAATCCCCTCCACTATGCTGTAACATCTGGACGCTGCGTGTTTGGCGCTGCGCCAGCGCACAGCGCCAAACACGCAGCGTTTCCTGACCGTGGAAACTCACCCTTATTCTCTCGAAAGCTGCTATTAAAGAAATTACATAGCCGGGGTCAAGCGTCGGAGCCCTGGAGTGACAACAGAGGGAGGCTTTACGCAATCTTGAGGAATTACTTGAGGAACAGTCAGCCTCTACAACAAGTAGGTTCCCTACATCATTGTTACCCAGGTCAACGAAATTCCCCCCCTTGTCACTATGTCCAGCTATTGATGTATTTACGAAACTGGTGACAGAAGACCTAAGACAATTATCTACTAGACGTAGATTTGACAACTTGACTTATAAACAGCGTCAGGCTTTGTTACAATTACAATCTCTTCCTGATGTTGTCTTTAAACCTGCTGACAAGGGGGGGAATATCGTGATCTGGCCTTGCAATAAATATGAACGAGAAGTTTTCCGTCAATTAAGGGATCCCAATACGTATACCAGGCTGACATGTAGTCCTCTTTCCTCCTTCTCATTGGAACTCCAGGACATCCTACACGGAGCGTATGAATCTAATAACATCCCTAAAAAAATCTACGAGGGCCTTTTGATAAAAAATCCTAAAACCCCCACTTTCTATCTACTTCCAAAAATCCACAAGGATGCCCTTGACCCACCAGGTCGCCCTATAGTGTCAGGCATTGGTGGTCCATGTGATATGGTGTGTAAATTTATTGATTTTTACCTTAAACCAATTGTGGAGACACTGCCTTCTTTCATTCGTGACACTAAGGACGTCCTGGCATGGGTCGACGGCATCCTTGTGGATGACTCTACTATTCTGGTGGCAGCCGATGTGGAGTCCTTATACACTTGCATTGATCATTCCCATGGCTTGGATGCCGTTCGTTTCTTCTTAGAATCCTCCAACCTGGACGGCCCTATGTGTGAGCTAATCCTCGAGCTGCTCCACTATGTCCTGTCGTCTTCAAGGATATTTTCTACTTGCAGAGGCGTGGTACAGCCATGGGCGTGGCCTGTGCGCCCGCTTACGCCAATCTCTTTCTGGGGTTCTGGGAGAGATCTTTGTCTGGTGATGCGGGCGCGCAGGCTGCCTCCCATGTGCTGTACTGGTTTAGATATATTGATGATATTCTGATGTTGTGGGACGGGACGGTGCAGCAGCTCGAGGATTTCATGGTGGAGCTGAATCAGAACTCTTTTAACATTCATCTGACCTATAAGTATAGCCGTACGAGGGTGGAATTCCTGGACGTCTCGTTGGAGGTGGACGCTAGCCGCCGCTTCAGGACGGACGTTTTTAGGAAGCCCACCTCTGTGAATGCATTAATTCACGCAAAGTCAGCTCATCACCCTGCCACCATTAGGGCCGTCCCGGTTGGACAGTTTCTTCGTATGAAACGCATCTGCTCTACCAATGATGCTTTTGAGGCACAAGCCAAGGACCTTAGAAAGCGCTTTAGGGCGCGTGGGTACAGCAATAGGTGTATTAAAAAAGGATATGATCGTGCAAGGAGGACTCCACGTGGCTGCCTCCTTAATACCGTTCGTGTGGACAGTCAGGGGTGTGAAGAGGGACCAATAAGATTTATCACCACTTTCAACCATGAATGGTCTGGTATTAGACAGATCCTAGTTAAACATTGGGATGTTTTAAAAACCGAGCCCGCTCTGCTGCGCTCGCTGGGCGATTACCCATCCATGACATCCAGACGGTCAAAAAATCTACGCGATATGCTTGTCCGGAGTCACTACCTTCCACCTTCCAAAAATGTCTTTGTTACTCGTGGTCCTACCGCGGGCTTTGTTCCGTGTGGCCATTGCCTCGCTTGCGCCAATGCCCTGCGTTCCACGAATTTCTCTTCCTCTGGTGGTGATAAAACTTTTGATATTCGCCAGCGTATATCCTGCGGGAGTTCAATTGTAATATACTATGCTACGTGCGGCTGTCCGAGGATATATGTTGGCCTCACCACCAGGGAATTGAGAATACATATTAGGGAACACGTAAGGGACATTGGCGCAGCGAGGACCATTTCTGATCCTTCGGACCTAAAGACGATTCCTCGTCACTATAAATACCATCACAACTGTGACGCATCCTCTTTCAAAGTTCGTGGAATCGATATTCTACACCTTGGTGTCAGAGGAGGGGACTATAAAAAAATCCTGGCCCAAATGGTGGCCCGTTGGATCATTCAGTTGGACACAATGGTGCCCAATGGCCTTAATGAATCTTTAAGTTTTGCCTCTTTTTTATAAATTGCTTTTCCTTCTGAGTATCCCTTATTTTGGTTCCTTTTGATGTCTTCTTGATTTTAATATTTGTTTTTAATATATATCTTTTACAGTTGTGTTTTTGTCTACACCTAACTCGTCATCTGGCATTCTACCTCCGTCCCGTTCATTCCTGAATCATTAAAGAAATAAAGAAGAGAGAACAAAGCTGTAATATATGTGATTCTCTAATGTATTAATTCTTGTGTACCCACTATTTGTTGCACTTTGACAACTCTGATCGATATATGATGCAAAAAATCTTGCTTTGTATTTCTGCATATATGATTGTAAACCAGTTTTTTCATGATGTATGTAGTGCTTACTGCCATAAATGGAGTTCCGGGAGTGCGCATGCCCCGCTGTGATCTGGGCGATTGCCGCTGTGATGGGGCATCTTTTTGTGTCCGGAGTGCGCACGGGCCCTTTGACCGGTGCGCACCCCTGGAGACATGACGCCGCCGTCGCTGTGGGTTTGCCCGGCTCCAGCGACGCATGCGCCGACACACCGTTCTCCATTGGCTAAATCTGATCATGTGATCAGGGAAGGGGAGGTATAAGAAGGTCCTTTGTGCATTATATCACTATCCCCTTGAAAAAGTGGCATGCTAGCCACGAAACGTGCGTTGGGGTGACATCTGTGAGCGGGGTGACTGCATTCCTGTGTTACTTTTGTATTGGTGAGCATGGCTTCTTGCTGAATTAGGCAGCGCTGCACAGTCTATTGCTGACCTGAATATATACCAATGTTTGTGATTTTTTTTTTTTTTTGAAGCATGTTCAGGCACTTTGTGGTTAACATGGAGGTAGCTACAGCACCGCATTTCTTTTTCCCACTGCGGGAGGTGCTCCATATGACTCCCTGTTTGGGGCTACCATTTGTTTATTCCACTGCCACTGTTATTAATGTCACTTGATATTAACAGGAACGCATTCCCCCTGCATATGCATCCGTCCTACGTATGTGTTTCTTATGTCTTTTTCATATGATCTTGTGTTACTTTTTATACGATTTATATAAATAAATATTTACTATTTTTTGCTAAAAAATCTTTTTTCACCAGTGACTCCTATTTTCTCCTTTATGTCATTATGCTATTATGAGTGGTGATTTCTGGTCACACACATGTGTGGTGTGACCCACATATATTCTACCAATGCGGCTGTATTTGGTTAAATATCTTTATATTTCTGTACAATAAAGATTATATGTTTTTTTTTCTAGACATTGTCTTTCTTTTAAGGTGGCTTTACTATTGATTTCTCTTTTTTTTTCTTTGATTCTTCTTTTTGGTTTGCACCTTATTTTGTCCATATTTATACCTTTTGTTTTTTTGTCACATAACTATATTTTGTTTTTATGTTTTAGAGGTGTTTTTATTCTCTTACGAACTTTTGATGTAAACCACAGAGGTAGAAAAAGCCACCCTATGAGCTTGTGGGGTGACTTAACACAGTTCAGAATTCTAGTAAATAGCAATGGTTACAAGTATCTGTCTTCCTTCGAATTGTTAAAATAAAATTTGCAGTTTCCTATACCCTGGATCACCCTTCGTGGCTTAAAGATTGCAGATTTTGTTGCATCGAAGAAATAAAATAAAGTTGCACTAACGCACTTTTGCATGACAAATGATATTAGCTCCTTTGGTGTAAACTGCTTATTTTCTAATCCATTCTAACTTGCAGAACTCTGTAAAACGCCCCAGCAACAAGCGTTTCTCAGGTTTCTGTTATCCATGTATGCTTATGCTTGTGCACAGACAGATGCATTATCATATATTTCAAGTTGCTACTGTATGCTCAGGCATATTAGGGTCAAAGGTATTCATTTTATAAATAGATGATCTACAAACAACCCACATATATCAAAAATTTAAATATTTTAATCAATGTCTGAATTAAAACTAAGGTAATTTATTGTGATAATTTGCAAGAAATTTATGATCACACATGTCTTACTTGATAAATCATGCTTAACATACATCACAGTAATTTACTTTTAAACTGCATAAAATGAAGGCACTATCTCCAGGGAAGATGTCTGTGTGGCATAGAGAAGCACTTTTTTTTTTTTTTGCATCAATTTAACCCTTTCATGCCAGAGCCTGTTTTCGCCTTCGTGACTGGGCTATTTTTACAATTCTGACCAGTGTCATTCCCACTGATTCTGAGATTGTTTTTTCGTGACATATTGTACTTCATATAGTGGTAAAATTTGTTAAATATAACTTGTGTTTATTTAAGAAAATATCAGAAATTTGGTGAAACTTTTGAAAATGTCACAATTTTCAAACTTTTAATCTTTATGCCTTAAACCAGAGTTATGTCACAAAAAATAGTACATAAATAACATTTCTCACATCTCTACTTTACATCAGCATAATTTTTGAAACATAATATTGTTTTTTTTTGGGAAGAGGAAAAAAAAAAAACAGCGAGAAGGTTGCAGTCTAAAAGATAACCTCGACGTGTTTCGACTTAGCAGTTTTCATCAAGATCTTGTTGAAGACTGCTAAGTCGAAACATGTCATCTGTTTTTGAAGTGTTTTTTCCCATGCCCGGCAATCCTGTGCCACTTATGTTTTAACCTAATGGATTAAAGGTTATCTTTAGACTGCAACCTTCTCGCTGTTTTATTTTTTTTTTCTCTTCCCAAGTACTTTTGCTCCATGGAACCGTGCTGAGCACCAGCTGTCTAATGAAGATTTCACAGAAGGGTGAGCTGACTATATATTTTTTGTTTCCCATAATGTTTTTTTTGTTACGAAGTTAGAAGGGTTAAAAGTGATCAGCAATTTCATTTTCCAGAAAATTTAAAAAACCATTTTTTTTAGGGCCCAATCACATTTTGTTTTTTAACCCCAAACTTACTAGCAGCAGGCTTTTCCCCTGCACGGTGCCCCGGGGGCTGGGGAACGCACCTCTCCTTAATAAAAAATTGGGTGCTTTCTCCCAGGCCCTTAACACAAGGGGCCTTCATAACCCGGGGCCCATATCCGGGGAAAAGATACAGTGCCCCCTACAGGTAACCCCATCACGGCCTCAAAAATTTTAATAATAAGGGCATACTTTTCCTTATTTTTTTTCCCTGCAGATTTGGATTTTAGAAAATATTTCATCTTTTTCCCCCAAAGGGGGATCAAAAACATAACCCCATAAAAAAATTGATATAAACTTTCATTCAAAATATCCCCCTTTAAAACTGCATGGGTTTTGTCAAAACAACGTAGGCAAAATCCTGTTTTTAAAAAACCAAGGGTTTACCCTTTCCTCACAAACGAAAGGGGAAATTATGGGCAAGCTAAAATGTCCCTTTTTTAAATTTTTAAATAAAATTGGTTTAAAACTGTTCTTTTACATGAAAAAATAAAAAAATTCATTTTGGTTCTCCGAAATTCAGGGTTAAAACAAAACTTTTTTTTCCTATTTTTGGGAAAATTAAAAGGTCTTTTCCCACATCAAAAAGCTTCAAAAAAAATTAACAAGATTATAAAGCAATTTTAAAAATGTGCCAAGAATGGGGCAAAGAGCAAATCAATGAAGAAGAAAAAAAACGTAAGGGTACCCCCAGGGGAATGGAAACAAAAAGAGAAAACCCCTGCAGAAATTTAAATCAATACAAATGGTAGATGAAAATAACATAGAGAACTTATTTAAACACTTTTTGACCCAAAAGGAACCCCCAAAAACCCATCCAAACCCCACAAGGGACCCCCAAACAGTATGGACCCTAACTCGGGACTCTTGTATCTCCCCCTCACCTGGGGCCAAAAGCTTCAAAAAAAGATGGGAAAAGCACGACCCAGACCCGGCTGCTTTTTACCTTCCTGTGGGAAAAAATTTTATAACAAAATGCCTAAAACCCAAAAAGGAGGAGTTTTTCACTCCCGTCCCGCACAATTTACTAAAAAATAAAGGTTTTTTGTCTGTTTTAAAAGGCCATATGTGACAAAACAAACCCACACACTAAACTTATACCAATTTTGTTTCGGGGTCAAAAACTTTGGTTTTGGCTTTATTTCTTCCAAAGACTGATAAAAGGGAAAAAATACTTTGAGTTAATTTTATAAATATAAAAACAAAAAAAACAATTGGGAAATTTTATAAAAAGGAAAAAAAAGAAAAAATGAAAAAGCTAGAGAAAAAATTTGGAAATTTTTCATTTAATTTTAAAAAACGTGACAGGGAAAAAAGATTTCAGTTTTTAAAAAACGTTTCAAACCATTTTTTGTAATTTTTTGAACTATAAAAACTAGTGAGTGGCAGTGTCCCGCATCTGCCCCCCAAAAAAAATTTTAAAAAAAGCCCAAATTGAACTATTTGGTCGGATAACATTGGGGTAAAACAACTTGGTTTTAGTTCAGAAAATTTTTTAAATTTTAAATTTTCCAGCATCTTTTTCCGTTTATTGTGTGGTACAAAAGTATGAAAAACTGCTGCATAATTTGTAGGAAAACTTTTGTTTTTGACACTGACAGGTATGAAAGCATAACCAACTACACTTGGGGCACTGGGTTTTACCCTTCTGCAGCTTCCCGACAGTGCATTCCGTAGTACAAAAACAAGTGGCCAAAAGCCGATCATCTTTTTTTTTGTTACAGTGCTTGCAACAAATTTCTATTTCTCAGCCCCCCCACTAATTATAATTAAGAGAGCAAGGGTGTAAAAACCCCCAAATAAAAGAACAAGAAATCAGTAGAATCTCCTAACTTCACAAAGGGCGGGTTTCCGAAAAGAGCATTTGGGGCGGTGGCTGTTAAAACCATTGGGGTGGGTTTTCTGCCCTGGCTTCCCCCCCCACCAGGCAGGACAACCGAAAGTACTCACCACCCCCGGGGCCCTGCAGTGAGCTCTTTTTTCCCCCTGGGTTGCTGTGTACTGTAAGCAGGGGTCCTCTGCTGGGTTGCAAGTTTTCCCTTTTCTGCATTCTTAGGGGGCACGCAAAAAACTTACTGAATTCTAAAAAAGACAGTGCGTTCCCCTCCTGCCACTTCTCGGTTCCCTGCCGCCAAATCTGGGGTTTCCCTCCTGTCTGCGTTTGGGGTTCCCGCCTGTCCGTTTGTGCTTGCCTTCCGTCCACGCCCGGGGTTCCTTGCCTGCCCCACATCTTTTTTTCCCCGGCCTATCTCATTTTCCGCCTGTCTGCCTTTTGCATTCCCTCCTTCTGCTCTACATTTCCCTGCCTTCTTGATTCCCTGCCCTTCTGTTTCCCTCCTTCTGCGGCCCTCCTGCGGCGTCTATTTTTCCCTCCCCTGTTGGGGTTTCACTGCCTGCCCTGGGGTTCCCTGCCTGTTTTGGGGTTTCCCGCCTGTCTGGGGTTCATTTACTTCCCCTGCTCGTTTTTTCCCTCCTGTCTCTCTGAGGTTCCCTCCTTCTGCTTTTCATTCCCTGTCTGTCCACTCTGGGGTTCAACCCTTTGTTCACGTCTGCATTTCCTTTCTTTTCCAGTCTGAACTTGGTCCTACCCACCCTGTTTTTCTAGTCGAAACCCGCCATGACCCAGCCCCCCCTTCCTGAAACTTTTCCTTTCCATTCATTTCTGAGCGGGGCCCTACCCTTTTCTTGCTTTCCCCGCCTTCCCTGCCAGTGAAAGAGTTCAGTGAAACAGCTGTCCCACCTGCCATGCTCTCATGCCTCCCCTGCCTGCCTGCAAGAAAAATCAGCGGGCCTCCCTGCACAACCTCCCTTTTGTATACCAGCCGTGTCATGTACCCGCTTGCCTGTATATCAGCAACCGCCTGCCTGTCAAAAAATCAGCTGAACCAGCAGTATACTTACAGCACCTGCCTGAAACCTTCGTTACATTGCCCCTGCCCCCTTGGGGGGGCCCGTTGTTTAATGCCGGACACCAACCTAAGTGGAACCTGGAAAACTACTTGAAACCCAAACCAACCCCTCACCACTAAGGCCCAGAAAAACCTAAAATAGTTGCATAGTAAATGCCCCTCCGGGGTAATTTGGTCCGTGGCACAGTGGGGCCAAGATCCACGCTTGCACAAAAAAGTCTTGGTGCGAGCATGACGTCCCTTTTTAGCTGAAGTGGACATTCATGATTATTTATTTTCTTTGACTACTTTTATACCCATTGTTTGGGTTTTTTTGTATTTTGCCAAGTTTTTTTCCTTTTGGGCATACACTTGATATCTATAGCATTTTTTGGCCATAGCCTGTAAAATCTATTGGACCATTTTTATATCAAAATTTTGTCTATGAAATTTTTTTTCGGGGCCTTTAAAAGGGTTTAAAATTTTGGGGATATTATACTTATACTAACAGTAGGGGGCCAATTCATAAAACAAGTGGCATAAAAACTTTGAAAAGCAAACCGGAAAATTTTGGCAATTTTCCCAAATCACTTCGGGCAGCTCCCCCAAAATGGGCGAATCCCGGGGGGTAGCCTAGGAGAGCGGACGAGGGCACACTCTTTCCCTCTTTTTCAGGAAAAATATCAGTATTTTAACACCAAAAAAAGCTACTCTAGTTCCTCACTGGGGTAGCAATTCCTGGGGGCAAACCCTTTTTTAAATTTCTGTAACCCACAGAAAAAAAACAAGAAATCAGTAGTAAGCTCTCCAAGCTTCGGGGAAGACTGTTTCCGAAACAAGCATTGGGGTTGACATCAATTTTAGCGGGGAAAGACATTCTTAAGTTTTATTTTTTTGATTATTTTATACACATTATTGGTTTCCTATACTTCTATTGGACCATTTATATATGCAGTATTTTTTTTCTAAGATTATTTACTGGGGCCTTCCCGAAGGGGCTTATATTCTTGCTGTTATAAACCCAAATTTGACAGGGTCACTTTGGGTTTTAAAATGTAGGGGGGGTATGTGTCCACCCGGAAAAGCTCTCCTGTGTGAACTAAAACCTACTTTATTTATCTGCCAGCATGTTATATGATGGTAGGTTTTCTCTGTTAAAGGAGGTGCGGTTTTATGGGAATGTCAAAGAGGGCGGGAGGCATTCCCCCTACCTCCCCTCAGGGTGTGGCTGAGCAATGGATAAAAGCTCAGTCCTGTTTTTTTTTCTCTGAAGTGTGGTCTGGAGAAGAAAGTCTCCAGACAGTATAGTGGAAGCTGCAGAGCTTACCACAAGGACTTTAGCAGTGCAGTTTATGCTACCGAGAGCGGGTGGAACCCACTCATCTATGGACTGAGTTATTGTTTTTTTTTTTTATGTTTTCCCGTTTAACCCAGAAGGGTCATGTTTACTTTTCCTGCGAAACCTGCATGAGTTTATGGCTGATAATAAACCAGCAGAAGGAAACCTGAGAACGTGTGTCCTGAGTCTACCTCCTGGAGAGCCGAGCGAGTCGTCTTGCCACAGTTGGTGTGAGAGTGCGTGCAGGATTCCAGGAACACGTGTACCTGCTACAAAGACCAGTGGATGTCCTGGGTGAAGGCTGTCAGCCAGCCAGAGAAGTCCGGCAGCATGGAGGAGCTCGTTAAGCACCTGGTCCAGGCCCAGCAGAGCATGCAGCAGCAACACCTACAGAGCCAGCAGAGCATACAGCAGGCCCAGCAGAGCATGCAACAGCAGCACCAGGAGACGACCAAATTGTTGCTTCAGCAGATCCAGTTGCAGCAAAAGTCGCAGCAGCAGCACCAGCAGGAGGCGCAACAGCAGATACAGCTTTTGGCGGACGCCATCCAGAGCAGGGCGGCCACCCCAACCCCAGGGCCGACTGATGATTCTCACGTCAGGAAGGCGGTAAGGCGGGCCATGCAGAAGATGACCCCTGGGGATGATGTAGAAGCATTTCTGACTGTTTTTGAGAGGGTGGCTGATCGGGAGAGACTTCCACCAGCACAGTGGGCAGAGGTTCTGGCGCCATATTTATGGTGAACCCCAAAAAGCGTATTTTGACTTGGCACTGCAAGATGCTAAGGAGTATCCCAAACTAAAGACAGAGATCTTAGCACGTCTGGGAGTAAATATGGCAGTAAGAGCCCAGCGAGTTCATCACTGGGCGTATGCTAGCAACAAACCCCCTCGTTCGCAGATGTTTGACTTATTGCATCTTGTTCAGAAGTGGCTACAACCGGAGTCCTCCACTCCGGCCCAGATGGTGGAGCGGGTGGTGATTGACAGATTCATGCATTCCCTTCCCAAGTCAGTACAGACCTGGGTTGCCCAGGGTGATCCCCAGATACGCAGATGACTTTATCGGCCTGGTAGAGAGGTACCAGGTAGTTGAGAGATCTCTTGGGAAACCGGATGCAGTCATTTCTCCCTACTGGGATACCCAAAAGGGGGTGGGTTCACCACGGAAGGGGTCTAGAGCCACCACTGGGGGGCGTCCCACTCCTATTGAAGGGGCCTTTAGAACAGTTGCGAAAGATATAGTTTGCTGGCGATGTCACAACCCTGGACATATAGCTGCCAAGTGTCAAATGTCCCCTGAGCCCATGGACTGCAGCCTAGGCAGACGGGTCTCCTATTATGCCTATCCAGCCTGTAGCGTGGACTGTCGACCTGGCGAAGGACCGCAGGCGTGTGCAGTATCCATTAATGGAATAAAAGTACTTGGGCTGTTGGACTCCGGGAGTCTGGTGACCTTGATCAGAGCATCCCTTCCCCACCAGTTGATCCCTTCCAAAACCCTGGGTGTTCGGTGCATCCATGGTGACGCCAAGGACTATCCGTGGCCACAGTAACAGTGGGGACAGACTGTGGTGCCCAGTCCCATGAAGTCGGGGTGGTAAAGGACCTGATACATCCCGTCATATTGGGCCGTGATTTTTCCTTATTCTGGGACTTGTGGGGAAGGGGAACTGGACTAAGTAACATGGGGAAAAGCGAGATCCTTGAAGAAGAACCTCCGGCAGAGTTCCCACTGTGCGTCCTTGTCGGTGATGAGGGTGAGACGGTGACCGAGGAGACTGACCTACCTGCGTTAGATATGTCCAGAGAGAACTTTGGGACTGCTCAAGTTCGAGACCTGACATTAAAAGGGGCATTCGACCAGGTTACTGTATGTAATGGGGTTGCCCAAGAGCCGGGGGCCGACACCAGATTCCCCCACTTTGCAGTACAGGGGAGTTGCTATATCGGGTGGCCAAACTGAGGGGCGGTGAGATAGTGGAACAGCTGTTAGTGCCGGGGCCATACAGACGGCGGGTGCTAGATATGGCCCATTCACATGTTCTGGGGGGACACCTAGGGGTCGAGAAAACTCAGGAGAGAATACTGTGGAGGTTTTATTGGCCAGGGTGTTATCGAGAAATTCAAAACTTTTGTAGGTCCTGCCCCACCTGCCAAATGACCGCTCCCTCCTCCCACTTCCGTAGCCCCTTAGTTCCACTACCTGTGATAGAGGTTCCCTTTGAGAGGATTGCCATGGACCTCGTGGGCCCCATAGTCAAATCAGCTCTGGTCGTCATGGACTATGCGACTCGGTATCCAGAAGCGGTTCCCCTAAGGAACATGTCCAGTAAGAGTATAGCCCGAGAGTTGGTCCATATTTTTGCTCGGACAGGTCTACCAAAAGAGATTCTAACAGACCAAGGAACCCCTTCATGAGCAAGGTGATGAAGGAGCTATGCAGAGTCCTTCAGATAACTCAGCTGCGGACTCGGTCTATCATCCACAAACGGACGGCCTAGTGGAACGCTTCAACAAGACCTTAAAGGCATGCTCAGAAGGTCGTTGAAAAGGATGGGATAGACTGGGACTACCTGCTCCCATTTCTGCTTTTCTCGGTCAGAGAAGTTCCTCAAGCCTCCACGGGCTTCTCTCCATTTGAGCTCCTATATGGGCGGCATCCAAGAGGTCTCCTAGATATCGCCAAGGAAACTTGGGAAGCTGAAGTCACGCCACACCGGAGTATCATCGAACATGTCGCCCAGTTACAGGAGAGAATGTCAAAGGTGATGCCCATCGTAAAGGAATATCTCCTCCAGGCGCAGGAAGCCCAGGCGAGGGTCTATAACCGGTCGGCAAGACTAAGACAGTTCCAGCCCGGAGACCGTGTTTTGGTGCTGATCCCTACCGTCGAGAGCAAGTTCCTCGCCAAATGGCAAGGTCCATACGAGGTGGTGGAGAAAGTCAGCGAGGTTAATTATAAAGTTCACCAGCCTGGCCGAAGGAAGGCACATCAAGTATATCATATAAACTTGCTCAAGCCGTGGCGGGACCGTGAACCTGTGGAAACTCCTCGCCTGGGAGCCGCACCAGAAGGCACGGAACCTTGGGAGGAGGTCACTATTGCAGAGACTCTATCACCGGCCCAGAAGCAACAGTGTCGAGAATTACTACAGCAGAATCGGGAGCTGTTCTCAGAGTTGCCAGGGCATACACAAGTGGTAGAGCATGACGTGCTGACAGAACCGCATGTACGAGTGAATTTGAAGCCGTATCGGATTCCGGAAGCACGCCGGGAGGTGATCTCGGCTGAGGTGAAGAGGATGTTAGACCTCGGGGTAATAGAGAAGTCAAAGAGTGGGTGGTCGAGCCCAATCGTCCTCGTGCCGAAACCCAATGGAGAGTGGAGGTTTTGTAATGACTACCGTCGGCTAAATGAGGTATCCAAGTGTGACGCGTACCCAATGCCCCGCGTCGACGAACTCATCGAGAGGCTTGGACCGGCGAGGTACATCACCACTCTTGACCTGACTAAGGGCTACTGGCAGATCCCCATGTCCCGGATGGCTAAAGAGAAGACGGCTTTCTCAACACCTGATGGCTGTTTTCAATACGTGCGGATGCCGTTCGGACTCCAGGGGGCCCCAGCCACTTTCCAGAGGGCTATGGATCGGATCCTAGCCCCACATAAGAAGTATGCCGCAGCCTACCTTGACGACATTGTGGTCTTTAGCCCAGACTGGGCTAGTCACCTACCGAAATTACAGGCCGTTTTGGATGCGCTAAGGGAAGCAGGATTTACCATAAATCCGAGAAAGTGTGCCATCGGAAAAGAGGAGGCCAAGTACCTGGGCTATGTTGTTGGGAGAGGCGAAATAAAGCTGCAAATTAAGAAAGTGGAGGCTATTCAAACCTGGCCGCAACCGCTCTCAAAGAAGCAGGTGAAAGCATTCCTGGGAATGGTGGGATACTACCGGCGGTTTATCCCGAATTTCGCCACGATTGCCGCCCCACTAACAGATCTTCTAAAAGGCACCAAATCAACCATGGTGAAATGGACTGAAGAAACGGAGACCGCATTTCAAAAGCTGAAGCTAACACTGTGCAAGCAGCCTGTCCTGGTCGCGCCAGACTTTAAGAAAGAATTTGTGGTCCAGACTGACTCATCAAAGGTTGGTCTAGGGGCCGTACTCTCCCAAGAAATAAATGGGGAAGAACATCCCATTCTCTATCTAAGCCGAAAGCTGTCCTCCTGCGAGAAGAACTACGCCATAGTAGAGAAAGAGTGTTTAGCCATAAAATGGGCCGTGGATACACTGAAATATTACCTACTAGGCCGGAAGTTTAAATTAGTATCAGACCATGCCCGTTGAGATGGTTGAGGGAAAAGAGGGGAAAAAATGCTAGGGTAACTAGATGGTTCCTAGAGCTTCAAGATTTTAACTTTCACGTGGAGCATAGGCCAGGGAAGTTACATGGGAATGCAGATGCCCTCTCTAGGATTCCCTGTCTGGTGTCAGAAAGTGCCCAAACCCCCGGCTTTGGGCAGAGGGGGGGAATATGTGACAGGGTCACTGGTTTTATATGTGAGGGGAGGTATGTGTCACACAGGATGCTCTCCTGTGTGAACTAAAACCTACTTTATTTATCTGCCAGCATGTTATATGATGGTAGGTTTTCTCTGTTAAAGGAGGTGCGGTTTTATGGGAATGTCAAAGAGGGCGGGAGGCATTCCCCCTACCTCCCCTCAGGGTGTGGCTGAGCAATGGATAAAAGCTCAGTCCTGGTTTTTTCTCTCTGAAGTGTGGTCTGGAGAAGAAAGTCTCCAGACAGTATAGTGGAAGCTGCAGAGCTTACCACAAGGACTTTAGCAGTGCAGTTTATGCTACCGAGAGCGGGTGGAACCCACTCATCTATGGACTGAGTTATTGTTTTTTTTTTTTATGTTTTCCCCGTTTAACCCAGAAGGGTCATGTTTACTTTTCCTGCGAAACCTGCATGAGTTTATGGCTGATAATAAACCAGCAGAAGGAAACCTGAGAACGTGTGTCCTGAATCTACCTCCTGGAGAGCCGAGCGAGTCGTCTTGCCACACTATATGTTATGATTTGGTAGCTGAGGAGAGCAGGCAAAAACGGCAATACACCAGAGAGGTTGGAATCTACTAGATTGCAGTACCCTGACTAACCACCACAAATAAAGGCAGCCGTGGAGCGTTCCTACGTAGGTCCTAGACGCCTCGTCACAGCCTGAGAGGTTAACTACACCTAAAGATAGAAAGAGGAAAGCTATCTGCCCCGGAGCAGATCCCCAAAGAACATAGGAAGCCCCCAAACATGTAATGGCGGTTAGACAAGAGGAAATACAGACACAGACAGAAACTAGTATGAGCAAACGTTGGGGCCCAATCTTCCTAGACAGAAAAGGATAGGAAGGACACTTACTGCAATCCAAAAAAAACCCTAAAAAATACCAACTCTACTAATTGCAAAAACACCTGAGATCACACGACTCTACCACCTAAATTAGTTCTCTGGTGTAACAAAACTAAGCCGCAGCCACTGAAAAAAAACTGGAAAAGGCAAATGAACAAATAACATTGGCTCCAGAAGAACTGAGAGGAGACCAAGCCCCCCGGGGAGGGGGACCTGGCTAACTTCGCAGAAATGCAGAGAAATATGCAAATTGTAAGTACAAAAACAAAAAACTGAAAATATCTTATTTGAGAGCAGGAGAAGAGGCAAGACTCAGCAAGCTTCCAAGTGAACCAGGAACCACAGTTGAGACAAGAACAATTGATCACCGGCAACCATGATGGGAGGGAACCTCCCTTATATATGACCAGTCTGTAACTCCTGATTGCCAATCCTCATTGAATGGTTCAGTACTGTTTGTAACCACCAGAGGGAGCTTCTGCTCAGAATTCATTTCTAACACATTCACAACACCTATACTGACAGTAGTGGGCTGATTAATAAAAAAAGTGGCCTAAAAGCTTTGAAAAGCTGCAAACTGCAACTTTTGCAGTTTTCAAGCCACTTTGGATTAGCTCTGTCAAAATGGGTGAAACTGGGGAGTAGACTGGGCGAGCCGTTGTCACACCACTTCGTCCAATTCATGAAAAGCGTTAGCTTTTTTTACACCAGAAATGCTACCCAGTCCCTTACTGGAGTATTATTTTTGATAAGTGGTTAGCACTGCAGCCTTGCAGCGCGGGGGTCCTGGGTTCAAATCCCACCAAGGACAACATCTGCAAGGAGTTTGTATGATCTCCTCGTGTTTGCGTGGGTTCCCTCCGGGTTCTTCGGTTTTCTTCCACTCTCCAAAGACATACTGATAGGGAACTTAGATTGTGAGCTCCATCGGGGACAGTGGCAATAATGTCTGTAAAGCGCTGTGGAATTAATAGCGCTATATAAATGAGTAAAATAAATAAATAAAATAAATAAGGCATCTCTTCTACTCATTCCAGACTGGTGTAGCGTCAGCGTGCACTGTGCTAGTCTTAATGAATCAGCCCTTAAGTGTTCAACATTAACCATATGCATTTTTTGGTGTCCTTTCCTGCTATTTACAATGTTTTCTGACATTGGACTGATGCTTCTATCTTTATATTTCTGACATAAAGGAGAAAATAGGAGTCACTGGTGAAAAAAGATTTTTTAGCAAAAAATAGTAAATATTTATTTATATAAATCGTATAAAAAGTAACACAAGATCATATGAAAAAGACATAAGAAACACATACATAGGATGGATGCATATGCAGGGGGAATGCGTTCCTGTTAATATCAAGTGACATTAATAACAGTGGCAGTGGAATAAACAAATGGTAGTCCCAAACAGGGAGTCATATGGAGCACCTCCCGCAGTGGGAAAAAGAAATGCGGTGCTGTAGCTACCTACATGTTAACCACAAAGTGCTGAACATGCTTCAAAAAAAAAAAAAAAATCACAAACATTGGTATATATTCAGGTCAGCAATAGACTGTGCAGCGCTGCCTAATTCAGCAAGAAGCCATGCTCACCAATACAAAAGTAACACAGGAATGCAGTCACCCCACTCACAGATGTCACCCCAACGCACGTTTCGTGGCTAGCATGCCACTTTTTCAAGGGGATAGTGATATAATGCACAAAGGACCTTCTTATACCTCCCCTTCCCTGATCACATGATCAGATTTAGCCAATGGAGAACGGTGTGTCGGCGCATGCGTCGCTGGAGCCGGGCAAACCCACAGCGACGGCGGCGTCATGTCTCCAGGGGTGCGCACCGGTCAAAGGGCCCGTGCGCACTCCGGACACAAAAAGACGCCCCATCACAGCGGCAATCGCCCAGATCACAGCGGGGCATGCGCACTCCCGGAACTCCATTTATGGCAGTAAGCACTACATACATCATGAAAAAACTGGTTTACAATCATATATGCAGAAATACAAAGCAAGATTTTTTGCATCATATATCGATCAGAGTTGTCAAAGTGCAACAAATAGTGGGTACACAAGAATTAATACATTAGAGAATCACATATATTACAGCTTTGTTCTCACTTCTTTATTTCTTTATGATTCAGGAATGAACGGGACGGAGGTAGAATGCCAGATGACGAGTTAGGTGTAGACAAAAACACAACTGTAAAAGATATATATTAAAAACAAATATTAAAATCAAGAAGACATCAAAAGGAACCAAAATAGGGGATACTCAGAAGGAAAAGCAATTTATAAAAAAGAGGCAAAACTTAAAGATTCATTAAGGCCATTGGGCACCATTGTGTCCAACTGAATGATCCAACGGGCCTCCATTTGGGCCAGGATTTTTTTATAGTCCCCTCCTCTGACACCAAGGTGTAGAATATCGATTCCACGAACTTTGAAAGAGGATGCGTCACAGTTGTGATGGTATTTATAGTGACGAGGAATCGTCTTTAGGTCCGAAGGATCAGAAATGGTCCTCGCTGCGCCAATGTCCCTTACGTGTTCCCTAATACGTATTCTCAATTCCCTGGTGGTGAGGCCAACATATATCCTCGGACAGCCGCACGTAGCATAGTATATTACATTTGAACTCCCGCAGGATATACGCTGGCGAATATCAAAAGTTTTATCACCACCAGAGGAAGAGAAATTCGTGGAATGCAGGGCATTGGCGCAAGCGAGGCAATGGCCACACGGAACAAAGCCCGCGGTAGGACCACGAGTACCAAAGACATTTTTGGAAGGTGGAAGGTAGTGACTCCGAACAAGCATATCGCGTAGATTTTTTGACCGTCTGGATGTCATGGATGGGTAATCGCCCAGCGAGCGCAGCAGAGCGGGCTCGGTTTTTAAAACATCCCAATGTTTAACTAGGATCTGTCTAATACCAGACCATTCATGGTTGAAAGTGGTGATAAATCTTATTGGTCCCTCTTCACACCCCTGACTGTCCACACGAACGGTATTAAGGAGGCAGCCACGTGGAGTCCTCCTTGCACGATCATATCCTTTTTTAATACACCTATTGCTGTACCCACGCGCCCTAAAGCGCTTTCTAAGGTCCTTGGCTTGTGCCTCAAAAGCATCATTGGTAGAGCAGATGCGTTTCATACGAAGAAACTGTCCAACCGGGACGGCCCTAATGGTGGCAGGGTGATGAGCTGACTTTGCGTGAATTAATGCATTCACAGAGGTGGGCTTCCTAAAAACGTCCGTCCTGAAGCGGCGGCTAGCGTCCACCTCCAACGAGACGTCCAGGAAGTCCACCCTCGTACGGCTATACTTATAGGTCAGATGAATGTTAAAAGAGTTCTGATTCAGCTCCACCATGAAATCCTCGAGCTGCTGCACCGTCCCGTCCCACAACATCAGAATATCATCAATATATCTAAACCACTACAGCACATGGGAGGCGGCCTGCGCGCCCGCATCACCAAACAAAGATCTCTCCCAGAACCCCAGAAAGAGATTGGCGTAAGCGGGCGCACAGGCCGCGCCCATGGCTGTACCACACCTCTGCAAGTAGAAAATATCCTTGAAGACGAAAAAGTTGTGTGTCAGGACATAGTGGAGCAGCTCGAGGATTAGCTCACACATAGGGCCGTCCAGGTTGGAGGATTCTAAGAAGAAACGAACGGCATCCAAGCCATGGGAATGATCAATGCAAGTGTATAAGGACTCCACGTCGGCTGCCACCAGAATAGTAGAGTCATCCACAAGGATGCCGTCGACCAGTGCCAGGACGTCCTTAGTGTCACGAATGAAAGAAGGCAGTGTCTCCACAATTGGTTTAAGGTAAAAATCAATAAATTTACACACCATATCACATGGATCACCAATGCCTGACACTATAGGGCGACCTGGTGGGTCAAGGGCATCCTTGTGGATTTTTGGAAGTAGATAGAAAGTGGGGGTTTTAGGATTTTTTATCAAAAGGCCCTCGTAGATTTTTTTAGGGATGATATTAGATTCATACACTCCGTGTAGGATGTCCTGGAGTTCCAACGAGAAGGAGGAAAGAGGACTACATGTCAGCCTGGTATACGTATTGGGATCCCTTAATTGACGGAAAGCTTCTCGTTCATATTTATTGCAAGGCCAGATCACGATATTCCCCCCCTTGTCAGCAGGTTTAAAGACAACATCAGGAAGAGATTGTAATTATAACAAAGCCTGACGCTGTTTATAAGTCAAGTTGTCAAATCTACGTCTAGTAGATAATTGTCTTAGGTCTTCTGTCACCAGTTTCGTAAATACATCAATAGCTGGACATAGTGACAAGGGGGGGAATTTCGTTGACCTGGGTAACAATGATGTAGGGAACCTACTTGTTGTAGAGGCTGACTGTTCCTCAAGTAATTCCTCAAGATTGCGTAAAGCCTCCTCTCGTTGTCACTCCAGGGCTCCGACGCTTGACCCCGGCTATGTAATTTCTTTAATAGCAGCTTTCGAGAGAATAAATGAAGGTCTTTCAAAACTGTAAAAAAAATCAAAAGAATTAGTTGGGGAAAAAGTCAAACCCCTACTTAGAACCTCTAATTGTGTGGCAGACAGGACATGGTGTGATAGATTCACTACCTGTAATCCGCTCTGTGACGCGGACTGAGCGGATTCCCCTCCATTATTTCTAGTTTTTGTTGTCTGACGTGTCACCATCTTTTTCCCACCAGTGGTACACCACCTAGATCATTAGTATGGGATTTTTTTGGGATAAGGTCTTCGTTCATAGATTGATTAGAGCGTGCTGAGGTTGATCTAGATCTTGAATACGATGAATTCCTGTATCTAGGACGTGATCTATCAGTGGGATTACGCCACCCGTAAACTCTTGAAAGTAATTTGTCCTGAGTATCTCGTTTAAACTTCTTAGATTTAGTAGATTGAATTTCAAGGGCCCATTTTTGTAGGTCCGCATCTATAGAGTCATTGAATTTTTTTAAATTTTCACTAGACATTTCACGTCGTAGTGTGACCTGCACTGCATCAATCTCTGATTCAAGTGTTCCCAATGTATTCTGATTCATTTCTTTTAATAATTTCATAAAACCAGTGGAGCAGGTATTAGTTAGCTCCTCCCAGCGATTTTTAATGGAATCATCCTGAATAGGGAATGATGGGAACACCTGAATTCGAAGGCCTCTAGGTATTAGGTTGCTTTGAATATATTTGTCTAGGAACTCGTGGTTCCACCAGACCTTGGTCCGTTTTTTTAGGAGATCCTTGAAAAGAAAAATAGCCTCTTGCAGTTCCTTCTGAGACCCCTCATTGGATCCCTCTGCACCGTCCTGGAGTGTTTCGTGGATCTGAGCTCGCCATGTGGCATCTCTTGCTCGGAAGTCCATAATCAGGCTGAAAGAAGCTGTGAAAAACACAGAGACAATCAATTTAACCAAATACAGCCGCATTGGTAGAATATATGTGGGTCACACCACACATGTGTGTGACCAGAAATCACCACTCATAATAGCATAATGACATAAAGGAGAAAATTCATCGTATTCAAGATCTAGATCAACCTCAGCACGCTCTAATCAATCTATGAACGAAGACCTTATCCCAAAAAAATCCCATACTAATGATCTAGGTGGTGTACCACCTGGTGGGAAAAAGATGGTGACACGTCAGACAACAAAAACTAGAAATAATGGAGGGGAATCCGCCCAGTCCGCGTCACAGAGCGGATTACAGGTAGTGAATCTATCACACCATGTCCTGTCTGCCACACAATTAGAGGTTCTAAGTAGGGTTTTGACTTTTTCCCCAACTAATTCTTTTGATTTTTTTTACAGTTTTGAAAGACCTTCATTGAGGCTGTGGTTCCACGGTCCGGAACCACAGCGCTTTGGATGGAGCGGAAATTCCGCTCCGTCTAAGCCTCGCCCCCTTTATGACGCGCGAACACCTCCGGAAAGAACGCAGGGCTACATAGCCCTGTGTTAATTCTGTTGCGGCGACGCACCGTCGCCGCAATACGCGAGGACATGCTGCGGTCTGAAAAGACGCGCCGCATGTCCGTTTACGCAGGTCTGCCACCTGCGTATTGTTACGCATAGTGGAGACGGGATTTCTTGAAATCCCCTCCACTATGCTGTAACATCTGGACGCTGCGTGTTTGGCGCTGCGCCAGCGCACAGCGCCAAACACGCAGCGTTTCCTGACCGTGGAAACTCACCCTTATTCTCTCGAAAGCGCTATTAAAGAAATTACATAGCCGGGGTCAAGCGTCGGAGCCCTGGAGTGACAACAGAGGGAGGCTTTACGCAATCTTGAGGAATTACTTGAGGAACAGTCAGCCTCTACAACAAGTAGGTTCCCTACATCATTGTTACCCAGGTCAACGAAATTCCCCCCCTTGTCACTATGTCCAGCTATTGATGTATTTACGAAACTGGTGACAGAAGACCTAAGACAATTATCTACTAGACGTAGATTTGACAACTTGACTTATAAACAGCGTCAGGCTTTGTTACAATTACAATCTCTTCCTGATGTTGTCTTTAAACCTGCTGACAAGGGGGGGAATATCGTGATCTGGCCTTGCAATAAATATGAACGAGAAGTTTTCCGTCAATTAAGGGATCCCAATACGTATACCAGGCTGACATGTAGTCCTCTTTCCTCCTTCTCATTGGAACTCCAGGACATCCTACACGGAGCGTATGAATCTAATAACATCCCTAAAAAAAATCTACGAGGGCCTTTTGATAAAAAATCCTAAAACCCCCACTTTCTATCTACTTCCAAAAATCCACAAGGATGCCCTTGACCCACAGGTCGCCCTATAGTGTCAGGCATTGGTGGTCCATGTGATATGGTGTGTAAATTTATTGATTTTTACCTTAAACCAATTGTGGAGACACTGCCTTCTTTCAATTCGTGACACTAAGGACGTCCTGGCATGGGTCGACGGCATCCTTGTGGATGACTCTACTATTCTGGTGGCAGCCGATGTGGAGTCCTTATACACTTGCATTGATCATTCCCATGGCTTGGATGCCGTTCGTTTCTTCTTAGAATCCTCCAACCTGGACGGCCCTATGTGTGAGCTAATCCTCGAGCTGCTCCACTATGTCCTGTCGTCTTCAAGATATTTTCTACTTGCAGAGGCGTGGTACAGCCATGGGCGTGGCCTGTGCGCCCGCTTACGCCAATCTCTTTCTGGGGTTCTGGGAGAGATCTTTGTCTGGTGATGCGGGCGCGCAGGCTGCCTCCCATGTGCTGTACTGGTTTAGATATATTGATGATATTCTGATGTTGTGGGACGGGACGGTGCAGCAGCTCGAGGATTTCATGGTGGAGCTGAATCAGAACTCTTTTAACATTCATCTGACCTATAAGTATAGCCGTACGAGGGTGGAATTCCTGGACGTCTCGTTGGAGGTGGACGCTAGCCGCCGCTTCAGGACGGACGTTTTTAGGAAGCCCACCTCTGTGAATGCATTAATTCACGCAAAGTCAGCTCATCACCCTGCCACCATTAGGGCCGTCCCGGTTGGACAGTTCTTCGTATGAAACGCATCTGCTCTACCAATGATGCTTTGAGGCACAAGCCAAGGACCTTAGAAAGCGCTTTAGGCGCTGGGTCAGC